>JAVUPR010000426.1:0-661088 GCA_036785695.1 Gentiana straminea | reverse complement strand
AGCCCCTGAGGCCTGCTTGACCGTGTATCTTTTTCCTTTTTCATTGACTGATACTTTGGGATGACGAGGATAGTATTGTTGGTTTATATTTAATGCATGGATATTCTGTTTTTATTTGATTCGATTGTATCCTTCCATTGCATATCCCGTATCCCCCCTCGTTATGCTTTGATCTCGTCACTGTCACTTAGACTCGTTATTTTATGCAACCTCTTACCCTATTGCATGCTTTTTAGCACGTGGATTCTGTCCCGTGCATGCGCTGTCTTTGTTTCTGTTGATCTCGCTCTAGGTTATGGGATGGATTCATACGAGGTTATTGCGAGTTTCGAGTCACGGTTGCGCCTTTCTGCCAGGTCCTTTGGTCAAACAGCTAAGTCTTTTACGCTTCTTATCTCTCACACACTGAGGACAGTGTTTCGTTTATGTGTGGGGTGGGGGACTTAGCCGTTTTCTTGTTTTATTGTTGAATGTGCGGATATGTGGTATACTTAGCCTATGATCGGGCTTAAGTCGATTTTTGGGTAATTTTTAAAAATTTTCAAGGGTTTCCGACACTGTGTTGTTTGTGCTATGTCCATATTCGAGTGGTGGCCAACTTAGTAGGGCCCCGAACGTGAGCACTTCGGTTTGATTTTATCTTGAGAATAGAGTCTATTAATTTCACGTGATGCTACACTTTGTGCACAATTTGATTACTACCACATCTCATATCACTGGTCTCGAGACGAAATAGAAAGGTTTACCTAAGTAGGACACGGGATGACGGTCATGGCGTCTCTTTGACCCTAGCAAAGCCAAATAAGCCTTGTCCCGAACATTAGACCTTCGTAGCCCCTCTCAGCCTTGATAGAATGGTCTGACCACCATTCATTTTATAGCCGTTTTGTTACTTAGTCAGAAACCTACCTTGAGCCTTAATTATGGTCACGTTCCCTTCATTTACACCTTACGAGTGGACTTAATCTTTTGTTAGGCCACACTTGCTAAGGAAAGTGTGGGGTGGGGGGAATGATATTGTGATGGGTTGGTGTTTTTCTTGGTTTGGAGCTATAAGGATAAGAGGAGCTCAAATTGGGCGCAATGTTTGGGGTTTCGCCCAAAAAGAAAAGAAAAATCTGTGAAATTCTTCATTTCTTCTATAAAAAAAAGAGAGAGAGAACTCAATCAATCAAAGTTCAAAATAAATTAGTAAGTTCTCAATAAATACTAGTTTGATGTATATAAATAAAGGGGTTGGAATCAAAGAGATGAGCTCAAAAGTTATATTTATGATGTTAAGGGTTGGGATAGTGAGATAGGTGCTAATGTATTCGATCTCGCCTCATGAAACTTAAAACATAGTTGAATTAGGCAATGAGTTCGGGTATGTTAGTATCATATGGTTCCCAAAGTTTTATACTAATCAAAAGGGAGTTTGTATGGTTTGTATGGTAGAAATAAGGTGGTACACTTGTTGATTAAGTTCACTCATACTTCTTTTCTCCAGTTCCCAAAATATCCTTTTCGATTAACCGAAATCACCCTAGCCTAACGTTATAACCCTTCAAGTCCTACCCGATTGTGTCCAAACTTAGTCACCTTGATTAGTGGAGAGGGTGGTTGATATGAGACGGTTGGTAGACCTTTGGTCGGGATTCAAGCCCCGACAATCATTTTGAACACTTGGATGTAGCTCGGCACCACACACACTCTATTCTTTTGATAATGTTGCACCGGTGTGTGTATGTCCGTTTGTCCTACTTTGTGGTTACCTCGAGGGCGTGGATAGTAGCACCTACGTCACAAAGTTGAATCCCTTGGTTGGTTTAAAAACGCCTAGTTTACTCGAGGGCGAGCAAAGGCTAAGTGTGGGGTGGTTGATGGGAGTCAACTTCACGTGACTCCGGTGCATTAATTACCCCCGTTTACCACACTTTCAGCACAATTTTGGGTGAATTAGACCATTTCGGGGTGTTATCGTGAGTTTATGGCACGGGGAATGAATCCATTACTTTGATGAATTCTTACCCCTTTTTGTTGATATTAACCCCATTCCCGAGCACTTTTACCCTCCGGAATTATTTGGATGTTTGTGGTTGTTTATGATATTGAAGGGTATTGGTATCTCGAGGACCCGGAAGGTGACGATTTGTGGTGAAAAAGCATGATCGAGGCAAGACGAGGGCTTAAAAAAGGAAGAAAAATGAAGAATTGGGGAAACAGGGGTTCAAACGCACGTTTGAACCCCCAAACGTGCGTTCCATAAGTCCAGATGTTGATTCAGAGTTGAAGCTCTCCAAACGTGCGTTTGAGATCACTCCAAACGCACGTTCCAAGATCCCAAACGCACGTTCGAACCTTCCTAAACGCGCGTTCCAGATGAAGAACAGTCAAGTCCTTGCCCAGAATTTTTGCGAAACGCGTGTTTCAACTAAGCGAAACGCGCGTTAGAAGATTGCAAATGCCCGTTCCAGACCTCTAAACGCGCGTTTGGACCGATTTTGCAGCAGATTTTCCCTTCACCTATAAATACCCCCCTTAGACTATTTCTTGATTATCAAGCTCCTCTTAGAAAAACTCTACCCATTTTCTTGCTCGAATTTTGTAATAGCTTAGAATACTCTCTCTTAGTGTAAATCAACAACACCTTAGCTTAATCTTTCCATTCTTAGCTTAGATTATCATTCCAAACACTAAGAGACCACCTTTTAATTACTTCTATATTTTGTACTTTTTGGATCTCAACTCGAATTTTTGTGATTTTATGGTATATTTCTCTTCTCTTTTACTTGTTATGGCTCTTATTTACTGTTTTGTGCATGTTTCGATTAGTATAATGAGTAGCTAAACACCTACATAGTCGAATCATGTGAAATTTGGTGAAATCACCCTTTGGGTGATGAAATTGGGAGTGGGTATGTCTCTTTAACTATGGTTCGGCTATGTCTCTTTAACTATCTTTAAAACTGATTCGTTTAATCTTCTTTCTTTCTTTTTATCTTTAGACTCGTTAGTTAGAATCACAAGGTGTCGTTGTAGTTACAAATACTTTAAAATCATTGATCACCTAGACTAAGCATTACGTTCACTTTGGTACTTGCAAACACGATTCCTTTGGGTTCGACCTCGTACTCCTGTAGCTATTCTAGCAATCGACCCGGTACACTGCCGGTTAGAGAGTTAGTTTACCCACAGTTTCGAGTCCTTTATAAATTGTTTTTGTTGGGTAAATTTTAGCTCAATCATTAATCACTATTTCATCTTTGAATCAACGTGTGTGTGTGTGTGTGTGAATAACCATCATGCAGAGTACTAAAATAGAAAGATTGAAATTATACTACCCTCAAGTTTTAACTCTTACTACAACCATTTTGTGACGCCTCCTTTTCATTGACAAATAATAGGGGTGTAATTCGAGACTCCAAAGAGACGGGGTGGATTTGGAAACCAAGAAGCATTCCTTGATTCACGTTTGTTTTTAATAGCCATGCATCTTACGCTCCATCAACTAGACAATGTGCCAGGGTCACTTCGATTCTCCGAGTAGAAGGCATGCAATAGTGGGTGCCTAGCATGCAATTATCTTTAAACCTAACGAACTTTCTACCCTTACTGCCAATTGCCTTTTTGGTTTCTTTTTCTTGCAGTCTACTCTTGTTTTATTATGTCGTATTCCGTAGAATAGATCCTCAATCACTCGCAAATCCATAAGTGCCCATTTTTGCCTCAGTGGCCTCAAATATTACCGTTATCGCAAGTATGACAAGAAGTAATCACAAAATCAAGTGGTTCAAGTTTCAACCTTTCAAAAAATATAATTCTTCATCTTAACTTATTCAGACTTAGCATTCAAGTTATACGTACTTAAAAAGGTTGATTCAGAGACAAAATAAATGCTTAATATGAAACTACTCACATAGCATGATACACTTTTACTAAACAATTGCTAAACTTAGCATGTTAACAATAAGTCACAATTGAGCTTAAGAGCTTCATTAATTATCTTTATATGCTCAGGTTTCACAAAATTAAAATGCGATTCAAACTTTTTATTTTTCAATTTAAATCAAATTTTTGCATCTATATGGTGAAGAGCAAGCTAAGTGACTCGTGTACCCCCCCCCCCCCCCCACTTAAACGATGCATTGTCCTCAATGTATAAAAACAAAGTAAAGCATAGGAACTTAGCTTCAGTCAAGCGTGGTGGTGGAACAAGTCATAGGACCTCGGGGCACATAGATAGACCATGGATCCGAAAGATGTAATGCTGAGAAACAAAACTCGAACAAAAACTCGAAACTCTTTATAGCATTAGTCAATAAAAGATATTACCCAAAAATGGGGAAGTAAAAAGAATAAAATAATCCTCAAACACAATTTAAGCCCTTAAAATGGTTACATTATAAAATTAAAGCATTTATATAAATGACTAAGCAAACAGACTCGAATTCCAAACATATTGAAAATAAAGAGATACATGACTAACTCGATTAAGGAAAACATACTTATTAAAAGAAGAAAAATACAATCTACTCAATCATCAACCTCTCTTAATAATAACGTCCAAAACTGGGAGGAGAATCATGAGCACCAGAAGATTCACCCTCGAAACCAGGTGGAAGTGTACGGCGGCATCTAGTCCTTGAAGTAGAAGGCCTGTCAATATGAAAGTGATCGATGATCCTTTCAAGCATATGATGATTTAAGGCAACGTTGCGGTCTATTAAATCCATACAAGCAAAAAGTCGCTCGTTCACTTCTTGTTGTTCCCCAGAGATACCTGAACTTCTACTCCTAGGTACTTGTCTTTGTCGTGGTGGGAAACGAGGCCTTGGATTTGGCACGTTTGCAGCTTGAATAGTACTCAGAGATAAAGCAGGTGCACCGAAAAGATGTACGTCTCCCACAATGGTCTGACAACCCGCACCAGTGGCAAGCAAAGAAATCATTGGCCTGTAAGCCAGAAGAGTCCTTGGTGACCGGGCCGCTAAGTTCATCTGAGTATAAAAAATCATCCCAATATCAATAGGCCGCCCTTGCCATAACCAATATAAAAGCGCAGCCTGATAAGGGTATACAGTAGAAGTGTGACCTGAAGGTAACAAATCGGAGCATATGAAGAGATGTAGAATTCTATCCTACCAATTGGGAAATTCCCTTTCTTGGAATGTCAATGATTGAGGGCCAACTTCCCATTGGAATCCGAAATACTCAACGATGTCATCATTCAAGGTCGGAATGATGGTATAAGTAGCCGTGAACTCGTCAACGTCACCGGATTGGCTATCCAAATTATAGAAAGTATTGATAGCCATCGGTGAAATGTTAAACGTGCATCCGCGCACAGTGGCGACATGAGAGAAGGGGTGGGCTCCCAAGTAAGCATAAAATTCTTTAACGATTGTAGAGTTGAATACCTGTGGTGGAGCCGCCAAATAATCCCACTTGTAAGCTTCGATAAAGGTGGGTATTAGTTCACCACAATGCCTTTCATCCATGCCCCTCGGTTGTCCCACCGTCCGGTCGTTCCAATGAGTCCGAAATCGTTCGTGCACTTCTGGGCTAACAAATCATTGCACCCTGTTGAGCAACGGAATTTCATCCCCATCTACGACATACTATGCTTCTCTCAACCAAATTCGTGGTTGGCCATGATGATTTCCAACCATGCTTCTGTGACCCAAGATGCTGCCGGAAAGCCCAGAATTTTTTGACAGTTCGCTGGGGCGAAGTCCAGGTCTCGCTGGAGCCTGGTGTCAAAATCTGGAAATTTTCTGCCTGTTTTGATTCCGGGACTGAGACAAGTCCAAATTTGACGAAACTAAAAAATTTCATAAACAAACTGGAATGAGTAATGAACTCATTATGAATTAGCTTTCCGGAAAATCTGAAATTGACGAAAAAAATCGGAATGAAAATGGTAGAATGATAAGCAATTTACATCATTCTATTCTAGCACAATTTTTTGTGTGGTGTAGAAGAAAAAATGGAGGTTTAGACTTTTGACGGGTTTAGAAAAATAAGATATAGAAATAATGATTAGAAAAGAAATGATAGATAGTAAGAATTGATGATTTTGGTGTGGTAAAATGAGTGGAGTGAAGTGGGTTTATGTAGGAGTGGAAATTGAAAAGAATGAGATGGAAGGTTTGAAATATGAAATTCAAAATTTTGAATTTTGAAGTTTTAGTGTTGGATGGTGTGAGGATTGATGAGGTGTAACGGTGATAAAGCGAACGGAGTGATTCTGGGGATTGTGCAGAATTAAATTCAACCCATTTTGTCACCTAGCTCCAGTGAAGTACGTGCCTGGCTGGAGCGGGAGAACCGAAAATTTTCACATTTCAAATTTTCATTGGGGTTCTGTTTCTGAAATGTTCTGGGCACCGGTCCAGAATACAGTGCATCTCGAACAAGCTGTTTCGCTGGGTCCAGCTAGCCAAACCGCTCAGACTTACCACCATCCTACTTCCTGAATGTTATCTTTTACAAATCATGCTTTGCTCGCTTCCGTTCTCTGTTGATTGCACAATTTTTCCTTTAAAAGTATCTAATCCGGCCTAGACTCTCCTAAAAACTCTACTTCACGTGTCATGTATCGAGTAAAAAAACTCTGCACATCCTTAGCCTAATGGCCATCGGAACACGGAAAAATAAAAAAAAACTCAAACCATTCCACGTTACTCTTATTTGACTCAAAGAAATAAAAACAATCAAACCTAAAAAGAAAGTGAAAAAAAATTAAAAAAACATAAAATCCTAAGGGTTAGAAATAGTTCTGATCTTTAAGTCCTCAGCTCGACTTTCCAAAAACTTCATTCAACACAATCCTCATTCTTGGTCCCGATTTTCACCCTTTTAGCATTTACTGAGACGCGCTCTCCATCTTTTTGAATAAGTGCCTTTCCTTTGGTCGTGAGACCTAAAAAAAGGCAGTCATCCATACCGTCTAAACAAGCGCCTACCTCAGTGCTTGCCTCTGGATGTCTTGGACGGTTAGTAGATCGGGACCTTCAGACCCTCCGTTTCGTACTTCCTCGCCTATTCTGCGCCACTACGTCCTCTCTAATCTCAATATCTCCTCCGGAAAGGTTGGACCCTTCACCATACAGAGCATCTACCTTGTTGGCCAGAAGCCTCGAGGCACGCTCATGTACCAGATATTGAGACTGGGCGTCTCTCTCTCTCTTTCTAGAATAGTGAGAAACTCTCGGTCACTACTTCCATTCTCGACAACATCAACACCACTCTCTCTACGAGCCAGAATTGAGGTGGATTCCTCAGCACTAAAAACATTGATAATATTAATACTGGCCGGTAGTTGGAACTTTGGGTGTCTAATCTTATGGATCTCGAAGCTCGTGGCATCAAACAACGTTAATTCCAGCTTCTTCATACATATCTGGGCCTGGCTAGTAGCGAGGAACCCTCTACCCAATATAATCGGGCAGTGGACGTCCTCCTCTATATCCATCACGACTATATCGACTAGAAAGGATAACTTTCCGATCGTGATAGTCATGGTGTTTAGCCTGCCCGTCCGTATCGGACGTGATGAATCCCTAAAGCGAATAGTCATCAACGTATCCATAGGAGTAAAAGCCCAAGTCTTGTCATGCTCGACCCACTGTCTATCAGTGTGAGCCCCTCATATTCCTTCTCGAGAATGACGTCCACAATGAACGCTCTCGGGTCACCTAGCTTCGGTAAGAGCCTAGCTTTCGCTTGTAGCTCAACTGCCGAATACTCGTAGGACTTAGGGTATCGTGTCAAACTCTGAGTCGGACGACGATTCGGACTTGGGTGGAAGAGAAGGTGGATGCTCAGATTCTGATTCAGAATCAAAAATAACATAAGGATTATACATACACTCATATTGTACTGGCTCCGGATTGAAGAAATTTGGAGTCGTTCTTCCGTTCAATCCTGTTTCTTTTCTCTTTCTCGCCTTAATCAAGGCTTTCCTACTTGGCCTTCTTAGAGTGGTTTTAGTGCGTAAGACCTTCACCTCGCTTTCCTTTTCCATGATTGACTGAGTTGTTGCCATTTTTCAGGCTCGGTTCGAATAAGAATTAAATTAAATGATTTATTTCCTCTGGAAATCTGCAACATAAGAAAACAACACACAAAACGTCAGTAAACTAACAGTCAGTAGGGTTGCCCCTACTGCCGTTAGACCTACAGACTATACAAACGGAGTAAACCAGACACGGGAAATTCCCGGTCTAGAGGCAGGCTCGCTGGGGCGAGATACCTACTTTTCTGGGACGAACTCAGCTCTCCAGAATCTTGAATTTTTGTACAACGCAGACAACCGGAGGGACTCAAAAATGTAAAAAAAAAAAAACAGACTGTAAAACAAAAAACTTAACACGAATAAAAAGTTATCTTCTATAAAATTGACCGTTGGTTCCCTGGCAACGGCGCCAAAAACTTGATGAACGGTCGGTCAAGTAATAAATTAAAATACTTGATCAGCTTAATACTAAATACTAGCAAGAGGACTAGGTCCATCGTAGTATAACATAAGTGAATTAAGGTCAATCCCACAGATAACCATTGCTCAATTAAACATTCGATAACTAAACCATCACTAGCCGGAGGTAGCCGGAGGTGTTGAACTCTGATTCTTATCAACATCACATCGTGCAAAGTCTCATTCTCGGCAAACACAACATCTCGGCTTCTAATCACTTTCTTGTCAACAGGATCATAAAATTTGTACCAAAACTCATCTTGACCATAACTTAGAAAAACACACTGTTTAGTCTTATCATCAAGCTTAGACCTCTCATCTTTAGGAATGTGAACATAAGCTTTACAACTAAAAACTCGCAAATAATGGTAAGATACATCTTTACCCGACCATACCTTCTAAGGAACATCATTCTGCAAAGGAACGCATGGAGACAAATTTAGAACACAAACCACTGTACTAAAATCTTCACCATAATAGGATTTAGGCAATCCTGCTTGTGAAAGCAAACATCTAACTCTCTCCATTAATGTTCTGTTAATCCTCTCTGCCAAACCATTCAACTCTAGAGTCTTTGGCGGAGTTCTCTCATGTCTGATACCCTACTTCTTATAGTAATAATTAAATGGACCTCAGTATTCAGTGACCTCCATTGTCAGTCCGAATACACTTCAACTTCTTTCCAGTTTCCCTCTCAACTGAAACTTGAAAATGCTTGAACACGTCTGACACTATTTTTTTGACTTCAAAGTGTAAATCTAAAGTTTTCTTGTGTGATCATCAATAAAATTCACAAAATAGTGGGAACCACCAAGCGTCTTTGTCTTAATAGGACCACAAACATTAGAATGAACAAGATCAAGTACTTTTGACTTTATTGAAGATGGATTTGATTTAAAAGAAACTCTATATTGCTTCTCTACAAGAGAATGAGCACACTTTTCCAAATGTAAACTGTTAGAATAAGACAATAAGTTTTTCTTAGATAAGACAATCATTCCTTTCAAACTCATATGACATAACCTTTTATGCCACAACTCGGTCTCACACGTGACTCCACTACATGAGCCTCATCAACAATTACTTTGGCTTGAGTCAAGAAAAGTGTAGATGTCTTTGTACCTATAGCCACAACTAAAGACCCCTTTGTGAGCTTCCACTTATCACTAGAAAATGAGCTATTATAACCATCATCACACAATCTGCCAACAGAAAATAAATTCAACCGGATCCATGGAACATGCTTAACCCATCTAAGAATCATTTTGGTACCATTAGACGTCTACAAACAAGTATCTCCAATACCTGCACACTTTATGATAGAATCCTGAGCCATTGTCACATCACCAAAGTCACCTGGAGTGTAAGATGTGAAACTCTCTTCTTGAAGTAGCATGGACCGAAGCACCACTGTCTACAACCCAACTAGTCATATCATCAGCGAGAATAACATCATCAACCTCTTGAAACACAAGAAAATCATCAGAAGAAGCGGTATTAACTTTATCTTCCTTCTTCTCACTATTTTCCTTTTTCTCTTGTTTCAATTTAAAGCATAATTTCTTGATATGTCCCTTCTTGCAGCAGTGATTGCATTCAGAATTTTTGTACTTGTGCTTGGATTTGCTTCTACTCCGACCTCTATCTTTAGGAGTTCCGTTTTCACTTTTCCCCCTTGACTCAGTAACCAAGACATCCGACTGTGAGGAAACACCGTGGCCTTCCTCCTTGTCTTTTCTTCTAACACATTAGTCTTTGCAAGATCAATGGTCATAGAGCCATCTGGGGTAGAATTAGATAGAGAACTTTGAAAATTTTCCCATGATTTCGGTAAAGAGCCTAGAAGCATCCATCCATGCACTTCATCATCAAACTTAATACCCATAGAATTAAGTTGGTTCATAATACACATGAAAGTATTCAAATAATCAACCATAGGTGTTCCATCATGATATCTTAAATTCATCAATTTATACTTGAAAAGCATCTTATTGTTTCCAGTTTTCCAGGCATACAAGTCTTCAAGATTTTTCCATAAACACCTATCATGTTTCTCCTCACTAATGTGATTTAAAACATTATCATCAACCCATTGTCTAATATAATCACAAACTTGCCTATGCAACAAATTCCACACTTCATCTATTTTATCTTCAGGTTTTTCAGTTCTGAAGACCAGCAAGAAATAATTCTTCACATACAAAAGATCCTCCATTTTATTTTTTCATATAACATAATTAGACTCATTCAAAATGATCATTCTATTCAAGTCAGATTCCATTTCACCAATAAAAAAAGTTCACCAAAAACACTTCAAAACCAAACCAACGAACCTCGCTTGATACCACTTGTTGGGAAAACAAACACCTGCAATACAACACGTATCACAAATACCCACAAAGTCTTCCTAATGACACGCAGCGGAATTAAACGAGGCAGCCCAACGAAGTTAAATCACAAAGAAAGCAAAGCGAAAACACAAGGAAATCAACACCACAATTTTAACGTGGAAAACCCCTATCGATTTGAGAGAGTAAAAACCATGAGGCCAAGGCCCACAAAATCCCCACTATTCAACAACAGATGATACAGAAGTGTTCCAAACACATCAACCAACTCAACTACACCAAAACATCAGCTAAGAATGCAAAATACAAGAGTTGTTGAAAAATATCACCAAAAAAGTAGCTGTCAGGTCGGCATCTTATTGCTGGAAATTGAACCGTTGAAACAAAAATACCACCATTCAGATTCAGGAAGAAATTGAGACGAAAAACCCCTCAAAATTTTGTCACGATCGGAGTCCTTTTCAATTTCCGATCGTCGCCGAAAAGTTCATGTTGTAACCCAAATAATGCTGTGAAATTTTCCTCCTTTTGCCTCCCTCTTTATCGTGAAGATTAGAAAAGACTAGGGAAAAAATAACCTAGTTTATTCCCTTAAATAATACTTGATATATTATTATTTTTCAATTAATTTGGTGGGCTCCACAATGGAGTGATCCACCCAACAATATCAATATTCATTTAAGAGTAACAAAAGAGAAATTTTATTTCATACCAGAGAATTTATACTTCAGATCAAAGAGCAAAGAATCCATAAGAAATAATAGAAAGTTCGTACATAAGGACACAAAACAATACTAATACACATTTTTCAATTTTGTGACTTGATCTCTAAAACTGGTGGAACTAACCTGAAAATCAGTTTTGTGAAGTGAAACTGGGTTTTGGTGGAAACTGAATTTGCTGAGTTCTACATCTGAGTTTTTTTATTACAAGGGTAAAAGTAAGTTTTCTAAATAGTGAGTTTTTAGGAAAAGTGAGTTTTCTGGAAAAGTGAGTTTTCATCTGGTGGAGTCAGTTTGAGATGGGATCCATATCTGGGGCATTTATGACAATCCGGCAGAGATCCTATGGCGGCTAGGGTTTAGGGATTTGTGTCTATAAATACCATATGTTGTAATCAATGTTGTGTGTGTTTTTCAAGAGTGTGAAAAGCCATGTAACTTGTGTGCATAATATAATATCTCATTTTCTACCCGTGGATTAGTCGGCACAATGCCGGATACCACGTTAAATCACCATGTTCTCTTTGTTTCTGTGTTTTATCGATTTCCGCCTTTCTTTTCTGTTAGATTGCATCTGTTTTATCTTTCTTAAACTTCAAGTTTATCTTCTGGGTTTCAAAAAACTTGTATCGCAACGTAAGGTTCAAGATTTAGAGAGATTTGCAGGTTGAACGGAGTTGATCGTCACCAAGACCAGTGACCGGTGTTAGGATTTTGTGATCAAAGGTCTGTTCTTTAGCAAGAAAGATGTCAGCAATTAACGTAAAGATTGATAAATTTATGGAGGAACAGTTTCAGTCTATGGACAATCAAGATGCGGGCCTTGTTAAAACAACAAGGGTTGTGGACTCCTTTATCCGGTAAAGGAGATGCCAGTGCAGCAGATTACACCCGTCTGGAGGAGGAAAACCCATTCTACCATAATGTTGTGCTTGTCTGATGATGTTATCACATAAGTTGCTGAGGAAGACACCGCTGCTAGGTTATGATCAATGCTTGAAACACCGTATATGACTAAGTCATTGACCAAGAAGTTGCTGCTAAAGCAGAGGCTGTTTAGCCCAAGGATGCATGATGGGGCTCATCTGAGTGATCATCTTGATCAGTTGAACACAATATTACTTGATCTCAGGAATATTGATGTGAAGATTGAGGATGAAGATGCAGCTCTGATTTTGTTGGTATCACTACCAGCTTCTTATGAGAACTTTGTGCAATCCTTCATAGTTGGGAAGGATACAGTTGCATTGGAAGATGTAAGGTCAGATTTACATGCTAGGGAGCTGAGACATAAGGCAGCTAGGGCAGACAATTAAACTGTTGGACTAGTAGTCAGCAGCAGTGGTGGAAAAGGGCATGGGCAGCAGTCTGGGAAGAAGAAGAAATCAAAGAAGATGTACAGGGTCCAAAGGTCCTAAATCAACAGATGTTTGCAAAAACTGTAAGGAGCAGGGACATTGGAAGTCTAACTGTACAAAGAAAAAGAAGAAGTATGAGAACAGTTCTAGAACAGCTGCTGTTAGAGCTAATTTTGATTCAGAGGAGGACATGGTTCTAGTAGCTGGAGAATCAACACATCATGCTGATGTGTGAATTCTGGACTCTGGAGCATCTTATCATATTTGTCCACACAGAGAGTGGTTCTCAAGTTATCAACAAAGAGATGGTGGTCATATAGCTATGGCAAACAACAAGGTCTGCAAGATAGTTGGGATTGGCTCAGTTCAGTTCAGGACAGAGGATGGTAAATTCTGTAGGTTGAGTGAAGATAGACATGTTCCACAAATGACCAAGAACTTGGTATCTCTCTGTCTTTTAGACGGCAAGGGATTCTGTTTTAACGGTGAAGGTGGAAAATTGAGTGTCTACAAAAACTCAGTTTCAGTTCTCAGGGGAGTCAAAAGGGGAACCTTGTATATTTTGCAAGGATCAGTTATGTCTGGGTCTGCTGCTATAGCATCTGCTGAAGTTCATTACTCAGAGCTGACAAAACTATGGCATATGAGACTGGGTCACATGGGTGAAAATGGGATGCAGATTCTTTCTCAGAACAATCTTCTTGGAGCATTTAAGGTCAAGAACCTGGAATTTTGTGAGCATTATGTGTTTAGGAAGCTTTTCATAGAGGCAAGTTCTCAAAAGGAATACACAACACAAAGTCATCACTTGATTACATTCATTCTGATTGTTGGGGGCCTTCAAAGGTGGAGTCATTTGGTGGTCACAGATTTTTTTGTGTCATTCATAGATGACTATTCAAGGATGACTTGGGTGGTGCTGATGAAACACAAAAGTGAAGCATTTAATAACTTCAAGATGTGGAAAGCTCTAGTTGAAAATCTATTGGGAAAGGAGATCAAGAGGCTTCATACAGATAATGGTCTAGAATTCTGCTGGACTAAGTTTGATACATTTTGCAAAACTTAGGGTATTGTTAGACAACACACTGTAAGGAATACACCTCAGCAAAATGGTGTAGCTGAGAGAATGAATCAAACTATTCTGGAGAGGGCAAGATGTATGCTCTCTAATGAATCAAACTATTCATTTTCAACGTTCGAATGTACTTTCAGTTTGTTGGATGAATGACTATAAAACTGAGTTTCCTGATCAGTTTTATACTAAGTATGTCAGTTTTCAGTTGACAAACTGACTTAGAGCATTAACTGCGTTTTTACTCTTCTTCAAAAACTTCACTACTCTATTTATCTGATTATATGTGATTAAATCAGATTACACCATTCCTTATAAAGATCTTCTAAAATATCATTGTCCTTATGATACTTAGGTCTTCTACAAGATCCATAAAGTCAGTTCAGGCCATCACAGACTTACCTGAATTGTAACTTTACAGTCTCGGCTTAAAATCTTCATAAACCGAGTTTGAACCATCGGTTCTTCAATCTTCCTTAACTGAGATTGTGTCCCTCGGTTCTTCAAATACTGATTATGTTCCCTCAGCCTTCAGTTCTAGATAAGCCAACCGAGTCTGTGTCCCTCGGCGAACTTACCTTCTTCGGTTTCGAGTGAACTTCAGTTCTTAGGTGTACATCTTCAGTCACATGTTCAGTTCCAGTTGTCTAAGTGTTTTACAGTTTCTTAAATGATTTCCAATTTCAGTTCTACGACACTTCTATCTATTACAGTGCTTGTCTGATATAACCTATACAGTTATCAGACTCTAGAAAAACCTATACATTTAGTTCTAGATATCTTTTAGCTTTCCACTATAACAGTTAGTTTCAGCAATTCATCAATGGGGTGTTAACAAACATGTTCTTGAATAAGATGAATCATCATCAAAACTAAATTTTATTCCCAACACTCTCCACAAATTTATGAAAAAAAGCATAATATTTAAAATTGTAAGGGGAAATCAACCAACGGAAAATCAAACTACGCCGATCTTGTTTCATTAGACAAATGGGTAAGTATTTCACTTAACGTTTTTGTTTGAATAATTTTAAATATCGTATTTGGTTCAATGATTCTTCTTACACATCAATACATGATTATGTTTCAAGTAATTATGTTTGAGGTAATTTTCATTTTTTAGGGTAGTGAAAAGATAAAGCTTTGATTTTTAGGGTAGTGAAAGGATAAAGTTTAGATTTTTAGGGTAGTGAAATGATTAATTTTGTTGAGATAGTTCGATAATGAAATTGATATTTGTTGGAGAAATATCTAGTTGATACATTTGTGTTTTGGTTGATATCAATGTGATTGCTCATAGTAAAATACGAAACTTTTGTTTAATTGGTTTGATTATAAGTTCTTCTATTGTTGTAGTTGATGATAAAAATTTGAATGTGAATTGATAAATTTATTTGTATTTTATTACGTTTATTTTTGTGATCGTATCAGCATGTCCCATTATATTATCAGTTACAAAATAATGAAGTTTGTTAAGAAAATGAACCATACTACGACAAATCTCGACATATTCTAGGGTATGCCTACCTGATGAGGTTTTTAGAAAAGCATGCATCCCTAGGATGTTTTCGATTCCTTTTGATCCGCTGTGTCGGCCTAATCCCCAAGAATTGTATCGGGGCTCCTTATATAGAGCAACTCATAGAAAATTTTATTAGGTCTGCTCAATAGAGCATCTTTTCCCGTTCTCAGCAGCTTGGTAAAGCCTCGGTCGGAAGTAAGGCATCCATTAGATCGGAAGCCTAAGCTCTGTTTTGTTGGATCTGTCCAGCATTTGTTCTCCCTCGTCATCATCAAATATTCTATGACGCTGGTAAAAATAATCATCTTTTCTATACCCCCCGTCTACTGTTACAACACAACACAACGACATTCAAAAAGAAATCTAACCATGTGTGTGTACATATATACAAGTATGTATGTCTATTTATATGCATATATTTACTTGTATATAAGTAAATATAGTTATACAGCACAAACACAACAATATTCGGAAGAACCTAACCATGTAGAGACAGATGGTTTGGTTTTTCCGAATATTGTTGTGTTGTGTTGTGCTGTCTAAAATAAACCTAAACATGTGTGTGTATGTGTGTGTGTGTATATATATATATATATATATTCGGAAAAACCTAACCATGTGTCTATACATATATAGACACACAGGTTAGGTTGATCCGAGTATTTTGTGTTGTGTTGTGCTGTCTAAATATTATTGTCTATTCTTATTTATATCTTCTACTGATGTAAATAAATGATTGTTTCACAGATAACAACATGGTGTTCGTTAAGTTTTTATTTGGTGGAGAGTTGAAATACCACGACTATAGCGATAAATGGTCTTATAAAAGAGAAAAATTGTATTTGGATCGTGTGAAAACCGATACGACATTGGATGAAGTGAAGGACAAAGTGTGTCAGAAAGTAGGAATTGAAGTCTCAAACAATATATTGATCATGAAACTAATTTATGTAGATTACGACCAACTGATGGATGTTTTGGACGATGATACATGGATAGGCTATATTGATGATATTCTGATAAAAGAACCCGTGAAACTATGCGTTAACGTTGAACCGGTTATGGACGATGACCATACAGAAGACATGAATGAGAACGCATTTGACTTAAATGAGCAACTTCACACAAAAAATGATAGAGGAATTGAGGATTTTACATCCGAGTTAGACTGTAATCGAAATTCCCGAGAGCATGTTGTACCTACTACATCAGTCTTAGCCCCTCATGAAACTGCCATCCAACCGAATACAACTCTAGCTCAACAAGTCATTGACATCACAAGTGAACCTGACTACGATTGGAGAATGATTGCGAATATGATTCGTGTTGTGGAGATTTTGCATCATAAAAACAAAAGAAAATTTATAAACCTATACTACCATGCAAAACTACCTCCTAACCGGCCGAATACCGGGTAGTTGCTAGTAAAGTTGGATAAGTACGGGTATCGATCCTCAGGGAATTGGGATGTTGACTCTAATTTCACTAATTCCTTTCAATTGTTACTCAAGGAAACGAATAAACGAAAAGCAAACATAAAAACGTAAAGAACAATGAGAATAAATCTAACCTAGGAAAACAAAATAAAACAATCTAAAGTAAAAAGACATGGGATCAAACAAAGCACAAACCTACGTGATCTCAATCCTAGTTCAATTCATGATTCTAATTCAAGTTGTGGTTTCACCTTATCACGAGATATAAACCCCTAATTCCTTAGTGGATCTAATTTCTCAAGCTATGAATTCCTAATTCCTTAGTGAATTCAATTATCGATCTCTCCTCTTCCGAATGTTGAGAACGATTTTCCATACAAAACTAAGGTTTAGATTCAAGTTAACTTCCGTATTTTAGAACCTAACAACCTAGAAATCTAACCAATTAATTTGTCACATAATTAATGATTAAAGATCCTATCTTTCTATGGTGATCTAGTCTACGCAACTTCCGTATGTTGTAAACGTATCAATAGCAAACTGATCTCTCGATCTAATTCACATCATAGCATCAAAATCATAGAACGATACAAAATAAATTAAAGCTCATGAAAATAAACTAGAGATTGAATAAATTGGAAAATCAAACTCACATGGTTGGTACAATTGTTGGATCCATGAGTCGAAAACGGAAGAAAAAACTACATCTAATCTAACCCGGATCACCCGAGCACAAGGCTCGGGTGACCGGCCTTGAAAGCTTCAAAGCTGCGGCTGATGTGCTCTCTTTGAGTATGAGAAAAAAATGATATATAATTAGGGTTTCCCTGCGGCTGTTTAAATAGATTTTAAGGTCGGCTGCTTAAGTCGGCGGATTGGACGCTCGTTTGGCTTCTTGAACTGAACTCAAACTTTTAAAATTCATATCTTGAGTTGTAGACCTCCAAAAATTATGATCTGAATGTCATAATTAATCTCTCGGAAAACTCTACAACTTTCATTAAGGACTCTTCTTCAGAAAACGCCTTTTTGATTAGCCCGTCGTATTACGAGTATATTACGACATTTTCCAGTAATTTCAGCAACAGCATCCAAACTTGTAACGCTCATATCTCGGGCCTCATAAGTCGGAATGAAGTGATTCAAAATCCTGTAGAATCCACTCTTCAAGCCCTACAAATATTCTCTTGAGGTCGAGAGTCAAATCAGTGTATATCATATCAAGAACTGCATCGGAAGTTCGGCTGCTTGAAAGCTTCATTCCAAGCTTTATCTCCAT
The DNA here is from genome assembly GCA_036785695.1 of Gentiana straminea. NCBI lineage: Eukaryota > Viridiplantae > Streptophyta > Magnoliopsida > Gentianales > Gentianaceae > Gentiana > Gentiana straminea. Next base: position 642,890 of record JAVUPR010000426.1, on the reverse strand, counting down.
CTTCCTTCCATTTCACTTCTCTTCCATGCAAAACCTCATCATTTAATCCTCTTGCATGCCAAAATATGTATCTATAACATAGGAAAATATACCAAAGCGTAACACAATCCCAAAATAACATAAAATCACAATTTAAGCACATAAATCGTTACATTTTGCAATTAACCTATTAAAAACACTATTTACTCAATTAATCGATTATAAGCTCGATTTCTATGAAAAACATCCATATACGGGGGAAATTGATGTAAAATATATCAGTAAAAACACTATAATTTGACCCCGAACAATTCGTTAGCCAATGCACACACCTTATAGTCAACAACCTATTGGTAGTAGGAGTGAAGCAGTGACTGAAGTTGGAACATCTCGGCCTAATTTTAGCCAAACAACACATATACCATACAACCAACAACAGTTTGACAGTACAAGTCATGATGTCCACATAAATGGAACAAGCCACCAGTTTGACTGTCCGCATCCTTTTATGCCAACACCGATGCAAGTGGGTCTCAATATCGGTGGATCGTTTATGAGTTTTCTAAGAGCACCTTTGGAATAGAACCCTGACATGCCAACACCGATGCAAGCGGGTCCCAATATCGGTGGATTGTTTACGAGTTTTCTGAGAACACCTTTTGAATAGAACCCTGACATTGGTCACAAATTTTGTATGACAAGTATTAATCGCAATAAAGGTTTTCATTTCGGTTAAGATATTCCTTCTTCCGAAATTCCTCCGTGTCCACGGGCTGGGGCGTTTCGGACCCAAGATTCAGGAATATTGTTTATTCGCAAAAAGTTCAGAGAAAAGGATGATATGCAGATGAAAATGAGTTACCACGCATTGAAATATAATTGCATGTGGAAACCTTGAAGGTCCAACTAGGAGACCTTAAGACTACAATGTTTTACTTCAGAGAAATATGAATGGAATGTTGTGGGTAGGAAGGTTCACAGTTGCAATAAATTCAATATAACAGCATACACTGAAACTCACACTTATGGATTGGAACGATTAACCAACGATCATAGGCAAGCCTGGCCCGGACCTATAGGTATTCTCGCAAGGGAGAACCTCCTAAAACTCAACAGTCAATTCATGACAAAACATTTAATAGTCGAGGTCAAAAGAGTATTCAACATCGACCTTGATTATCAGTGTGTATATCATTGTAGACGGAAAGCCTTGGAATTAATCGGCAGAAGTGTAACACTATCGTATTCTAAATTACCCGCCTACTTTTACATGTTGGAGAGTGAAAATCCTGGAACTATCACAGATTGACTATCTAACTGGCAGGTTCAAGTACTGTTTCACAGCTTTGAAATCTAGTATTGACGGGGTTAAGTACTGTCGGCATGTCTTAGTTATGGACGGTACACATTTGAAAACCAAATTCGAGAGGACATTATTAGTAGCTATTGGTGTAGGCGTGGGTGACCGTCTATTTCCGGTAGCATTTGTCATGACCGATGGAGAGAGCATCGAAGCATGGACATATTTCATGCTTGGCGTGAAAAGGGTAATCGGAGAACGTAGTGACTTGGTGTTCATATCAGACAGAGGTCCATGCATCATTCGAGATGTTAGGGATGTATTTCAATACGCTTACCATGGTTTTTTCTACAACCACATTGTCATGAACCTCAATAAAAAAATTAGGAACCACGGGATATTGTCCAAACACTTTCAGGGAAGCGGCATATACATTTCAAAAACGTGATTCGCAATAACGTTTCAGCAGTTAAAAGAGCAGGATGAAGATCCAGCCAACATTGTATCCAATTATTAGGAGGCTATTGGATTTCCTTAATGGGCATGATCTCATTTTCCGGGGACACGTTACGCAATAATGACAAGAAACTATGCTTAAAGTTTTAACAAAGTGATTAGGGATGTGTGTAAGCTGAGTATCGTTAATCTGTTTGACCACATCAGGGGAACGTTGCAGGATTGGCATTTTCAGATGAGAGAAACTGCGTTAGCATGTCACACCGTGTTAGCCCTAAAGCCAAAAAAATTCTTGACTGAAGTTTCGCATGCCAGGGGAACCTTCACACTGAAGGCGATCGACCGAGACGAGTCCAAGTTGGGGACATTGATACTAGCGTGAAGGTGAATATGCGTGAATGGACGTGTTACTGCAGGGAGTTTGAGGGAATCCAGATGCCTTGCGTACATGCTTGCGCTGCTATAAGTGAGCGCTGCGAGAGTCCGTACGATTTTTGTTCTAGGTACTACAGAGCTAAATGTTTCCAATGTATTTATGAAGGGCGCGTATATCCCGTTCCATTCGAGGATGATTGGATTGTTCCAAAATCAATTAGAAATCAGCATATTCTTCCGCTTGAGCCTAGGCTAAGCGGAAGAGGGGAAACACAAATAACGGAAGAGAGGCAAGGCCGACCTAGGATCCTTAGGATTGCTTCTCAAGGTGAGCCTCCTGGCGGTAGGACCAGCAGATGCCTAATGACAGGACAGTCATAGGGTCCTGTAGACGGTTCTCGTTGTGCGGCAACACCGGACCTCGAAAGCCTAAATGTCCGTTTCATACAGTTGTTGTTCCTAATTGAACAATTCTCTATTCCTGTATACATTGGTGTTAATTTTGTAAGCTATCACTATTGTTGTGATTATCTTGTGTTTGTTTTTATTCCCATTATATGTAGTGTTTGTATTTATTATTATTACGATCGTGATTATCTTGCTTTAATATAAAAATGGTCCATTTTTTAGAAAAGCATCGTTAATCTTGCGACGAATAAAACTATTCAAATTTCTAACAGACCCAGGGCTATTTCGAATTCTTGCAACCATTTCATATGCTTTTTTCTCCCTAAATTCTGCTAGCATTTGCCTTACTTCTTGATTTGGAGTTTCCTGATTTTTTTGATTGCAAATCAACGTGATAGTCTCAACTAATGTAGATGACTTTTAAATACGAAACTTTTAATCAAGATGACTTTTAAATATGGTCATTATGTTCGTCTTTTATTCATGTTTTTTAAGTACTATCTCAACTTATTGCGGCTTAATATTTATATTATATTATGTAGTATTATCTCAAGTTGTGCAAGTTTTTTTTATTATTTAGATTATTATCAATATAGTTAAAAACGACTAAATAGAAATTGATTTCCGCAAAAAGAGTAAACTCTACAAATCAAAACAAAAACGAATGTCGAAGAGAAACATAGAGATGTGATCATAGAGATAGAAACTAGAGGCTAGACTAGAGACTAAAAAGAAAATAATGGAATTGAAGAGAAACACAACGCGTGTTACATACATGATTAATCAAGACATACACGATTACAGGCACTTGTTAATTCATACAAACACTACGCATGTTAAAAAAACAGGTGATGGTTATACAATAATGATAGTGCAGAATAATGCAAAAGTGCTAAAGTAGTAAGAATTAAAATGGTTATACAATCTGATGAAATATGTCTACACACAATTGCTGCCTAATTGTTCCATCTGCTCAGGCGTCACGTCATGTAGGTTGCCTCTCTGGAGTACACTGAGCTCAATGTGCTTCAACATGTAAACCCCGCAATTTCCGCTGCAAAACAAAATTTACGCTAGTATTTAAATATATCCATGCATTGAGAATACTTTCAAGTCCATCATATGGAGCTTCCCTTGATGTCCCCACTTTCTAAGGGCTTATGTAAGAGCTCATCGTCTTCCTTTCAAGTGGCCTAAGTTTCCTTGCAGACCATCGTATCTTGCAGCATTCTACTATCTCAAAAGAATCTCATCTGCAAGATAATCCTTTTGCTTCTTCTTTGGTAGTTATCTTTTGTATTATGATACAATGCTTCACTCATCTGTTTGGAACCGACATCAACTTCCATCGACCAAGAATAATCATGTTATGTTTGTAACCTTACAACATCTCTTGTTTGGAGAACTTTTTTCCCCTTCTTCGGCTTACCAAGTTGACATACCATCCTGGTACTCGACTTGTCACTCATCATTTTTATTTTTTCTCCAAGCTAACCTTTTTTTGTCATAAGAACTGGATTAGACCATCAGAGAGAAAGTATGACAATTACGTGTTCTCCATCCCTAAAAGTCTCAAAAACCCTACAGTCGGAATCCTTGCAGTTCTTCGGCAAACTTATATTGCAGTGACGAGGTTGATATCAAAAGAAGTCAAGTATGCCAGAAGTTGTGGGTCAGTTGAGAATCTCATGCCATTAGGACGTAGGTCGGCCGGAGCAAATAAAGTGTGTTGTATCATTGATTGCAAGAGTTGAGGCGGTTGATGAGATCTTGAAGATACAATAAGAAGATACAGTTGATTCCGGGTATAAGTGAGTGGCCAAGAACAAAACCCGCCAGTGGTCACAAGTTATAGGAAGATGGCAACCTACGGCATCAGAATCGGCTATGGGTTCCGAATGTGGAAGATCTGAGGAAGAAGGTGATGTATGGAGCCACAAGATAGCAGTTTTAGTCAACAGGAGCAACCAAGATGTACAGAGAGCTGGAACAATAATACAGATGATCCTTCATGAAAATCGAGATAGAAGCGTTGTCTACAACAATAGTTTCCAAGTCAACATCCAGATGCCACATTTGAAGCTCTGCATGGAAGAAGGAATAGAACTCCGGTTTTCTAGGTTGAAGTGGAGCAATGATAGAATACGAGACTAGAGTTGACACAGAAAGCCAATGAGAAGATTGAAGTGGATCGTTGCAACCTCAATTTGGCTCAAGACAAGAAGAAGAGATGGGAATATGGAAGAAGAAGACGGATAGATTCTGAAATGAAGATAAAGTGTATCTAAAGACGTCCCTCATGTGTCAATGATACGGAAATGCTTAACCAAATTGGATGTGGAAGCAAGCTTTGACCTCAAAATGGTTGAAGAGACTTTGACATACGCGGAAGAATCAAGTGCACTTTAGAGCGGCAGATGAAGAAAGTTGGGAAAGAAGATGTAAAACTAGTCTTGGTTCGGTGAAGCAGACTCACACCGGCAGAGACGACATGTGAGTTTGAAGACGAGACGCTTTGTGAAGTCCAGAGTTCAAGTACCTCCCAGTAACGTTTGAGTTTTGAGGACGAAACTCCTCTTAAGGGGGGAGGAATGTAACATCCCGACTATTCAGAATGGGTAACGTGGTAATTGGGTAATTTCACTATGTCCTAATTATTATTTATCCTATTTAAAGTAATTAAAAAAGTGATTTATTTATTTAAAAGAGGATTTAGTTATTTAATTAATGGAATTAATTATATAGCTATTTAAGGAAAATAATCCCCAAAATTCCCTCATAATTTTGGTACGCATATTCTTAAAAAAAGAGAGGGGAACGGCGGCAGGAACATAGAGACAGACGACGCAATATTCAAACGAAAATGGAGAACGTAAACTCCAGTCGCAGGGCCAATCCGTTCATCGTTTCAAGATGCCGTAGTAGAGAAAAGTGATCACCACGACATAATGGAACTTTGGAAAACAACTTCTCCCTATTTCGTAAGTTTTCCATGTTGCCCTAGGTTTTGGTAATGGTCGAGTTCGATTCTTCAAAACTTCGTATCTTTCACTCCGTAGCTTTGTTTCACAACCATGAGTAGTCAAAACAATCCTCTTGGAGCGTAGATTGTTCTAAAAGTAGTTTCATAGCATGTAATCTTCAGTTTTACACATTTTTTCATTTCGGGTTTTTCAAGAAAACTAGGATTTTTTGGGTTTCTTGTTGATCAAATTGGTTTTGAATTTGAGGATAAAAAGTTGCTGGCGGTTTTCTTTGAAGATTGTTTGCACTTAAGGTAAGAGGCTCTTCCTTACGAATAATCATAGTTTTACAATGTTTAGGTTGAGTGTTAGTGTTGATTGTAGCGAGGAATCATGTTTTATGTTGTAGTTAAAGTGTTGGATGTTATGTTATGTTTGGCTATGTTTAAAGCATGTTTTACTGCTGTTTCTTTGTGATAATTGATGTTAAACATGTTTGGTTTGGGTTAGAAATCGTTAAAGTGCTGAAAACTGAGTTTTTAGGATTCACTGCGCTCGGTGGAAGCGCACCAGAGGCTAGTGCAGGCGCACCGAGAAGGCATAATGTCTGTTTTTGAGTTTTGAAGCCTGGTGTGGATGCACCAGAGGCCAGTGCGGATGCACTGGCTCAACAGAGAGATTTGGTGAGATTCTAGTCACCCTGTGCGTGCGCACGGATGCTCAGTGTAGGCGTACTGACCCTATATATTTTTCATGTTTATCTTCTTTTAAGCCCCGAATCTGGTCTTGAATGTTGTTCCTTGATCTAATAACATTAATTAAACATGAACAAGCCTTGACTGAGTTTCTGATGCGTTTAGTTCCGGCACCGGATGTACTCTTCCAAAGAGTTGAAGTTTGGGACCGTCGTATGGGCATGAAAGGCTTATGTGTTGTTGAATTAGAATTCACAAATGTCTGTGTAATTACTAGGCATTGTCCGTGTCTAATGGTCTGGGAAAGGAAGGTGTAGGTGTGAGGGAGCTTACTTGAAAATACTCAGGTGGCTAGTTAACAACAAATAAAAATACATACTTGTGTAGTAAGAAGATTAAGCGTCATTCTATTCTTGGTAAGGGACCAATTCATATCGGCGATGTGATACGTTTATAAAGGTGAATAACACTACTAGCTCAAAAGGCTGAAGGGTAGTGGAGGAAATTCATCGAACGTATACGCATACCGGGGAGACCCTGGAGCTTTCAGGTGCTATTCACCGTTAGTAACAAGTATATCTTCAGGCTGATACACGCCCTGCGTAGTGCCCTTGAATACTGACGTAACCAAGATAAGTTAAGTTTGATACGTATAGTCATGAAATGTTGATGGACATGAAGTGAACCATAGATTGAGTCGGTCTCAGGAAGGTAACTTAATAATTCAAATAATAACCTTTTCGTTGTAATGCTTGTTTATTCGTTAGCTTCTCACTCTTTCTAAGTACTTTTTTACTTACCTTCTTTGCATATTTCTTTTGTATGCATTGCGGGGTGAGAAGTCAAACAGGTTGACCAAGAGTACGTGACGACTTTTGATGATGCTTGAGGATGAAGTCCTATTGACGTTTTCCTTCATTTCCATTATATATTGTACTAGGCACTGCTCCAAAAAAGGTCTTTAAGGGCGTTTCAAAACGCCTTATATATTGGTCTAATGGGGCGTTTTTTATTTAAAGGCATTTGGATGGAACGCCCTTTCTGTCGATGTTGCAAAAGACTTTACAGCGTTTTTGAACGTCATTATAGGATACAAGAAAAACGCCCTAACAAATTCCATGATAGGGCAATTTGAAACGCCCTAACACAGCCCTGATGGGGCAGTTTGAAATGCCCTGATGTTTTTTAAAAGACTTCTTGAAACGCCATATTATTCCCTTAAAAGGACACTTGAAAACGCCCTAAAACTATTTTTTATTTTAAAAAATATATATATATATTGCTGAAACAGTTTGCTGCTCCTCAATTCTCCAGTGTGTAAGAGGCACATACAGAGTTCAAAAAATAAGAGGCACATACTATTTTACATTCTCAAGCCAATTTATTTAATAAACAAAAGTAAAACCAAAGCATAAAAAAGACCTAATCTGAGCTTCAAATCTCCTCAGCAGTCATTCTTTATACAATAATTTGGCATAAAAAATCTAGGTCAATACACAAATCTACAAAGTTGAACAAACTAACTTCCCGAAGTCCAATCCGTGAGGTTGGAGCTGCGTAGCCATTGCATTGTCCCGCAATGCAATTAAATACAATCGATCGACGAGCACCACATGTTATCAAATACACGACTTCATAAACATGAGTATCACGAGTCATGAGTCTACATAATCCATCTTTAGCTTGGATAAGAAACTTCCCTGTAGTGAAATTGCATATATTCCAACTTAAATAGCATTTGAATCTCATGATAAATTTTCATGGTCTACATAGAACATGTTTTTGAACCAAATGTATCAAGGGGGGCCTTTCTAAACAAATAAGTAATCACCTGAAAACAAGTTCTGATAGATCAAATATTCTTTCATATATATGCACCAATCTCCATGGTAATGTTCCAATCAAAGTATTCTCTGCAGTTAAATGAGACAAACAGATTATACTTCTTTCGTTTAATAAACTAACATTCAGAAAAAAGAAAAAAGAAGAATAAATAACTGATCTAGCACTTACATCATACAGTTTCACTCTTACATCACTTTATCCAAGTTTCAACTTTCATCTGAGCACTATCATTTCTATAAGACCAAAAAACCCGCTCTAATTTAAGTTACAGACAACAATACTCCAATCCAAGGTAATGTCTAATCAATTTTCCCTAAAGAGATTGCTCATTTACATATGAATATTACCAAGTGAACTCCAAAGTTACATGTTATAAATGAATTTAGTAGGCAAATGATTAATCAACGTTTATGTTTTTGAATAAGCCTTTAATAATCACCACCGCTTCAGTCACCCATATAAAGAAAATGGCTTGGATAGGAAAAAAAATACTTAAAATGGTGGAACCACATACATTTATGAGCATTAAGCATGCATCATCAAACTTCATTTCTCCAAAATCAAAAACCAAAACACTAAGTACACAACATTCTTATAAAATTGAGCAATCAAGATTCTCTAACATCAAAGTTCACAAAATGATATCAAATCAAACTCATACCAAAGATCGTATAGTAGAACTCAGTCAAAGATGACATGATATTTAGTGTGAGATCTTATGGACATAATACGGTCTTAAAAATCATACAAAACATGGGCATCACATATAACTATGAAATCACAGCCAACAATTCTCATGGAAAGAAGAACATTTAGACCAAGACTCAAGAAAGAGAGTTCAAGGCAAAGGTAATTATATGTTATACCTTATGTTGGATGATTCAAGGTCCATGCAAGCTTGAGTCCATCACTACTCAACCAAATCGAGCTATTTTTCTCTACCAACAAAAGAAAGTATATGTCAAACTAGCCTTTGCACCCAGCCTATATAAGATTTGCTGGCACAATTCAATTGCTCCAACACACACACACACACACACAAACACAAAAAAAAATTGTGCACATTGACATGTACTCCAATATTTTTAAGTAACAGGACAGCTACATATTTTTTATAGGGAGAAGGACAACTGCATAATTTTTATAGCGAGAAGGACAAACAGTGAATCCCGAAAATCAGTGAATCTTCCCGGTGAATCCCGAAATCAGTGAATTTCGACAGTGAATCCCGAAAATCAGTGAATCTCGACAATGAATTTTGAAAATTAGTGAATTTCGACAGTGAATTTTGGCAGTGAATTTAAACGGTGAATTTCGAACACAAGTGAATTTCGACAGTGAATAAATAATTTTGTCCTTTATGCAAAAGTTTTAAAAAACTGTCATTCTACTCAATTGATGAAATATTTCTGTCCTTCTCCCTCATTCCCCCTAAAAGAAATCCTAAAAAACGAACAAATAAAAGCACAATTTTAGATATTTAGAAAAAAAAATCAGGATATTAGGGAATTAGTGGGTTATAAGAATTAAACCGCAGAAGAGAAATGAATAAGAGTAAAGGTTTAAAAGAGCATAGCTTCTTGGTTGCTGGTTATTCTCCCCAATTGTACAAAGGCGGAAAAAAATGAGGAAAAGTAGACAATGCATAAATCAAAATCAAAATCAAATTTTATCCCACCTTATAAATCAGAAGAAAACATGGAAATCTTTCACCTAAACCTGTAAAAAAAATGGAAAATTAGGGATAAGGACACAATCTGAAATATTTTTAAGTAAAAGGACAGCTACATATTTTTTATAGGGAGAAGGACAACTGCATAATTTTTATAGCGAGAAGGACAAACAGTGAATCCCGAAAATCAGTGAATCTCTCCAGTGAATCCCGAAATCAGTGAATTTCGACAGTGAATTTCGAGAGTGAATCCCGAAAATTAGTGAATTTCGACGATGAATTTTGAAAATTAGTGAATTTCGACAAATGAATTTCGTCGGTGAATTTAAACAAAGTGAATTTCGAACACAAGTGAATTTCGACAGTGAATAAATAGTTTTGTCCTTTATGCAAAAGTTTCAAAAAACTGTCCTTCTACTTAATTGATGAAATATTTCTGTCCTTCTCCCTCATTCCCCCTAAAAAAAAATGAAGAATTACATGGAATAATTCAGCCAAAAAAATAAATGATAAACAAGCCAAAGATCCAATTTTGAAAACTTACACTTGATATCAAAATGATGTCGAGAATGTTGCTAAGGAGAACATTGTAACAATATGATAAAAAAAAAATGGAAATCAAGAGCGCACTTCCATTTAGGTGTGCCAGCAGATCTTGATTTGGTAAAGTCCAAGAATAGAAACAGGGCAATTTATAAACGGAGGAGACAAATTAGATATGGAAATGGATCCATATGACAGACTTAGAAGGAAAGAAGTATTACCGGAAAACTGATGAAGAACGGCAGAAACAGATGAAGAATGGAGGAGGGTGGAAGAGATATACCCTAGATAGTTGATAAAAAGAACGGCGGGTCTTTTCTCTTGTCCGATAAAAGGATTGGGGAAAAATAACGCGGGATATTGTCCCGCTTTTCTTTTGTAAGCAAAAAAAAAAAGGAAAACAAAAAAATAAAGGCTATATGGCGCTTCTCAACGCCTTTACAGCTATTAGGAATTAAAAATAAATAAAACATAATGATACATTTACTGTAGCAAAGTGCACTAACAGAGTGAATGCCCCATTAAAGGCCTGAAAGGACGTTTGGAACAAAATGTCTTAAATATAGTGTCTTAATATCCATATTTTGTAGTAGTGAGGCTAATTTGTAATTATTTTCAAACTTGTGTACTTTCCTTTAGACTCTTTGTAAGACAAGTTTGTAGCTTTTGTACTTCATATTTCTGTAAGGTTCCTTTGTTGTAAGTTACATATTTCTATATGTAGAATAGTTTTTACCTGAGTTTTTAGGCTTCCGTCTGCTTTATTTTCATACGACGACGTAGTGGCTTGCGCATAAGGTTAGATTTATTTAATGTTATACACGCCGAACGTTCTCTTCTAGATAAGGGCTCGGTGAGCTGCGGCTCATACCCTGGCGGTGAAGTTCCAGGGTCTACCCTGGCCTCTAGTGAGAGGTCCAGGGTTCGATCCCCGCCCCTTCCTTTCGTTTCCGAAAAAAAAAAAAAAGGGCTCGGTATCCGGGAGCGGGGCGTTACACATAGTGAACAAAAGTGGATGTTTTGTGTCCGGGGGTGGAGGTATGTATATCATGGTGGTTCATGTGACTCCACTGAGATCTAGAGAATTTTTCTTTAGTATTAAAACGATGTAGTTTGGTGTTAAAAAAGAATTGTTTTGTTGGTAAAAAAATGTAGTTTTAGTCTCCGGTGACCCTACCGGAATAAATTTTTGTATCAAACCCCACTGAAAAAACTTTCTGGATCCGCCATTGTCTGGGTCATTTCATTTTCACACGCATGAGGGTGTTCCAACAACTCCATCTTCTATCTTAGAATATCAACATTTCAAAGTTGCTCACAAAGTGTTCGACGATTTGCAACGAAGTTTGAAGTGAAGCGATTTGGCCAAAGGATTTAAAGACAATGAAGGACTTGTTGCTCGGATGGAAAGAGGTAACGATTCAGCTTCTATATTGATCTCATTTCAATATTCCTTTCTTGCAATATAAACGCTTATTGAGCCTTTTGTTCTTAAGCTTCAAGTTAATAGTAGAGGATCATCACAATATATCATTACTTTGGATGAGCTACCAGCAGGATTCATGTGTATACTTATTGTTTACAGATTAGGTGATGTCAAGCTAAACCTTCATTTTAGACAGATCATCCCACACTTCTCTCGCAGTAGGTAGCCATAAAATACTTTATGCTATGGAAGGAGACACATAGTTTACTAACCAAGATTTAACCATGGCATTGCACTGTGAGCGAAGAACTTATCTGTGACCTCCGGTCAGATTACCTATCCATCCACGAATCCGATTTTATTCTTCGATGATAGTGCCATCTCCATCGCTTGCTTCCAACTGTGGAAATTGTCTGGATTGAGGACTAGTTGGACTAAAATCAAGGAAGGACTTTCACCTGGATGCAAATAGAGAGGATTCGAAGGCAAAATCGCCTCAGATCTTGAAGTTTCTCCTACAGCCGCCATTATTGCACCTTCGAAGAATCCAGAAATGAAAAAAAAGAAGGAATCTAAAACAGCAAAACGAGTACTCACAGCGGAACAGCCTCGGGTACCATGTCAATTTTGGTCCCAAAACAAAACAAATCAAAACAATTAAAAAACTAACAGAAAAAACACAACTACATGTCGACTCAAGTGCTGTCTGCTAGTTAGGGTTTGTTTTCTTCTGGTCTGCTTATTGCACGTTTGGATTGCGGTAATTGAATGGAATGGAATTTTTTTTCATTTCATTCCATCAATTTGGCGTGTTTGGCAACGCCTTAATGGAATATGTTTTCATTCCAACGGAATGAAAATCAAAATCCAATGGAATGGCCGGAATGGAATGAAAAAACAAATCATGCAATAAAAACCGATTTCATTCCAATGTCTACCAAACGCAATAATAGAATGATATCATTCCATTCCATTGCATTCCATTCCAACAGATTCATTTCATTTCATTACATTCCATTCCAACAGATTCATTTCATTCCATTGCATTCCATTCCAACAGATTCATTTTATACATAAGGTTCAGAATAAAACTAATTACAATTTTACGCCTAGTTACAAAGACTAATGTAAACAACAGAAAATAATATTTTTATCCAACTAACTAATATTATAATATTTATGGGTACTAATTCACATAGAAAAACCAACAAACATGAAAAATGTTTCATATGACCCGATGAATTTGGTTACAATAAACTGATTGCTGATATTGATTTAAATAAAGTCGACTTACTTTGAATCGATCACAATGAGTCATTTAAATCATATAATAATGAAAATGATTGTCGATTTTGAATCAAGATAAGCTGGCTTATTTTGACATGGTGATCAGTTACAGAAATAGATCAGATCAAATTAGTGTACCCCTCCGATTAGATTTTATGATAAAACCATTACACTAAGTGTAATGCATTGTACCCACATATTTATAATTTTTCACCATACACGCCTTCACCGTGTGAAACAGAGTAAGAATGCCACGTCAGCTAACTTGAAAAATAATGCCACGTCATCTGCCATGTCATCACATGTTTAAAGGGATGACATTGTTGTCACAAAGAATCTGACTTGGTTTTTAGGGACGAAGCAAATGGGACGACATTTTTGGGACTACCTGTCGTCCCATTAAAACTTTTTTGGGACGATTTTTTGTCGCCTCAAAAAACGACTTTTCTTGTAGGGACTATTTTAGAACTGTTGTATGAATTTTACACCTAATCCGGCCTAAATATAAGTCATTTTAAAGTTATAATGTGGATTCATAAAGTGTTTAAATGTCATTAATTATAAAAATACAATTTTTAAATTTAAATTTCATATTTGATATTAGGTATTAAAATTATATAAACAAAGATCATGATTAATACAACCAGATTATGATAGATTTCAATAAACATATTCTTGAATTAGAATCAAAATAAGTCTAAGGGGGAATGAAGGGGAAGGACATAAATATTTCATCAATTGAATAGAAGGACAGTTTTTTGAAACTTTTGCATAAATGACAAAACTATTTATCCACTGGCGAAATTCACTTGTGTTCGAAATTCACTGTGTAAATTCAATGTCGAAATTCACTGTCGAAATTCACTAATTTTCAAAATTCATTGTCGAAAGTCACTGCTTTTCGGGATTCACTGTCGAAATTCACTGATTTCGAAATTCACTGGGGAGATTCACTGATTTTTGGGATTCACTGTTTGTCCTTCTCGCTATAAAAATTATGCAGTTGTCCTTCTCCCTATAAAAAATATGTAGTTGTCATGTTATTTAAAAATATTCCATATTGTGTCATTATCCCTAATTTCCCATAAGTCTAAATTGCATTCATTTTGTTACAAAACAGTTAAGACATAATTATATTAAAACCACTTGATTTAAGTTATTTTGGGTTTATGGGAACTAATTCACATAAAAAAAACCCTACAAGCTTCAGAAATGGTTTCATATGACCCGATCAATGGTTGATTATAAAAAACTGGTTGCTGATTTAGAATTAAATAAAGTTGCCTTACTTTGAATCGATCATAATGAGTCATTTAAATCATATAATAAGGGAGTGTGCAGTGTGTGAGTGTGCAGAAAAATAAGGGAGGGACTTTGACGAATTGAGATGAAGAATTAGGAAAAGGGGGAATTTGGGGAGATGGACTTTGAATGATAAAAGGGGGATTTGTATTTGACATTCAAAGTTTGAATTTGTATAAAGGAGGGAAGATTTGGGGCTAAGTAAAGAGGGGCAATTCAGAAATCGCAAGCTTTTTCGTTTTTTCTTTATTTTATATGGGTTTAGTCAAAAACTAAATAAGCAAGGGAAAGTTGAAAAGAGGCTAAATAGACAATTCCGCAATTAGAATCTTTCTAAGTCAAAATTGCATCCATTATATAACAAAACAGTTAAAACATAATTATATTAAAACCAATCGATCCAAGTCATTTTTGGTTTTTATTCCCAAGAGGAGGAAAGATTTTAGTAAGATGTTAACCATTACAAAGCCATACAGGGAAGTTGTTTTTCCACATAATTCCTACATCCGAGGAAAGAGAAGAAGCAGCAAGGTTTTGAGTTGTCAGCAGAAAAATCAAAAGAACTAATCCTGAGGAGGAATGCAATTCGCAGAACAAAGATCGACAAGAACTGAGCAATCAAACTAGTAACACCAAGATCCCGACATCTTCGAAGACACCACTTTAAGTGAACAAGCGTCACCTGCAAGGGCGGAGGCTTACGGGAAGTCCAAGCCTCTAAAACCGAATGGTTGTCGTCAAAAAGCACTACCCAAAATCTTGCAAGACTTGAATTAGACTTCCAGGTTGCATCAACAAAGGCCTTCATAGCATCAGGTAGAAAGTCAGTGTGCTGCAATAAAGGAGAAGTATAAAAAACATCAGTTGGATTCTTCTCCCAAGTGTTAGCCTGACTAAACTCCTGTCTAGCCTTAAAGGAATAAGAAGTAGTAGCATGAAAAGACCAAAAAACATGTTCAAACACCATTTTGCATCTAGCTTTCCAAAGAAACCAAAAAATAATGCAAGAGAAAGAAATCATGTCATGAATGTCATAAAAATTATTACACCAAGAAATTAGAGAAGGTTCAGGAAAATCAAAATCATCCCAACAAAACCCAGCCAAATGATCAAAGTTTCTTTCCCATCTCCATAAGAAGTACAAGGGTTATTATCAAATTTAAATCTCCTAGAGAGAATATTAGAGACATGAAGGATTTGTTTAAGGCCTTTCCAAAGAAAAAAAAATTAATCTTGTCTGGCACGGTTACAGCCCAGGTCATATTCCAGAACAAAGAAGTGTAAGTTGTAACTCAAACTAGAAGAGTAGTGGCTAAAAAAAAAAATTAACAACAAGAAATATATTAATAAAATCTAGCAAGGTGCTAGAAAAAGGTTACAATAATACAAACCAAATTCAAGCAAATGATCAAAGGCGTGCACCCTAGCATCTAAGGCGTGCACCTTGCACAACAGAAAGTTTTATTTCAATTGTGCTCAGCAAGGCGTGCGTTCTGCCTTTCAAGGCGTGCACCATGGTCACCTGATCGAACCATAAATTTCCTGTAAAACGATCCAAAACAGCCCCAAACAATGCAAAAATGATTCCAACTCATTCCCAACTATTTTGACAGCAAAATAACACAACAACAATATCAAAACAGACACCAAACATTATAAAACATAAAGGCTCAATAGGAAGACCCTCTTACTTGTGATTCCAAGCCAAAGCAACTGCAGAAACTTTATTAATTTTTTGCATTTACGGATGTTAAAAACGCGATAAGTGGTGAAAAAAATGTAGTACTTAAGATTTGACAGAGAATTAGAAACTTCAAGGCACGTTAATAACGTTTTCTTTTAAGAGATGTTTCGTCCCACACGATTTGTCACTAAGTGATCAAATGAAAATCTCTTTCAGGATACAATGGGGGTGTTTGATTCAAACAGTGACTTGTTTGAATCAAACCCGAGGACACTCAAAGTTTTTCTGATGATGCTGTCAAACTTATGAATTTTCTTCTGCATACTTATGTCTGTTATAGGTTGCAAGTATCCTATAAACGAATGGAGTTACTCCTTGCACGAAAGGGTAGGGTTGTCACTGTTCACCGGATGAAAGCATGCAACCCTTACACGAAAGGGTAAGTACATATCAGGTCGAACCCCGTTTAGTTGCGATAATATTAATTCGTACGGCAACTCGTATGCAAACGATAACCAAAATATTTATTTATGAAGAAATATCTAACAATAGTACGTTTTTAAAAAAAAAACAATTTCAACTAAAAGATCCAATTCGGGGACTTGGTCTTAAGCCCAATAAAAGCGAGGGCCGGCCCTGAACATGGGCCTTCAAACCCACTTCTCAATCGAAAGAGCCCAGCCGAAGTAAAGAGTGAATCCCAGTTGAATTGTGTCATTGGACTTAGAAAAGTAGTATAGAGTTGAATAATTTAATGTATACTATATTTGTTAGTTAGACTTGATTTGCTGGGAATTTTAGACGAAAAATGTAGGTACTCCAGTCCCCAGTATCTATCTAACTAATAGACTATATTATCAGTATATTAAGGGACGAAAAAAACAGAGGGGCTCGACCTCTGCTTCTTTTGGGGAAAAAAATGAGGATTCCAAACCTCTATTTTCAGTCACTTTAACTCTGGTAATTAGTGAAATCAGTACATAGGCTTTAATCTACGATGGATAATTGACCATCTCCTTCATGAATTTTCATGGTATTTAAGCTCTTTTCATGTATTACATTCGATTGAGACAATCTCGTTTTTAGCTTAATTTGTTGTTTTAATGGCTTTAAATGGTATGAATTGCTTGGCTATTGCACTAATCATAAGTCTAAGTAAATTGTGGCTAGTTGGATTCTAGTTGTGTAAGTCTTGTATATTCTCAATTTGTACTAGTCATGGTGATTGATTTCATGGGTATGTGTGATTAATTCGTGACTAATTGCACAATCTCAGTGTTGATTCGAGGCGTAATTGTAAGAATTGGCATGGACACTAATCACCATTAGCACTTAGTAAAATCATCCAGATATAGAATTGATTTGTAGACTGTCTGTTACCTAATCTTAGATTGGGCAATTCATAGCACTTTAATGCGTAAACATTCATTCAAATCTAGTCCTAGCCGATAGGTTTGATGTTTGGCTATAGTCCGTTGATGCGAGAAATCGATTGACGTTAACATAAACTTGATTCCAAGTAGTTATAAGAGCTCATGTCTAGTACATTGGAACATCACCCAAACCACCTCGTTTCTTGTCATTTCCCCTTCATCCGAGTCTCATAGCTTTAGTCAATTGCACTTTTAGTTCGCTTTTCATTAGTTAATTTGTAGTTGGTTCATACTTGTTTCATGATTAATGGATACACATAGACTAATTGTTTTACAGCAAAAAAAAAAGTAGTAACACTGACATGGATCGAGTATTATAGGTGGAGTAGTTTTGCATCAAAATTGCAGATAAAATATGAATTTTTGTTTTACATTAAAATAGAAAATGAAGTGCCACTCAAAAAAAATGTGTAGTGATAATTTATACGTAAATCATGAGGAATTGATTGACGGTTATAATAAACGATAAAGGATCATTAAATGCATTGATTGGCGGATTTATTTTCTTTTTTGCTAGAAAAGCATTAAATGACATCGTAACCGAATGTGAAATAGATCGGCGTATATCAAGACTTTTTTACCAAAAAATTGTAAAAAACGAAATTGTTGGAAATTTACACTATTTTTGTCCTGATTAAACATCAGCTTCATTGAATCCAGATTTATTAGTAAATTTGTCCTTCTAGCAAAAATCAATTGAAAGTATTAGTTTGATAATCAGCACTGATTCAGTTTTCCCCAAATTTTATTATAGTTTCATAATGTTATCACAAATTTGATCCGATCAAACAATAGCTTGATCAATTGCATAAAAAAAAGGGATTGATGATACTAGCTTCCTCATAAGAATCTATGCTATGAATTATTATTATTATTATTATTATTATTATTATTAAATTATTTTTTTGAAAAAAGAATCTTTCAATTGATTTTTATTGGTGTTTCTTTGCGGTCAATAATAAAAATGCATTTACTTGCCAACATGATCACTATTAGCTTTAAGAATATTGTATTTCATTGATTAAAATAAGAGTACAATGAGTCATATATATAGGAGTGTAATACAAGGGTAGAAATGTAAATAGACATAATAAGAAGCCCTAGCTATTTGGGCTTGTCTTGTTGGACAAGATCATCTTTTCCGTCAATACGCCCCCGCAATCCCATGGGAATGGAATGAACATGGAGATTGGTCTTCAAATCAGTGAAACGAACATGACCGAGCGGTTTGGTAAGAATATCAGCCAATTGATCTTTGGAGGAGATGAAGGCGATACGGAGCTTGTTAAGAGCAACCAACTCACGAACGTGATGGAAATCAATTTCGATGTGCTTTGTACGAGCATGAAAGACTAGATTGGCTGTGAGATACGTAGCACCAATGTTATCACACCATAAGGTAGGAGAATGTGAGAGAGAAACCGACATATCACGCAGCAAGCACGTAACCCATTGAAGTTCAGTGGCAGCGTGAGAAAGAGCTTTATATTCTGCTTCAGTGCTGCTCTTGGCAACAGTGGCCTGTTGTTTGGAGTGCCAGCTGATGAGGTTAGAGCCAAGAAATATGCAGTAAGCACCAATAGAACGGCGGTCGTCAGGATCAGAAGCCCAGTCAGCGTCACTAAAGGCCTGTAAGGTAATGGATGGCGAGCGTGTCAAACGAAGACCATCAGAGATGGAGTGCTTGAGATAACGTAAAATATGTTTAACAGCGGCCCAATGCGTGTCACGAGGTGCATGCATAAATTTACTAACTTTGTGGACCGCAAAAGCAATGTCGGGGCGAGTGAAACCAAGATATTGAAGACCACCGACAATGCTGCGGTAGAGAGATACATCAGAGAAGGGTTGGCCATCAAGGCGGCTTAAGTGGAGATTAGAAGCCATTGGTGTAACACACGGCTTTGCTGTGGTCATACCAGCACGTTGCAATAAAGTGTGAATATATTTTCGTTGGCTGAGTAGAAGACCATCCGGAGTAGAGATAGCCTCAACACCAAGAAAATAAGACAAGGGCCCGAGATCTTTAACCGGAAAATGAGAAGATAAGTAATCAATAGTCTTTTGGACGAGATCACCCGAAGTACCTGTAAGCAGAATGTCATCAACATAAATCAAGACAAAGACGGAGTCAGAACCATGGCGAGAGATATATAGAGAGGTGTCGGCAGTAGAGGGCCGAAACCCAAACTGACGAAGAACAGCAGTAAAACGGGAGAACCATGCGCGAGGCGCTTGTCGAAGACCATAAAGACTGCGCTTGAGTTTACAAACATGATCAGGGAAGTCCGGATGACGAAAACCCTGAGGTTGTTGCATATAGACATCTTCAGTAAGAAAACCGTGGAGAAAAGCATTCTGGATATCAATCTGGCGAACAACCCAACCCTGTGAAACAGCAAGAGACAAAAGAGTACGTATAGTGACCGGTTTGACAACCGGACTGAAAGTATCAGAAAAATCAACACCAGCTTCTTGATGAAAGCCTTTAGCCACAAGACGTGCCTTGTAGCGCTCAATGTGACCATCTGCATGTCGCTTAATGCGAAAAACCCATTTATTACCGAGAAGATTTTGAGACGGTGAATAAGGGACAAGATCCCAAGTGTCATTTTGGACCAAAGCATTAAACTCATCTCTCATGGCATCCCTCCATGCACGATGTTTTAGGGCTTCGGTAACAGATGTAGGTTCAAGGACATCAGTAGTGGCTGTCAAGGCTTTAGGAAGAGGGTAACGGACAAAATCAGGATCAAGATGTTTAGGTTTAAGGTTGTTGGGTTTTGGAACGGGTGACCATGTGATGAGGCGCTGCAGGTGGAGAGGGAGAAGACAGGAGGGAATCAGTAGATTCAGGGGCAGATGAGGGTTCGCTAGCGGATGGCAAGGGAACGTGAGGGGGAGGGGAAGGTGGAGAAGGCTCGGGATTATTGGAGGAAGGAGTTACTGGGCCGGAAGGGGCAGGAAGAGCAAGTGTGGAAGGGAGAATGACGGTGTCAGGTGTATATGTAGTAGTGTCTGAAGAGATGTAAGGAAAGGAAGACTCGTCAAAAACAACGTGACGGGAAATATAGACTCGGCCAGTGGAGAGATCAAGACATTTGTACCCATGGTGATTAGGACTATAACCGAGAAAGATACAAGTTTTGGAACGGAAGTCGGTTTTATGATTGTTGTAGGGACGGAGATAGGGCCAGCAAGCACAGCCGAAGACTCGGAAAAAGGTATAATCGGGGAGACGATGATGAACCTTTTCGAAAGGAGATTTATTGGAAAGGACTTTTGTGGGAAGACGATTTATGATATAAACGGCGGTGAGAAAGGCATCTTCCCAATAGGGAAGGGGAAGTTTGGATTGAGCAAGAAGAGCCAGGCCAATTTCGACAATGTGACGATGACGTCGCTCAATGGCACCACTTTGTTCGGACGTGTGAGGACAGGTTAAACGGTGTTCAATGCCAAGGGAAGTGAAGTAAGTATTAAGGCGACGATATTCCCCACCCCAATCTGTTTGAATTGATTTTATTTTGGTATTAAATTGACGTTCTACCAAAGCACAAAATTGAGGAAAAAGTGATTCAACATCAGATTTACGACGTAAAGGATAAAGCCACAGAAATTTGGTAAAATCATCAACAAAACTAACATAGTATTTATTGCCATAAATAGAGTCTTCAGCACAGGGGCCCCATACATCAGAATAAATTAAGTCCAAAGGACGTAAGGAAGTAAAAGACGACATAGGTAATGATTGACGATGGCTTTTGGCCATTTGACAAGCAACACAGACAGATGTAGGAGCACTGGAAGATGCCGAAATATTATTTTGACCTAAAATTTGACGAAGTACTGGGTAGGAGCAGTGTCCTAAGCGTTGGTGCCATTGAGTGACAGAAGAGCAACGAGAAGCAAGAGCTTAAGCAGGGAAGTGGCTGAAGGTTTTGGAGAAGTGGTAGAGGCCATCTTTAAGGTAGCCCCGGTGATGGATGTGGCCCGAGTAGTCCTTCACAAGAAAATAGTTATGATGAAACTCAAAATAAACAGAGTTATCTTTAGCAAACTGAGCAACAGATAAGAGATTATTATAGAGGGAAGGGGCAACGAGGACATTATTAAGCACAAAAGATTTATCAGACATGGATAAAATAGAAGAACCGGAATGGGTAATAGCCAAACCTGTACCATCGCCCATATAGAGTTGATCAGGACCGGTGTAGGAGTCAGCAGAAAGATTTAAGTTGCGAAGATTATTGGTGGTGTGATGGGTAGCACCCGTATCAGGTATCCAATCGGTAGAACCGGATGAATTGGCAATATTAGCTTGAGCTTGCCGAGTAGAGCGGGGAGGGGTGAATGTCGAATCGAACCTGTACCAACAGTCGTGAACCGAATGGCCAAAATTTTCACATAATTGACATTGGACAGGCGGCCCAGAATTCTGAGTGCGGCCCCGACCTCGTCCAGACCCTGTACTGGGAAAAGGACCTGTTTGATGGGGAGGACCACGCCCCCGGCCTCTATTAGACTGCGAACCGGAGTTACCACGACCACGGCTGCGATTGGGCTGAGGATTGGAGGCGGTATAATTTGCAGCTGGAGATGAAGCCTGGGTCGGAGAAGCAGCAGGAAGTGGAGACAGCCTGGAATGTTTCAGTCGAGCCTCAGTAGTTAAAAGAAGAGAGTAGACTTCATCCAATGTAATATCCGACTGGGTAGAAATCAGAGTGACAAGAGGATCGTAATCTGAGTCCAGTCCGGCAAGTAAATAGGCGATGATGTCGTCTGTAGAAAGAGGGTGACCTGCAAGATTGAGTTCATCAGTGATTCTTTTGATCGTCATAAAATAGTCGGTGACGGAGAGGTTATCCTTCTTCGTAGAAGCTAATTTTGTGCGCAGGTGGACCAACTGAGCACGAGATTGGGAGGCAAAAGAAGTATGAAGAGCCTTCCAAATTTCAGCAGAAGTTGCGGCTGTATAGACTTGAGCAAGAACGTCGTCGGAAAGAGATGAGGTAATAGTACTCAGAATTAAACTGTCTTGTTTTATCCAGTGGAGGTACGCCGGATTTGCTGTAGTAACACCATCAGCAGTGGTGGTCGACGGAGGAGCAGGGAGAGAGCCATCGACATAACCAAGAACACCTTGTCCACGCAGATACGGTTGAATTTGTGCACGCCATAATGGAAAGTTTTGGCGGATAAGTTTGGTCAGATGAAAGGTAGAGGAAGGGGAGAAGGAGGGATAGGCAGCCGAGGGGTTGGTATCGGCTGAAGATGTGGTGGAGGTGGCTGTTTCTTCGGCCATGGTGAAGAGGCTGTGGAGAAGAAGATAGGTTTAGGGTTTTTTTTTATTTTTTTAAGATTGAGAGGGACGACTAGAGGAGGGGAGGGAGGGAATTCGTGAGAGACGAGTTAAATGGCTCTGCTACCATATTAGCTTTAAGAATATTGTATTTCATTGATTAAAATAAGAGTACAGTGAGTCATATATATAGGAGTGTAATACAAGGGTAGAAATGTAAATAGACATAATAAGAAGCCCTAGCTATTTGGGCTTGTCTTGTTGGACAAGATCATCTTTTCCGTCAATAATCACATAACCGGAAAGTGGAAATTCTTTTGCATAAACTATGAGAATTGAACTATTAGAGCATCAGGCTGTGAGCTTATGTTTAGTGAACTGTGAGAAGTTCTAGCAGAAATAGAAGTGCTCAAGAGTGGGTCACCTCAAAGCTGCGAGCAATTTAACAATATGTGAAAGCAATCGATGTAAATATTGAGAAACCGATTAATCAAGAATGTGTCATGACCGGGTTACTCAATCCATTTGTATGGAGTCTCTCTATGTGATATTCCAAGTCAGAAGTGGGGGAAGCACACCACCACCAAATAAGTGTGAGACATAAATATCTTGTCAACTCAGGTTAGCCCTTTTACCCAAGCAAGGACGACAGTCTAAGCAGTTGACCGGATCATTTATGACCCATGTAGCGCTACCAGGCCTGTGGTCTTGGGGCGTTACAGAATGGTATTCAAAGTCGACTATCAGACGGAACAATGCGATGTTTCCTCTAGTTACCTATGGTAGGGACGATCTAAGAATAGTCTTGGACGTCCTGACGAGGATGCAAGTCCCTTATAAGGGGGTGATTCCACATCGGGAGTGAGGGAAGTGCATCACGTCCACCATATAAATGTGAGACATAAAGGTCTTGTCAACTCGGGTTAGCCCTTTTAGACAAAGAAATGACAACGGTCTAAGCAGTTGACCGGATCATTTATGACTTATTTAGCGCTAACAGACCCGGAGTCAGAGGGCGTTAAACTCTAAGCAGTTGCAGAAGATTTTGACCTTTTGCCTTTGAATTTTGTGTTCTCAATAAGCTCGAGCAAATTGTCAATTAAAATTTTCAAAAAGGTTCCCATACCCCTTTTAATAATTTTAAAATTTTCTTATGCCCCTAATATTAATTCCATAACTGCCCTTAACACAAATTTTCCCAACAAAATGATTGAACCCAAATGCTCATGTGGTCCCGCTGCTAGAGCATCGTTCGGAGAGCGATAAAGTTACTCCGTCAAGCATACACCATTTTTACACAATTATCATCTAACTATATATTTTTCACTAGTAAAACGAAAATTAAAAAATAAGAAACAATCACAAATCATTGGATGTAGACATGATGTAGAATTGAGAAAATAACTTTATCATTATATGCTTCATAAATGACGTAAACTACGTGTTATCATTTAGACTTTCAGTGCTACATTTTGTTGCAACGGATTGAAAACAAGAACACATAGTTATAACGTGGTTTCCAACTTTGTTTCTACTAATCCTCGGGCAGAAAATGAGGAATTATATTATCACGGAGTTTTACAGATTTTATAGATTTGCTCACAATCGAACCCTAGTTACAATGGGTGAGTATTCATAACACTCAAGTATGAACACTAGCCGACTAAACAGCAACCTCAGACGTGATTTCTCCAGATAAGAACCAACTCCATATGAGAAACTCACTGCAGACGAGAACCTCCCTGATTTAGATGAGATCCGATGTTGTCTTTAGATTCAGACAACAAGACTGAGAACAAATGTGATCAACAGATTCATACTTGATCACTAGACTAGATGTGATTCCCAGATTCAGACATACTCACCTCAGCTAATTGCACTTTAGCTGTGTTTTCGGATTTAGTTCTCTTCAAACAGATTTGGATTTCCGTTTTTAAAATGCATGAGATCAAGGCACTCTTACATATTTTGTGAACATTGTATGTACATATTTTTGTTGCTGAGATAAGTCGGTTTTGTGGATGGTGTAAATCGTTGGTTGTGTCTCAGTTGTATAGTTTGCAAAATCTTGTTTATACACCATTTTTTTTTGCTGAGAGAAGTCTGTTGGAAATAAAATTTATGTTTTGATGATGATTCATCACTTATTTAGTCATTATTCTAAACCCCATTGATGAAGTGTCATAATTAGCTGTTATAGTGCAAAGCAAAAAGATGTCTAGATATCAATGTATAGGATTTAATAGAGTCTGATATTTGTATAAGTTAAATCAGACAAGCACTGTAATATTGCTAGGCTGTAAACTGAGATAACTAGAAAACTGAGATATAGAGAAACTGGTATTCAGTCAAACTGAATCAGGATACACCAGTATGAAACTGAAGAAGATAAGTTCGCCGAGGGACACAGACTCGGTTGGCTTATCTAGAAGATTGAAGAACTGAGGGTCACAGACTCAGTTATTGAAGATTGAAGAACTGAGGGTCACAGACTCAGTTACAGAAGATTGAAGAACTGAGGGTTCAAACTCAGTTATGAAGATTACGAGTCGAGACTATAAAGTTGGACTTCAGGCAAGTTTGTGGTGACCTGAACTGACTTTATGGATCTTGTATAAAGACCTAAGAATCATAAAGACAAAGAATTCTTAAAGATAATTCTTTATGGTGTACTCTGATTAAGTCAATTACAATTAGATGTAAACTGGAGCACTGATTGTTGAAGAAGTGTAAACACTCAGTTAAAGCTCTTACAAACTGGGAGCTGATAATTTTCTCAGTAAATCAATTTTCAAACTAAGGCTTAACCAAACTGAAGAAAAAACCCCACCGTTACAATTCAAGGATTATGATTGGAGGATAAGCTATCCGTTCTAACATGAATGTACAAGCAAGAAAGTAGAACCACTAACGGCTACATAAATAGACCACTTCTATCAGAAAGAAAAAGGGGGAGAGGTGAAGGAATTCTAAGAATTAATCTAGTCAAGAAATATCAAAAGGGAAAAGCCAATCTGAATGAATTCCAACTAAATACTTAATTGAAAGATCAAGAAATTTCTTCAATTATTCTTTAGAATTCAAAGAAAGATCAAGATCATTCATTCGAAGAAATACAGAGCTGTGCGTAACTTATATATCCAGAATAAAAGCTCAAATCACAATTGAATCATAGTTATTGATTCAAGTCTCAACTTTGATTCTATCAAAGGTTTAGACTGTGAAACACCAAGAAGGTGTGAAGGACAATTGAGTGTAGTCAGGAAGACTGTGGTTGTGATGAGCTGGTGAAGAGGCAATTCAACTCTCCAAGGACCAGTGTTTCAAACAATTGAATAGCAGCAATTCTACCTGTTCTACAAGTGTTTAGATAGTGAAGCTAGGGATTAGTCAAGGACAATCAGTTTAGAACTTTTTGTAACCGGGCCATCTCAAAGATGTTCTAGTGGAATTTTCCTCCACATCACAGGGGAAGAAAGGACGTAAATGATTACACCACCTGGAACCTCTATAATTCTTGTATATTTACTTTACGCATTTACTTACTTCATTACAGTTATAATTATCTAGTTCTTATCTACAACAATGTTAAGAAACTGACTCAATAAGCTATTTGATAACTTATATTTTATAAAGGCTAAAATTATATCCGCTGCCAGTTGACTTATTTTTGCTTAAGTCAGTTTGACTTAAACTCAGTTGAGTTAGCTTAACTCCACACAAGTTTTAACTGAACCGTAATTTGTTTTAAATCCTGTTTTTAGGGACAAGTTTATTCACCCCCCCTCTAAACTTGTGTTAGCCTTTCCAAGGGACCAACAATTGGTATCGGAGCAGTTCTTCCATTTGGAAGTGATCCAAGGATATCTCATAAACCAGTTGTTGAAAACCCCTTTTTCTGTATCATTTGTAAAAACATTTTATTGAAATTTGATGGATACATCTAGAATTAGAAGCTGGCTGAATAACCCCCTGACTGACTATTTGCAGAATGTTGTTTATGATTTTTAGGATCAAGTATTTGAAAGATTCAGTCCTGCAAGTTCTCATACAAATCCGGAACCTCATTTCAGTTATGATGAAAATATTGCCTTTAACGCATATAGAGATGAATCCAGAGGATTTCCATCTCTAAGTGATCTTTCAGAAGAAGCATAAAAAGAATGGCTCCGAGTAGCTGATTATATAGAAGAAAATTTGACTAAAGATCCATCTATCGAAAAGGCCAAAGATTTTGTTCTATCCATGAGTTATGGAGGTGAAAGTGATGAGGAAACCATACTGCTAGGAGCAGCACAGACAAATGCTAATGATAATGGAAAGAGAGTTTTAACTGATGACGATTCCTCGACAGAAAATTTATCTATCAAACACCAGGAGGTAATTGCATCTACATCCAGCACTCACACAGCCAAGAACAATCAGAGAAATGAAGATTTCAATGAAACCTTAGACATACTCATAAAGGAATTAGAGGTAATTCAAAAGAATTATGAGAATGTCAAAAAGGAGAAAAAGTCATTGAAAGCTGAAGTCTCGAGATTGAATGCTAAGATCAATTTAATCATGGCTAATAATGGAACCAAGGTAATTCGACCAACTGATGAACTGACAGAAGTAATAAACATCACAGAATCATCAGTTTATCCAATTCCCAGTGTTCAGTTCAAACCTGGAAAACCATTTGGAGACAGATCTGGTTTTAGGGTTTATTAATCAGAATAATTCTAAGTTCAGACCAAGTTCAGTTGCATTAAAATTTGTGACTGCACAACAGTCAGGAACTCAGAAATCTGATAAAATTAATAGAACTGACAATTACTCAGCACATCCAATGCACAAAAACACCAAACCAACAGATTTTACAGGAAGATTCAGAAGGCTGAAAAAGGCAAAACTGATCAAAGATCAGTAAGAAAAATCTTCAAGTCTCATCCATCTAAGAATGAAGATCATTCATGGAATAATAGACTCAGAGGAAAAGGAAGACTATTTCCCACTGATGAAGATTGGAATGAACCATCACATCAGTTTCACAAACTAAGGGCCTGTTTGTTTACACCACTTAACACTTATTCTTAACAGAATAAGTGATTGTTAAAATAAGTGTTGTTTGATAATACTTTTTAACACCTCTTAATTAATTAAGATCTTCTGAATTTCCTGTGAAAAATTATAGAAAATTTTAAGTGGTTGAGGAACTACTTAATCCTGAATTTTTTCAATAAATCTACGTTAGGTAGGGGTACACCCCACACCCATACCTACCTCACACCTACACCCCACCCTCACCCTACCCCCATCCACCCCACCCCCATCCACCCCACCCATACCCCCACCGACCCCACACCCACACAACCCATACCCCACACACCACACACCCGCCCACACCCTCACCCACCCATACCCATACCCACCCCCACACCCCACACCCTCATACCCACCTACACCCTCACACCCCCACTCCAACACCCCCACTCCCACCCTCCCAACACCCACACCCAGCACACACCACACACCACACCCACCACCCATAGCCACCCTTACACCCCCACAACCCCCCAGACCCTACACCCACACCCACGCCCACCCGACACCCACCCCCATACACAACACACCCGACACCCACCCACACCCACACCCCACCCTACACCCACCTACACCCCCATTACCCCACACCAACACCCCTACCCACCCTACACCCACCCTCCACACACCCACACCCACATAAACACTCACGAAACAAATTCTAATTTCAGATATAATAAATGTTACCAAACAGTCTAATCAATTTCAGTACTTAAAATATTCAGTTACTTAATTTATTCGTAATTAAGACTTCGATTTCGGACTTCGATTTCGCCTTCGCTTTAACAAACGGCCCCTAAATAAACAAAAAACTGATAGGACAAAACAGGAAAAGTTTGTGAAAACTAACTTTACTCAGTCAAGATATCAAGAGAGGTATAAAGTTAAAAATAAAATTATATCATCAAAAACTAATCAGTTAGGACCCAAACAGATATGGGTACCAAAAACTTCTCATTCTATTTTGCAGGAGAAAATCACTAACTGAAAACTGGAAAGTGTGATTCACAAAACTAAGTTGTGTTCACAACTGAGTTTTTAAATTCAGTATAAGGACGAGACTGAACGTATACAGCTGGAGATACACCGCATCTACCCTACTTACTACTGTCTAGCTACATATGTCAAGAAAAGACGTGATCTTTCTCAATCTAAACCGTCCATACCTTCCACTCATCCTCTTTTTCACAATCTCAAAACATTTATGACAAGACGTTTTGAGTCCCACCCAATTCTTAACTACCTTGCTACAAATTATAAATAACCCAGAATTTTCTTTATAATTCTTTACACTCGAATTTTGAATCTACTTTCTATATCCCCAATTTTCAAATTCTCAATCAAATCCCTAAAACAATGGCTTCTACTCATGTTGAACCTGGAATGATCATCTCACTTGATCAATTCATTGCTAAGTATACCGATCAAACTTTAGCCAAAGTAATTGCAGCAAAAATACATAAAGTTAAGGGATTGGATGTTGTATTCAACATCGATCTGAAAAGTGTATGTCTGGAAAGCATTGGAGACTTCTATGAATTTGGAAGTACAGCCATAGAAGGAAAAGACACACACACTTTTACCACTACTATCAATGGTAAGCAGATCAAAGTTACTGAAGATCTAATTACGAAGATCTTTGGGTTTGATAAATCTGGAGGTACAACAGCCATCAAGTTGACCAAGGAACAGAAAGAGAAACTATGGAAAGATATAGCAATTGATGCAAACTCCACAGTTTCATAGACCGGGAGCACAAGTTTACTCAAACAAGAATTCAATTTTCTCACCAAGATGTTAGCAAATTGCATAATTGGAAATGCAGGAAACTTTAGCAATCTATCTGGAGCAAAATTGGATTTACTTTATGTGATCTAGTTTGGAGAAAATTTCAATTGGCAAAGATATCTATTTGATCAATTAGTGGCACAATCAATCGACACACCGAAAAAGAAGACCGATGTCAAGAAGGGTCGTTTCTATCATAAGAAGACTCTTGCACTAGTGGTCCAAAGAATACTCGATCATTTTGGAATCGCAAAGAGAAAAGAAACACCGATTGCCGATGGAAAGATTGTTGTTAAAGAAGAAAAACCTGGAAAAAGAAAAGCTGAAGGCTCTGTAAGTGAACCTAAAAAGAAGAAAAGCAAAAGATGAAGAAAGTTGTAACTGGAGATGAAGCTTTGGAACAAGTTGAAGAATTAAGAAAAAGAAGAAAACAATTGGAAGAATCAAAGAAAGACAAATCTGATCATGTTTAACCAACAAAAGTCACAAATAGTGAGAACTGAAGCTACACCTATCGAATCTGTCCCAGCTTCTGTAACTGAGGCCTTACCAATTCAAGAGCCAGTTACACTCACTCAAGAAATTGAAATGACAAAGGAAACTGAAGTTGTCAACAGAGAACAGAGTGTTGAAGCTGAATCACAGAAGGAAGCTGAGACTCAGGGGGAACATACCCTGAGAACTGAGCATGATGATGAAGAATCTGACAGTGAAGAAAGATTGATTGACAAAGCAACCATGGACATGCTTTTGTTACTTTCGAAATCTAGATCCATACCACAAAAATCTACTTCCAGATTGGAATTTGAAGAATCAGTCAAAGGATTTTCAGCTTCTCATTCTGAAGATAAAGGAGCTGAAGTAGAATCAAGATCGACTAGAGTTATTCATCTGGATGAGCTAGTTCATGAAGAAGAAGTCACTGAATCCTTGATGAAAGAAGTTCCAGTTACTGAATTGGAACTTGAGCCTGTTGAAGAAAAGTTGCCGAAGAACTTGTTAGTAACAAGAATTTGGAAACTGAGCCGATAATCTCAGTTTCAGCCACTGAAAAAGGAAAATCTGTCATCCCAGTCACTGCTGAGGAAGGAACCATCAAAACCGACCCTATGCAAACTGAAAATGTTACTCTAGAGGGTGACCAGGAGGTCACAAGAGAATCAGAAGAGATTGTCACTCAATCTAAGTCCTCAACTGATCATGGAGAGTTAATGTCAGCTGATTATGAGCGATTACGCAAATATCGAACCTAGAAATTTAGTTCCATTGCCAATCAAAGGAATCAGCTAGCAGAAATGGAAGTTATTGAAAGATGGGTATTTGATCTTTACAACATCACAAATCTATCAGAGATAATCAATACCGATGAATTCTTAATCCAAGGATATGCGTTGATCAGAAATAGTTATTGGATGGAAGCCACAGCTGGTGGAAATTCCAAAAAGGATGATGATGATGATTCTCATGAAGATGCCAATTTGCAAAAAGGAGTTCTTGCCTCTTTACAAGAAAAGACTACTGAAACTGATCAGAAAACTGATGACGATTCTAGTAATTCTGAAGAAAGCAGTGGAAGTTCCAGTTCTGAAACTGCATCTGATGCACAATAAGTTAAAGAAGAAGAATGAGGTTATCAATCTCCTACTGACAAGTCTATGCTAGAAATAGCAAGAACAGTGGAAAACATGGCTAGAGAAGAATCAGATGAAGAATTTAATGTTCAAATATCACCTACAAGAGATATTGATCACTCAAGTCTATAAGAAATTAGAAGACAATCTGAAGAAAGAAGAAGGTCGGCAGAATATAAAGGAAAACTGAAGCAAGTTGCTATCTCACCACTAAAGCAAGCTAAATCAACCGAGGCTGAGATAAGCAAAGACAATGTACAACAAGCAGGATGCTCAAAAGATATACCTACTCAGGTTGATCTCATTAAATTTTATCATAATGAGATAATCAGAATTCAAAAGGACGATAAGAGCTTATTTGGAAAAGTTCTAAAGTCCTTAGAGGCTAGCAAAGATGAAAGAAGCAAACTTGAAAAGAAAATGGATATCGTCACTGATAACTGTCAAAACACTTTGATCGAGCTTCGAAAGACAACCATTGAAAATGATGCAAGAAGAGATGAAACTCAAGACAGATGGGAAGGCATTCTTAATAATCTGGTGGACAGAATGATTCTAATGGAACAAGGCATGAAGGACTCAGTTGTAGTTCAAACCATTTTGGCATCAACACAGCAAAATCTGAACAGTTACATCAAAAGTCTGATCAATAAAGATGATGTCAATAAAGGGAAAGTTTGGACATCTTAAAAGTCCATGCAACTGAGATGCCACAAGTCCTTGCAAACGTTGATGATAAACTGACTGAACTGAAGAAAGCTAGAGAGAATTTTCTGATGAGGAAATGGAGTTAATTGCCAAATACTCAGAACCAACTAATAAAAGAATTGGTTTAGATTCTCGTCTCTACAGTTTATTCAAAAATCTACGTGCTAGAGAAAGAAAACCAAGAGAATAATATTTAGAAACATTCCTACACATGCAAAAGATTCTCGTGCATTACTAGAACAAACTCAAGAATTGGGAAAAGAATGGTACTCTAGATAAAGAGTCGAGACAAATTGAAAAGGTGAACATGAATTTGTTCAGAGTCTACTAAAAACAGCCACCACTGAAAGGCTGAGGACATCTGTTTTCACTTTCGCCATTCTTTTCAAAAGCAAATTCTTCGGCAAGCACAATTTATCGGAATCATGGAACATATGGGCAAGCATCCATGGAATTGAAAGCACAACAAAGTAAGGTAATAAAATAAGGTAACAAATGATGCTATGAGGAATGTTTCTGAAGCTTATGATAATCAATTAAGTTTAACTGACAAGTAAAAAGAAGCTGTCTTTATTAGCTCATTTTTCTTTGTTGTATTTTATTACTTTACTTTGTAACTATGTTATCAATAAATTTTCAGTTTCTCAGTTCACTGTGTTATTTACGGTATCTTGTTTTATCTTTTTGCATTGCTTTTAAGGAGGGTATTGACATCATAAAAAAGGGTGAGATTGTTGGAAATAAAATTTATGTTTTGATGATGATTCATCACTTATTTAGTCATTATTCTAAACCCCATTGATGAAGTGTCATAACTGGCTGTTATAGTGCAAAGCAAAAAAATGTCTAAATATCAATGTATAGGATTTAATAAAGTCTGATATTTGTATAAGTTAAATCAGACAAGCACTGTAATATTGCTAGGCTGTAAACTGAGATAACTAGAAAATTGAGATATAGAGAAACTGGTATTCAGTCAAACTGAATCAGGATACACCAATATGAAACTGAAGAAGATAAGTTCGTTGAGGGACACAGACTCGGTTGGCTTATCTAGAAGATTGAAAAACTGAGGGTCACAAACTCAGTTATTGAAGATTGAAGAACTGAGGGTCACAGACTCAGTTACAGAAGATTGAAGAACTGAGGGTTCAAACTCAGTTATGAAGATTACGAGTCGAGACTATAAAGTTGGACATCGTGCAAGTTTGTGGTGACTGAACCGACTTTATGGATCTTGTATAAAGACCTAAGAATAAAAAAGACAATGAATTCTTAGAATATAATTCTTTATGGTGTACTCTGATCAAGTCAATTACAATCAGATGTAAACAGGAGCAGTGATTGTTGAAGAAGAGTAAACACTCAGTTAAAGCTCTTACAAACAGGGAAATGATAATTTTCTCAGTAAATCAGTTTTGAAACTAAGGCTTAACCAAACTGAAGAAAAAATCCAACCGTTACAATTCAAGGATTATGATTGGAGGATAATTATCTGTTCTGACATGAACGTACAAGCAAGAAAGCAGAACCACTAACGGCTACAAAGTATTGAACTCAAGGAATTTGACCGTTAGATAAACCCCTATAAATAGACCACTTCTATCAGAAAGAAAAAGAGGGAGAGGTGAAGGAATTCTAAGAATTAATCTAGTCAAGAAAAATCAAAAGGGAAAAGCCAATCTGAATGAATTCCTACTAAATACTTAATTGAAGATCATGAAATTTCTTCAAGTATTCTTTAGCATTCAAAGAAAGATCAAGATCATTCATTTGAAGAAATACAGAGCTGTGCGTAACTTATATATCCAGGATAAAAGCTCAAATCACAATTGAATCATAGTTATTGATTCAAGTCTCAAATTTGATTCTATCAAAGGTTTAGACTGTGAAACACCAAGAAGGTGTGAAGGACAGTTGAGTGCAGTCAGGAAGACTGTGGTTGTGATGAGCTGGTGAAGAGGCAATTCAACCCTTCAAGGACCAGTGTTTCAAACAATTGAAGAGCAGCAATTCTACCTGTTCTACAAGTGTTTAGATAGTGAAGCTAGGGATTAGTCAAGGACTATCAGTTTAGAACTTTTTGTAACCGGGCCATCTCAAAGAAGTTCTAGTGGAATTTTCCTCCGCATCACAAGGGAAGAGAGGACGTACATGATTACACCACCTGGAACCTCTATAATTCTTGTCTATTTACTTTACGCATTTACTTACTTCATTACAGTTATAATTATCTAGTTCTTATTTACAACAATGTTAAAAAACTGACTCAATAAGCTAACTGATAACTTATATTTTATGAATGCTAAAATTATATCCGCTGCCAGTTGACTCAGTTTTTGCTTAAGTCAGTTTGACTTAAACTCAGTTGAGTTAGCTTAACTCCACACAAGTTTTAACTGAACCGTAATTTGTTTTAAATCCAGTTTTTAGGGACAAGTTTATTCACCCCCCCTCTAAACTGGTGTTAGCCTTTCTAAGGGACCAACAAAGTCGATATAGAGTATGGAACTCCAAAATTCCAGCTCAAAAACAAGATTGTCACTACAACACTCATACTCTATGACCACTTAGATTTGCATTTATAGTGTGTTTGGATTGCTGGAATTAAATGAATAGAATGAACATGATTTCATTCTTATGTTTGGCACTCAAAAGGAATAAAATGTGTGTGATTCTATAAGATGTAGCAAGTAACAAGGTGGCGATAGGCGTGCGTGATGATAAGTGTCATGGATGGTGGTGGGGCATGCGGTAATGGGTGGCAATGGATGATATGAGGTGTTCGATAGCGGTGGTTGTGGTGGTGGTAATAGTAATGATGGGGGTGGTGGTTGTGGTGACAAAAGTAGTGTGGTGTGCGGTGATGAGTGATGGTGGTTGTGGTAATGAGACAAGTGTGGTTTGAGATGATGGTGAGGTGGGTGGTGGCGGTGGTGGCGGTTGTGATGACGAGGGTGGTGTGTGTCAATATTGCCCACACTGTGCACTTGCTATTGTATCACCCACCATATTAAGAGATGGATTCCTTCATATAACCTAGGTTTTGAGGATGAGGCCTCTACTCTTATATGGGTTTAGGCCTAGATTTTCTACATAGTATCAAAACCACCCATTTATTGTGCAAGTGTTGGGCCTCTTTGTTGGCCTTATAGTGCCCTTTGTATGCCTCGTGTGTCATTTGGCCCAGGCTTTTTATAGGCCCACACTTGAGAGGGTGTGTTGAAGTTGTCCTACATTGGGCACTTGCTATTGTATCACCTTATAACCTAGATTTTGAGGATGAGGACCCTCCTCTTGTATTAGTTTGGCCCCAGATTTTCTACAGTGTGGTGTGCGATGATAGGTGATGGTGATTTGAGTGGTGGTGGCCGAGTGAAGGTCGTTTGTGATAGAGTTGGTTGTGGTGGAGAATAGTGGCGGGGGCTGGTAGCGGGATAGGTTTTGGGTGAAGATGGGGTAGACGGTGGTGAGGTGGGTGGTGATAAGTGGTAGTTGTGAAATGGATGGTTGGATTATAAATGGATATGCATGTAACCTGATATTGTGCATTGTAAGTGTAAATTTTACTATGTTTATCTACTATTTTTTGGATTAAATAACTATGCATGTAATGTGTAGAAGTAAATTCGTGATTCATATTATCCGGGATGAGACATGATACCTTCGACAATACCTTTCTTATTGAGCAAGTTGGCGCTCATACCTAACGAATTTCAGAAATTTTGTGAGACAGTGAAGGATCCACATTGGCAAAACCCTTGAGATGCAGTGAAGATCATAGTTTCTATTTTGTTTCTAATTGCTATGTTTCTTTTCTTTTAGGAAAAAAAAAATGTTTTAGAAAATTGTAGTTTGTTTTCTTTTTCTAGAACAAAGTTGTAAAAATAATTGGACAAGTTTACTACCATAAAGCAGTTGGCAGTTGTTTGGTTCTGTTAATTAAAGTACAAACGGGATAAGTAAATTGTATCGAGATTCATTCAAGAGTAACAAAAAAGAGAAAATTAGTTTCATAAAGGAGAATTTATACTCCGGATCAAAGTGCAAAGACTCCACAAAAGGGAGTGGAAAGTCTACAAAAGGACACAAAACAACACTAATACACATTTATTACTATAAAAAAAAAAAAAAAAACATGCATATCACTTGTTCGACTTGAAGTACCTTAAGAAACAATGATCGATCACTTCGGTACTTCCAAGCTATATAGATTCCCCTTCGGTACGACCGTCTCCTCGTCGTCACTAGATTCCTCATTGTCACTAGACTCCTCGTCCTCCTCGTCGTCATTCTTGGGTTCAATCAGCGATTTAAGATCAACGCCATCCCCTGGTAATTCCAAATAAGGATCAAAGCAAGTGTCTACAGATAATGATGGGACGATTTTTTTATTCTTAAACCGCCGATGCCTGCCGTGCACATACTGCTTGTTACACAGGCACAGATTGTCACCATCTTTTTTATTTTTGTTACAATCATCGTCAATATTGCATCCGGTGATTTCATTACAAGGATCCTCGGGGAACAATGTAGTCAAATGGCGGAGTTGACTACTTTGGGTTTTTGCTGTCGTCCTCGTCTCATCATTTTTAGCTGCAAAAAGAAAATTACTTCGAGTACCACAATAATTTATTTATTTCATATTTTTCGCAAAATGACGTCAGTGACAGTGACTTTTTAGTTTTCAATTATGACGCCATTGACACTCACGTTGGTTTTCGATAATAACGTCCCAGACACTGACGTTAGAGTAATAAAAATGTCACGGGTGAAAAAAGTCAGTCCACTTACATTATTATCGAAAAGAAACGTCAGTAGCACTGTGGTGCCAAAAGTAAAAAAGAGAAATACATATGTGATGCCGAAAGTAAATGGAAAAAAAATGTGCCGATAGTAAATGCGTGGTGTCGATAAAAACCACATATATATGAGGGCTTTTTTTTTCGACGGAAACGAAATATACCGAACCATAGGAGTCGAATGGATTCGGGGGAGAGTGATAAAGAATAAAGTGATGAATTCATACCCGTAGGTTCTCCTTGTAAGACCATCGCAGCAACTGCACAAATGTAATTTTTTGTCATTAAAATTGACAATGAAATAAGAGTCTTGAAATCACAATTTATATCATGCTATCAAATTGCATGGTAATAAAAAGGATACAAGAATACTATATTTTGCATTAAAAAGAGCCAAACTAACCAATCACCATGGAGATGATGAGAATGAAATAAGTAGACATAGTCATTTACAATCTCTGTAAATCACAATTTGTACTTTCAGTATTTTTTTTGTTGTGTGTTTTCATTTGTTGTCTTGAAACTTAATTTATAGTGGTAGGAGGAAGCCGTTCATGATTATTCTACGTTAAGAAGGGTAACTAAGTCAAAAAAACAAAACAAGATTCATGTATAGGAAACTCTTGACAAAGAGTTGCGATAGTGTCACAACAAACTACGACCACAACACACTTTTACATAATTTATAATGATTTGGAACCTATTGATTCATATAGATCTCATAAACATTAATGATTTAAAATTGTGTTGTGATACGTGCACATTGTGTGTAATGCTATGTGATCATATATTTGGATTTTTTCTACCATACAGTCCTTCATTGTGTGAAAGAGTTCACTTAGTATAACTATTTACAACCGTTGTAGGATAAAATCTCCGCTCCCGCCCGACCCTGAATATAAATCATTTAAGAGTTTCAACATGGATTCATAAAGTAGTTAAATTACATTAATTATACAGTACAATATTTCAAAATTTTAATCTTATATTTGATGTTAGATATTAAAGTTATTTAAACAAAAAGCATGATTAATACGACCAGATTACCATAAACTATAATGAACGTATTCATGAGTTAGAATCAAAATAAATCAAAGTTGATATATTTCATTACAAAAAGGTTAAGACATAATTATATTAAAGCCAATTGATCCATGTCATTTTTTGTTTATGGATACTAATTCACATAAAAACACCAACAAGCTTCAAAAAAATGTTTCGTATGACCCGATCAATGGTCGGTTATAATAAACTGATTGCTTTTGATTTAAATGAAGTCGCCTTGCTTGGAATCACAATAAACCATTTAAATCATATACTAAGGAAATGATTTTAAATTTTGAATCAAAATAAGCCGACTTGTTTTGACCATGGTGCATGACCGATTACGAAAATAGATCATATTAAATTAGTGTATCCCCTCGGATAAGATTTTATGATACGTCCGTTGTCTCAAGTGTAATGCATTGTAACAACATATTTCTATTTTTTCACCATACACGCCTTTAGTGTGTGAAAGAGAGTATGAATTTGTGAATATATTTCATTTCACTTGCTATAACTAATTACAAAGACTGTAGGATAAAATTAACACTCCATCCGATCCTAAATATACGTCATTTTAGATTTATAACGTGGATTCATAATGTGTTTAAATGACATTAATTATACAATACTAAATTTCAAAATTTTAATCTTATATTGATATTAGATATTAAAATGATTTAAAAAAGAAGAATTATTAATACGACCAGATTAACTTAATGCCAAATTTGTATCTTTTTAATTGCATCCATTTTATTATAAAACAGTTAATTATATAAGACATAATTATATTAAAACTAATTGATACAAGTCATTTTTGGTTTATGGCTACTAATTCACATAACAACACCAATAAGCTTCAAAAAAAGTTTTGTATGACCCGATCAATGGTTGGTTATAATAAACAGATTGCCGATCTTGATTTAAATGAATCGGCTTTATTGAATCACCAATCATATGATAAGGAAAATGAATGTCTAATTCTGAATCAAAATAAGCCGGCTTGTTTTGACAAGGTGCATGACCAATTACGGAAATATTTCATACCAAATTAGTGTACCCCTCTGATAAGATTTTATGAAACAACTATTGTACCAAGTGTCGCATCCGAGCGCTTGATTACAAGTCCGGAGAGCTAGTTTTGAACTGAGTTTTCATGTGGCGGATAATAGCTGAAGTTGGGGTCCACATCTGGAGTATTTATGACAATTCCGACAAAGATCTTATGGCGGTTAGGGTTAGGATTTGTGCCTATAAATACCAATGTTGTAATCAATGCAATGCGTGTCTTTCACAAGTGTGTGAAAATCCTTGTAACTTTGTTCACAATAAAATATCTCATTTTCTGGCCGTGGAGTAGTCGGCACAATGCCGGAAACCACGTTAACTCACTGTGTCCTCTTTGTTTCTGTGTTTTATCAATTTCCACCATTCTTTACATTTGCATTGCTTCTGTTTTAATCTTTCTTAAACTGCAAGTTTCTCATCTGTGTTTCAACAAACTGGTATCGGAGCGAGATTCGAGAAGTTGCGGGTTGAACGTAGTTGATCTTCACCAAGACCGGTGACCGGTGCTAGGATTTTGTGATCAAAGGTTTGTTCTTTAATTAGAAGGATGTCAGCAATGAATGTAAAGATTGATAAATTTATATAGAGGAACAGTTTCTGTTTGTGCCAAATCAAGATGCGGGCCTTGTTAAAGCAACAAGGATTGTAGACTCTTTTATCTGATAAAAGGGATGCTAGTTCAGCAGACTATGCTAGTCTGGAGGAGAAAGCACATTCAACCATCATGTTGTGCTTGTCTGATGATGTTATCACTGAAGTTGCTGAGGAAGACACCACTGCCAAGTTATGGTTGAAGCTTGAAAGCTTGTATATGACTAAGTCATTTACCAACAAGTTGCTGCTGAAGCAGAGGCTATTCAGCCTGAGGATGCATGAGGGGACTCAGTTGAGAGATCATCTAGATCAGCTGAACGCAATATTACTTGATCTTAGGAATATTGATGTTAAGATTGAGGATACGGATGCTGCTTTGTTTTTTCTGGTTCATTACCAGCTTCCTATGAGAACTTTGTGTAGTCTTTCATAGTTTGGAAGGATACAGTTGCTTTGGAAGATGTAAGGTCAGCTTTACATGTCAGGGAGCTGAGACATAAGGCAGATGGAGTAGACAATCAGGTTGTGGGACTAGTAGTCAGTTGCAGTTGTGGAAAAGAGCATGGTCAGTTTAGGACAAAAAATTCCAAGAAGAAAAGGTCCAAAGGCCCTAAATCCATAAATGCTTGCAATTACAGGAAGGAGCAGGGACATTGGAAGTCCAATTGTCCAAAGAGGAAGAAACGGTAAGAGAGCAGTTCTGGCACAGCTACTGTGGAAGCTGAGCATGATCCAGATGAGGACATGGTCCTAGTGTCAGGAGAATCAACACAACAAACTTATGTATGGATTTTAGACTCTTAGGCATCATTTCATATTTGCCCTCACAGAGAGTGGTTCTCAAGTTATCATCAGATAGATGGTGGACATATATCCATGGCAAATAGCAAGGTCTGCAATGTAGTGAGGATTGGCTCAGTTCCAATGAGGACATAGGATGAAAGATTCTATAAATTGAGTGAAGTTAGACATGTTTCACAGATGACCAAAAACTTGGTATCTCTTAGTTCTCTAGACAACAGGGGATTCAGTTTTAAAGGTGAAAGTGGAGTGCCGTGTGTCTATAAAAACTCAGTTTTGGTTCTCAGTGGAGTCAAGAAAGGGACTCTGTATATACTACAAGGGTCAGTTGTTGCTGGTTCTGCTGTTGTGGCATCAGCTGAGATTCATCATCAGTTACAACTTACAAAACTGTGGCACATGAGACTGGGTCACATGGGTGAAAAGGGGATGTACGTTCTTTCTCAGAAAGATCTTATTGGAGAGTGTAAGGTCAAGCATCTGGACTATTGTAAGTATTGTGTATTTGGGATGCTTCATTGGGGCATGTTTTCAAAAGGGGTACACAACACACAGTCGTCACTTGATTACATTCATTCTGATTGTTGGAGGCCTTCAAATGAGGAGTCGTTGGGTGGTCAAAGATATTTTGTGTCATTCATGGATGACTATTCAATGATGACTTGGGTGGCGCTGATAAAACACAAAAGTGAGGCATTTAGTAACTTCAAGCTGTGGAAAGCTCTAGTTGAAAATCAGTTGGGGAAGAAGATCAAGTGGCTTTGTACAGATAATGGTCTGGAATTTTGCTGTATTGAGTTTGATACATTTTGCAAAACTGAGGATATTGTCAGACATCACACTGTAAGGAATACACCTCAGCAAAATAGTGTAGCTGAAAGAATGAATCAAACTCTTTTGTAGAGGGCAAGATGCATGCTCTCTCATGCTGGTTTGTCACGGAGATTTTGGGCAGAGGCTGTAAGCACAGCTTGCCACTTAATCAACAGGAGTCCTCACATAGGGATCAGTCTCAAAACACCAGTTGAGATGTGGTCAGGCAAGCCTGCTAACTACTCAGTTCTAAGTGTATTTGGAAGCACAGTTTAATATCATGTTGGTGAAGGGAAACTGGAACCAAGGGCAACGAAAAGAGTGTTTGTGGGGTATGGTGATGGAGTAAAGCGGTACACAATATGGTCATCATCAGAAAATGGAGTTATTCTCAGTTGAGATACAGTATTCCATGAAAATTCTATGACCAGTTCATCAGTGGGGAGGATAACTGAAACTGAATCGAGTGCGCTGAAACTGAGAAATTTGACAGTAAGGTGGAGTCAGTAGAAATGCAACAATCAACTGATCCAAGTCAGTTTTCATCTGATCTGTTTGCTGAACCAAAACTTAATCCAAGCCAGTCAGCTGAGCAAATGTCAGTTGAGTGTCAAATTGAGAACATGGGTCAACAGAGTATAGCTGTCAGTAGAGCTAGAAGATCCAATGTTGGGGTACCTCCCAAGAGGTATGGTTTTGATGATTTGGCTGGATACGCATTTCAAGTTGCAGAAGAAGTGGATGGTTTTGAACCTTCTACTTACGGGGAAGCGATGACATATTCTGAAGC
Source organism: Gentiana straminea (assembly GCA_036785695.1). NCBI lineage: Eukaryota > Viridiplantae > Streptophyta > Magnoliopsida > Gentianales > Gentianaceae > Gentiana > Gentiana straminea. Next base: position 601,093 of record JAVUPR010000426.1, on the reverse strand, counting down.
ATCTCAATGGCTTCCTGCCATGGGAGATGAAATGGAGTCATTACTGAAAAATCAGACTTGGGATCTAGTCAAACATCGAGTTGATAGGAGAGTTGTTACTTGCAAATGGATCTTCAAGAAGAAGGAAGGAATAACTGAGGCAGAAGAAGTTAAGTATAAGGCACGTTTGATTGCAAGAGGGTTCAGTCAGAAAGAAGGGGTGGACTTTTATGAGAAATTATCACCAGTAGTCAAACATACTTCAGTCAGAGTGTTACTAGCTATAGTGGCACAACAAGACTTTGAACTTGAGCAGTTAGATATAAAGACAGCTTTTCTACATGGTGAGGTAGACAAAGAAATATATATGACCAGCCAGAGGGTTTCCAAGTTTCTGGTAAGGAAGATTTTGTGTGTAAGTTGAAGAAGTCCTTGTATTGACTGAAACAAGCTCTTAGGCAATGGTATAAAAGGTTTGACAGTTACATGATCCAGTTGGGTTACAGAAGAAGTCCTTATGATTGCTGTGTTTACAACGGCCAGTTGGAAGATGGATCATACATCTATCTTGTTTTGTATGTGGATGATATGCTGATAGCTGCAAGAAAGAAGTCTGATTTTCAGTATCTGAAAGACCTTCTCAGTGCTGAGTTTGAAATGAAAGATTTTGGTGCAGCCAAGAAAATTTTGGGGATGGAGATCTGGAGAGATAGAAGTCAGAAAAAACTTTTATTATCTCAGCAGGACTATATACAGAGGATTTTGTCAAAGTTTGGCATGTCAGCTGCTAAGCCTATAGATACCCCTATGGCATCAAATGTTCATTTGTCAATTTTTGCTTCACTGTCAGCAGAGGATAAGGAGTATATGTCAAGAGTTCCCTATGCAAGTGCAGTTGGCAGTCTGATGTATGCCTTGGTGTGAACTAGGCCTGACTTGGCTCAGGCAGTCAGTGTTGTCAGCAGGTTTATGACTCAACCTGGAAATGAACATTGGAAAGCTGTGAAAAGAATGTTCAGGTACCTTAGGGGTACAGCTGATGTTGGTCTTATTTATGGAGGTGATACTTAAGAACTGATCACAGGGTACTGTGATACTGATTATGCAGGTGACTTGGACAGTCAAAAATCACTGACTGGTTATGTTTTCACGTTGAGGAATTCCCTTGTCAGCTGGAAAGCAACTCCTCGGGCAACAGTGGCTTTATCAACTGCTGAAGCTGAGTATATGGCTCTTACTGAAGCAACCAAGGAGGGTATCTGGTTGAAGGGACTAGTAAGTGATTTGGGGCTACATAATGATCAAGTTGAGATTTATTGTGTCAGTTTGAGTGCAATTTGTCTAGCTAAGGATCAGGTTCATCATGAGAGAACCAAGCATATTGATGTGAGGTATCATTTTTGAGAAAAGAGAAGAGGGTTGTAGTGAAGAAGATCAGCACCAAGGATAATCCTGCCGATATGTTCACTAAACCAATTCAGCACAGCAATTTTCAGTTGTGTCTGGACTTGCTGAGTATTCAAAGCTTATAAACTGAAAACTGGATGCTTAGCCAAGGACAGATCAGCTTGATCCTGATGCGGTGTGTTTTTTCATACCTAGTGAGGCCAGGAAAAGAACCTTCGCGCTGACCGTTCGCTTTCTCAGGACTCTATGGAGAAGTCTGTTACAAGTACATCCTGACATTGACGAATGCATCTGGTACGAGAACGTCTAATTATGCACTCTGGTTGACTGTGAATGAGAGTTCAAGTCAAGGGGTAGATTTGTCAGTGTGGAAATATTGGAAATATTAATCATATCTATGTCACTTATGTAACATGACATATTAATTGTATTATATAAACAATTAATATGTCATAAACAATTAATGTCATAAAGTAACTCTCTTTTGTCCTATTATGTAATAGCCGACTCTAGCAATTAATACTAGCCGGCTCTAGTAACTTTTACTTTACTAGCTAGGACTTTCCCATTCTTTCTTGTATCTATTTATACCCATTCTTTAAACATGAATAAATAAGTCGAAGTTTACTAAAGTATTATTACTTTCTCACACTCTCTTCATGGTATCAGAGCCATAATCGTCTTTAATCCGCTGCAAAATCTCCTACTTTTTCAAGAATGTCTTCTTTATCTAAAGCTTTTTCACCCTCAGTAGAGTCCCAGCAGCCTCAGCAGACTGGGGTCACTGAAAACTATTCGTTTACAAATCACAGACTTGATGGCAACAACTACCTGCTATGGTCAAGATCTATGAAAATGTATAACTCAGGCCAGAGCAAGATGGGATACTTGTCTGGTTCCAAATCTGCCCATGCTGAAACTGACCCCAAGTTTGAAGCATGGGATACAGAAAATAACCAAGTCATGACCATCCTCACGAGGTTAATGACAAAAGAGATCAGTGAGAACTTCATGATGTATGACACTGCTAAGGATATATGGGATAATGCCAGAGACCTTTAATCAAAAAAGGACAATACATCTGAGGTCTATGAACTCGAAGCTCAAATCCAAAATTACAGTCAAGGAGACCTGTCTGTAACTCGGTACTACAACCAACTATCTAAGGCATGGCAACACCTAGATATGTTGGAAACTCACCCATGGAAGAATGTGGATGATGCTGCCTTATACAAGAATATCATTGAGAAGAAGAGGGTATTCAAGTTCCTTACAGGACTGAACTCATCCCTTGATGATGTTAGAGGTAGAGTTCTTGCTACTAAACCACTCCCCAATCTCTAGTTTGTGTTTGCTGAAGTCAAACATGAGGAAAGCAGGAGAAAAGTGATGCTGCAAAGCAACCCTGCTGATCACCCTACTGAGAGCTCGACGCGATGGTTGTCAGGAAGCCTGCTGAGTTTACTGAGGTTCACAGAAGGCCTACTGAGAAGACATGAAACTTGTTCTGTGACCACTGCAAACGTACAAATCACACAAAGGACAATTGCTGGAAACTACATGGTAAGCCTAACTCCTCAAAATCCTCCAAACCAACTAGGGAAATCCAGGCAGACATGTCAGTGAAGAAGAGAACAAGGACACTGCTTTGAATGCTCAGTTTGCTGCCTTCAAAGCCTTCCTTGCTCAACAAAAGGAAGGTAGTTCCATCACTGACACAACTACTCATGCTAAAACAGGTACATTCCACTCACCTCTCAGTAATGATACTTGGATTGTTGATTCTGGGGCATCCTCACATATGACTGGTAACAAAAGGCTTATATCTCACCTTAAACCCTGTCATCAGATCCACAATATTAAGATTGCTGATGGATCTATTTCCTGTGCACAAGGTTTTGGAAATGTTAAACTTACAAATAAGATCTGCTTACAGGATGTCCTGTTTGTACCAAAATTAGACCGTAACCTTATATCGGTCAGTAGACTTACGAAGGACCTAAATTGGACAGTTTTGTTTAATGACAATCAGTGTATATTCCAGGATCTTTCTTCACAGAAAGTGATTGGGAGAGCTAAATACTGCTTAGGATTGTTTGTGGTCAACCCTGCTGAAGACAGAAGACCAAAGACTGAAACAACCTCAAGAACCTGCAACCAAACCTTAGACAATATCATGCTCTGGCATTATAGACTAGGTCATCCAAGTTTTGGTTATTTAAAGTCTGTAATTCCTGAATTGTTTAAAGAATGTAACATCAGTGATCTTCAATGTGATATCTGTCAGTTTGCCAAACTTACTAAATCTGTGTATACTAAAATACCTTATTTACCTTCCACACCTTTCACTTTGATTCATAGTGATGTATGGGGACCCTCAAGAGTTAAAAGTATAACAGGGAAGAGGTGGTTTGTCACCTTCATAGATGACCACACCAGAATCACATGGCTGTTTTTAATGAAAGATAAATCCGAAGTTGGAACCATCTTCCAAGAATTCTATAACATGGTATCTACTCAATTTGACACTAAGATTAAAATCTTAAAAACAGATAATGCCCTGGAATACTATGAGTCCAACCTCAGCACCTTCCTGAATGATAAGGGAATTGTTCACATCGGTAGGTTGTGTAGAGACACCTCGGCGAAATGGGGTTGCCGAGAGGAAAAATAGGCACTTACCGGGAGATGGATAGATCAATCATGTTCACCACACATGTGCCGAAATACATATGGGGTGAAGCTATATTAACAGCCACTTATCTGATCAACAGGTTACCCAAGTAGAGTGTTAGGTTTCAAGACTCCCATCCAAACCCTGCTGACAACTCATTCCTGCCCTCATCTCATTGCTAACTTGCCCCCAAAGATCTTTGGATGTACTGTGCTTGTCTATATTCATGCCCAACAAAGAAGCAAACTTGATCCCAAAGCTCATATGTGCATCTTCCTAGGCTATGCCAAAGACAGAAAAGGTTACAAGTGTTATTCTCCCACTGACAAAAGATTTTACAATTCTATGGATGTAAAATTCTTTGAAAAAATCCCTTACTACAAAGAAACCTACGAGACAACACGAGATGGCAACCTTATTGAAATTGAGCTCACTCCAATCCCTCAACCAACTCCTCAGCAGACATCTGATACTCATCAGCCTACTGCACCTCAGCAGATTCATGAACCTCAGCAGCCTACTGAGCCCCAGCATCCTGCCGAACCTCGGCGGCCCGAGCCCATCGAACCTCGGCGGCCTGCGAACCCACCGAACCTCGGCAAACCTCCGCCGAGCCTACTGACCCTGCTCATTCCACTGATATTGATGACAGACCCATTGCTGTCCGAAAGGGAAAGAGATCATGTACTGACCACTCTATTCATAATTATGTGTCATATGATCACTTGTCACCTGGTTTTTCTATGTTTACACAGGATTTGGATACTCATTCCATTCCTAAGAATATACAGGAAGCTCTCCAACATGACGAAGTGGAAGGCAAATGCTGTCAAAACTGAAATGACTGCACTCATTGACAACAATACTTAGGATCTCACCACTCTCCCACAAGGAAAGAAGACGATCACTTAAATGGCTATTCACCATCAAGTACAATGCTGATGGTACTATTGACAAGTACAAAGCTAGATTGGTTGCAAGGGGCTTCACCCAAACATATGGGCTTGACTATAAAGAGACATTTGCACCTGTGGCAAAACTCAACACAGTCAGGGTGCTGATCTCACTTGCTGTCCAACTTGACTGGCCACTTCACCAATTGGACATCAAGAATGCCTTCCTAAATGGTGACCTCACTGAGGAAGTATATATGATTGTACCACCTGGTTTTACCAACACTCACACTAAAGGGACAGTATGCAAACTGAGAAAATCTCTATATGGCCTAAAGCAGTCCCCAAGAGCATGGTTTGGCAAACTTACTACTATGGTTAAAGCTGCTGGATATCATCAGTGTAACTCAGATCACACCATGTTTATCAAAACTACAAACTAGAGAAGATCCATCCTTATTGTCTATGTGGATGATATCATCCTTACTGGTTGTGACCCTGCTGAGATCCACACGTTCAAGACCCTGCTGGCCAAAGTATTTCGAGTTAAAGATTTGGGCTACCTCAAGTACTTTCTTGGTATGGAAATAGCAAGAAACGACCGAGTATATATGTCTCACGGAGGAAGTATGTGCTAGACCTGCTGAAGGAAACTGGCATGCTAGGCTGCAAACCAGCTATCTCCCCATTAGACCCCAGTAATCCACTAGTACATGATAATGTTGCTGTAAGAAAGGAACAATATCAGAGACTTGTAGGGAAACTCATCTATCTCTCTCATATAAGACCTGATATTGCATATGGAGTTAGCCTTGTCAGTTAGTTCATGCATTGCCCTACTGAGCACTATTGGGATGCTGTTTACAGAATACTCAAATACTTGAAGTCCACTCCTGGCCAGGGCTTACACTTCACTAAGTCTACTGACAGATCAGTGAAGGTCTATACTGATGCTGACTGGGCTGGTTGCCACATAGACAGAAGATCTACCACAGGCTATTGCTCATATCTATGGGGTAATCTTGTCACATGGAGAAGCAAGAAACAACCTACTGTCTCTAGAAGCAGTGTTGGAGCTAAACTCAGGGCACTGGTTTTGGGCATTTGTGAAGCATTATGGCTGAAAAGAGTCCTTACTGACCTTCGGCAGACCCTTCAGCAACCTATCATCCTCTCCTGTGACAATAATTCATCATTATGCATGGCAGAGGATCCAGTCCATCATTATAAGACAAAACATGTGGAAATTGACAGACATTTCCTTAAAGAGAAGATTGATGCCAAGATCATTCAACTTCAGTATGTTCCCTCAGCAGACCAAAATGCTGATATTCTCACCAAGGCAATACCACCGCTTATGTTCAGCAGACTGAGTAGCAAACTTGGCTGTATTGACATATACAACCCAGTTTGAGGGGAGGTGTGGAAATATTGGAAATATTAATCATATCTATGTCACTTATTTAACATGACATATTAATTGTATTATATAAACAATTAATATGTCATAAACAATTAATGTCATAAAGTAACTCTCTTTTGTCCTATTATGTAATAGTCGACTCTAGCAATTAATACTAGCCGGCTCCAGTAACTTTTACTTTACTAGCTAGGACTTTCCCATTCTTGCATGTATCTATTTATACCCATTCTTTAAACATGAATAAATAAGTCGAAGTTTACTCAAGTATTATTACTTTCTCAAACTCTCTTCAGTCAGTTTTGGTGACTTGATCTCTTAACTGATGAATAAACTGGTGGAACTAATCTGAGAACTGAGACTGAGAATGATGGTCAGTTCAATAAAGTATATTCAGTTCTGTGAAAGTCAGTTTTGGTGAAGTGCAACCGAGTTTCTTCGAAGTCGACGATCGGTTTGGTCTGCTGAGTTTTGCTGAGTATAGCTGAGTTCCACATATGTGCAGTTGATTAGAAGTCTGGGAGAGTCAGTTTTGAACTGAGTTTTCATCTGGCAGATAACAACTGGAGTTGGGGTCAACATCTGGGGTATTTATGACAATTTTGACAAAGATCTTATAGCGGTTAGGGTTATAGATTTGTGCCTATAAATACCAATATTGTAATCACTGCAATGCGTGTCTTTTGACAAGTGTGTGAAAATCCTTGTAACTTTGTGCATAATAAAATATCTTCTTTTTCTGTTTGTGGAGTAGTAGGCATAACGCCGAAAACCACGTTAAATCACTGTGTTCTCTTTGTTTCTATGTTTTATCAATTTGCGACATTCTTTACATTTGCATTGCTTCGTTTTAATCTTTCTTAAACTGCAAATTTCTCATATGTGTTTCAACACAAGCTTTTCTCAAAGAACGTAAAAACCAATTTCGATTTTCTAAAAGGTTATAAGATTACTAGGATTTATTTTCCTTAAATAACCATTCCCAAAAATAAATACTTATTATTTCCCTTAATTGTCCATTAATTAATTGAGTCCTAAAATCATATATATATATATATATATATATATATATATATATATATATATATATATATATATATATATATATATATATATGTGTGTGTGTACACATATATATAATACTTTAATCCAAAATAATAATGAACATAATATTTCGTTTTCGCAAAATGATACGTCTACCATCTCCCGAAAATCGGAATTTCTATTAAACAACACCACTGAGTCATAGTCCAAAATCTATTCACATTGGATCCCCCAACAGGTCTACCTCCTCTGTTGTCTTTACGGAAGATTACCTGGTTCATGTCCCCAATTAGACACCAAGGATAGGTGATTGCTTTGCCGAGAGTCTTTCAATGTAATTCCAAAGATCAATATGAGTGAAGCAATAGAGGATGCGTAGATAAGGGAGAAAATTGAAGACACCTATTGGTTATCCAAGAGATCCATATTGATACACTTATTAGTGCAAGAGATTTCCTGAAGATTTATATGACCGTCGTTCCCAAAGCACCACAAACCACCTGAAAATCCCCTAGCTTTGACCACATAAGCACGCTTAAAAGAGGTTTTTTCCAGTATTTGTGTAACGACCCCGAGACCCCGGGCCTGGTAGCACTAAATGAGTCATAAAGGTCCGGTAAACAGCTTAGACGGTCGTCCTCGCTTGATCTAAAAAAGCTAACCCGAGACCTACGTACCGAGCCGCTCGTATTGTTTGTTGACCATAATTCATCAACTCAGTTAACAGTTGACAAGACCTGTATGTCTCACACTTATATGATGGTGATGCGCTTCCCCTACTTTCAATGTGCGATATCTCATTCTCCCCCACTTAAAAGGGACTGGCGTCCTCGCCAGGACGGCCAAAACTTGTCCTTGTGGACATGTCCCAGTTCGTCTCTACCAGAGGACTCTAGGGGTGGCTTGTGGCACTTAGGTTCGTCTAGAGGTGGCATGTGGCACTTAGATCCGTAATGTATTGTTGTTTGGTGTTATTGTGTTGTGTTATTTTTATTTTTTATGGAAAATATAAATATATGATTTTGTAGAAAACGAATTACGTGTTAAATGTTATTTTGATGCTTATCTTGAATTGTGGTTTTCCAATGAGCTTAAATAAAATTAAACTAGTAGGCGGTTTCGTGCTCTGCACGAAAGGGGCCCTCGTATCATGTCTTGACATGGTGTGTTGGGTGTATGTTTGATGTCTGTGTTTACCCTTGTAGTGAGCTTGGGTTGGTTGAATTGGTGCGGTCTTGTTATGTTAGGTAGCAAACATTGGTGTGTACATAAGTAGGGAGCATATTTATGATTACATAAGCTGCCTTGATGCTCTCGTCGGGTCATTAAGTGTGCCTAGTTTTACAGAAGTAAGGAGTCGTTTTTCCTATTACATAAACCATCTGATTCCAAGATTGTCCCATAGCCATTGGACTGATGCACCAGCTATCGCGATTGAGCACTCTAATGCGTAGTTTGTAGGTGTTTCTGGGCCGAGCTTGTATGATATGGTGCCCAATAACCCGTGATTCGATTTTATCACTTCGTGTCCAGTATTGAGTAGAATGAAAGCACCATAAGGTCAGCTTGTGCTCTGAAATAAGAGAAATATATCATTAGAAAATCCTAACTCACCATACGAATTCATAGAATTATATGTACTTACGGAAAGATCAAGACGTTCAATCACTGTAGAAATACTTGCACTCATTTCACGCTGAACTCCTTTGCTCAGTTGCTTCACAGAAGTGTTCTTAGCTAGTATTTTGTCTTTAAATCTGCGAGTACTTTTTGAAAGTGATTCCTTGTACCTGCACAAGAATATGTAAGAAAAACTAATGTCACAAGCGTGAAAAAGAACATTTGAGATGCTTCGATACCTGGCTGAAGCAGAATTTACTTTAGCCTTCATAGATTTGAAAGGGATTGCCACTTAGATGAGAAACCTTAATATGAGAAGACTAAGGGGGCTAGGCCAAAAGGAGAGAGCCTGGGTTGACCATGTTTCTCTAGCAGCCTTTTCAATTAAAGATTAGGCACCATGGATGGGCTACAAAGTCACAGATCCTTTCAGCTTTTAAACCTTACAAAAAAAACCAGAATAGATCAAAGGAACCTTTTTCCTTGCAGCCTTTCACCTTTCAAAACCTTCGTGCCATTTTCTTAATCATTTTATGTATTGTATCTCCTCCTACATCCTTCAATCTCTATAACCCACGTGCATCACCCCAATCCTAGCATGTAAGTATGTAAGAATAAAGCAACAGAAGCTAATGAAACGAACATCACACATGATTTCTTTCTGTACAAGCCAAAGAAATATGTAGCTTACTCTGTGACATTTTCCACAGCAATGTATATCACAAACAATTAGCAGCAGTATGATAGACCCATCCACAAAAGTCTTTTAGATCTGAAATTAACATGGGTGGACATCATATGAAACGTAGGCAGCAGAGTAAAACATAGCAGCCAACACCCCAAAATCCACACACACACAAAATCCAAAGAAAAATAAGGAGCATCAACAGACAAAGCAAAATAATCTAGACAAAGTACTTACACTGCAAGGATTTGATGAGAACTGAGTAGCTAATACAATAGCCTGCAAGCGCAATTTGTGCCTCCTAACTTGTAAGTGTATGTGCTTCAGTACTGTTGTCTAAATACATCCACCATTTGAAGATTCCAAAAAGAAACATGATAAGTAATTCTTTTAATTATGTAAACCTATCATTCCTCATTTGATATATGAGAATCAGTTATGCCATTGTTGCACAAACATGTAATCCAACAAATCACAACAAAGTGCAAAGCTTACAACTAACTGAATTAAGACACTAACATACTCAAAATACACTATCCAAAAATCTGTAAAGACCAAGACAATAAACACAACAATGACAATAACAAAGGAAGAACACACAATGTATGCACCAACCTGAGTGGAAACAACTCTATCCAACTGTTCAGGGTCAATTTGTAGTGTTTTTAATGATATATTTTATATCAATATTCCCCATATATGGTGTTTTTCGTAGAAATCGAGCTTATAATCGTTTAATTGAGTAAATAGTGTTTTTAATAGGTTAATTGCAAAATGTAACGATTTATGTGCTTAAATTGGGATTTTATGTTATTTTGGGATTGTGTTACGCTTTGGTATATTTTCCTATGTTATAGATACATATTTTGGCATGCAAGAGGATTGAATGATGAGGTTTTGCATGGAAGAGAAGTGAAATGGAAGGAAGATGGAGATAAAGCTTGGAATGAAGCTTTCAAGCGACCGAACTTCCGATGCGCTTCTTGATATGATATACACCGATTTGACTCTCGACCTCAAGAGAAGATTTGTAGGGCTTGAAGAGAGGATTCTACAGGATCTTGATCACTTCATTCCGACTTACAAGGCCCGAGATATGAGCGTTACAAGTTTGGATGATGTTGGTGAAACTAGTGGAAAATCCCGAAATATACTCGGGATGTGACGGGCTAATCAAAAAGGCGTTTTCTGAAGAAGAGTCCTTAATGAAAGTTGTAGAGTTTTCCGAGAGCTTAATTATGACATTCGGATCATAATTTTTGGAGGTCTACAACTCAAGATATGAATTTTAGAAGTTGCAGCCTTTTAAACGAGCGTCCAAGCCAAACCGCCTCAGCACAGCCGACATATACTTTAATTCCCTAATTATTTAGGATTCATTCAGCCGCCTTATTACTTCAAACCCTAGCCGCCTCTCCTACCTATATATATACAGCCCTTGCATGCGACCCTATCATATATAATTCACACAATTATTTCCTGCGGCAACAACAAAGCGAATGCGCTTCTTGAGAGACTCAGGCCGGTCACCCGAGCCTTGTGCTCGGGTGACCCGGGTTAGATTAGGTGTAGTTTTTCTCGTCTTTTTCGTTAGTGATTCATGGATTCAACAATTATACCAACGATGTGAGTTTGTTTTCTTCAATTTATTCAATCTTTATTTATTTTTATGATCTTTAATTCGTATTGTTTTCTTTCTATTCGTTTCATGATGCTATTATGTGAGCCTATATCGAGAGATTGGTTTACGATTGATATGTTTACAAAATACGGAAGTTGAGTAGACTAGATCACCGTAGAAAGATGAGATCTTTAGCTGTTAATTAGTGACAGATTAATGAGTTAATTATCTAGGTTGTTAGATTCGATTATACGAGAGTAATTTGAATCTACACCCGAGTTTTGTTTGGTAAATCAGTCTCAACACTCGAAAGATGAGAGATAGATAATTGAATTCGCTACGAAAGTAGGCTTTCATAGCTTGAGAGATAAGTTCACTAAGAGATTAGGGACTTGTGTCTCGTGAAAGGGTGAAACCACAAATCGAATTAGAATCATGAGAATAACTAGGATTGAAATCACTTAGTTTGTACATTGTTTGAGCCCATGTCTTTTTAGTTCAGATTGTTTTATTTTGTTTTCCTAGGTTAGATTTATTCTCATTGTTCTTTACGTTTTTATGTTTGCTTTTCGTTTATTCGTTTCCTTGAGTAACAATTGAGAGAATTAGTGAGATTAGATTCAACATCCCTTTTCCCTGTGGATCGACCCTGTACTTACCCTACTATGCTATCAACTACCCGATATTTGGCCGGTTAGGAGGTAGTTTTGCATGGTAGTATAGGTTTATAAATTTTCTTTTGTTTTAATGATGCAAAATCTCCCCAACAAAAGTGGCGCCGTTGCCGGGGAATCGGTGTTTTGTTGAATCTTCTTTCGTTAATTTTTCTATTTTGTTACGTTTTATTTGTTTTTATTTTATTTCAATAAAAGTAGCGTGAAATAAATCGAGAGTTTTTATTTTTGCCGTGTTTCGATGACCGTTAGGTTAAGAATGTGCAAAAAGTTTTTTACTCGATTTGTGAGACGTGAGTTATATGTTGTTGCAATCTAACCCTCTGTGCTTTAATTTGATGAGGCTTTTAATCTTGTGTTTGTTTTGAGTTGATGAACTGTTAGGATAATTAGGGTTTTTCTGTGTTGTTCCTGCGTTTCTGTGCATATTCATTGTTTGGACGAGCGTTCAGGTAAGTGAACGCCCGTCCAGTTCATAATCTGCAGGTGAACGCACGTCTGGTATGTTGGACGTTCGTCCGTTCCAGAATTTTCAATCCTGTTCTGATTTAGAGGACCAGACGAGCGTCTATACTTTCTGAACGCCCGTCCGGTCGGTTTTCAAGGCAGACGAGCGTCTGCAAGGTGGAACGCCCGTCCAGTTCTGAACGCTAAGTGAACGTTCGTCCGGGGTTCAGTCCAGGTTCTAAATTTCTTGATTTTATTTTCAATGCTTTTATTTGATGTGGATTTTTCATTCGAGCTTCTGTGGCTAATTGATGTTTACGTAGATGTTCTGAACTTGCATATTCATATCTTTCCATCTACGAATCCATGTTAAATAACTGATTAATTTTTATATGCATGATTCATCTAGGCATGTTATAGTGATTGTCGGTTCTCGTAAGCTATAACTGTTCTTATTGTTAATTAGTAGCTAATGTCGGTTTCCGTATGCTACATACCGCTGTGATGAATCTTTTAAGCTTTGAGACTTACGTGCTTCCTTTGTTTTTATAATTCATATGGGTAGCTACTGTCGGTTTCCGTATGCTACGTCTTAGGCCATATGAGTTATATCTGTTTAGTATAGCTAACTGTTGGTTTCCATAATGCTATCACCTTTGACGAGTCTTAAAGTGCGTCTACACTGCATGTAATGAACAACACTGTCATTTATCATAACCTGTCATTATGAGGTAGACGTTTATATATATGTCGTGTTGCATATAGTGGGCTAGTTTTCTTTCTTTTACTTTATTTTCTTTTTGCATATCATATAGATGCATATCATTTAGTTGCATGTCATCTAGTTGCATTGTTTTTTTCTTTTATTTTTCTTGAGCGTAGTTAACTGTCGGTTTCCGTAATACTACCTCGTTTTTATTTTATTTTTAGGATTTTTCATGTAGTTTGCATCGTATTGCATTTACATGTAATTGCACCTAGCCTACTATTTTGTAATATTTCATGTATGTGTTTTCCATCTTTATGTGAGCCTAAGTTGAAAAATCTCTTCGACCTTTCTTTTCCTGTGCTTTATATGTTTTACTCCCCTAGCCCCGAGGTATTTCATGTTTGTTCAAGTGTGCAGGATGTTTTCGTTAGCAATTGTGCGTTTCAGACGATATCAGTTTTCCGGTGGATGTGATGAGCGTTATTTTTCACCAAATAAATTTATAAAATACTCAAGACAACGGTGACTAAACAAGCTCTCTAACCGGCAGTGTACCGGGTCGATTACGAGTAAAGCTACAGGAGTCCGAGGTCGAACCCAAAGGAATCGTGCTTGCAAGTACCAAAGTGAACGTAATGCTTAGTCTAAGTGATCAAAGTTCTTAAGGTTTTGTTTACTACAACGGCACTAAGTGAATCTAACTAACGAGTCTAAAGTTAAAAAGAGAGAAAGAAGATTAAACTACTCGGTTTTAAAGATAATTAAAGAGACATAGCCGAACCATGATCAACATAGCTAATATCACCCAAAGGAAAGACAAAACCGGGAATGTGCAATAACGACGAACTCTTGCATTCAATTTCACGGGTACGTGCTCCTAATCCCGGTGCTAAGGTCTGAACAACTCTTCCCCAACACCTTATGTCAAGTCAACTAAACTATCCTAAGAGAGATTCATTCACAAGACAATCATGCACAAGAGCCGTTTAAACGTTAAAAACGAGTAACCTCGCACTACAATACGATCCTAGAACCCTTTTCCCACACCCCTCTCTCTGAACAACTCTCAAGATTGATGTGTGTGATTTTTGACCTAGGTGATCAATCTAGCCCAAATCCGTTATAACAAGTTCTAAGACGTGAAAAATGCAAGAAACAACAACAAAAAGCACTACCCACTCCCAATTTCATCACCCAAAGGGTGATTTCACTAAATTTCACATGATTTGGCTATGAAGATGTTTAGCTACACATTATATTGATCAAAACATGCATAAAACAAGAAATAAGAGCCATAACAAGTGAAAGAGAAGAGAGATATACCATAAAATTGCGAAATTCGAGATTAGATCCAAAAAGTACAAAATAGAGAAGTAATTAAAAGGTGGTCTCTTAGTGTTTGGAATGAAAATCTAAGCTAAGAAATGGAAAGATTATGCTAAGATATTGTTGATTTACACTAAGAGAGAGTATTCTAAGCTATTACAAAATTCGAGCAAAAGATGGGTAGAGTTTTGCTAAGAAAAGCTTGATCTCTAAGAAAATGTCTAGGGGGGTATTTATAGGTGAAGGGAAAATCTGCTGCAAAAAAGGTCCAAACGCGCGTTTAGAGGGTTGGAACGCGCGGTTGGCATCTTCAAACGCGCGTTTCGCTTGGCTGAAACGTGCGTTACACATAATTTCTGGGCAGGGCTTGACTGTTCTTCATCTGGAACGCGCGTTTAGGAAGGCTCAAACGCGCGTTTAGGATCTTGGAACGCGCGTTTGGCATGGTTTCCAAACGTGCGTTTAGAGGGCTTCAACTCGAACCAAATCGAACTTTTGGAACGCGCGTTTAGGGATTCAAACGCGCGTTTGGTGTGTGGAACGTGCGTTTGGAGGGTTCAAACGCGCGTTTGAACCCCTGTTTCCCCCAGTCTTCACTTTTCTCCCTTTTTGACCCTCGTCTTGCCTCGGTTATGCTTTTTCACCACAAATTGTCATCTTCCGGGTCCTCGAGACACCAATACCCTTCAATATCGTAAACAACTACAAACATCCAAACAATTCCGGAGGGTAAAAGTGCTCGGGAATGGGGTTAATAATAGCAAAAAGGGGTATGAATTCATCAAAGTGACGGATTCGTTCCCCGTGCCATAAGCTCACGATATTACCCAAAAACGGTCTAAAAAACACCGAGAATGTGCTAAAAGTGGGATAAACGGGGGTGGAAAATGCACCGGAATCACGTAAAGTTGACTCCCATCAACCACCCCACACTTAGCCTTTGCTCGCCCTCGAGTAAATTAGGCGTTTTAAAACCAACCAAGGGATTCAACTTTGTGATGTAGGTGCTACTACTCACACTCTCGAGGTAACCACAAAGTATGAAACACGAACATATACACACCGGTTATAACATTATCAAGAAAGTGGAGTGTGTGTGGTGCCAAGCTAAAAACCAAGTGCTCAAAATGATTGTCGGGGCTTGAATCCCAACCAAAAGTCCACCAACCGTTTCATACCCACTAGCCTCTCCACTGATCAAGGTTACTAAGTTTGGACACGATCGGGTAGGACTTGATAGGTTATAACGTTAGGCTAGGGTAATTCCGGTTAATCGAAAAGGATATTTTGGGAACTGGAGAAAAAGAAGTACGAGTGAACCTAATCAACAAGTGTACCACCTTATCTCTACCATACAAACCATCCAAACTCCATTTGATTATTATAAAACTTTGGGAACCATAGGATACTGACATACCCGAACTCATTGCCTAATTCAACTATGTTTTAAGTTTCATAAGGCGAGGTCGAATACGTTAGCACCTATCTCACTATCCCAACTCCAACATCATACGTATAACTTTGAGCTCATTACTTTGATTCCAAACCTTTATTTTATAAACTCCAAACTCTTATTCATTGAGAACATTCTAATTTATTTTGAACTTTTGATTGATTGAGTTCCTTTTTCTTTTTTTCTTTTCTTTTTTTTTTTTTTACAAAATAAGGAAAGAAGAAAGGACAGATTTTTCTTTTCTTCTTGGGCCAAATCAAAACACTAGGCCCAAATGAGCTCCTCTTCTCCTTATAGCTCCATACAAGAAAACATCATTTCCCCCACCCCACACTTGCCTTAGCAAGTGTGGCCTAACAAAAGACTAGGTCCACTCGTAGGGTATGAATGAAGGGAATGTGACCAAAAATTAAGCTCAGGGTAGGTTTCTGACTACGTAACAAAACGGCTATAAAACGAATGGTGGTCAGACCATTCTATCAAGGCTGAGAGGGGCTACGAAGGTCTAATGTTGGAGATTAGGCTTATTTGGCTATGGTTGGTCAAAGAGACGCCATGACCGTCATCCCGTGTCCTACTTAGGTAACTCTTTTTATTTCGTCTCGGGACCAGTGACATGAGAGGTGGTAGTAATCAAATTGTGCACAAAGTGTAGCTTCACGTGAAATTAATAAACTCTATTCTCAAGATAATATCAAACCGCAATGCACATGTTCGGGGTCCCCACTAAGGTGATCACCACTCAAATGTGAAAATAACACACACAACACGGTGTTAAGACCCTTGAAAAATTTTGAAATTACCCAAAAATTGACTCGAGCCCGGTCATAGGCTAAGTATACCACAAATAATGCACATTCAACAATAAAAACAATAAAACGGCTAAGTCCCCAACCCACACTTAAACGAAACACTGTCCTCGGTGTGTGAGAGATAAGAGGCGTAAAAGACTTAGCTGTTTGACCAAAAGACCCGGCAGAAAGGCGCAATCGTGACTCGAAACTCGTGATAGCCTCGTGTGAATCCATCCCGAAACCTAAAGCGAGATCAACAGAAACAAAGACAGCGCATGCACGGGACATAATCCGCGTGCTAAAAAGCAAGCAATAGGGTAAGCGGGTGCATAAAATAACGAGTCTAAGCCACAGTGACGAGATCAAAGCATAACGAGGGGGGATACGGGATATGCGATGGAAGGATAAAATCGAATCAAAATAAAGTACAGAACATCCATGCATTAAATATAAGCTAATAAAAACATCCTTGTCATCCCACAGTATCAGTCAATAAAAAGGAAAACATACACGGTCAAGCAGGCCTCAGGGGCTCAAAAAATAAGTGCACGTGCATGCCAAAGTGAAATGTGTCCAAAGTATGATGAAAGAACGTCAAAAGTAGGTAAAATGTCAAAGTATAAAAGAGACAGACTAGTAAGTAAATACAGTAAGAATTGCATGAAAAACATGCTAGTCGCTCCATGTCCCCGTACGTCGGTGGTGGGATCGGTGTGCCCGATGTTGGTGCAACCACGGCGGTACACTCTCGGTCTGTGTAGATCCCGCAACACTGTCCTCACCGCCTCTGTCCCACCGCAATCGTGCCGGCCCTAATCGTGCCCATCAGATCATCCAAATCAAGATCATCAAACCCCTTGTCCGGCTCCTCTACGAATGACTCCTCCGTAATCCGCTGCAAATCCTCCTCAATCTCTGCGGTATACTGAAACGGTGCAATATCTAGATCCAACTCGGGAAGCTCAACCCCGCCTCTCCGAGCCAATACCCGCCGATTTTCCACAATGCCGTTCAGTGTCACCCTCAGACTATCCATCCAGTCTCTCTGTTTGTGTGCAATCATAAGCCCTTGTCTCTCACTAAGCCACGGTCCCCCGGTAGAGGATGTAGAAGGTAGAGGTGAAGGTGTGGTGGAAGGTCCAGTAGTAGAGGGAGGAGGTGGGGGTATAGTAGTGGTAGTAGTGGAGGAAATGATAGGAGGAGGTATGGGTAGGGTGGTGGAGGTAGTGGAGGTGGTAGGGCGGAGGACGGTGTGAATGGGTCGAGGGGTGGGCCTAGGAGGGTTGGAAGCAGTGCGGGCGTTAAACGGCCTCGGTACCACAGGCAGATTCTTCTTCCTCAGAATCTGATCATCAGGATACTCCTTTACCAACGCTCCCTTGCACAAACCAAAGATGAGGTAGGGGCACATAATCATCCGACGCTTAACCTTTTGATTTTCTCGAATTCCTCAAAAATGGTTTTCCCAACGTCTACCTTCAGATTATAATGTAAGGCATACAACAATTGCAAGTCCTTAATGTGGAAGTGCGTAATGTTGTCCTTCGGTAGTAGACGGTTTTGAGAAAACTTAGCTTTTACTTTCCAAATATCTGGCCAAGTCGTCGTCACCAACTGACTTCTTGCATTGCTCCCTTTTGAAATCCACGGTAAGTCGGGGTTGATTGCTTTCCTCATTTCCTCTAATGGATCTAGGTTTTCAGTAGTATTCCAATGTGACCTCGCCGCAAACCAACCTAAATAATCCTGCCCCTCGAAAGCCAGTATCCGATAATAATCATTGATAGCTTTGACGGTCCACGGGACATTAACCCCTCTGACTCTGATAAACCCGGATTCCGATTAGCCACACTGAAATTTGCATACCATTCCCGGACTATTGACAAATTCAGATGCCCCTCGGGTTCATAAATTAGATTATTCCACCCTCTCTTCATTAAGTCTTCGATGAACTCATTAGGCACAGTTTTGAGGTCTAGCCCTCTCTCATAACACATGTTCTTCCCAGCGATATAATCATGATAGTTAGAGTAGGCAACCGGTGAGTTGAAACGCAGATCGAAAGGGATAATATCCTCAGGAGGGGGAGCTAGAGTAGGGCCTTGCTCGGGAGCACTCTGTGGAGGGGCACTCTGAGAAGGTGGTGGAGCACTAGTCCTAGCAGTTTTGGCTTGCAAATGTGCCAAGGGCACATCGCTCTCAAGGTCCGTGGCCTCCCCACTATCACTACTCGTATTCCTCCCCTCGGTATCCGGCTCAAAATCTTCGTCAGATGTTTCATCTCTCAACTGTCCCGCTGGCCTAATTGCTCGAGGGTTTCTACTCTCAACTGCACCACCAATCCGAATACCACTCGTAGGTACCCTAGGATAAACTAGGGTTTTCTCGCTTTCGGGGGCTTGCCTAGTCACTGGTTGCTTGCCCTTACCTTTACCCTCGGTTTCCTTTCGTTTAGTTTCCCTCATTCTATGAACACCAACCGAACAACACCAAACAATCAAGTTACAATCAAAACCGACCCGGTTATCGTCCAACCGGGATTTCAAACAAACCAACCATTCACAACAAAACACCCCACACAAGCCACACCATTCACCATCGATCAACACAACAAACAAAACAAACAAAAACAGGATATTGAATCAATAAACAATAAATAACGAGAAAGGGCGTTAAACCAAAAATAGGCCAAAACTAACCCTAACCGAAATTTAAACGTAAAGCCGAAATATACCTGTTCTATGCTTAAGAGAGATGATAGGAATGATTTGGAGCGAAGAATGATCCTCGAAACGTCGAAACAACCCAAAATCGACTAAGGAGAAAAACTGCCACAAGTGCCGATCGAATCGAGGATTTTGTGGATTTGTTGTTGGAAATGCTTGTTGAAATCAAAAGAAGGGGTTGAGAGGTGTTGAATGGGCTTTAAATCGCCAAAAACGAGTGAGAAATGAAGAATTTCGAGTGAAAGGGCGAGAACGGCCGCCAAACGCTGCTAGGGTTGAAATGAAACGCCGGTTTGAAGAAGCAGGGTATTTAAAGGAGACGAGTCCAAACGCGCGTTTGGAATGAGTGGAACGCGCGTTTCGCATGTCCAAACGCGCGTTTGACAGGTCAAACGTGCGTTTAGGAAGGGAAATCACGATCAGAGAGTTGAGGCTCCAAACGCGCGTTTGAAATGGTTCTAAACGCGCGTTTGGGAAGAAAAAGCTGCAAACGCGCGTTTGAAAGGGGTAAACGGGCGTTTGGACCAGGAACTAGGAAAACTCAAGATTTCTACCCCACACTTGATTCTAACCGCCCCGAGACCACTAGAAACACCAAACTAACTCAACAAATTACGAAATGGTGGGTTGCCTCCCCCAAGCGCCTTTGTTTTACGTCGTTGGCTCGACAAGATGGATTAAACGGTGCCAACTTTTTCAAAGCTATACCGTTGGCACAAGGCGAGAAAGGGTAGAAAGATAGAAAGATGGATTTAGAATTATACGAGTCAAGGTTTAAAGTCCATGACAAGACTTACAAGATTCATCACAAGGTACGGGATCTTCAAGATGCACTATTTCTAGTGCTTCATCGTAGGGCAACCGTTCATACCTTTTCAACCGCAAGCCATTTGTGGTAAACGTGCCAAACTTAGGATGGGTGATTTCGATAGCACCGGACGGATAGACTTTTGACACAACATAGGGACCGGACCACCTAGACTTCAACTTCCCTTGGAAGAGATGCAAACGAGTATTGTAGAATAAGACTTCGTCACCCTCATTGAAAACACGAGGTTTAATCAACTTATCATGGAGTAACTTAGTCTTTTCTTTGTACTTCGTGGAAAGGTCATATGCACAAAGGCGGAACTCATCTAGTTCATTCAATTGGGCCATACGCTTCTCACCAATCAAGGTATCATCGAGGTTTAGCATTTTGATGGCCCAATAAGCCTTATGCTCGATCTCTACGGGAAGATGACAAGACTTACCATAGACTATCATGTAAGGTGACATGCCTAGAGGTGTCTTAAAGGCTGTCCTATGGGCCCACAAGGCATCATCTAACTTCAAAGACCAACTCTTGACATTCGTGTCTACCGTCCTCTCTAAGATACGCTTAATACCCCTATTCGTGACTTCGACTTGACCACTCGTTTGGGGATGGTAAGCGGTACCTAACTTGTGTTTCACTCCATACTTCTCTAAAAGTTTATCAAACGGCTTGTTGGCAAAATGGCTTCCATTATCACTGATTATAGCACGTGGCACCCCAAACCTACAAAAGATGTTCTTTCTAAGAAAACGGATAACAACATTCCTATCATTGGTGGGTGAGGCTAAGGCTTCGACCCATTTGGACACATAATCACACGCGACTAGAATGTACTTGTTACCACACGAAGAGGGATAGGGGCCCATGAAATCAATGCCCCACACGTCAAAAATCTCACACACTATGATCGGCTTCGAGGCATCTCACTCCTTCTAGATATACGACCGGATCTTTGACAAGCATCGCAAGATTTCACATAAGCATGTGCGTCTCGAAATAGAGTGGGCCAATATAGCCCACTTTGCAATACTTTCAAAGCGGTTCTTTGCCCCGAGAAGTGGCCTCCGGCCTCTTTGTCGTGACAAAACGAAAGAGCACTCAAAATCTCACTTTCTGGGATGCACCTCCTCAGAATACCATCCGAACACAACCTATATAGACAAGGATCTTCCCACACATACTTACCCACCTCACTAAGGAATTTACGCCTTTGGTTCGAGTCAAGGTCGGGGTCTACAAAGCCGCACTCGTGGTAGTTGACAAAAGGAGCAAACCAAGGACTACCTTCCTTACCGACTTTTAGAAAGTTGCCTCTCTTAGCCGGAAGAAGGGTGTCAAGTGCATACAGTTGCTCGTGAGGGAAAGAGTCATTTATCTCGGTTTGTGCTTTAACCAACTCCTCACTAAGCTCCATACGACTTAAGTGGTCGGCTACGACATTCTCACAACCTTTCCTATCACGGATCTCTAAATCAAACTCTTGCAAGAGCAAGATCCACCTCAAGAGGCGGGGCTTGGCATCTTGCTTGGAAAGAGATAACGCAAAGCGGCATGATCCGTGTGGACAACTACCCGAGAACCTACGAGATGAGACCGAAACTTATCAAACGCAAAGACGACCGCTAAAAGCTCTTTTTCAGTGGTGGTGTAGTTCTGTTGGGCCGGATTCAAGGTGTGACTTGCATAAGCAATAGGCTTGAAGATTTTGTCGATTTTTTGACCGAGGACCGCACCAACCGCGGTGTCACTCGCATCACACATGAGCTCAAATTCTTGATCCCATTTCGGGGCAACTAAGATGGGAGCGGATACAAGCAGTTGCTTGAGCATCGAAAATGCTTCAACACAAGCTTTGTCAAAATCAAACGGGACGTCTTTTCCAAGGAGAAGAGTAAGAGGACGGGCTATTTTCGAGAAATCCTTGATGAACCTACGATAAAACCCCACGTGGCCTAGAAAACCCCTAAGAGTCTTTAGGTTGGTGGGCATAGGAAGCTTAGCTATCGCTTCAACCTTAGCCTTATCTACCTCTATACCTTTACTAGATATCTTATGCCCTAAGACTATCCCCTCTCGTAACCATCAAATGACACTTCTCCCAATTAAGCACCAAGTTTGTCTCCTCACATCTACCCAACACCTTTTCAAGATTATCTAGACATTGTTCAAAGGAATCACCAAACACGCTAAAATCATCCATAAAGACTTCTAAAAACTTTTCTATCATATCCGCAAATATGGCGACCATGCACCGTTGGAATGTCGCGGGTGCATTACACAACCCAAAAGGCATCCTACGGAAGGCAAAGGTACCATAGGGACAAGTGTAGGTAGTCTTTTCTTGGTCCTCTAAAGCCACATGTATTTGGTAATACCCACTAAACCCATCAAGAAAACAATAAAAGGCATGGCCACTCAATCTCTCCAACATTTGATCAATAAAAGGGAGGGGGAAATGATCTTTACGGGTTTGGTCATTTAGCTTACGATAATCAATGCAAATTCTATGACCACTTACCAAACGCTTAGGCACCTCCTCTCCTTTGTCATTGATCTCCACGGTCATACCTCCCTTCTTCGGCACCACTTGGGTGGGACTCACCCACTTGCTATCCGAGATGGCGTAGATAATCCCTAGCTTCAACATTGTGACCACATCCTTCCTCACAACCTCTTGGAGGTGTGGATTGAGCCTTCTTTGGGGTTGCCTTACCGGCTTTGCTCCATCTTCCAGAATAATCTTGTGTTGGCAAATGCTGGGACTAATACCCTTAAGATCGCACATCTTCCACCCGAAAGCACGCTTATGCTTCTTAAGCATCCTCACTAAATCATCTTCCTGCAAAGCCGTTAGTGTAGAAGAAATAATCAAAGGAAGTAAATCATTATTTTCAAGAAAAACATACTTCAAATGAGGTGGAAGCGGCTTCATTTTCAAATCTTTCGGAGGATCCTCAATTCATGGCTTTTCTAGCTCTCCTTCAAGCCCAAGATCAATCTTCTCAGTCCACCTCTCACCCACGAAAGCCGTCTCTTCGAGCTCTTTTGCTTCCGCTTCCAACTCTTCTTTTGCATCATGTTCTGTACTCACTCTTTCCATGCATTCATCGGATTCGTCTTTATATACCTGCATGTCAACATGTTCCGAAACGCAAGGATATATAGCATCAATAGAAAAACAGTCCTCGGTGCTCTCCTTAGGATGTTTCATGGCTTTATAGACATTGACCGCGACTTTTTCATCTCCAACTCTCAATATTATCTCACCGCTCGCAACATCTATCAAAGTCCTCCCGGTATTTAAAAAGGGACGTCCTAACAACAAATGTGTTTTGGAGTCCATCTCCATGTCTAGTACAACAAAATCTACCGGGAAGGCAAACTTGTCCACTTTCACTATGACATCCTCTATCACTCCCATAGGCTCCCGAATAGACCTATCCGCCATTTGAAGGGTCATCCCGGTTGGCTCCAACTCTCCTAGGTCAAGACTCTCATATATAGCACGGGGCATTAGGCTTACACTAGCCCCCAAATCACATAAAACACTAGGAAAATGAGTTGAACCAATAGTAACCGGAATAGTGAAACTACCCTTGTCTCTAACTTTCGGGGGAATCTTAGATTTTCCATTAAAAATAGCGGAACACTCTTCATTCAAACACACAACTTCTTGCATCTTACCCTTTTTAGTTAGCAACTCTTTTAAAAACTTACAATACGAGGGCATGTTTGCAAGTGCCTCAAGAAAAGGAATGTTCAAGTCAATTTTTCGCAAAATCTCAATGAATCGAGTTTGTGCCTTATTAAAGCAACTTTGTCTATGATTCCTAGGGGGATAAGGGAGAGTAATCAAATCAAAATCTTTGGAAGGAGGAGGGATCATACCTTTCTTACCTTTGGTGCGTGGGGAAGACGGCTCTTTCATTGGCTCTTTCCCTTCTCTTCTAGTTGGTTCCTCCTCTTTCACGTCGATAACCACAAAATCTCCCCTAGCTTGAGCTTCTTTCCTTTCCACTTCCTTCTTCTTGATATACTCCCCATGATCTTCATCATCTTCAATCCCATCTATATCACCATCCATGGCCCCCGCTTCCGTCTCAATAGGAGCTTTTCTAGCCTTGTCCTCCCATAGGACCTTCTTTTCTCCATTAGTTCTCAACACTTTACCACTTCGAGTTAAGATGGCGTTTACACTTCTCGGATTTTTTTCGGTGTTACTCGGTAAACCGCCCTTCAACTGAACATGTTCCACCACTTGACCAAATTGTGTCTCAAGATTTTTGATGGCGGATCCATGTTTGTAGTTCATCTCAACCATGTCCTTCTTTATCTCCGCAAAGTTTTTGTTCATTTATTCCAAGATGACATCGGTTGAACTCTTTTGAGGTATAGGAGCCAAAGGAGGAGGGTTTTGATGATTGGTAGAACCCTGTTGATTATACCCTCCTTGTTGCCTTTGGTGTGGAGGTTGATAGACATGCCCTTGTGAAGATTGGCTTTGATTTTGTCCTTGTCTATAACCTTGGTTTTGGCCTTGGTTTTGATTACGGTTCCAACCTTGATTGTTGTTATTCCTCCAAGAACCATCACCTTGATTTCCATAATTCCCTCCTTGACCTTGTCCCACATAGTTCACATCTTGGGATTCTTCGTACGGTTGCCCACCTTGTTGTTCCCCCATACATTGGCCTTGATAGGGGCTTTGTGACTGATTTTGATATTGGGACCCCGTATTCCATTGCTCCATCGAGCAAATACTCATCATCCGCTTGGCTAACTCATTCATGTTATCTTGAGATAGAGTACTAGGTTGCCCATAAGTCGAGGATTGAGGATAAGCCATATTTTGAGCTTTGGTCGTCATCCTACAATCCTTTGCCGAATGTGATCCACTACAAATTTGACAAAGCTTAGCACTCTCATTCTCTTTTTGCAATCTCCCTAACTGTAGCTCCATCGCTTGTACTTGAGCATGATATTGATCGCTTGCTTCAACTTCTTTAACTTCAACCAAACCGGGCTTCTTACTTCTTGTCCCCTTTCTACTCGAAGATATATATTGCCTCGAAGTCTCGGAAATCTTCTCAATTTGGTTCATAGCCACTTCGGGTACCATACTCATAATATCTCCATTACACGAAGCATGTAACGTACTTTGATGAACTTGATCCAAACCCCGGAAGAAAGCATGAACTACCTCGTATGATCTCAATCCGTGCCCCGGGCACTCCCTCAACAAAGCCTTAAACCGATCCCATGACTCATGAAGCTCTTCTCCTTCATATGCATTGAATGACATGATAGCTTCTTTCATATCCATGGTCTTCGACGGGGGGTAATATTTGAGCAGAAAAGTCTTTACCACTTCTTCCCATGTGTGTAAAGAGTCATTATGCAACGAATCATACCACCTCTTAGCTTGCTCTTTCAAGGCGAACGGGAAAAGCATAAGTTTGAGCGCCTCATCACTCACTCCATTGATCTTTGTCGAGTTCACTATTTGGAGAAAATGATCAATGAATAAGTGAGGATTTTCTAAAGCGGTTCCCTTGAATATAGCATTGTCTCCCAACAAATGTATGATGTTCCTATTCAATTCCAAGTTATTGGCGGCTACCGGTGGCATTCGGATTGGACTATGCCCCATGTTTGCCGTAGGAGCTAGCACAAAATCTCTACAAGTCAAACCACCTTGGTTTTGCTCTTGTTGACCGTTAAACCAATTTAGCATCGCGTTTGCACCTTGATTGTGAGCTTGGTTCGATTTTGTTGAAAGCGATTCAACATCCATGCATTGAACTCGTTGCATAAGAGCGGGATCCATTTGATTCCCTTGGGCCTCATGTTGAACATTCGAGGAATAGGCCCATTCGCATTCACAACGTTGTGTCCTTGTCCATTCCCATCTCCTTGTGCATTGTTGTTGACAAGAGGCGGGTTTGGAACTCGGGATTCCATTATTATTCACCAAATTTCCTTCCAAACCTTGTCCACCTTGTTGTGCCATGTCGGATCCTTCTCCCAACTCACCCAAACTATCCTCTTCTAAGACCGGAATCAACTCCTCTACTTGACGACCTCTTCTTCGTTGATCGTTTCTACGCCTTGCGTAAGCTTCAATCCCGTCTATGTAAGGTTCGAGTGGTGTTTGAGACCTCCGGGTCATGCACTACAAAAAGCAAACAACAAGAAAACAGTAAAATAAAACCTAGGC
Organism: Gentiana straminea; assembly: GCA_036785695.1. Classification (NCBI taxonomy): domain Eukaryota; kingdom Viridiplantae; phylum Streptophyta; class Magnoliopsida; order Gentianales; family Gentianaceae; genus Gentiana; species Gentiana straminea. The sequence continues at coordinate 574,587 of JAVUPR010000426.1, read as the reverse complement.
CCAAGCCTTCGGTTCACTTACAAGATATCACAAATAGCACACAATTCCCCGGCAACGGCGCCATTTTGATGAGCGTTATTTTTCACCAAACAAATTTATAAAATACTCAAGACAACGGTGACTAAACAAGCTCTCTAACCGGCAGTGTACCGGGTCGATTACGAGTAAAGCTACAGGAGTCCGAGGTCGAACCCAAAGGAATCGTGCTTGCAAGTACCAAAGTGAACGTAATGCTTAGTCTAAGTCATCAAAGTTCTTAAGGTTTTGTTTACTACAACGGCACTAAGTGAATCTAACTAACGAGTCTAAAGTTAAAAAGAGAGAAAGAAGATTAAACTACTCGGTTTTAAAGATAATTAAAGAGACATAGCCGAACCATGATCAACATAGCTAATATCACCCAAAGGAAAGACAAAACCGGGAGTGTCCAATAACGACGAACTCTTGCATTAAATTTCACGGGTACGTGCTCCTAATCCCGGTGCTAAGGTCTGAACAACTCTTCCCCAACACCTTATGTCAAGTCAACTAAACTATCCTAAGAGAGATTCATTCACAAGACAATCATGCACAAGAGCCGTTTAAACGTTAAAAACGAGTAACCTCGCACTACAATACGATCCTAGAACCCTTTTCCCACACCCCTCTCTCTGAACAACTCTCAAGATTGATGTGTGTGATTTTTGACCTAGGTGATCAATCTAGCCCAAATCCGTTATAACAAGTTCTAAGACATGAAAAATGCAAGAAACAACAACAAAAAGCACTACCCACTCCCAATTTCATCACCCAAAGGGTGATTCCACTAAATTTCACATGATTTGGCTATGAAGATGTTTAGCTACACATTATATTGATCAAAACATGCATAAAACAGTAAATAAGAGCCATAACAAGTGAAAGAGAAGAGAGATATACCATAAAATTGCAGAAATTCGAGATTAGATCCAAAAAGTACAAAATAGAGAAGTAATTAAAAGGTGGTCTCTTAGTGTTTGGAATGAAAATCTAAGCTAAGAAATGGAAATATTATGCTAAGATATTGTTGATTTACACTAAGAGAGAGTATTCTAAGCTATTACAAAATTCGAGCAAAAGATGGGTAGAGTTTTGCTAATAAAAGCTTGATCTCTAAGAAAATGTCTAGGGGGGGTATTTATAGGTGAAGGGAAAATCTGCTGCAAAAAAGGTCCAAACGCTCGTTTAGAGGGTTGGAACGCGCGGTTGGCATCTTCAAACGCGCGTTTCGCTTGGCTGAAAAGTGCGTTACACATAATTTCTGGGCAGGGCTTGACTGTTCTTCATCTGGAACGCGCGTTTAGGAAGGCTCAAACGCGCGTTTAGGATCTTGGAACGCGCGTTTGGCATGGTTTCCAAACGTGCGTTTAGAGGGCTTCAACTCTGAACCAAATCTGAACTTTTGGAACGCGCGTTTAGGGATTCAAACGCGCGTTTGGTGTGTGGAACGTGCGTTTGGAGGGTTCAAACGCGCGTTTGAACCCCTGTTTCCCCCAGTCTTCACTTTTCTCCTTTTTGAACCTCGTCTTGCCTCGGTTATGCTTTTTCACCACAAATTGTCATCTTCCGGGTCCTCGAGACACCAATACCCTTCAATATCGTAAACAACTACAAACATCCAAACAATTCCGGAGGGTAAAAGTGCTCGGGAATGGGGTTAATAATAGCAAAAAGGGGTATGAATTCATCAAAGTGACGGATTCGTTCCCCGTGCCATAAGCTCACGATATTACCCAAAAACGGTCTAAAAAACACCGAGAATGTGCTAAAAGTGGGATAAACGGGGGTGGAAAATGCACCGGAATCACGTAAAGTTGACTCCCATCAGGATGGTCCACAGTCTACTGGATTCGTCAAGCATTTCTGGGTGAGGTGCACCCATTCCAGACTTGCTTCTTTAGAACTACAATCAGCTAAGTTCTCTTTTCTTTTATTTTGCACAACATGAGGACATGTTGCAATCTAAGTGTGGGGGAAGGGATAGATGGTTTATGTATCTACGTTCATTTGCTTAATCTATTATATTTCTATGAAAAGTGCTAAATTTTTCAAATTTTTGTTATATCCCGAGTAGACAAAGCATATCTTTGCTTGAGTTTATATCATTTTTGCTATATTCTGTATATTTAGTAATTTTAGTTGTTTCACCCGACACTCTTTTTCACGAGCCATAGTAAATGATGAACTAAATGTTGAAAGCCTACCCCATTTTAGTTGGAGATTTTTGATGATTATAGCATGTTTCTTTGCTTATGTACAATTCTTGAAAAGTTTAGTAGTTTGTATTCTAGAGTTAAAGTATGACATACTGTGAATATCCGTAGGTTTGAATGTGATAAGTGAAACGTGATTAAGTCTTTGCAATAGTAATAAATTGTTTACTTGAGGTGTTATGCTCAGTGGTCTGTGCTACTAGAAAATAATATTTCCCACTGCCAGCCAGAAATCTCTAAGTAAACATAATTGTAATTGTGTGTGTCGGAAGCTGGTTTATGATTTGGGTGAGGTAGGTCATACCACGTATGTCCTATTCCACTATGATGACCAAAAGCTCACGACAGTCAGTTTATAGCTGCCTTATGATTGGAGTAAGGTAGGGGATTATCTTGAAATGTCCTATTCTGCTATGAGGGCAAAAGCTTATTCTGATGTGTGTTAGAAAAGTGTGAAAAAAGTGAAAATATTGGAATATATTATTATGAATAAGTAACGACTTAGTTATCGTCGATCTTATACCCAGTATAAACCGAAGGATATGTTGTAGGGATTATCCTCTGAGTCTGTCAGAAATGTTTTAGATATTCTCTACTATTTCTTTTTGGGATATGTATGTTTTGTAAAGTGCCTGTTATAGTTTTTGAATATTTCTAACTTAGATGGGAAACCTGGCTAGTTTTGGTTTGAATAACTTTCAAATTGTGGAACTTAGTGGAAGTTTATTATGGCTATGCACACACTACACGGGTGAACTTCTAAGTTATTGAATATACTTCATATTTGTATGGATGTTTATTTGTCTCGAGCTTGACTTTGTTTTGTTTTACTCGAGGACGAGCAAAAGTTTAAGTGTGGGGGTGTTGTTCAGGGTCAATTTGTAGTGTTTTTAATGATATATTTTATATCAATATTCCCCATATATGGATGTTTTTCGTAGAAATCGAGCTTATAATCGTTTAATTGAGTAAATAGTGTTTTTAATAGGTTAATTGCGAAATGTAACGATTTATGTGCTTAAATTGGGATTTTATGTTATTTTGGGATTGTGTTATGCTTTGGTATATTTTCCTATGTTATAGATACATATTTTGGCATGCAAGAGGATTGAATGATGAGGTTTTGCATGGAAGAGAAGTGAAATGGAAGGAAGATGGAGATAAAGCTTGGAATGAAGCTTTCAAGCAGCCGAACTTCCGATGCAATTTTTGATATGATATACACTGATTTGACTCTCGACCTCAAGAGAAGATTTGTAGGGCTTGAAGAGAGGATTCTACAGGATCTTGAATCACTTCATTCCGACTTACAAGGCCCGAGATATGAGCGTTACAAGTTTGGATGATGTTGGTGAAACTAGTGGAAAATCCCGAAATATACTCGGGATGCGACGGGCTAATCAAAAAGGCGTTTTCTGAAGAAGAGTCCTTAATGAAAGTTGTAGAGTTTTCCGAGAGCTTAATTATGACATTCGGATCATAATTTTTGGAGGTCTACAACTCAAGATATGAAGTTTAGAAGTTGCAGCCTTTTAAACGAGCGTCCAAGCCAAACCGCCTCAGCACAGCCGACATATACTTTAATTCCCTAATTATTTAGGATTCATTCAGCCGCCTTATTACTTCAAACCCTAGCCGCCTCTCCTACCTATATATATACAGCCCTTGCATGCGACCCTATCATATATAATTCACACAATTATTTCTGCGGCAACATCAAAGCGACGGCGAGCTTCTTGAGAGACTCAGGCCGGTCACCCGAGCCTTGTGCTCGGGTGACCCGGGTTAGATTAGGTGTAGTTTTTCTCGTCTTTTTCGTTAGTGATTCATGGATTCAACAATTATACCAACGATGTGAGTTTGTTTTCTTCAATTTATTCAATCTTTATTTATTTTTATGATCTTTAATTCGTATTGTTTTCTTTCTATTCGTTTCATGATGCTATTATGTGAGCCTATATCGAGAGATTGGTTTACGATTGATATGTTTACAAAATACGGAAGTTGAGTAGACTAGATCACCGTAGAAAGATGAGATCTTTAGCCGTTAATTAGTGACAGATTAATGAGTTAATTATCTAGGTTGTTAGATTCGATTATACGAGAGTAATTTGAATCTACACCCGAGTTTTGTTTGGTAAATCAGTCTCAACACTCGAAAGATGAGAGATAGATAATTGAATTCGCTACGAAAGTAGGCTTTCATAGCTTGAGAGATAAGTTCACTAAGAGATTAGGGACTTGTGTCTCGTGAAAGGGTGAAACCACAAATCGAATTAGAATCATGAGAATAACTAGGATTGAAATCACTTAGTTTGTACATTGTTTGAGCCCATGTCTTTTTAGTTCAGATTGTTTTATTTTGTTTTCCTAGGTTAGATTTATTCTCATTGTTCTTTACGTTTTTATGTTTGCTTTTCGTTTATTCGTTTCCTTGAGTAACAATTGAGAGAATTAGTGAGATTAGATTCAACATCCCTTTTCCCCGTGGATCGACCCCGTACTTACCCTACTATGCTATCAACTACCCGATATTTGGCCGGTTAGGAGGTAGTTTTGCATGGTAGTATAGGTTTATAAATTTTCTTTTGTTTTAATGATGCAAAATCTCCCCAACACCAACCCAATATCCCAGAAAGAACCAAATAAGGACAAACACCTACAGAAAAAACCATAATAACAAAACAACAAACAATGACATGGGGAAAAAATGACCAAATGCACTATTTTAAGGCTACAATCAAACCCAAACTGGGAGCATAGATTGTAGATACATTTTCCATCACAAAAAGACCAAATAGATACATTTAGATTGAACAGTGCAAACCACATAAAACAATCTAATCCACCATTCTAAACTATACTTACAGAAAACTTAGAACTTGCAAACAATGAAAGTCAACTTATGTAGAGGGCATACAACACTGAAGAGACATCAAACATAGAGTACCTCAACCTTGGCATGCCGAGACATATGTCGTATAAGTTTTTTTTATCATGGCATAGAGGCCAAATACCAGACCAATCATCACAGCCTGCAACTCAATGGTTTCATAAGCATAAATCCCAATAATCATCCAATTATCCAGTTTTCTTGACCTTTCATCTTGCCGAGTGGATTGAATAGCTAAAAAAACTCAAATTTAAGGGGGAAAGGAACCCAATCAAATCCAACTTCCAATTCAAATATCAGCAAAAGAATAAAAAAAAAGATGAATAGAATTACCTTGGAATGCCGAAGATTAACTTGCAACCCCAGAATTCGAAAAAAATTCCCAATCAATCCAAATTGAAATTCGAAAATTTACAGAAGAAGAGCAAAAGGCAAGATCAATTGAATTACCTGGAGATTTAATATGATAACCTGCAACACCAAGCAGGTAATCGTTCTGCTCAATTTACCCGATGGGTTGATCTGCAAAACCGTCAATTATTGTTGCAACATGCGTAAAACAAAATGCGTAATAAAACCAAAGATCAACCCCTTACCAACAAGATTGGTGAATTAAGATTTCAATTTCAACCACCTTTCTTCAAAGAAACAAGCAAGATAGCACTAAAATCCATAAAAACGAAGTGAATGTAAGGAAAAAAAAAAGAGAAGAGAAAGCTTAAACTGACCACAGTTCGCAACCTCCGGCAACAAGAAGTACACCTCCGGCGGCAAAACTCATGGGTCGGCGACACATTTCAGAGGAAAATGCAGAAAACCCTTGAACAGCCAACGAAATATGACACCCACCCCCCATCAGAGCCTTATATATGCTGGGAAAACTCTGGGCGGTGGAGCACTTAGTGGAGGATCCACCCAGAAAACCATTGGACGATGAAAGAGGCAGACCACCGAGACACAATCAAAATTTGATAATGGCAACAATGAACGTGCACTGGCCAACGACCTTACTTTATGATTAAACGGCATCGTTTTGGAACCAAAAGAGGGGGGAAAAAATATAAGCAAGGGCCGACCACTACACGACAAAAGTGGTCGCACCATTGACAAAAGTCGAAATTTGATAATGGCAACAATCGGCCAAGTTTACCACATTTAATATAGAAGATGCTATATAAAAGATAATGTGAACAAGCTTTGATTTAGCTTTCTACCAAATCATATATTTATATTTTCTGGAAAAAAAATAAAAACAACACAACAAAATAACACCAAACAACTATACATTACGGATCTAAGTGCCACAGACCAACTCTAGACAAACCTAAAGGTCACAGACCACCTCTAGAGTCCTTTGGTAGAGACGAACTGGGACAAGTCCACAGGGACAAGTCTTGGTCGTCCTGGCGAGGACGTCAGTCCCTTATAAGGGGGGAGAATGTGATATCCCACATTGGAAGTGGGAAGGGCATCACCACTATATAAGCGTGAGAAATAAAGGTCTTGTCAACTTGGGTTAGCCTTTTTAGACCAAGCAAGGACAATGGTCTAAGCAGTTGACCGGACATTTATCACTCATTTAGTGTTACCAGGCCCGGGTCCGGGGCATTACAATTTGTTTTGCTCGTGAACTGGAGCACCTTTTCTCTCCATTAGAAATAAAATATCAGGCCTATGTTCTGATAGCAAAAGAAGTAAGTACTTCAAAAAATCTGAAGATCCTGCACCACGACAGTTCCAGGATAGGAGACACATAAAAACGCGATTAAGTGTTCGTGGAGTCAAGTTCCATTGCTGGATTCGGATGAATGGGCTTCTCAGATGGGTGAGATTTAACGTTTTCTCCTTGTTTCTTGAGAGGGGCAGTGGCAGCCTATTTTTTTTGGATAATTTTTTTTTTGGAGACGATCCAAATCTGCACTTCCAAAAGCAATGTTGAATTAACATAAATATTGAATCAATGATGATGATAAAAGAACATGACCATCAGCTATATTCATTTTTTATAACAAGAACATGAATCATTTTTTAAAAGTCAAGTTCACCATTGGTCCAAAGAACTTGTTGCATATAGCTCGATGACTATCAAGATATTTGCATATACACGACTCTTCTACAACAACTCAGCCACAACAAACACATCATTCGAAAAGGTTAAACATTGACAAAACTTATAAAGACATCTTCAAGTCAAGCACACCATTGGTGTAAAGAACTTGTGCAGATCTTTATGACTATCATTTTCATTCAAAACAGAATATGCTACACAGGCAACCACAACTACTAATAGCACATGATTCAAAAGGATTATACTTTCATCCTATTCATTAAATCAAAGAAAGCCCGCTACTTTTCTGCATTGGCAACACATACAACAAAAAAACTACAAGAACTGCAAGCTAATATACGTAGCAAATGATGGAAATCTCATTCTCATTTAACAGAGAACAATGAATAAAATGTATTCAATAGGTTAACGAAGAGGATTACCGGGTGCCAAGATTCGTTTTTCTCAAATCTCAATATGACCAGGCTTTTGATGGTGAGTCCTATGGCTGATTCTCCTGCATGAGTTGTAACAGAGACATACACATGACTTGATGATCACCACACAAAATCGTTGTTAAACAGAAACAAGGAAACTAAAAAAAGTTCTATACATCAAAATTATAGACATAATACAGGAATGTATTCTCTGCACCCAGAAATCCATCCAACTGTTACCTATATAACTTTGAAGCATCAGAAGCAGAAGAAGAATGCTCTCCAAATATCAAAACATCACCGACTCACTCGCTCAATGATAATTCTATTCTTAGAACTAAAGGCTTCTAGGGTTTATCAATGACTGAGTACATGTGCAGAAACTATAGTAGCTCAGCAAACTAATACGAAGGTAACAATTTTTTAAACTAAGCCCAAAGAAATCAAATTATACCCTTAAAAAAAGTATTAATCTCAATATTCATGCGCACTAGCATCATATAAGCTAAGCAAGAGATTCAGAAAGCTCACGACTTGTAGCAGCTAAATTCAATCTTTTTATATAAGAAATGGAAATATGAGATCCCAAAAATGGATATACTATGAATGAATAACCGAAAAACAAAACTGAAAATGATCCTAAAGGTAATCTGAAAATGAGGATGTTACCTGAATCTATTTGTTGTCCTTAGCAGTTTTATCCACATTTGTCCAAGATGTTTTCCATTTGAACTGTGTTTATGCTCTCGTCATTCAAATCCTGGTAATCATTTTGGTATTTCCATTACCAAATTCACTTCATTGGCTCATTTGTCTAGCTAAATGTCAATCAGAAATTTACAAAAACAAAAAAAAACAAAGAAGCATAAAAACAACCCATATTTGATAGTGTAATTGTGGTTGTACGAAGTAGCTAAAAGGAGGTACATACAAAAAAAGGAAAGGCTAAGGTGAGAACACATTTTCAGCTGTTCATCTAAGAGACATAAAATAAGCATACTTTCTTACCATTCCAACTTAAAACATATTGAGGAATACATCACTCTAGTTGAAGATGATCAAGTTCACTATTTAGTTGACAGTTTGTTAGGCGGTTATTAGCAGTTACCAAGCTAGCTACACTCCTATATAAGTAGCATGGAGTCATAGAAAGTAATTTGATCAAGTTGTAAACTGATGCAATTCATAATACAATCGATTATCTCTCTTCAAAACTAGTGTCACTGTTCTTATTGAAGATTGTCACCGTTCTTCAACATTTTTTTGATTTTATGTGTTTTCTTTCTATTGAATTCACCAAACCTTCTAGTTCGATGAATTCCACATGGTATCAGAGCTTGTTCTGAACGCTTTCTAAAGCATTTTTCGCGCTGTTTCTGATTCTTATCAGAGTTCTTGGCTGTTTCGTGGAGAAATCTTTGCTTGTTTGCTCTTATTCCTTGCTGGTGCATCATGGATTTGGGAGGCCAAAATCAAGGTATTTTGAAGGCAATCCTCTTTATTTGCATCCTAATGAAAATCCTACGTTAATTTTGGTTCAACCTCTGCTCAATAATAAGAACTATCACCCTTGGTGCCATTCTATGAAAATGGCATTGATCACTAAGAACAAAATAGGATTCATAGATGGTATGATTACTCAACCCCCGGTAAATTCTCCAGAATTCCAAGTTTGATTACAGTGCAATACCTTTGTAAAAACTTGGATATTGAATTCTGTTGTTCCTACTATGGCTCAAAGTGTAATGTATAAGGAAAATCTAGACAAATTTGGTTGGATTTACAATCAAGATTCTCTAGATTAGATGTTTTTCGGTTGGGAGACTTGTTAGACCAGGTTCATGCCTTTAAGCAGGGAGATTTGGATATAACTAGCTAGCTATTTCGCTAAACTCAAGACTCTGTGGGATGAGATCGCTATTATGAAACCAGAACCTGTTTGTTCTTGTGCCCTAAATGTCATTGTGATGTCATTAAGACCTTCAATGGATATGCTGAGAAAGAAAATGTTGTAAAATTTGTCCATGTTCCTGATCTTGATACTATTTTTCTATGGCCTTGAAACTGGAAGATCAAAAGGAATCCGATGCATCATTTCCAAAAGCTACAGTTCTTTACAATAGGGCTTTTAATCCTAATTCATCCAATGTTAGTTCAGTAAACTCACAGAGTATTGGCTATCAACAAAATATGACTAAAACAGCAAATGGAACATGTACTTTCAAGAAGAATTTTGGAAACAATGCACTAGGCAGGAAAATCCAATGCACCTTTTGTGGATACACAGGCCATACAACGGACAAATGTTACAAGAAACATGGTTTTTCACTTGGTTGCAAGCCAAAGAGTAGGGCCAATATGGTTGATTCTGCTTCAGAGGATCAAGATGCAAATTCTATGAGTTTTATGCCTCATAATTCAGAAATAGAAGGGTATACTTTGAATAAAGCTCAGTTTCAGCAATTGATAAAGCTGCTAGATGGACAGCAGTCAACTTCCTGTGATCATATGGCAAATCAATCCACTAATCTAACAGCAAACTTTACTCCTACTACTGACACCTCAAGTTCTTTTCAACCTAATAGCTCATCTACCTGGATTATAGATTCTGGTGCTCCTGACCTATAGTCAGTAATATCCATGATCTACAATCTAGGTAATCTATTTCTGACATGTTTGTAGGTTTACCTAATGGTGCCAATGTGCAGGTTACACATGTAGGAACTGTCTGCATTAATGAAAAGCTAACCCTTACAAATGTTTTATATATACCAACTTTTAATTTTAACCTGATTTCCTTGGCTAAGTTGACTGCTAATCCTGACTTGTCTGTCATATTTGATCATGGTTCTTGCCTGATGTTAAGGGTGAATTTGTACGATTTATAACACTATGCTTTATGATAATTTCCCCCATATTTGTATTAATTTGCATAAGAAACGTGTGTTTAATGGAAATATTGAGTAAATGATATTTTAGATGAATTAATCGCAAAATAGGTTGATTTATGTGTTTTAATTGTGGTTTTATGATTATTTGGGCATTATTACATTTTGTGATGTTTTTATGTGTTATAGGTGCGTGCTTGATGCTCAAATGATGATCAAAAAGAGATAAGAGTCGAAATATATGATGATAAAAGAGATAATGAAGGAATTGACAAGAAGAAAAAGAGATAGAGATCAAGAAATCGAAATTCAGTCATATTGGACTGGCGTCCAGGTCCCGTCCAGTGGACGGGCGTCTGATGAGACTGAACGAGCGTCCGGTTGAGGAAAGTTGATTCAGGATGTTTGGACGCTGAAGTGGACGCTGGCTGAACGAGCGTCTGGTCATGACTCGGCCCGATTTGAAGTTCTATTGAAGAGTGGACGGGCGTTCAAGGAACCAGACGGGCGTCCGGTAGCCGACTTGCTGAAACCGACTTTAAAATCTATAAATAGGCGGCTGTTTCTCAATACAAACCATACCATATACTCATTATTCAAAACCCTAAACCTAGGGGCGGCTTTAGGCTGCGTTTTTCTTCCTTTATTCCAGTTTTTATGCACTTTAGATCTAGATTAAACTAGTTACTTTTTATGCACTGTTTCTGCAAATTCGAGTTGCTGAGGATGTTTAGAGGCTAAAAGCTTCATCAAACGAGTATTGTGAAGCCATCCAACGATTGTTGATTTCGTTTTCTTCGGTTGTACTGTGAGTTTTTATTTAAAGGTTGTTTCTTATTCATGTTTATTACGTTTAATTGCTTTTACATCGGAAGATATGCATGTGTGATTGTTTATTGTTGATGGAAATCTTAATAAACCCTAGATCATCATGAATAAGAATAGTAATTCGAATCTATCGTAACGGAAGTTAATAGGTTTAATTGCTAGATTATAAACATAAAGTTTACACCCTTGATTAGTAAACGCGTTAATCTTACATCGGAAGATAATAGATTAATAGATGAACTTTCTAAGGAATTAGGGTTCATAATTAGATAAGGTGAATCACAACCTAGATAAAAACCACAATATAATCGAGATAGGAAATCAATGCTTGTTGGATAGGTGGATCAATCCTCGTTTGTTCGTTATAAACTTGATTTAAATCCTTAAAACTTGAATTTGTTTAGTTAGTTCACTTTTATTTGCATCTTAGATTAGTCTAGTTAAAGGTTCGCAACCCGTATTCTTCCTAGCTTTGGATTACATCCTCTCGTCTAGTTTTATTTTCTGTTTTGTTTTGTTTTATTCGCTGCTTAGTTTAGTAATCGTGACATAGGTTAGTTAGTTAAACAAAAACTAGGGTTAGCAATCGCCAGTTCCCCGTAAGATCGACCCGGCATTAACCACTATTACTACGATCCTTATACTTGAGGTTAACCGGATTATTACTTGTTTATTTTGTGTTAATAAAATCCGTGACAAGTTTTTGGCGCCGTTGCCGGGGAACCGGACAGTTGTCTAGTTTTTGTTTTTCGTTTTTCTGTTTGTTTTGTTTTTGTTTTTCCTGTTTTTATTCCGTTTTAATTTCCTTTTTTAGTTGATAAACGTTTAGGTGATTAGTTAATTAGGGTTTTAGCTTAGGATTTAAGGTTCTCTTGTGATTAGTTCTCCTCTCTATCTCTTCTCTCTGTTTCTGTTTCTATTCTTTCGTTCTTCTTCTTTTCTGTTATTTTCTGCAAACTTTCTGCTTCTGTTCTAATTTTCCCGCTACCAAACGGGCGTCTGGGATATTGGACGCCCGTCCGCTGGAAAATTTCTAATACTGTTCTGTTTTCTTTCACTTAGACGAGCGTCCATAAAATTTGGACGCCCGTTCAAGTTTTCTGAAGACCAGACGAGCGTTTGGGCAAACCGAACGCCCGTCCAGTCCAAAAGTTGAGCAGACGCCCGTCCAAGCCTTTGGACGCCCGTCTGTCTTATCTTTTCCTTAATAATCTTGTTTCCTTTCTTTTCTTTTCTTTTCTTTTTCTTTAGGCTTTTAATTTTTAGTTTAGGCTTTTAATTTCTTAGTTTTTAGGCTTCTTTTTACTTGTTTTTGGTCCGGTTTATGCAAACTCGGAGTCGAAAGGGACCGTTATTATACACCCCTGACCCCGAGCGAACCGTAGTCCGGCCAAACAGGCGGATTTTCCGTTCGCGGCTCGCGACGAGCCGAGCAAGATCTTGAAGATCAATTAGCAAAGGAAATCACCGATTTTGTGATAATGGCCGCTAATAATAGACGTACGTTGGCAGACTACGCCATGCCTGGCGAAGTCAAAGTCAACCCGGCTATTGTCATTCCAGCCATTACCGCACAAACCTTTGAGCTAAAGCCGGGACTTATCCGGATGATGCGGCATGCATCAATTTTTCATGGCTACCAATCAGAGAATCCGCATACCCACTTACACACATTCTTAGAGATATGCGGTACTACACGCATCCAAGGAGTAAGTGAGGATGCTATCAAGCTAAAACTTTTTCCTTTTTCTTTGAAAGGAGAGGCTAAAGAGTGGTACACCTCTCTCCCTTCGAATCTATCACCACACAGGCGAACTCGAAAAGGAGTTCTTGAGTCAATATTTTCCACCTTCAAAGACGGCCCAGTGCTTAAACGAAATATTCACTTTCTATCAGAAAGAGAATGAATCTTTCTTCGAATGTTGGAAGAGATTCAAGTCTCTTCTTAGAAAGTGCCCCCACCATGGCTTGCCACTGGAAAGGCAAGTCAATACATTCTTCAGTGGATTGACCGAGCTCACCAAGGGCATGGTCAATAGTTCTTCTGGTGGGGCATTTCTGAAGAAAACACCTGAAGAGGGATGGGCACTGTTTGAGGACATTGCAAAGTATAACTACGCCCCCTCTTATCAAGCAATCCAAGCACCTCCTCCTCCCAAGGTTGAGGAAGTCAATTTGCAAAGTTTAATCGCCATGCTGCAAAAGCAGATGGCACCATCTCAAGTTCCAAATCCGATAAATCAAACTTCTTCTTTTCCACAGAACCCTCAGGTTCCATACGTGAAAATTGTTGTCGGGACGGCCATATGAATGGCCGGTGTCAATTTAATCCCCCGCACCTTATCAAGTGAATGTTGTTCATGATTATGGACGGTACAATCAAGTCACATATCAGAATTGTGACGAGGTGAGGCACACTTCTAAATTCTGTCCTATGAACGGACAGAATGCGGAAGTGAATGCATTCTATGGCCAGAACAATCCAAGGTTCAATCAGTTTCCTGGCCAGAATAATTTCCAAAACCAAGGGTTTAATCCATCTTCAAATTCGAATTTTAATTCGAATCAGAATTTCAATAGAAACCCTGGGTTTAATCAGAACCAAAATTCAAATTTTTCAAATCCTACTCAAAGGTTCAATCAGAATTGGCCCGCCAATTCTAATTCTGCAGTCCAAAGTCGGCCCAGCCAGCCCTATTCTTCAAGTTTCCAAAACTCTCAAAGCTCCTCCCAATCTAACAATCTTGAAGCTAAGTTGGAGGAGCAAAGTAGATCAATGAAGAATCTAGAGAGACAAATTGGGCAACTGGCTGAACAGTTAGCTTCTAGACCCCCAGGGCAGCTGCCCAGTTTCACCGAGAAGAATCCAAAGGGAGGTCAAGTTGCTCAAGCTGACTTGAACAAAGGCCCATGTACCGACCTCGTGCCATCAATTCAATACGGTAAAGAAGAGGCCAGTGCAATGAACCTCAGAAGTGGTACTCAAGTTAGTGGTCCTTCCCACCAGGGAAACCACTAGCCCCTCCTGCCATTGATAGGGCAGGAGGGGAAGCTAGCACCTACACTCCCCTCAACCGCAAGGAAAGACTCGGTGGCTGATCCCCGAGAGGTGAAGAAGTTGAAGATCCTCAAGTGGCCGATCCCTTGAGGACCGAAAGAGCAAGCGAAAGTCGGGAGGTTGACCCCCGACTACAAAAAAATCGAAAAAAAGTTGTTCGATGGAAAGATCCGGAAGACAAAGGCGTAAGTGCATCCTCAAAGAAAGCCTTTTCTGAGAGTGACCTTAAGAAGCTTCCATTTCCGCCGAGAAAGAGCAACATTCCCTTGATTGAGGACAAAAAGTATGAAAAGGTTCTGAACCTGTTGAAAAATACTCAGGTAAATCTTCCATTATCAGATGTCTTGGTTGAGATGCCTAAGTATACAAAATTCATCAAGGATGTTGTGTCTTCGAAAAAGAAGTTAGCAGGCATGGAAAGGCAAATTGGTGAGGATTGCTCCATGATTAATTATGAAGACTTACCAATTAAAAGAGGTGACCCTGGCAAGTTCGTACTTACAGTGTTAATGGGAGGTCTAGTCTTCCCTAATTCTTTGTGTGATCTAGGTGCCTCTATAAGCCTTATGCCAATGTCTGTATGCAAACAGCTCGGTTTACAAAGCCTTCTAGAACCCACTACTATGAGTTTACAATTCGCGGATAGATCTTCTAAGAAAGCTTCAGGGATCCTGAAAGACATTTTGGTTCAGATTGATAGATTTACCTTTCCAGTCGATTGGTATGTCTTAGATATGGAGAAAGATGAAAACGTCCCCCTGATTCTTGGAAGACCTTTCTTATCTACAGCTAGAGCCCTTATCGATTGCGATGGTGGGCAAGTGACTATCCGAGTTGGTGACCAAGAGGTGAGTTACAATGTCTTAAAGTCCATTCAAGTACCCTCTGGCCCTCCAACCGGCTTTTCCATTGATTATATGACGGATGATTTCACCGATTATATGGATAAGCAAGTCATGGCTGTAGAAGCTGAATATGAGCGATTGGTTGATAATTTAAATACTCATGGTGTGGTAAATCTAGATCAATTAGCAGCTGATTTTGAGGAAGAATTGTTAGAAGGAGAAGCTTTGGCAGTGGGACCACAGAGTAAACTCAGTGATATTGAGTTGAAAAGTGGAGATCTCAAGTCGAGTTTAGAAGACCCCCCTGCAGATTTGGTGTTGAAGCCGTTGCCTAAACATCTTAAGTATGTGTTTTTAAGAGAAGGTGACAAGCTTCCATTGATTATATCTCGCAAAGCTTTGTCTCGGTTAGAGGAAATGAAATTAATCAACGTCTTGAAGAAGAATGAAAAAGCTTTTGGTTGGCAAGTAGGAGATATCAGAGGGATATCTCCGGACATCTGTATGCATAAGATCAAGACGAATGAGGGTGCCAAATGTGTACGACAGCCCCAGAGGAGGCTCAACCCTCATATGCAAGAAGTCGTTAAAAAGGAAATCATCAAACTTCTGGACATGGGAATCATTTATGCCATCGCGGATAGTGAATGGGTTTCCCCGACTCAAGTAGTCCCCAAGAAAGGTGGAATTACGATTGAGAAGAATGAGAAGGGAGAGGAAATTGCATTGAGACTTGTCACTGGTTACAGAGTCTGCATCGATTATCGGAAGCTTAATGAGGTAACCATGAAAGATCACTTTCCCCTTCCATTCATTGACCAGATGCTTGAGCGTCTGGAGGGACACGCATTCTATTGCTTCCTAGATGGATATTCAGGATACTTCCAGATACCCATTGATCCAAATTTACCAAGAAAAGACCACCTTTACCTGCCCTTATGGTACATTCGCTTACAGGCGAATGCCATTTGGTCTCTGCAATGCACCGGCTACATTTCAGCGATGTATGTTAGCTATCTTTGACGGGCTTGTAGAAAAGTGTATGGAGATTTTCATGGATGAATTTTCGGTCTTTGGTCAGTCTTTTGATGATTGCCTTGACAATCTTGATCAAGTGTTATCCACATGTGTGGAAAAGAACTTAGTACTTAATTGGGAAAAATGCCATTTCATGGTTGATGAAGGAATAGTTCTTGGCCACAAAATCTCCGCCAAGGGTATAGAAGTTGACAGGGCAAAAGTGGAAGCTATCGAGAAGATGAGCTATCCTAAGAATGTGCGTGAAGTTAGAGGTTTTCTTGGACATGTCGGTTTCTACAGAAGATTCATTCAGGACTTCTCCAAGATAGCCAAGCCCCTGTCCACTTTACTAAAGGAAGACGTTGAGTTTAATTTTGATGAGAGCTGCAAGCAAGCGTTTGAGGAGCTTAAGGATCGTTTAATATCTGCTCCAATTCTTATATCGCCCGACTGGAACCTACCTTTTGAGCTTATGTGCGATGCATCAAACTATGCTTGTTGGTGCTGTGCTAGGGCAAAAGATCAAGGGGAAGTTCCAGCCTATCTATTACGCCAGTCACACATTGAATCCCTCTCAAGTTAACTATACCACTACTGAAAAGGAACTATTGGCCGTAGTTTTTGCTATGGACAAGTTCCGTAGTTACTTGTTAGGAGCTCAAGTGATTGTGTGGACTGATCACGCTGCTTTGCGGTATCTGATGACTAAGAAAGAAACCAAGCCACGCCTACTACGTTGGATATTGACCCTACAAGAGTTTGACGTTCAAATTAAGGACAAAAAGGGCAGTGAAAACGTAGTGGCTGATCACGTTTCTAGAATGTTAAGTGAGGAGAAGGATGATCCAGATGATATAGATCTTTACTTTCCTCTAGAGAACATCATGTTGATAGACGGTTGTCCTCCTGATGTTCCATGGTATTCTTCCATAGTAAATTACCTTCATGCCCGTTATCTCGATCCAGAAATGTCTTATCAGGAGAAGAAAAAGTTCTTCTCTGATTTGAAATACTTCGTTTGGGATGAACCTTATCTTTTTAGGATCTGTAAAGATGGTTTGCTTAGGAGATGTGTTCCGGAATCTGAGCAACGTGATATCATTGAGCAATGCCACAGTGGACCCACTGGAGGTCACTTTGGTCCGTGGAAAACCGTTGCTAAGATCTTCCAATCCGGTTTCTATTGGCCTACGATCTTTAAGGACACAGAAGCTTTCTGTAAAGCTTGTGATAGGTGCCAAAGAACCGGTACTCTGACAAGGCGTTTTGACATGCCTTTGAAACCCATCCTCGAATGCGAAGTCTTTGATGTATGGGGTATCGATTTTATGGGACCATTCCCATCATCTTGCGGTAATAAATACATCTTAGTCTGCGTGGACTATGTGTCTAAATGGGTGGAGGCTCAAGCCACTCCTCACAATGATCATAAAACGGTCATGAAATTTCTAAAAAAGAATATCTTCGTGAGGTTTGGATGTCCACGTGCCTTGATCAGTGATGAAGGGACGCATTTCTGCAACCGACCCCTGGAGAAAGTCCTTGAAAAGTATGGTGTCCGTCATAAGACAGGCACACCATATCATCCGATGACTAGTGGTCAGGTTGAAAGGAGCAACCAAAGCATCAAGAAAATCCTGGAGAAGACGGTGAATAGTCATAGAAAAGACTGGAGTTTGAAGTTGGATGATGTACTTTGGGCTTACAGAACTGCCTATAAAACTCCTATGGGTACATCTCCATATCAAATGGTCTATGGTAAACCATGTCATCTGCCTGTCGAATTAGAGCATAGAGCTTATTGGGCTACAAAGTTTCTGAACTTTGATTCCCAATCTTGTGGAAAACATCGACTGCAGCAGTTACATGAGCTGGACGAATTCAGACTCCAGGCCTATGAAAGTGCCAGGATTAGTAAAGATAGGATGAAGCTACTCCACGATGCTAAGATTAAGAAGAGAGAATTTCAAGTCGGCGAACAAGTTCTTCTATACAATTCTAGGTTACATTTGTTTCCTGGAAAGTTGAGGACACGTTGGTCCGGCCCCTTCGAGATTCTCCAAATCATTCCTGGAGGCGTTCTAGAACTTCACGGTTATAGCGGTAAACCGTTTCGAGTGAATGGTCAGAGGTGCAAGCACTACATTGGTGAACCTAAAGCAACGCTTTTGACTGTTCGTTGCCTCGATATCCTCGGGTGTGGTGCTACGCAAGTCGATGAATTTGACGTGTTTTCACCCGACCTATTTTCAGAGGATGACGGTAATGGTCAATCTGAAGAAGTTCTAGCTGGTAGTTGGGATATGGAAGAGTATTGGAAGGAGCGTCAACTGAAAAGTCATCGGAAGAATCAGAAGAGGAAGAAGTCAACCATGTGGAAGTTTAAGCGTGTTTGGAAAGCTATTAAAGATTTCACCCCATTTGTGAGATGCTGTTTCTGCAGCCACACTACTGATCAGAGCTTACATGAGGTAGTGGCTGGCAGAAAAGTCAAATGGCCTGATCCAGGCTGAGCTTTAAACGGTGTCGAGCTAACGACATTAACCAAAAGCGCCACTAGGGGGCAACCTAGATATCATTCTTTTAGTTATCCTTGTTTTATGCTTTTAGTATTTAAGTTTAGTTTATTAAGTTTGAGCCTTATTAAGTTTTTTTTATCTGTCAGTTAGTTTTGCTTTCTAGATATGGATTTCGGTGTTCAGCCAGAGGAGTTACCTTTCCTTAGGAAGAGCCCACTTATCACTGTAGATGACGGACCGGGAGGAACCATTGTTTTGCACGTGGATTTTGACATTAGTACCCGCGTCAAGACAGTCACCTATGTTCTCATTGTTCCCCACTTGTTTGGGAGGTGGAGACTTTACTACTGAGGAGTTACAGGCAGCTCTAGGCCGTCCTTACACGATCCTCAATGATCCGATGCTGACAGATTTAGCGCTAGTGCTGCAAGCTGAACATTTTCGAGGTGTTGATGTAGCTGGTGAGGATTGGGGTTTGCAGGATGAATATGATTTCCCTCCGGCGATTGACATGATCCGCCGTCTTATCCGAGTTATAGATTGGTCGGCCATTTACGATGACTAGCGTTGTTAGGTTGTTTCGTCGAGCAAACGATGTAAAACAAGAGCGCTTTGTGGGAGGCAACCCACTGTTTTCTATTTGTTTTTATTTATTCTCTAGTCATTTTATGTACGTTGTTTGATTTGAATTTGTATTTTTGAAGTTTTAATTAAGTTTAATAAGAAGTGCACTTTTGAATTTGAGTTGTATGGAAATTTTATAATTTTTGCACTTATACTGCTTGGACGCCCGTCCAGAACTCTGGACGCCCGTCCGCCTTGACCAATTGTTGGACGAGCGTCCACTAAGCCTGGACGCCCGTCTGATTTCTTCCCTCCCATCCTGTATGTAATTTAAACTCTTGGACGAGCATCTACTAAACTGGACGCCCGTCCAGTTCATCTGATTTCCCAGTGGACGCCCGTCCGCCGAGTTGGATGAGCGTCCAACCTCTGTCTATATATACCTCTTCTTCGAGTGAACCTTCACTTTTCAGAATTTTCAAAAGCAAAAACGGTTTCTCTCCCTCCTTTTGCCCTAAAATCGTCAATTCTAAACCATTTTGAGCGATTCGAAGTGCTACATGCCGCCCTTGATCCTCTCTCTTTGATTTTCATAACCAAATCCCCCAACACACAATATTTTTGGAGAATCAGACCCCATTGAAGTCCGACTTTTTGGAAGAAAAATTCGATTTTGGAGGTCATTTTTGTGTTGTTTGGACTGATTTTCACCTCGATCAACATCTACTCATCCTACTTGGTAAGTTAGTAACAACTTTTCTAGTTTTTATTCACGTTTTTGCGAGTTCGATCTTTGGGTCGGCTCGTTCACTTGAATATCATCTTAATTCGTTTTTTTTTCTTGGTTTTGTGTTTCTTTCTGATCTGTTATGGTGATATGGTGTGTGATGGGTGGTGAATGGGTTGTTTGGTGATGATTGTGGTTGTGGTTCGGTTGCTTTGAAATCCCGCTTTGGATGTTAAACGGGTATCTTGTTGTGAATTGGGGTTGTTTTGGCTTAGTCTAGGCTTGAAAATGGTTCATAAGAAAGCATTCGTGAAAAGGCATGGTAAGGAAGTGGCCCGGGAGGCGGGGAAAAAGCGGAAAGAGTTTGATCCTACCTTGGTTGATCCTAACCGGGGTGTGAGTATTCGGGAGCAACCCCCTAGAGCCACCCAAACTAGGGCAACCTTACGAGATGAGCCAAGTTCAGATTCTGAAACGGATGAGGATGTGCCATTGGCACGGATGCCTAGGGTTCCCCGAGGTGGAGGATCATCTAGGGCTGAGGAAACCGTAGAAGCTACCCGTGAGGAGGAACCGGTTGTACCTAGGGCTGCCCCACCTAGGAAGAAATCTAAAACCGTCGCTCCCATGCCATTGCCTCGTCGATTCATAAACCCTAGAGCCCATGCGGTTTATACTAAACATTACTTCTCAAGGAACATGTTGGTTGAGAGGGCTATTTTGGAGGCGAAGGTCGATCCGGGGTTCGTTAAGTTGCTTAAGGATAGGAAATGGGACGCCTTGATGACGATCCCGACTACCCCGGTCAATAGCTCCCTAGTTAGGGAATTTTATGCAAACTGTTCGGAAACCGACTTGGGGACAAAGGTAGTCGTGGTTCGAGGGGTAGAAGTTCCCTTTACACCGGAGGTGATTAATCAGAAATACAACTTAGCGGCCTTTGAGGGACGGGATTATAAGGAGGAAATTGTGCATAGGCAGAGTTTGGGACAGGATCCTTTGGAGGAGTTGAGATTGCGAGTTTGCCCGGATGTGGCCTGGACGTTGAGACCGGGAGGAGACCGGAAGGAGTTGGTTACCACGACCTGGACGGAGGATTGGAAAGTCCAGTGTCGGTTCATTCAGAGTCGGTTGTTGCCTAAGAACAACTTGACCCATTTTCATATTGGTGACCTAGGCATGTTGTATGCGTTGACGTTTGGCTTGAATGTGGATGTGGGACAAGCTTTATATGACGAAATCTCTATTAACTAGAAGGTTTACACGCGGAGCTTGATCGTCCCTCACCTTATCCACAGTTTGTGTATCGATGCCGGTGTGCCTGAGTATGGAGCCGATCACAAACCAAAGAACCCGAGGCCTATACAGAGAGAGAAGGGTAAGCCTTCGGGACAGTCTGAGACAGAGACACCTCAGGAGCCTGGTTCATCTTTGGCACCGCCTCGTGCATCCTCCCTTCCTACGTTATCTCCTTCGGTCCGGATGCGGCTAAGTATGGGCAATAGTATACGGGACTGGCTGGAGGACATCAGGACGTCTCAGAACAATATTTTGACGATTCTACAGTGTATCAGTGAAGACAGGCGTCCAAGGGACCCCGGCATCTTCGATCCGAGCGTCATTGATTACCATTTTTCTGACGAGATCGAGCAGGCCATCGCGGATGTTTTGGAGAAATCTGATTCTTCTTCAGACGAAGAGCAGCCTGACTCCGTAGCTAGGACTGCGGCACCACCATCTGGACCCTCTTCCGACCCTCCAGCTGATGATTCTCCGGCCCCGGGGCAGTCCTGATTTGTCTATTTTTCGGTTTTGATTTGCCCTGGATACCATCATTGTATTATTTTACTACTTTTTCTTTAGATGATTCATTGTACTTTTTATTGCTATTTTTACTTTTTCCGATGGATCATGTAAGCCATAAGGCGCCCGCACTTTCATTTTTACTTTGCTTACACTTTTGGGATGTATTGACTGATTTTGCTTTTGTTAATATTCGGTTCTGTATTTCTTTTTCTTCTAGTATAATTCCCCGTTTTCCCCGAGATGGTTCCGTGTTTGTCAAGTCGTGCAGGTATATTTTTAGTGGTTTTGTCGAGCTACATTGTACGGTTACGAGTTCTAAGTGTCACTGTGTAAGCTCCGGCCTGACCGACATTCGAGTAACGCTTGAAATCAGCTAAGTCTTTCATCTTTTCTTTCATTCTGCACAACATGAGGACATGTTGATCTTTAAGTGTGGGGGAGTGGAATGTTCGATATGTATCTACACATTTGCTTATATTATGAGGACATGTTGATCTTTTCTTTCATTCTATGCTGAAATGAGCTAAAATTTTCAAAAAAAATTCGACACTTCTGTTTTTGTTTTGTCCCGAGTAGGCAATTCAATTCAATGTTCGTTATTTTTATAGTCATTTAAGCTATATATCAAATGTTTGATAAGTTAGTTGTTTCACCTGAAATCTATTTTTCACGAGCCACAGTGAATGATGAGCTAATTTATAAAGTTATACCCTTTTGTGGATGAGTGATTTCTGATTATCTTATAAGTCATGTGCTTAGTGCTACGTATATATCTTGAGATCTATGATAGTTTGTATTTAGATCCGAAGTATGATATACTGTGAATATCTAAGGTTTGAATGTGATAAGTAACACGTAACTTAATGTCAAATGAAAAAGTTGAAAAGTAAAGTTGAAGTAATTGGGTGTGTCGAAAGCTAGTCGATGATTGGAGTGCGGTAGGGTATACCACGTATGTCCTATACCACTATGATGACTAAAAGCTCACGACAGTCAAAAGAAGCTGCCTTATGATTTGAGTAAGGTAGGGTATATCTCGAATATCCTATTCTGCTATGACAGGGCAAGAGCTCATTCTGATGTGCGTTTAAAAGTGAGAAAAAGTTAAATCAACTCGCAATAAGAAGTGTTATGAAATGTATATAAGACTAAGTTATCGTCTATCTTATCCCAAGTAGAAACTGATAGATATGTTGTAGGGATTATCCTCTGAGTATTTCAGAAAGGCCCTAGATATATTCGATCATCTTTCTCGGGATACTTTACGTTTGTAGGGTGCACCTTATGAGTGTCATTTATTGCTAGTCTACGAGGGGGTATTAGCTAGTTTTGCTTTGAGTTTCTCAAGTTTGGATTTAGTGGAAGTTTATTATGGCTATGCACACACACACTGGTGAACTTCTGACTCATTGGATACATGTTATATATGTTTAGATGTCTATCTTGATTAGTAAACGCGTTAATCTTACATCGGAAGATAATAGATTAATAGATGAACTTTCTAAGGAATTAGGGTTCATAATTAGATAAGGTGAATCACAACCTAGATAAAAACCACAATATAATCGAGATAGGAAATCAATGCTTGTTGTATAGGTGGATCAATCATCGTTTGTTCGTTATAAACTTGATTTAAATCCTTAAAACTTGAATTTGTTTAGTTAGTTCACTTTTATTTGCATCTTAGATTAGTCTAGTTAAAGGTTCGCAACCCGTATTCTTCCTAGCTTTGGATTACATCCTATGTCTAGTTTTATTTTCGGTTTTGTTTTGTTTTATTCGCTGCTTAGTTTAGTAATCGTGACATAGGTTAGTTAGTTAAACAAAAACTAGGGTTAGCAATCGCCAGTTCCCCGTAAGATCGACCCGGCATTAACCACTATTACTACGATCCTTATACTTGAGGTTAACCGGATTATTACTTGTTTATTTTGTGTTAATAAAATCCGTGACACCTGATACAGGACAAGAAGCTTGGGACTCAGATTGGATCAGGAAGAAAGTCTAGAGGATTGGATGTGTTGGATGTTCGAAGCTTTTGATTAATAATGCTGCTCTAGTAGATGTTCAGTCTAGCATTGCAGATGAACAAGTCTAGCATTACAGACCTGGACATTTGTCCAATACAAGACTTTCCAATTTGAATTGTATTGATTCTAGTTGCAAACTAAGTCAAACAGTGTGTCATATCTGTCAACTAGCCAAATAGAAGAGGGATTCTTTTTCTTTAAGCACATCATGTATACAGAATGCTTTTGATCTTGTCCATTTTGATATATAGGGTCCATACAGATAGAAGACTGTACATGGTCATTCCTGCTTTCTTACTATAGTTGATGATTGTACTATATTTACTTGGATCCACTTGTTTTAAATATAAATCTAGAAGTTAGACAACTTGTACAATCTTTTGTTCAGTATGCTTTTATGCAATTTAATAAATGTGTTAAGATCATAAGATCATATAATGGAGCTGAGTTTGGCATGGCTGAATATTATGCTGAATAAGGAATAATACATCAAACATCTTGTGCGAGACACTCCACAACAAAATGGTATAGTAGAGAGGAAACACCAGTATATAATGAATGTTTCTAGGGCTTTAAAATTTCAGTCTAACATGCCTTTATCCTATTGGGGTTATTGTGTGATGCATGTTATGTTTCTGATCAATCTTACTCTCTCACATGTAATTAGAAATAAAGGATTTATGAAACTCTATTTCCTTTACAAAATAAGGATACAAATACACAACAGAATCCAGTTCCCTACCAGTTCCATATGATGGTGAAACATATATTGTACTAGTCCATGTAACAAATACCATGCCAGAGTCTGAAGTTCCAGTTATTCCAGCTCCACCTCCTCCTAATGAAACAAGGAGATCAAGTATACAAAGACAGAAACCAACTTATCTTAAGGAGTATGTTGTTCCTTAAAGAAAATCACCACATTCAATAAACAATGTGGCCACATATGACAACATCACCAACAACTATCATAGATTTGTATATGCTGCAGCCAACATTCAAGAACCTAAGACATACAAGCAGGCTATTAAGCATAATTGTTGGAAAGAAGTTATGCAGAAAGAATTGGATGCATTGCAAGCAACCAAGACATGGGAAATTGTCAACCCACCACCTGAAAACACCACCATTGGGTGCAAGTTGGTATATAAAGTCAAGTGTCATGCTGATGGTTCTATAGAAAGGTATAAAACTAGACTAGTAGCCAAAGGATATACACAGACTTATGGAATTGATTATCATGAAACCTTTTCTCCTGTGGCAAAGGTTACAACTATTAAAACATTACTTGCCTTGGAAGCATCTCAAAATTGGCACACCCACCAAATGGATGTCAATAATGCCTTTCTTCATGGAGAATTGGATGAGGAAGTCTACATGGATCTGCCTCTTGGTTTTCAAACAGACATACCAAATCAAGTGTGCAGGCTGATCAAGTCTTTATATGGATTGAAACAAGCTAGTAGACAATGGAACTACAAACTAACTGAAGCCTTGACAACAATTGGCTTTACTCAATCAGCACATGATCACAGCTTATTCAGAACGGGTACATAACAAGACTTCATAGCACTACTTGTATATGTAGATGATATACTAGCAGATAGCTCATCCATGTCACCTATTCATGAGGTCAAACAAGTATTACATAAGAAGTTCCAAATTAAGGACATTGCCAATCTCAGATATTTTCTAGGAGTTGAAGTTGCAAGATCTGACATAGGTATTTACATCAATCAAAGGAAATACACACTCAATATACTAGAAGAATATGGTTTTTCAGAAGCCAAACCTATCAGCACACCAATGCACTCCAAGCAGAAACTATCCATTGGAGATTCTGAACCTTTACGAGACAATACTCTCTACAGAACCATTGTTGGGAAGTTAATCTACCTATCCTTCGATATAGCCTATGTTGTACAACAGCTTAGTCAGCTTTTATGTTATCCAATAGTTGACCACATGCAAGCAGCACACAGAGTATTAAGGTACTTAAAAAGCAATCGTGGACAAGGCATCCTTTTTGAAGCTAATAATGACTTGGTACTCAAAGGCTACACAGACTCAGACTGGGCAGGATGTGAGGATTCTAGGAAATCTATCTCAGGTTATATTATGTTTCTTGGTACAACACCTATATCATAGAAATCCAAAAAGCAAAGTACAATAGCTAAGAGTTCTTCTGAGGCAGAATACAGGGCCATGGCCAATGCTACTTGTGAGTTACAGTTGTTGGTCTACATCATGAAGGATCTACACATACATGTTTCACTACCCATTCTACTTTTTTGTGATAATGCTAGTGCCATTCACATAGCAAAGAGTCCAATTTTTCACGAGAGAACCATGCAAATTGAGCTTGACTGCCATATTACAATGGCCAAGGTTCAATCAGGTTTCTTAAAGCTAATGCCTGTCAGAACAAAAAATCATCTAGATGATATCCTAACAAAACCACTGGATGCTCCTCTGTTCAACTATTTCTTATCAAATTTGGGAGTCTACCCAGTCTTCACACCAACTAAGAATTTATGCTACACTCTTCGGCGCCAGCCTCGTTGATGTTACAATCATCGCGGTCCTGCGATGATCCTCGACGAAGAAGAAATGTATCGAAAGCAACACCAGGACCAGCAGCATTAGAGCCTATCAGCATCATTATCTTCAAAACACTTGAGCCGACTTTTCAATCCTGTGGTGTTGGAATACATCACTCAAGTTGAAGATGATCAAGTTCAAGCTTCAAGTACTTTCAGCTTGAAGGGGCTAGTGAGGAATACATCACTCAAGTTGAAGATGATCAAGTTCACTCTTTAGTTGACAGTCTGTTAGGCGGTTATTAGCGGTTACCAAGCTAGCTACACTCCTATATAAGTAGCGTGGAGTCATAAAAAGTAATTTGATCAATTTGTAAACTGATGCAATTCATAATACAATCGATTTTCTCTCTTCAAAACTAGTGTCATTGTTCTTATTGAAGAATGTCACTGTTCTTCAACATTTTCTGATTTTCTACGTTTCCTTTCTACTGAATTCACCCAACCTTCTAGTTCGATGAATTCCACAAAACATGACTATACCTTCTCCATTCCAGGCAAGTCCTTGTAAATATTTCATCCCGTCTTACTATATTATGAACCCTCTCTCATTGTTGTCCAATGTTTCAACATGAAAGCAAAAAAAAACCAATAAGTATACTACTAGTGGGTATGTCAAGTGTCAACCAGACCAATAGTACATGAAAAAATGATAAGGTGAAAACGCCCCGACAACATCAGATTCGCCGTACCTGTCCATTAATCTTTATTTTGACCCATCTTGGAAGCATTTTCTGGCCAAGTCTTCTGCATGAAAGTTGTAGGAAATTGAACTAGCTTTCCAACGCATCTTGAATCGTCCAAATCGGAGCTCCACACAAAAGGTTATTACTGATTTACTGAAGACAAGAGACAAACTAGCGTTTGCCAAGGCACAAACGGGCGTTCAAGACCGACAGCATCAGATTTTCGACCTACACTATAAATACGCAGCTCATTCAGCCCCTATATCATCCTGGACGACTTTGGGCATCTTAGGGGCGATTTTAGGGCGGTTTTTGAGTAGTTTAAACACCCTTTGATCCCCATATTCCATAGATTAATTCCATTGATTCTACATACTTTTTATTAGATTAAATTTATGTTTCAACACCAAAGATTCGACTTTTAGCGCAGTACCTTTACTCAATATTCAAGGTTTCATTTTTATGATGATTATGCTTTCGTTTATTATTGTTCTTAGTATAATTTCCTTTAATTACATTGTTATTAGTATGATTATGAGTAGCTAAAGTAGTTGTGTAGCCGAATTATTTGAAAACGGGTGAAAATCCCAAAGGGGGATGAGATGGGAGTTGTGTAGCGCTTAATTAAACGTTTGTATGATGAATTCATGTTCTAAAACTTGTTTTGATTGTTTTAATAGCTTTGAATGAGATTGACAACCTTGTTCACTGTTACACACACATCGAGCTTATATATGTAGTTTGCGGCGAGGTGTGGGATACGGGTATTAGAATCACTAGACATAGCCTTGATATTTAGATTGACAACCTAGCAAGACGTTAGGACTATGCCTATGTGAGGTTCTTATCAGGTTCCAGAGCGGCTCATTATTCTGGTCAACCATGTTAGGCGAGTAAGCTTTCTAAAGGGAGGGTTAATAAGCCTAGTATAGGGGGTTAAGCGAGAGTTGTTCGGACCTTAACGCAAGAATAAGGAGTTGACACCCATGGATGTCATATAAACTGAATTGGATAGGTAGGTCGGTTAAGACATGCTCCTTGTCAAGTCTTTTCTGTGGGGTAAAAGAAACCCGCTGGATCGTAGTTCGGCTATGCTTTTTAATCATATAAGCAAAACCAGTAGTGTAATCGTTATTTCTGCATTAGTTGTTAATATTTCCACTATCTATTGACCTGAACCAAGTTCTACGTCGACTTTGGTACTTCACTGTTACTCCCTGTGGATTCGACCTTGTGGCCACTATACTACCGTTTGTCGGTTAAGGTTAGCGGTTAAGTATTTTGCTATCAAGAATTTTGGCGCCGTTGTCGGGGAGTAACGTTTGATATCTTGTAAGTTGACCGAAAGCTTGGGCTTAGGTCGTTTTTATTTTGTTTTCATGTTGTTTCTTGTCTGTCAGTGAATGACACGAAGCTCCAAAGAACCTCTCATCGAGCCAATTGAAGAAATTGAAGCTTTTTCACGTCATAGAAATAGTCAACGCCGAGGAGATCCTCTGATTACCAGTCCGAACCCTTTGTTTGAGGAAGAAGGGGTAGTAGAAAGTTCACTTTCAGAATCCTCAGAGGGAATGGATGGTTCACCAAATCATAGAGATGGCAAAGAGCCCTTAATCGAGCACATTGTACAAGGGCAAACCTCAGACATTACTGGTGGTAACTTATTAGGGATAAATTCACCGGTATTATCATAACTTTTTACCCTATTTATGATATCATTTTGAGCAGCTTTATATCATTTCAAATCATTAATTCCTTAGTTTTATCTAAATGTGTAAGTAGTAAGTATTTTATAAAATATCGTGTTTTTATCAGGTTTTATACCGGTTTAGTAACCGGAGTGTCGTGTCGGGTCTACGCTTAGTATTTTGGTGATTTATTGCAGGATTATAGATTGATCAAGATCCCAAGTGACGACACGTTTTGAGCCCTAAAAGATGTATTTAGAGGGATAGAAGAAGATGCCACAAGCTTACGAGTTCAAACGGATCATTTTTCCTACATGCTTATACCGTAACCTGTTTTCGACGGACATTTGACCCAACATAGAAGCATTTTCTGGGGATGACTTCTTCATGAAAGTTTTAGATCTTCAAACGAACTTTCCAACACATTTTGAATCATGTCAATTGGAGGTCTATAACTCAAGTTATGGGCATTTTACTTTACGGATATTTTGACACATTCCGGCGCGCGCCGGAAACATCCCGGCACGCGCCGGAATATCATCATTACATCACATGGCCTCTGTCAGAAGAATCAAATTCCATTATTCCGGCGCGCGCCGGACACATTCCGGCACGCGCCGGACCAGATTTTCTCCTATAAATACCCTTCCATTCCATTGAAACAATTGCCCCTTTCTTCCCCCTCATTTCTCTTCTTCTTCCCTTATTTTTCTTTGTTTTTGGGCCTATATATATATATATATATATATATATATATATATATATATATATATATATATATATATATGTATGTAGTTATAATATCGTAGTTGTAATTCAAATCGTTATCGTTATAATATCGTTTTCATTTTGTTCTTTCTTGTTTCTTTCATTTTTGTTATACATATAACTATATATATATAGTATATTTTCCTTTTCTGTTGTTATGTGTAGCTAAATATATACATAGCCGAAATAT
This sequence comes from Gentiana straminea, assembly GCA_036785695.1. Taxonomy (NCBI): domain Eukaryota; kingdom Viridiplantae; phylum Streptophyta; class Magnoliopsida; order Gentianales; family Gentianaceae; genus Gentiana; species Gentiana straminea. The sequence continues at coordinate 544,762 of JAVUPR010000426.1, read as the reverse complement.
GTGAAAACGGGTGAAAATCCCTAAAAGGGAGATGAGATGGGAGTTGTGTAGCGCGTAATTAAACGTTCGTATGATAAACTCATGTTCTAAAACTTGTTTTGATCGTTTTAATAGCTTTGAATGAGATTGACAACCTTGTTCACTGTTACATCGAGCTAATAGATGCATTTTGCGGCGAGATGTGGGATATGGGTATCACTAAACATAGTCTTGATTGTAAGATTGACAACCTAAGTGACAGGTTGGGACTATGCCTATGTGAGATTCATATCGGTACGAGATGTGGGAAACATGTATTAGAATCACTAAACATAGCCTTAATAGTTAGATTGACAACCTTAGTGACAAGTTAGGACTATGCATATGTGAGGTTTTCATCAGCTTTTTATTCTGGTCAACCATGTTAGGCTAGTTAGCTTTCTAAAGGGAAGGTTAATAAGCCTGGTATGGGGGTTAAGCGAGAGTTGTTCAGACCGTAACGCAAGAATAAAGAGTTGACGCCCGTGAATGTCATATAAACTGAATTGGATAAAACACACTCCTTGTCAAGTCTTTCCTATGGGGTGAAAATAACTTGTTGGATCATAATTCGGCTATGCTTTTTAATCACCTAGATAAATCCGTTAGGATAATATTTATTTTCTGCATTAGTTATAATACTCTCCACCACAACTTTGATCGCCTAGACTAAGACATACGTTCGCTTTGGTACTCACAACCACATTTCCCTTGGGATCGACCTCGTACTCCTGTAGCTATTCTAACAATCGACCCGGTACTCTGCTGGTTAGAGAGTTGGTTTACCCACAGATTTCGAGTTTTTATAAATTGTATTTTTGAGGGGTAAATTACGCTCATCAAAAATTGGCGCCGTTGCCGGGGAGATGTGTGCTATGTTGGGATATCTTGTAAGTGAACCGAAGGCTTGAGCCTAGGTTTTATTTTATTGTTTTATTTAGATTTCGATAGGAGTCATGGATGCTGAAGTGATATTGTCCTAAACTCGGTTTGAATACGACTTTGGTACTCAACCCAATCTCTTTACGGGGTTGTTATATTAGGTTGATATCTTGTAAGTCCAGCTAAAACTGGGGCTTAGGGCCTTCGGCTACCAGGATTTTTCTTGAGAGGTCTAAAATATCGTGTGTGTGTGTGTGTGTGTAAGGATTGGAAAAAAAAATTGTTTTCTTGTTGTTTTCTGAGATCTTGCAGTTTGAGCTTAAATGGATGAATTTTTCAATCAATACTACTCACCGAACAACAATACCCTTACCAAACTCGTGCACCCGAACAATGTTATCAACAACAAGATATGCCCGAGCCTCGCATCAACGAGAGTAATCGTGGTTCTTGGTCCTATAATTTTCCTAATGCATACCGGGACCGTAATTATGGTTATTCGAGTAATGAGCCACAACAGTATAAGGGTTATCAGAGCCCCTATGCTTATCATGAATTTGTTTCTCACGCTGGGCATGTTGACAACTTGGCACAGATTCAGTCGGTTGATCAAAATTCATCCTGGCAAGAAGCCTACTACTCACCTCCAATGAATCAAAGTCAGTATGATCAGTTTTCCCCCTTCCACAAGAAGACCTCACCGACATTCAAATGGAGCAGATTACTCTTTTGGACGAGAATTTGATTCAACTAAAGAAGGATATGCAAGAGTTCGATAGAAGTACTGACTCCACCATAAGAAATCTTCAAGAGAGGGTGGGGCAATTGATTGAAATAATGAGGCATGAAAAAGAGGAAAAGACATGTGCAATAGAGGTGGTCCGGGATGATAATGTTATCACTGAAGAAGTTCAGGTTGAGAATGAGGTTGATGATTCAGATTGCTATGATGAGATTTCTGAGCCAGAGAGTGAGTTGGGATTGCTCATAGTCCCACGTCCAATTGCGATATTTGATTACGGTAGGTTCCACGTTCTACCTACCGCACCTTTACCTCTGGAGGAGTGTGTGGTGGAACCGATCATTGTTATGACTGAGCAAGAAGCCTTTGGTGATGAAAATAGCTCGTTTTGGGATGAAAAGGAGCTGCCGGATTTGGAGATGGAAGAGGTACAACTTCTGTCTATTACACACCCTCCCGATGAACCACAAAATAATGATGTGGAGGGGTGTGTGATAGATTTGAGTGCACTCTTTGATGAGACAGAGTTTGAGGAGCAGACGGGATCGCCTATTTCTTTGTCACTCCCAATTGGAGATTTCCATAAGGAGTGTATGAGAAAACCTGACGAGATTGATCGGCCATCTTTGGTAGAGCCACCGGGAGAGTTGGTAATATTTGATATAACGGTCCCGGATTACTACATTCGCCCACTCTGTGAGGATGAATTTTCTGCGGTCCAGTTTGTGTACTCCCCGATGGATGAACTTTATGGAATAGCGAAGAAGATGGCTCGACAGGCTGATAAAAGAAGATTCTCCGGCTGGGAGGAGATGGCATCGAGGACCAAAAGAGGTACGTTTCTAGAAAATTCAATTTCAATGGTTCTCGCATTATTCACTTGTCTTAAGCTGTTGATCTTTTTGAGTTTCGATTTTGGTTGATTTTACTTGTTTGAAAATAAATGGTTAGTGCTATTTTGAGTTGTTTATGTTTTGAGTCTGTTAAGTGCCATCTGGTCGAGCAAACGACGTTAAACAAAAGCGCTACCGGGAGGCAGCCCGTTAATAATCATAATTTGGATAAGACTAGTTTTAATGAAATGTAGAATCTGTGATCATAATGAAAGATGAACACAAAGCACAACCAAGTCTCAAGATGAAGGTTTGAATGTTATTAAAAAAGGAACGATTAGGTAGTTATCCGAAAATCCCGAGGGAGAATACAGAGAAAAATTCAAACGCTTCATTTCTTGGACTTAGGTTGTTAGAACAATTTGAAAGAACCCTTGAGGATCTGGGGATAAAAGACTCACAATCACTGCTTTGTCCACATTTCATTTTATGATCTAGTCTGTTTCAAATTTCTGATCGAGCCAATGACGTAAAACGAAGGCGCTTGGGGGGAGGCAACCCCGCCTTAATAAAACTGTGTGAATGTTTATGTAATCTTGTATGAATTGATGCCTTGAATATGTTATGTATGCACGTTTGATGCTCTCTATGATGCGTATGCCTCTATGGCCTTATAGTAGATGCTAAAAATCAACCACATGGGATTCGATAGCCTTATGGTGATTTTTCCATCTAAAGCTATTGTGCTATATATTGCCTATCGAATTTTCTGACGTGACAGGGCCATTTCCTTAATATTCCCATATCCCTGTTCGATGTCTTGGCACGAGGACCATGTCCCGTGTTTGCTTTGTTTTGGTTATTTTTGTATAGGGATTTGGGTCGTGCTTTCTCATGGCTGTTACGGGATTCGATAGCACCTTTCTGCCAGGTTTATAAGCTAAGTCTTCCTCTCTATCTCATTCACACGCTTGGGACATTGCAAGTTCGTAAGTGGGGGGTAGAGTCGTGGTTGGTCTAGCAATGGTATTAAGTGTTTATTTTGTTTCAAAAAATCCCTTAGCTTTTTATTTTTCGAGCATTAATGAGTTGATTAAAATAAACTGTATAAGGTATATATTTCATGGATTTGATGATGTAATGATCGATTTGGATGTATATAACCAATTTGAACCGTAAGTGCATTGTAACCCTAAATCTATTTGTGTAACATGAATTCTGCGAACGCATAATCTCAATTTTTTGTTAACATGCAACTTTTGTATGATATCATGTAAGTATGCTTTTATAGCAACTAGAACTTAGGCTTGATATCCTTTCGAGGCGAAATAGAAAGATGTTTGGAATCGAAGTTAGGGATGACGGTCATAGCGTCTCTTTGACCCTACCATAGCCAAATAAGCCTTAACCCGAACATTTGACCTTCGTAGCCCCTCTCAGCCTTGATAGAATGGTCTGACCATCATTCGCTTTATAGCCGTTTTGTTACTTAGTCAGAAACCTACCCTTGAGCCTTAATTATGGTCACATTTCCTTCATTTTAACCTTACGAGTGGACTTAGTCTTTTGTTGGACCACATTTGCTAAAACGAGTGTGGGGTGGGGGAAATGATGTTTCTAGTTGGGTTGTTGTTTCTCGGTTTTGAGCTATAAGGAGAGGAGGAGCTCGTTTGGGCCTGGTGTTCGGTTTTGGGCCAAAAAGAAGAAAGAAACAAAAAAGAAAAAAAAAGAGAAAAAAGTTCAAAATAATTTGAGAAGTTCCCAATGAATAAAAGTTTGGATGTATATAGAAATAAGGGGTTGGAATCAAAGTGATGAGTTCAAAGTTAATTTTTATGATGTTAGAGATGGGATAGTTAGATAGGTGCTAATGTATTCGATCTCACCTCATGACGCTTGAAACGAGTTCGAGTATGTTAGCATCCTATGGTTCCCAAAGTGTTAAAAGTGATCAAAAGGGAGTTTGGATGGTTTGTATGGTAGAGATAAGGTGGTACATAAGTTGATTAGGTTCACTCGTACTTCTTTTTCTCCAGTTCCCAAAATATCCTTTTCGATTAACCGAAATTACCCTGGCCTAACGTTATAACCTTTCAAGTCCTACCCGATCTAAATTCTTGAATCCAAATGTCTTGATTAGTGGAGATTGGTATCATTCTTAAGCCTATGGTTTGCAACTACAAGTCTTGCATGCATGATTTCATGATTAATTGCTTGTTAATAATTTTGTGAGACTATTCACACACGCACTCAGTTATACATTTATATTGAGGTTAATGTGTGGTTATGATTCGATTGGTTGCATCATCTGGTTGTCCCTTATATCTTATATCTTCATGAATTTATCCCTCATTCATTTTGTTTTATCGCTTGTTTTGTTCGAGGACGACCAAAAGCTAAGTGGGGGGTTGTGATGAGGGATAAATTCACCGTTATTATCATAACTTTTTACCCCATTTATGATATCATTTTGAGCATCTTTATATCATTTCAAGTCATTAATTCCTTAGTTTTATCTAAATGTGTAATTAGTAAGTATTTTATAAAATATCGTGTTTTTATCAGGTTTTGTACCGGTTTAGTAACCGGAGTGTCGTGTCGGATTTTTTACGCTTGGTATTTTGGTGATTTATTGCAGGATTATAGATTGATCAAGATCCCAAGTGACGACACGTTTTGAGCCCTAAAAGATGTATTTAGAGGGATAGAAGAAGATGCCACAAGCTTACGAGTTCAAACGGATCATTTTTCCTACATGCTTATACCGTAACCTGTTTTCGACGGACATTTGACCCAACATAGAAGCATTTTCTGGGGATGACTTCTTCATGAACGTTTTAGATATTCAAACGAGCTTTCCAACGCATTTTGAATCATGTCAATTGGAGGTCTACAACTCAAGTTATGGGCATTTTACTGAACGGATATTTTGACACATTCCGGCGCGCGCCGGAAACATCCCGGCACGCGCCGGAATATCATCATTACATCACATGGCCTCTGTCAGAAGAATCAAATTCCGTTATTCCGGCGCACGCTGGACACATTCCGGCACGCGCCGGACCAGATTTTCTCCTATAAATACCCTTCCATTTCCATTGAAACAATTGCCCCTTTCTTCCCCCTCCTTTCTCTTCTTCTTCCCTTCATTTTTCTTTGTTTTTGGGCCTATATATATATCTATATATATATGTATGTAGTTATAATATCGTAGTTGTAATTCAAATAGTTATCATTATAATATCTTTTTCCTTTTGTTCTTTCTTGTTTCTTTCATTTTTGTTATACATATAACTATATATATATGAAATATATTTTCCTTTTCTGTTGTTATGTGTAGCTAAATATATACATAGCCGAAATATGTGAAAATGGGAGAAAATCCCTAAAACGGAGATGAGATGGGAGTTGTGTAGCGCGTAATTAAATGTTCGTATGATAAACTCATGTTCTAAAACTTGTTTTGATCGTTTTAATAGCTTTGAATGGATTGATAACCTTGTTCACTGTTACATCGAGCTTATAGATGCATTTTGCGGCGAGATGTGGGATATGGGTATCACTAAACATAGTCTTGATTGTAAGATTAACAACCTAAGTGACAGGCCAGGACTATGCGTATGTGAGATTCATTTCGGTACGAGATGTGGAAACAGGTATTAGAATCACTAAACATTGCCTTAATAGTTAGATTGACAACCTTAGTGACAAGTTAGGACTATGCATATGTGAGGTTTTCATCAGCTTTTTATTCTGGTCAACCATGTTAGGCGAGTTAGCTTTCTAAAGGGAAGGTTAATAAGCCTGGTATGGGGGTTAAGCGAGAGTTGTTCAGACCTTAATGCAAGAATAAAGAGTTGACGCCCGTGAATGTCATATAAACTGAATTGGATAAAACACACTCCTTGTCAAGTCTTTCCTATGGGGTGAAAATAACTTTGTTGGACTTATTTCTTTGTTTTGATGATGATTGCCAGACTAGCTGTTATAGTGCAAAGGCAAAATGATGTCTAGATTAAATGTATAGGTTTATTAGAGTTTGATTCATAAATAGGTTTGATCAAACAAGCACTGTAAAGGTCAGCTGACTCATATCAGCAGACTGGTCTATATCGGTAGGGTAGTTAGGTCAGTAGACTTTTCTGGAACCTGCTGAAGACTGAAGGCTGAGGGGTCAAACTCAGTTAATGATGGCTAAGGGATCAAACTTAGTAATTGAAGTCAAGGATATGGAATCAGAATTTGGGCAAGTCTGTGATGACCTAAACTGATTACATATACCTTGTGTAGAAGGTCTAAGTTCCATAAGTTGGATGATGTTTGGAACTTGGTTATAATTAAAAAAAGGTGTAATCTAACTTCACAAATAAAAGTTAGATAAAAGAAGTCAGCTGCATTGTATTTTATACACAAAAATTGCGCTTCAAATAGACCGATCGGTATCTCAAATTCGACCGATGAACCTGCTGATAATATACCTCGATTAATTCAAAATTATATTGGAAGATTACATGGATAAGGACAGCCAACTACCTCTGACTTGTCAAACAAATCAAAGGCTGAGATTAAAAGAACGTTGGGATGATTCAGATTTTTATCCAATGGTTATAAGTCAAAGGGTGGACAGACTGCACTGTCAAAAAGGAATTCTGACAGTGTCAGTCCTATGAATAGTGATAGAAAGCAAATCAGATGGGACAAAAATAAGGAACTGTTACATTTGAATTTCAAATACAAGTCACATGTTCTCCTACCTATAAATAGAGGAATTTCAACTCAGAAACATGATGATGAAAATTGATAAACTTTGAAGAGATATTTTTCTGAGCTGAAAAACACCCTGCTGAACTTACTGAACTTAAAGCTACTGATCCAGAGAAATTCTTCAAGTGTATTCTGCATTCAAGCCATATCAAGTATACACACTTGAAGACTGCAAGCTGCTGATTATATCATCCTAATCAAGCTACTGCAACTGAATCATTTATTTGATTCAATCTTTATTTTATAAAGAACCTGCTGAAGACAAAGCACGGTTGTGTGAAAGACCGTTGTTTGTGGTGGAGCTAGTGAAGAGGCAATCCTACCCTTCAAGGACCAAAGTGGAAGACTCGGGAGCGAAATTCTACATGTTCCCGCTTTCGCAGAAGCGGTTGTGAAGCCATAGTTATTGGTGAAGGACAAGCAACTTAGGAATCTTTGTAACAAGAACATCAAAGATCTCTAGTGAATTACCTCCAACATCACGGGAGAAGAGTGGACCGACAGGATTACACCACCTGGAACCACTATAAAATCTGCCTACTTACTTTCGGCATTTACATTCTGCACTTAGTTTATTATATACATCAACCTACTGAATCTAGTAACTGAAATCACACACATACACTACTAAGTATCTAATACTTAGTATCACATTTAACAACAAGTATTAAGGCTTAATTTTGATATAATTCCGCTGCACAAACTCGGTAAACTTAACTGTCAGTAGACTACGTTCATCGACGGAGCTTATCGAAGTATCGCCCGCTTGAAGTTGCTGAATTTGTTAACTCCAAACGTTTTAAGTGTTAAGTTTATTCACCCCCCCCTCCCCTCTCTAAACTTAACCAAAGCCTTTTCAAGGGACGAACAATTGGTATCGGAGCAGTGCTTCTGTTCTGAAGAAATCCTACTTGTTGTGCTTGTGAAAATACTTTGAAACTTTTTCAAGTTACTGATTTTCAAAAATTTGCATCATGGATAACACTCAGTATGCTAGAACAATGCTGATGTGTTCTCTGGATAGATTTGATGAATATAAACGTCGAATGCAGGCTTACCTTGCTGCAACTCATGATGAGATGATGGATGTACTAACAGATGGACCACTGGAGATTACCAAGGCAGTAACAGTGGGTGACACTACAGAGTACATTCCAAAACCAAAAAGAGAATGGAATGCAGAAGATAGAAAAAGAGCAAACCTCAACAATATTGCTATTGATATCATTTATAGAACCTTGGATAGCAATATGTACATGAAGGTTAAAGATTGCAAAACTACAAAGGAACTTTGGGACAAGATACAGTTGATCTGTGAAGGCACTGATGCAATAAAGAAGAACAAAATCAGTGTGGTCAAAAAGAGGTTTCAAAAGTTCAAGATGCTACCAAATGAAACCATTGAGCAAATGGAATCAAGATTTAATGCAATCCTGGATGAACTTACCCTGCTGAGTGTAAGTTATTCAAAAGAAGAAATTAACACAAAAATCCTGGAGGCTCTACCTGCAAAAGATGTTTGGAAAATGAAGGTGACTGCAATAGAGGAAATGAGAAAGCTACATGAAGAAGACACCTTCAAGTTGTTTTCAGATCTCAAGGCTTATGAATTTAGCAAAAAGCTTGTACCTGAGACTGAAAAAGAAGAGCCAAAGGCCACTGCATTGGCTGCTTCACATCAAGAAGAAACATCAGAAGGACAAGATGATCTGTTGGATGAAATGCAGGAGCAGATTGCCCTCCTAAGCAAGAAAATCAGGATGATGAAGACAGGAAAGGCCCCTGCAAGAAATTTCACAAAAAGGCCTACTGAAAGGAAGAAAGAAGAATCAAAGAAAGATAATGACTATCTGTGCTTTCATTGCAAGAAACCAGGACACTTCAAACCTGACTGTCCTGAGTTAAAACAAAGTAAGGAACCTGATTATCTTTGCTTCAACCGCAAGAAGCCCGGACACTTTAGACACGATTGTCCGGACCTGCGAAGACCAAGAGTCGACAAAGAAGACATGGCAAGAAGGCTATGGTTGCTGAAGATGAATCAGGGTATGAAGTGGAATCTGAAAAGGGAAATGAATCAGATGACATAGCACTAGTTGCTGATATGGAAGATTATGCTTTGATGGCCAATATGGATGAAACTGAGGAGGTATACAATACTTTTTCTATCAATACTCCTGCTGGAAGTGATTGTGAATCAACTTGTGGTTCAAATCCTAGAAATTCTGACAATAATGAGACTTTGGATGCCATTCTTAATCAACTGAGGATAATACAGTCTGGTTATGAGATTGTGAAGGCTGAAAAAGAAGCTCTTGAATTAGAAGTTGGAAGATTGAAAGCTGAATTAAGTGTTCTCAAAGGTAAGGAAAAAGATGTTGGACAGAATCAATGTAAGCCTGCTGATCATCTAGCAGCCCCTGAATCTGCTGAACCATCTTGCTCCTCTACTGCATACAAATCTGGAAAGCCTTATGGTGATAAAACAGGGCTTGGATTTGGAACTCAACAATCTAACCAGAGTGGATCCAGTAAGGTTACTGAACCTAGTACCAGAATTGGTCCTAAGTTTGTACCAGCACAAGATCCAACTCCAAGTAAGGTTGCTGAGGCAGTAAAACCTACTGAGAATACTTCAAGGAAGCAAAATCAGAAGTCAACAGCTCCTAACAAAAAGAACAAATCCGAAAATAGGACTCGCCGGACCTTAGACCTGCGATAGCGGACACTGCTACCAAGTCTATTTGGACCACAAAAAGGTAAAGGTCAGAAATATTCCAAGGATAAGAATCCTAAATCTAAAAATGTTAATCATTCAAGGGATACTTATCTCAGAGGGGAAAGGTAGACTGTTCCCTACTGATGATGATTGGAATATTCCTGTATCTGCTGATAGAAACAATCAGTATAACCATGCTGCTAGGGTAAAACCTAAGCAATGGAATCAGCAGAGGACTCAGCAGAGAACTTATAGAAGGCCTCAGCAGGAACCTCAGCAAACTCCATATTACAGGGCTGTTCCTAACAGACAGCAAGCAAATGGTTATACTAATGCTTCTAACACCAAAAGTCACTTCAAACAGCATTATAAACCAAAAGGCCAGAAAACATATGTGAATCCTACACAACCTACTTGTTAGGACTTATGGATGTGTGGAATACATGTATGAACCAAAGTATGACACTTTTAGGAGAAGACCTTATGGAAACTTACCAAAAGTCATGCTTACTACTGACCACTATTGACCCAAACAGGTTTGGGTACCTAAAATGTATTAACTTTGTTTTGTAGGGTGTCTGGTACTTTGACAGTGGATGTTCTAGACATATGACAAAGAATAAACACTGTTTATCAAACTTTGTGCCAAAAGATGGTCCAAGGGTGAATTTTGGCAACAGGAATACACCTGGATATACAAGAGGATATGGCACACTTGTGAGAAATGGACTTACAATCAAGAATGTTGCATATGTGGAAGGACTGGACTACAACTTGCTGAGCACTTTGGACAATTCGTGACATGGGATACAAGGTCACTTTTGACAAAAACAAGCTCGTATTGTCATTAGTGAAAGAGGTGATCAAGTTGTACTGGCCGGGTAGAAGATAACAAAACATGTATGTTGTGGATTGGTCTACGAGTTCCGAAACACACTCGATTGTGCATACCAAGTCCGAACTCAATTGGTTATGGCACAAGAAGTTGAATCATTTGAACTTTGATGACATCAATCGGTTGGTAAAGAAGAAGGCTTTGGTGATTGGTTTACCCGAGATCACATTCAAGAAGGATGCTATTTGTGATGCATGTCGGCGGGGTAAACGAGATAAAGTCAAGCTTCAAGTCAAAAACTAAACAATCAACTAATAGAGTGTTGGAGCTAATGCATATGGATCTATTTGGACCAATAACTCCAACAAGTGTAACAGGAAAGAAATACACCTTAGTGGTTGTGGATGAACATTCAAGGTACACTTGGGTGGTTTTTATGAACAAGAAAAGTGAAACACTCAAAAGCATGCCTAATCTTTTAAAAAGGTTACAAAATGAGAAAAGTTTAACAGTAGTAAAAATAAGATCAGATCAGGGTACTGAATTTCTCAATAAAGTTATAAGAGAATATTGTGAACAGAATGGTGTACTACATCAACTTGCTGCTGCTGGTACACCTCAGCAAAATGGGGTTGCTGAAAGAAGAAACAGGACTTTAAAGGAAGCAAGAAGGACAATATGTGAAGCATTGCTACCTGAAAGATATTGGGCTGAAGCAGTTAATACAGCATGCTATACACAAAACAGAACATCAGTGAACAAGAAGCTGCTGAAGACACCTTATGAGATTTGTAATGGAAGGAAACCAAATATATCCTATTTCCATCCATTTGGAAGCAAATGTTTTATACTAAATCACAAGGTTCATTTGAAGACATTCCAACCAAAGTCAGATGAAGGAATTTTCTTGGGATATTCTTCAGTCAGTAAGGCATTCAGGGTACTGAACAAGAGGTCGCTGAAACATGAAGAAACAATCCATGTTGTGTTTGATGAACCTAAGTTCACTAGTATGGAAGATAAAGATTGTGAACCTGCTGAGAATCAACAAGTCACTGATCCATATTGTGTTGAAGTTTTGGAAGGATTCAATGACTTAAAAGTTTTTGATACGGCCCCTGCTGAACACCCTATTGGTGACATTACTGATGCAACAACTGAAGCTATTCGAGGATCTGCTGAACCCCATGTTGTTGAAGAAGCTACAGCAGACCCTACTGGAGATGAGGTTCCTGATAATCAAACTAACCAGAACCCACAATGGTTAAGGAATCACCCTGCTGAACAAATCATTGGCAATGTACAGCAAGGTGTAAGGACCAGAAGACAACTGGAAGCTATGTTTACTTGTTTTCTATCTCAAATGGAACCAAAAGTTGTTGAAGAAGCAATTTCAGATCCAGATTGGATAATTGCTATGCAAGAAGAGTTAAATGAATTTGAAAGAAATCAAGTTTGGACACTAGTTGAAAGGCCAAGTCATGCAAATATCATTGGTACTAAGTGGGTATATAGAAATAAACTTGATGAATCGGTACCATTGTAAGGAATAAGGCCGGACTAGTTGCAAAAGGCTATTCTCAAGCGAAGGAATAGATTTTGATGAAACTTATGCACTGTTGCAAGATTGGAAGCTATCGATTATTCTTGGCACATGCTTTGCATATAAGAACTTCAAAGTATATCAAATGGATGTCAAAAGTGCATTTTTGAATGGCATTCTAGAGGAGGAAGTGTATGTACAGCAACCTCCTGGATTTGAAGTTAAAGATCAAGAAGATAAAGTGTATAGACTCAACAAAGCACTTTATGGATTGAAACAAGCACCAAGAGCATGGTATGAGACTCTATCTCAATTCTTGGTGGACAATGGTTTTACAAAAGGCACCATTGACAAGACACTTTTCAAAATCAGTTAAGGGAACAGCACCCTGCTGGTACAGATTTATGTGGATGACATAATATTTGGTTCTGAAAATGATTTACTCTGTGAAAAGTTTGCAAATCTAATGAAGAGTAAATTCCAAATGAGTATGATGGGATAATTGAACTACTTCTTGGGATTGCAAGTCAAACAGTTGAAAGATGGAATCTTCATTCATCAAACCAGGTACACCAAAGAGTTGCTGAAGAAGTTTGGTATGGAAAACAGCACCAAGATATCAACTCCAATGAGTACAAATATTAGATTGGATGAAGATAAAGAAGGCAAAGATGTTGATCAGACCTTATACAGAAGGATGATAGGCGATCCTGTTGTATCTCACTTGCCCAGAACTGATATATCCTTTCTGTAGGTGTTTGTGCAAGATTTCAATCTAAACCTAAATAAAGTCACTTAGGTGCAGTCAAGAGAGTTCTCAAGTACCTAAAGGAGACTTTGGGAGTAGTGATATGGTACTCCAAGGATGGAAGCTTCAAAGTTATATCCTACTCAGATTCTGATTATGCTGGATGCAAAATTGATAGAAAAAACACTACATGAACTTGTCAGTTAATGGGAAGTAGACTGGTCTCTTGGTTCAGCAAGAAACAGAATTCAATATCAACTTCCACTGCTGAAGCTGAATATATAGCTGCTGGAAGTTGTTGTGCACAAGTACTATGGCTAAGACAACAATTAAGGGATATGGAATTGAAGAAAAGGAAATTCCAATTATGTGTGACAACACAAGTGCAATTGCAATCACAGAAAATCCTGTTTTGCACTCAAGAACCAAGCATATTGATGTGAGACATCATTTTATAAGAGATCATGTTGAAAAGAAAGATGTGGTGGTTCTATATATCCCTACTAAAAATCAACTTGCTGATATTTTCACTAAACCACTTAATAGTGAAAGATTTGCCAAATTAAGGACTGAACTTGGAATCATAAAAGCTGACTGATATTCAGTAATGTACTGGAATTCACCAAGGGGATTAGTCTTTGCTATGTTGGGTGAGCTCACTTAGCAGATTAGTCATTGGTATCAACAATTCCATGTACTTATGTTTGGACAATTGAGCAAATGAGGTTGCCAAGGGGATTGGTCTTTGTCATGTTGGGTGAGCTCACTTGACAGATCAGTCATTGATATTAAACTTCATCTTGTATTATCAATTGAACAAAACAAGAAGAAATCAAGGATCGAACGAGTAACATTGTCGACGGCTGTCTTTGAAGCATCTTTATCGACGGATCGCTAAGCCAACCCTGCTGAAGACAACCCTGCTGAATGGAACGTTACACAGTCAAACTTTATTAAAGTCAAAAAGCAGTTTGGCGGGATATTTATCCTATCCTTTATTACCATAGTTAACACGATCTAACGGTTACAAAACGTTATGGAAGAGTTATGGGCCACGTGTCAAGACCGAATTTACTCAGAATTAATCGTGGTTAACATCAATGTACGTGCACTGACAGTTACAACTACTCACTGTCTATTTATACAGACCTACACACAGCAGATCTTCTCTACTTGCAAAATCTCAGATTCATACCTCTGTTTTTACACTGTGTGAACACAGATTTACAATCTATTTTCTTTATCTTTTATTTCTCTTAACAATGGCGGAAAAGATTGATGTCCAGATTGAATCAAGCCAAAGTGTTAGAGGCTTCGTTGTTGATGCAAACAAAACAGATTTGGCCATCAACATTGGTCGAAGAATAAGGAGGTTTGCAGGTTTGGAAAACATACTCAATATAAGATTGGAAACAATCTCATACACAAATGTTATTGATTTTTGGAAAAACATTGTTGTGGAAGAAGGAAGTGAAGCATTCAAAACAACTGTGAATGCTGAGGAGATTGAAGTTTCCCCTAGTCTACTGAGGGAATTTTTTGGTTTTGAAGAAGTGGCAGATGCACCAACAAATCTTGAAGCAATGGGACTATCCAAGATGGATTTTGTTGACAAAATCAAAACAAATTTAGCCACCAAATCCATTCCAGGCATCAATGTGAGACACATTGGATATGAGTACAACCTGCTGAGCAAGCTCATTGCAAAGAATATATTGGGGCTGATTGGAAGTATGGACACTCTATCAGGACCCAAGATAGAGCTGATGATGATTATTTGCAGAAGCATGAAGTTTGATTGGGCTGGATACTTCATTCACTACATGAAGAAAGTAGCCAAGGAGGACAGAGAATGGAAAAGGAAATCAAAGGCCTTACCCTTAGGATTAATGGTTCAAACCCTACTGAATCACTTGGAGATTCCTGATATTGAACCTAAGAAGATTAATCTCCAGATACAAGAAGGAAATTGATTATGCTATTCCTGGTCTGGATGATGATGAAGATGTTGCTGATGAGGCTGCTGATGATGATAGTGATGGAGATGATGGTGATGCTTGGTGGTGAGCGAGTCAAGCAAACTGTTAAGAAATCAGTCAAACCTGCTGCACCAAAGAAAACTACTGAGAAAAGAAAGGCTGCAGATAGAAAGAAGATTACTGAGATATTAAAGCCTAAGAGAACAAGGAAGCAAACAGCACAGACTTCTGAGTCTGCTGAGGGTCCAGCTGAAATTGAGATTACTGACCCTGCTGTAGCTGCAAGAACAACTATTGTTGAGATTCTGAGGGAACAACAGAAGGAAGCCAGTAGAAAGAGGAAGTCTACTGTGATTGAAAAAGATGATGAGCCACTTTCCAAGAGAAGAAAAGAGATTATCCACAAGAAGAAACATGGAAAGGGGAAAGAATTAAAAAATTTAGAGGCTCTAAAGGCACAAGAAAAGGAAGATGATGCAATGGAAGAAGAAGAGGCTATTAAGGCTGAGCCCTTGACCATTATTAAGCCTAATGAGGAAGAAGAGGTTGTTGTTGAGCAACCTGCTGAAGAGTCACAGCAGACTACTGAGATTGAACATGTTGTTGATGTTGCTGAATCCTCACCTGCTAAGGTTGCTGAGCCTATTGAAAGTGAACAGGTTGTTGTTGAGCAACCTGTGGAAGAACCACAGCAAACCACTGAACCTGAACCTGCTGTGGTAGTTGAAAAATTGGTTGAAGACCCTGCAAGTGTTGCAAGAACTCAGGGGGAAGAGCGGTATGCTGCTAACCCTGCTGATGAGCATGTAAGTCAGGGAGAACCAAGTGTTGTACAGATGGAAGTAGTAGGTACAAATATACAACCTCAGCAACCTACTGACTTTGAAACATCTGTAGAAGAAACAATGAACCTACTTGTTGGAACCTTTGGAGGTCAACAAGGCACTGAAGTTGCTCCCAGGAGATCTTTCATGCCCTTTGAAAGGCATGTGAAAGAAAAGAAGAAAACAAAAGAGTGTGTACATCCCAAACTTCAGCAAGTTGCTGACTATTTCCAATGGAAGTTTGGTTTCTACAAGAAGCAAAAGCCAGCTGCTGAACCTATGACAGACTTTGAAGAATGGGCTTTTGACAAGTTGGGAGTAGAGAATTTGTTGGACCTAGTTGATACCACTTTGCTGCAATCCAGATTGATGGATTTATTTGATGAACAACGGAAAGAGGAGGGTATCAAGTTTAGGGATCCAAGAGATGACAATGATGATTCATCCTCATCATCAGATTATAGAGGTGATTTTCCCTCTGGACCAAGAGGAACCAGTGGGACTGCAATGATGAAAGAACCACTTGTACAACAGTCCACTGATACTGGTAAGTCTGCTGAGGGCCAGCAGACTGGAGAGATGGATGAGGATCTGCAGGATCTCACCATGGATGATCTGGAGGCATTGATCAATGATGGAGTCAGTTTTGGTGCTAGTAGGCTAGCTGATGAATCAAATACATTCCATGTTGTAGAGCCTACTGCACAAACTGAAGTTGAACAGAGTGCTGATTTGGATGAAGAGAAGGTTACTGATCATATTGAGCCAAGTGCTAGTTCAGAGGACTCCTGTCAATATCAAGATGGATTTGACACTGAGGGCACTTTATCCAAGACTGCAATTATTTTAACAAAAATTGGTCATGTTGAGGGATTCCAAGTGGATAATGAGGCTATATTCAATCCTCAACCAGTAGCATAGGAGGTTCAAGCTGCTGAGGTCCAAACAACTCCTGATCAAAGAATTGAAGAGGAGGTACAGGTTGCTGAGTTACAAACAGCACCTGGACACAGGTTGGAACAAGATGTACAGGCTGTTGAGTTACAAACAGTACCTGGACAAAGGTTGGAACCAGTTTTGGGTTTGGAGGAAACCCCTGTTGTTGCAGAGGCTGCTGTAGTGGAGCCTACTGGAGTAGAGACCACTAAAGGGAAAGATGGTCAGCAGACTGCTGTTAATGAGGATGAGCAGCTGCTGGACTATGACTTTAGTGATGAGGAGTTCCAAATGCCTGAAGAAGAAAATGTTGATGTTGATCCCCCACAGGCATTTGTCCCTATTTTTTAAGAACCAGCTCTTGATCCTATCTTGGAAGAATATCAAGGACCTAATCCTGGTGGATTAGATAGGAGTTGGGCAATGGTTGTGAGCAATCAGAGGCCACAGTACAATGTTGAGGAGCCTGCTGATGAGGCTACTGGTGGAAGAATGACTGGTGAGGTACCAGTAGAAATGTTGAATGAGTTGAGGACTGTCAGGAATGACATGCAACAATTAAGAACTCAACTTGATAGACAGGAACAAAGATTTGAAGAATTGATGAAACTGGTGAATGAAAACAGACAATCTGCTGATACAGTTGCTTCAAACTTCACATCTACTCAAAATGCTGTGAATAATATGATGCTAGATGTGAGGGGAATCAAGCAAGGAAATACATTGAAGGAAAAGTTTTTGAAAGATCAATTTACATCCATTCATCAAAAACTTGACAAGCTTGCTGAAACCCCTAGACCTGCCGAGCCTGCTTCTGCACAACAACCTGTTGTGCTTGATCCTAAACTTACTAAGAGGATAACCCTGCTGGAGCAAACAATGCAAGGAAGGATCACAGCAATTGATACTAGGACTGAAATCATTGAAGGACAACTGAGCAACCTAGTTATCACACAAGAGAGTGTGCATGGCCTGCTGTCCCGGTTTGTTGATGATGTTAATAAGGGGGAAGAGGCAACAACAGAAGCAAAAGAAGCTGCCAGAGTTTTTGCAAAGAATAGATGGGAAGCTGATACAAATGCTTTCAGACAACCAGCACCTGGCAGACTTCCACTCACTGATGAGCTTCTCCAACAATACAAGAAGGTATACAATAACAGGCATAGACCCTATCATGACAAGGGATTTCATGAAGGTCTGAACTCATTTTTGAGACTAAAGTTTTGGCAAGCAAGAATCAAATCCATGAGGGCCAAACACAGAGGTGGTAGAAGTGGAATATGTATACCTACCACAAAGGCAAAGGATTTAGTGAATGAATTTAAAGAAGTGTATATGAGGTTAGGCTTCAGGGTAAATCAAATATCCCTTACTCTACCTGAAGCATGGCATTGGTGGAAACAAGTAAATCCTCATATTGACTTCTCTCTGATTGAGAATGATTGGATGAGAGATATGGTGAGAGAAATCAGAGAATACCAAGAACAAGCAGAGAAAGCTAGACAAGAAAGGGAAAGAAGACAGTAGATCAGCATACTTTAACTGCATTTTGTTTTTGTTGATTCTAGACTGTAATATCTTTGAACAAATGTTTATAATGAAAGATGACTATATTTGTTCTGTTTTTGTTTTATATCTTTTTGCTTTACTGTTAGGTGAGGGTATTGGCATCATCACCAAAAGGGGGAAATTGTTGGACTTATTTCTTTGTTTTGATGATGAGTGCCAGACTAGCTGTTATAGTGCAAAGGCAAAAAGATGTCTAGATTAAATGTATAGGTTTATTAGAGTTTGATTCATAAATAGGTTTGATCAAACAAGCACTGTAAAGGTCAGCTGACTCATATCAGCAGACTGGTCTATATCGGTAGGGTAGTTAGGTCAGTAGACTTTTCTGGAACCTGCTGAAGACTGAAGGCTGAGGGGTCAAACTCAGTTAATGAAGGCTAAGGGATCAAACTTAGTAATTAAAGTCAAGGATATGGAATCAGAATTTGGGCAAGTCTGTGATGACCTAAACTGATTACATATACCTTGTGTAGAAGGTCTAAGTTCCATAAGTTGGATGATGTTTGGAACTTGGTTATAATTAAAAAAGGTGTAATCTAACTTCACAAATAAAAGTTAGATAAAAGAAGTCAGCTGCATTGTATTTTATACACAGCAAATTGCAGTTCGGTAGACTGATAGGTATCTCAGCAGACTGATGAACCTGCTGATAATATACCTCGATTAATTCAAAATTATATGGAAGATTACATGGATAAGGACATCCAACTACCTCTGACTTGTCAAACAAATCAAAGGCTGAGATTAAAAGAACGTTGGGATGATTCAGATTTTATCCAATGGTTATAAGTCAAAGGGTGGACAGACTGCACTGTCAAAAAGGAATTCTGACAGTGTCAGTCCTATGAATAGTGACAGAAAGCAAATCAGATGAGACAAAAATAAGGAACGGTTACATTTGAATTTCAAATACAAGTCACATGTTCTCTTACCTATAAATAGAGGACTTTCAACTCAGAAACATGATGATGAAAACTGATAAACTTTGAAGAGATATTTTTCTGAGCAGAAAAACACCCTGCTGAACTTACTGAACTTAAAGCTACTGATCCAGAGAATTTCTTTAAGTGTATTCTGCATTCAAGCCATATCAAGTATACACACTTGAAGACTGCAAGCTGCTGATTATATCATCCTAATTAAGCTACCGCAACCGAATCATTTATTTGATTCAATCTTTATTTTATAAAGAACCCGCTCGAAGACAAGAAGCAAGCACGCTGTGTGAAAGATCGTTGTTTGTGGTGGAGCTGGTGAAGAGGCAATCCTACCCTTCAAGGACCAAAGTGGAAGACTCAGGAGCAATAATTCTACATGTTCCCAGTTTTCAGTTTGTGAAGCCATAGTTATTGGTGAAGGACAAGCAACTTAGAAATCTTTGTAACAGCAACATCAAAGATCTCTAGTGAATTACCTCCAACATCACAGGAGAAGAGTGGACTGACAGGATTACACCACCTGGAACCACTATAAAATCTGCCTACTTACTTTCAGCATTTACATTATGCACTTAGTTTATTATATTCATCAACTGTTGGACTTATTTCTTAGTTTTGATGATGAGTGCCATACTAGCTGTTATAGTGCAAAGGCAAAAAGATGTCTAGATAAAATGTATAGGTTTATTAGAGTTTGATTCATAAATAGGTTTGATCAAACAAGCACTGTAAATGGCTGCTGATTGTTTATCAGCAGACTGATCTAGGTCAGTAGGGTAGATAGGTCAGTAGACTGGTCTGGAACCTGCTGAAGACTGAAGGCTGAGGGTTCAAACTCAGTGAATGAAGGCTAAGGGATCAAACTTAGTATTTAATGTCAAGGATATGGAATCAGAATTTAGGCAAGTCTGTGATGACCTAAACTGATTACATATACCTTGTGTAGAAGGTCTAAGTTCCACAAGTTGGATGATGTTTGGAACTTGGTTATACTTTAAATGATGTAATCTAACTTCACATACAAAAGTTGGATAAAAAGATTCAGCTGCATTATATTTTACGGAGACAAAAATATAATGTTCGGCGACGATTAGTTTTACGACGGACGATAGACCCGTCGATATATACCTCGATTAATTCAAGATTATTGGGAAGTTACATGGATAAGAACACCAACTACCTCGACTTATCAAGCAAATCAAAGGCTGAGATTAAAAAGACGTTGGGATGATCCATATTTTTATCCATTGGATACAAGTCAAAGGGGTGGACGGTACCGCACCGTCAAAAAGTAATCTGACGGTGTCGATCCTATGAATAGTGACGAGAATGCGGTGCGGATGGGACAAATACAAGGAACGGTCACATTTGAATTTCAAATTCAAGTCACATGCATTCCTACCTATAAATAGAGGACTTTCAACTCAAGAAGAAGATGATGAATTTTGGGGATAAACTTTAAGTGATAACAACGAGTGAAAAACACCTGCTTTGAACTTACCGAGCTTAAAGCCGCTTGATCTAGTTATTTTCTTCAAGTGCATTCGTGTTCAAGCCGCATCAAGCATACACACTTGAAGACCGCAAGTCGTCGATTATATCATCCTAATCAAGCTGCTTTGCAACCGAATCATTTATTTGATTCATTCTTTATTTTATAAAGAACCCGCCGAAAGACAGTGAAGCATACGGTAGGTGTGAAAGACTGTTGGTTTGTGGTGAAGGCGGTGAAGAGGCAATTCTACCCTTCAAGGACCGGTGGAAGACTCGGGAGCGACAATCCTACCGTTCTTAGTTTTCGGTTTGTGAAGCCATAGTTATTGGTGAAGGACAAGCAACCTAGGATTCTTTGTAACGAGATAACTCAAAGATTACTAGTGAATTTCCTCCAACATCACGGGAGAAGAGTGGACGTACGGGATTACATCACCTGGAACCACTATAAAAATCTCTCTACTTACTTACTTCGCATTTATTTTACGCACTTAGTCTTTATTCATATCAACTGCTTGAATCTAGCAACCGAAATCACACACATACACTACGAGTATCTAATACTTAGTAACATATTTAACAACAAGTAACAAGGCTTAATTTTGATATTATTCCGCTGCACAAATTCAGCAAACTGAACTGTCGCAGGAGACTACGTTTATCGACGGGCTGCGAGGTCTCGACGGACTGCGAAGTATCGGCGAGTGCCGCCGAAGTTGCGAAATTTGTTAACTCCAAAGTTTTAATTGTTAAGTTTATTCACCCCCCCCCCCCCCCCTCTAAACTTAACTAAAGCCTTTTCAAGGGACCAACAATTGGTATCGGAGCGATTAGCTTCGTTCGAAGGAATCCTACTTGTTGTGCTTGTGAAAATTCTTTAAAACTTTCTTTCAAGTTACGATTTTCAAGACTTGCATCATGGATAACACACGGTATGCTAGAACCATGTTGATGTGCTCTCGGATAGATTTGATGAGTATAAACGTCGAATGCAGGCATATCTTGCTGCTACTCATGATGAGATGATGGATGTACTAACTGAAGGACCACTGGAGATTACAAAGGCTATTCTCAAGCAGAAGGAATAGATTTTGATGAAACTTATGCACCTGTTGCAAGATTGGAAGCTATCAGATTATTCTTGGCACATGCTGCATATAAGAACTTCAAAGTATATCAAATGGATGTCAAGAGTGCATTTTTGAATGGTATCCTAGAGGAGGAAGTGTATGTTCGGCAACCTCCTGGATTTGAAGTTAAAGATCAAGAAGATAAAGTGTATAGACTCAACAAAGCACTTTATGGATTGAAACGAGCACCAAGAGCATGGTATGAGACTCTATCTCAATTCTTGGTGGACAATGGTTTTACAAAAGGGACCATTGACAAGACTCTTTTCGAGAATCGGTGAAGGGGACAACACCTATTTGGTACAAATTTATGTTGATGACATAATTTTTGGCTCGAAAATGATTTACTTTGTGAAAAGTTTGCAAATCTAATGAAAAGTAAATTCCAAATGAGCATGATGGGAGAAATGAACTACTTTTTGGGATTACAAGTCAAACAAATAAAGGATGGAATCTTCATTCATCAAACCAAGTATACCAAAGAAGCTGTGAAGAAATTTGGTATGGAAAACAAAGACTAAGAGCTCAACTCCTATGAGTACAAACATCGATTGGATGAAGATAAAGAAGGCAAAGATGTTGATCGGACTTTATACGAAGGATGATAGGAAGTCTCGTCGTATCTCACTTGCCACGAATGACTCGATATATCCTTTCTTGTAGGTGTTTGTGCAAGATTTCAATCCAAACCTAAAGAAAGTCATTTAGGTGCGGTTAAGAGAATTCTCAAGTATCTTAAAGAAACTTTGGGAGTAGGGATATGGTATTCCAAGGAAGGAAGCTTCAAGGTAATATCCTACTCGGATTCGATTATCTTGGATGCAAGATTGATAGAAAAAGCACCTCGGGAACCCGTCGGTTAATGGGAAATAGACCGGTTTCTGGTTTAGCAAGAAACGAAATTCTATTTCAACTTCCACTCGCTTTGAAGCCGAATACATTGCTTTCTTGGAAGGCTAACGTGCACAAGTACTATGGTTAAGACAACAATTAAGGGATTATGGAATTGAAGAAAAGGAAATTCCAATCATGTGTGACAACACAAGTGCAATTGCAATCACGAGAAAATCTGTTTTGCATTCAAGAACCAAGCACATTGATGTGAGACATCACTTTATAAGAGATCATGTTGAAAAGAAAGATGTGGTGGTTCTATACATCCCTACCGAAGATCAACTTGCGATATTTTCACTAAGCCACTTGATAGTGAAAGATTTGCCAAATTAAGGACTCGAACTTGGAATTATAAAGATTGACGATATTCGGCGGTGTCTTGGAATTCACCAAGGGGATTAGTCTTTGCTATGTTGGGTGAGCTCACTTAGCAGATTAGTCATTGGTATCAACAATTCCATGTACTTATGTTTGAACAATTGAGCAAATGAGGTTGCCAAGGGGATTGGTCTTTGTCATGTTGGGTGAGCTCACTTGACGGATCGGTCATTGGTATTAAACTTCATCTTGTATTATCAATTGAACAAAACAAGGAGAAAACAAGGATCGACGAGTCACCTTGTCGGCAGGCCGCTCAACAAGCACATTATCGCCAGACCGCCGAGCCCACCCCGCCGAGGGATACCTTGCTTTGGAGGGAACGTTACTCGGTCAAAATAATTAAAGCCAAAAAGCATATTGGCGGGATATTTATTTTATCCATTATTACCACGGTTAAACCATCCAACGGTTACAAACGTTATGGTGGAGTAATGGGCCACGTGTCAAGACGAATTTATTCGATTAATCGTGGTTACCTCAATGTACGTGCTATGACAGTTTCAACTACCCACTTGTCTATATAATCGACCGTTACATAGCGATTCACTACTTGCAACTTCGCTTTATCTCTGCAAATTCTACTTCGTGTGAACACGGATTTGAGAGGAACTCTTCTTCATCTTTTTCTTATTTCAATGGCGGAAAGAGTTGAAGTTCAAATCGAATCTAGCCAAAGTGTAAGAGGCTATGTTGTTGATGCAAACCAAACGAGAGTTGGCCATTAATATAGGTCGAAGAATAAGGAGGTTTGCGAGGCTTGGAGAACAAGCTCAATATCGATTAGACACAATTTCATACACCAATGTTGTTGATTTCGGAAGAACATGGTGGTGGAAGAAGGAAGCGAAGCATTCCATACAACCGTAAATGCTTTGAGGAGCTTGTTATCTCCCCCAGTCTGCTGAGGGAAGTGTTTGGATTTGAAGAAGTGGAAAATGGTCCAGTGAATCCTGAAGCAATGGGATTGGACAAGTTGGCGTTTGTAGATCAAATCAAGACAAATCAAACCACCAAATCTGTTCCTGGCATCAATTGCAGACACATTGGGAATGAATATAGTCTGCTGAGCAAGCTCATTGCAAAGAACATACTTGGGCTAACTGGCAGTATGGATACTCTATCAGGACCCAAGATAGAGCTGATGATTATCATCTGCAGGAGCATGAAGTTTGACTGGGCTGGATACTTTATTCACTATATGAAGAAAGTTGCAAAGGAGGACAAACTAGGGAAAAGGAAATCAAAGGCCTTACCCTTAGGTTTGATGATTCAAACCTGTTTGAATCACTTGGAGGTTCCCGACATTGAACCGAGTTGATATAAATCGGTCCGGATACAAAAAGGAGATTGATTATGCAATCCCTGGACTTGATGATGATGAAGAAATTGCTGAAGAAGCTGCTGATGATAATGATGATAGAGATGATGGTGATACTGGTGGTGAGCAGGTTCAACCAACTAAGAAGACTTCTATCAAACCTGCTGCACCAAAGAAAACTGCTGGAAAGAGGAAGAAGAGTGCTGATGTTAGAAAGACTGCAGAAGTCCTGAAATCAAAAAGATCAAGAAAGGAAACGACACGACACGCTCGAGTCCGCCGAGGGTCAAGTGGAGGTTACCGACCTGCTTTGTGGCTTCAAGAAAAAGCTGTTGGTGAAATTCTTAGAGAACAACGAAGGAAGCAAGTAGAAAAAGAAAATTGACTAGAAAAGATGATGATGATGAACCCCTATCCAAGAGGATGAAGGAAGTTGCCAAAAAGAAGAAATATGGCAAGGGAAAGAGTTGAAAGATTTGGAGGCACGAGAGGGCACAAGAAGAAGCATCGGTAGAGGAGGAAGAAGAGGCATGTTGAAGGCGAGCCTCTAACTATCATTCCACCGGTTGTTATCGGTGATTCCTCCAATGAAGAAGTTATCAAGTCCACGATGCTTTGAACGGGTTGTTTTTGAGCAATACGCAGAGGATGTACGACGAGCTGCGACCCGAGCTGCCGTAGCATCCACCGAAGAACCACGACAAACCACCGAACCCGAACTGCTCTTGTGGTGGTTGAAGAGGTGATTGGAGACTTGGTTGAAGACCCCGCAAATTTGGCAATAGTTCGGGGGAAGAGCGATCTGTCGCTAACCTGGCGATGAGCATGTAAGTCGGGGGAACCAAGTGTGATACGGATGGAAGTAGTAGGTACAAATGCACCATCACGGCAACTGCCGACTTTCAAACATCCGTAGAAGATACCTTGAATCTGCTTGTTGGAACCTTTGGAGGTCAACAAGCTACTGGAGCTGCTCCCAGAAGATCTTTTATGCCATTTGAGAGGCATGTGAAAAAGAGCAAGAAAACTGAAGAGTTTGTGGATCCCAAACTTCAGCAAATTGCTGATTACTTCCAGTGGAAGTTTGGGTTCTACAAAAGACAAAAACCAATTTGCTCAACCAATGACGATTTTGAAGAATGGGTTTTTGACAAGTTAGGAGTGGAAAACTTGCTTTGGATCGATTGATACAACCTTGCGCAATCAAGGCGATGGATCCGTTTGATGAGCAACGAAGGAGGAGGGTATCAAGTTCGGAGATCCAAGAGATGGTGATGATGATTCTTCCTCATCATCGACTCAAGGGAGATTTCCCCTCGGGACCGTGAGAACCTAGTGGAATTGCTTTGATAAATGATCCACCCGCACAACGGTCCACCGTGCGGTAAGTCCGCGTGGGCCAGAGTGGAGAAATGGATGAGGATCTACAAGATCTCACCATGGATGATCTAGAAGCTTTGATCAATGAAGGAATAAATTTGAGTACGGTAGGTTTGTGATGAACCAAGTACATTTCATGTTGTAGAGCCTACTGCACAACCTGAAGATGTACAGAATGCTGATTTGGATGTGGAAAAGACCACTGACTTTAGTGAACCAAGTGCTAGCTCTGAGGAATCCATTGAATATCAAGATGGATTTGACATTGAAGGCACTCTTACTAAAACTGCCATCATCCTGCACAAGATTGGTCATGCTGAAGGTTTCCAAGTGGATAATACCAATATATTCAATCCACAGGAAGTTGAAGAGGAGGTACGGAGTTCTTTGGGATACAAACAGCACCTGGCACAAAGGTTGGAACAGGAGGTACAGGCTGCTGAGTCTCAAACAGCACCTGGACACAGGTTGGAACAAACTTTGGGTTTGGAGGAAACCCCTGTTGTTATTGAGGCTGCTGTAGTGGAGCCTGCTGGAGCCAATGCCACTGTAGGAAAAGATAGTCAGCAGACTGCTGTTAATGAGGATGAGCAGCTGCTGGACTATAATTACAGTGATGAAGAATTTCAAATTTCTGGAGAAGAAGAAGTTGTTGAAGAACCTGCACAAGATCCTATCCTTGAAGATGTTCTTGGTGCAATGGTTGAGGAAGGACCTCCCCCTGCTGGGAGAGATTTGAGTAGGGCCATGGTCATCGGCGGACAACGGGCACAATATAGAGTTGAGGAGCTCGCGATGGATCTACCGATAGTAGAATGGCCGGTGGAGTGCCAATT
Source organism: Gentiana straminea (assembly GCA_036785695.1). NCBI lineage: Eukaryota > Viridiplantae > Streptophyta > Magnoliopsida > Gentianales > Gentianaceae > Gentiana > Gentiana straminea. The sequence goes on along the minus strand of JAVUPR010000426.1, from coordinate 517,999 downwards.
GAAGTTGTCAATGAGTTAAGAACTGTAAGAAATGATATGCAACGATTAAGAACTCAATTGGACGAGCAAGAACAGAGATTTGAAGAACTCGATGAAGATGGTCAATGAAAACGGACAATCGCTAATACAAACACTTCAAACTTTGCTTCCACTCAAAATGCTTTGAATGATATGATATATGATGTAAGATATATCAAGCAAGGGAACACACTTGAAGGACAAGTTTTTGAAAGATCAATTTACATCCATTCATCAAAAACTTGACAAGCTTGCTGAAGCTGCTGAGCCTGCTGCTGCACAACAACCTGCTATGCCTGATCCCAAATTTACTGAAAGGATCAACAGACTGGAAGAGACTCTGCAATCAAGGATTACTTCACTTGATACTAGAAGCTGGAACTATGGCGGGTCAATTACACGGAGTGATAGTATCACAGGAAGCTATTCATGGCCTCATCTCACGTTTTGTTGATGATGTCACTAAGGGGAAGAGGGCCAATCAGCTGCAGCAAAGGAGGCTGCTAGACTCTTTGCACAAAAGAGATGGACTGATGATACAAATGCCTTTAGGCAACCTGCACCTGGCAGAGTGCAACTTACTGATGATCTCCTATCACGGTACAAGAAAGAGTTTTACAACGAAGGAGACCACTATCGTGACATGGGATTTCATGAAGGTCTCAACTCCTTCTTGAGTTTGAAGTTTTGGGAGGCAAGGATTAGAGCTTTAAGAGCATCTACCGGAGACGAAGGAGTAGCGAGAGGTGAAAAGGTGCGCCAATTACAAAAGCAAAAGATTCACCGAATGAATTTAAGGAGCTATATATGAAGTTTGGCTTCGGGGTGAATCGATCAATCTTGTCTGCACTGAAGCATGGAATTGGTGGAAACAAGTCAATTCTTATATTGACTTTACACTTATTGAGAATGAATGGATGGTTGAAATGATAGAAGAGATCGAGCCTATCAAGAGCAAGTGAGAAGGCTAGACAAGAAAGAGAAAAGAGACAATAGATCGGCTACCTTTCATTGTTTATCTTTGCTTGTATCTAGTTGTAATAACCGTGAACAAATGTTTATAATGAGAATTGACTAAATTTGTTCTTTTGTGTTTTTATCTTTTTGCTTTGCTTGATTAGGTGAGGGTAGTGGCATCATCACCAAAAAGGGGGAAATTGTTGGACTTATTTCTTAGTTTTGATGATGAGTGCCATACTAGTCATTGTTATAGTGCAAAGGCAAAAAGATGTCTAGATAAAATGTATAGGTTTATTAGAGTTTGATTCATAAATAGGTTTGATCAAACAAGCACGTAAATGGGCTGCCGATTGTTTATCGACGGACCGATCTAGGTCGGTAGGGTAGATAGGTCGATGGGCGGTCCGGAACCTGCCGAAGGCGAAAAGGCGAGGGTTCAAACTCGGTGAATGAAGGCTAAGGGATCAAACTTAGTATTTAATGTCAAGGATATGGAATCGAAATTTAGGCAAGTCTGTGATGACCTAAGCGATTACATATACCTTGTGTAGAAAGGTCTAAGTTCCACAAGTTGGATGATGTTTGGAACTTGGTTATACTTTAAATGATGTAATCTAACTTCACATACAAAAGTTGGATAAAAAGATTCAGGTGCATTATATTTTACGAGACAAAAATATAATGTTCGGCGAGACGATTAGTTTTACGACGGATCGATAGACCTGCCGATATATACCTCGATTAATTCAAGATTATTGGGAAGTTACATGGATAAGAACGACCAACTACCTCGACTTATCAAGCAAATCAAAGGCCGAGATTAAAAAGACGTTGGGATGATCCATATTTTTATCCATTGGATACAAGTCAAAGGGGTGGACGACCGCACTTTTGTCAAAAAGTAATCCCGACAGGTGTCGATCCTATGAATAGTGACGAGAATGCGGTGCGGATGGGACAAATACAAGGAACGGTCACATTTGAATTTCAAATTCAAGTCACATGCATTCCTACCTATAAATAGAGGACTTTCAACTCAAGAAGAAGATGATGAATTTTGGGGATAAACTTTAAGTGATAACACCGAGTGAAAAACACCTGTTTGAACTTACCGAGCTTAAAGCGGCGATCTAGTTATTTTCTTCAAGTGCATTCGTGTTCAAGCATCAAGCATACACACTTGAACACCGCAAGCCGCTGATTATATCATCCTAATCAAGCTTCTTTAACCGAATCATTTATTTGATTCATTCTTTATTTTATAAAGAACCTGCCGAAGACAATGAAGCATCCGTTAGGTGTGAAAGATCTTGTTGGTTTGTGGTGAAGGTGGTGAAGAGGCAATTCTACCCTTCAAGGACCGGTGGAAGACTCGGGAGCGGCAATCCTACTGTTCTTAGTTTTCGGTTTGTGAAGCCATAGTTATTGGTGAAGGACAAGCAACCTAGGATTCTTTGTAACGAGATAACTCAAAGATTACTAGTGAATTTCCTCCAACATCACGGGAGAAGAGTGGACGTACGGGATTACATCACCTGGAACCACTATAAAAATCTCTCTACTTACTTACCGCATTTATTTTCGCACTTAGTCTTTATTCATATCAACTGCTGAATCTAGCAACGAAATCACACACATACACTACGAGTATCTAATACTTAGTAACATATTTAACAACAAGTAACAAGGCTTAATTTTGATATTATTCCGCTGCACAAATTCAGCAAGGCGAACCGTCGGTAGACTACGTTTATCGACGGGCTGCGAGGTCTCGACGGAGACTACTTCGAAGTATCGGCGTGCTCGCCGAAGTTGCGAAATTTGTTAACTCCAAAGTTTTAATTGTTAAGTTTATTCACCCCCCCCCCCCCTCTAAACTTAACTAAAGCCTTTTCAAGGGACCAACATCAACCTACTAAATCTAGTAACTGAAATCACACACATACACTACTAAGTATCTAATACTTAGTATCATATTTAACAACAAGTATTAAGGCTTAATTTTGATATAATTCCGCTGCACAAACTCAGTAAACTTAACTGTCAGAATACTAATGTTCATCGGCGAAGCTGCGAGGTATCGGCAAACTGCGAAGTATCGACGGTAATTTCTTGAAGTTCCTGAATTTGTTAACTCCAAAAGTTTTAAGTGTTAAGTTTATTCACCCCCCCCCCCCCCTCCAAACTTAACCAAAGCCTTTTCAAGGGACCAACAAACTTGTTGGATCATAATTCGGCTATGCTTTTTAATCACCTATATAAATCCGTTAGGATAATATTTATTTTCTGCATTAGTTATAATACTCTCCACCACAACTTTGATCGCCTAGACTAAGACACACGTTCGCTTTGGTACTCACAACCACATTTCCCTTGGGATCGACCTTGTACTCCTGTAGCTATTCACAATCGACCCGGTACTCTGCTGGTTAGAGAGTTGGTTTACCCATAGATTTCGAGTTTTTATAAATTGTATTTTTGAGGGGTAAATTACGCTCATCAGTAACGCAACACTACCATTGCATAACCGAGGACCCCTCGTCATGAACCGTTAAAAGAGGACAACACAGTATTGCGTCAGTTGATAACCCCACAGTTTAATTAGAGGACAGGGATTGGACGGTACTAAAGTCGCCCCCAATTAGAACCCAAACAAAATATTTACGGATCACTTTCTCCAGATTTGTGGAACGATGAAATACAATGGGGTGAGTGACGAGGCGGTAAAGCTAATAGTTTTTCCGTTTGCATTGAGAGGAGCCGCTAAGGATTGGTTCGATTCATTACCCAATGATTCATTGCATACATGGGCAGATGTAGTGAAAGTGTTTTTAAAGAAGTACTTTCCTCCGGCGAAGATTTTATATTTGAAAGAAGAAATCTCTTTGTTTGATGGTCTCGAGGGAGAGACATTGAAAGAGACATATGAGAGATTTCGGGGCCTACTGAAGAGATGCCCTCCACACGGTTTTTCAACTGTTGAGCAAGTTATCATACTATTCAGGGCCTTAAAGACAGTGGACCAAAACAAGCTGAACGCCGCCAGTGGTGAAGATATTATGAATCTGCCGCCAGAACAAGCTATGAGGCAGATTGAGAATATGGCAGATGGGGAAGGACAATAGGGGTCTAGTAGATAGAAGAAGAAAGCCCCAATGGAAAGTGTAAAATCCTTGAAAGAAGAACTCGATAGAGAGACAGCCATGCATGATAAGATGCAAGAAATGGTACTGAAGATGGACCAAATAGAGTTGGCTAGAAAAAAGGCAGGGCAATGCCAACTTTGTGGGGGTGGACACTCAGCATTGGATTGCACATCACCGAAAAAGTTCACTTACCCACAACAGTTGATACCTACTCTAGCACAACAACAGTTTGGGAACCAGAATGATCAACAGAGAATGAATGTGTATGCAATAGGGCAGGTAAATATGAATCAGCAAGAATTTGGCCAGCAACAGTGGAATCAGAATTTCAACAATCAGCAAGGGCCGCAAATGGAGTATGGTATGGACAATGATTCACCGCAGTATGATGTGAGCTATGTTGGACAAGGTAATGGGGGTAACTGGAATCAGAACCAGTAGGGGCAGAATTGTAATCAAAACAATAACAATCAGAACCAAGGGTTCAGGCAGAACCAAAGCCCAAATAACCAATCTTGGAATCAGAACCCCAGAATCAGAATGCCTATCAAAATACCAATCAAGGCATGCATCGAACAGTCAGCAACAGGGCCACCAACAGCAGAATAATCATAATTGAGGCCAGAATAATCAAGGATGGAACCAGAATCAGGGGCAGCAAGGAAACAATAATCAGCAATCTAACCATCGAAACAGAAATAACAATTCTGGGACTTATCAACACCCGAATGTGCACCTTCATCAAAATAACCAATCAAGCAATTCGGGTACCTAGAAGACCTCAACTGGGTTGCTGTTAGAGAAGATGGATAAGACTATCTCTGAGCTAAATAAGAATGCTATTGAACAGAAGGTAGCAACGCACTCAGCTATCCGTAATTTATAGACTCAAGTTGGGCAAATAACAAATACATTGAAGAAGAGTCGAGTGATGCGAGCGAGATCCGAGGCAAGTGAATGCCATATTCACTAGGAGTGGTAGAGAGTTGGGCGTCGACCAGGCCAAAGCAAGCGGTGTAGCGAGAAGAATATCGGATGAGGAGGATGAAGGCGAGGCGACGAGAGAAAGAAAGAATGGAAACCGAGTTAGAAGCGGCACGAAGAGAGTTATCTGTTGTTAAGAGAGATCTCGTGATTCTAAGGAAAGAGCGAGCAATGGAATTACAGAGGGAGCAGGAAGCTCAAACCAGAAGAGATGAAGAAAGGGGGAAGCGGGATCTCATAGTGCTGGACATTAAAGAGGAGGAGCCGAGCAAGCCAGTGATGACAAAAGAAGCTACATCTGGGCCTCCAAGGCCAAACACTCGAGGTAAGAGAAATTTTCTGCCCCCTCCCCCTTCTGATTTTGATGAGAATACATTGCCTTACCCACCTAAGGGTCCTACGAAGCCGGTCCTTACTGAGTGTCAGAGTAGATTCCTCGACATTCTTAGGAAGGTAGAGATCAATGTTCCCTTGTTCGAGGCAATTGCTAGTGTGCCTGAGTATTTTAAATGTTTGAAAGGGATGTTGACAAGTCGAGAGAAAATGGGTAAGATAGTTAAGCTGAGGGAGGAGTGTTCAGCGGTTTATGATAGTAAGATACCCCCTAAGATGAGAGATATAGGAGGTTTCACCATTCCTATCACCATAGGCAATACTATAATTGAAAATGTTTTATGTGATTTAGGAGCTTCTGTGAGCTTTATGAAAAATTAGGGCTAGGTGAATTGGAACCTACGGGAATGACCCTACAGATGGTTGATAGGTCGGTGAGGAAACCTTTGGGGGTAGCGGAAGATGTCTTAGTGCAAGTTGGAAAGTTTGTGTTCCCCGTGGATTTTGTGATTCTTGACATGGAGATGGATTCCAAGACCTCTGTTTTGTTAGGTCGCCCCTTTTTGACCACCAGTGACGCTCAGATAGGAGTTAAGAGTGGAGATATTTCTTTTGGTGTTGGGGGCGAGAGAGAGCGGTTAAATGTTTACAAGGATAGAGGTCCAATTGCTATAAATGATGAATGTTTATATACGTAATCTTTGTTTTCTTGTGGTGTGGTATGTACTGACGTGAAGGGAAGGAAAAATATTGTCAAAAGGAGATGCGGTGCGCTTACGAGATGTCGTCGATCGAGGCAAGATCGAGGCACAGAATAAATCGGGATCGCCCGTTGCACCGGTGCTCCCCAAGCTAGGAAAAGTGCGGATTGATAAACCGCCTGATTACAAGAAGTCTAAGAGGAAGCCATCGCCAAAGCCGGAGAGGAAAGAGAGTGTGAGATGGCAAGAGAAAGCAGCACAAGTGGCACGAGGTAAGCCGCTCACTAGCTCGACTATTTTTATGATTGCCCTTGGGATATCTACGAGCATGTTTAAACTGATGAATGCGGAATTTGGTTGACTTGCTATGAGCTTACATGATATGTGATGAGTGTCTGTTTGATTTGTTTGAGTCGTTTATGTTTTGAGTTTGTTAAGCGTCACCAGGTCGAGCCAACGACGTAAAACAAAGGCGCTTGGGGGGAGGCAACCCAGCCCTAAATAAAACAGTGTGGAATTGAAAGGGATCTAGGAATATCTGCCTATGTGCTCTTATGTGAATTTATGCCTTGACTATGATATGTATGCAAGTGTGATGCTTTCTATGATGAGTGTGCCTATGTGGCCTTTCTATCATGCTTAAATGTTCTGTACTTTACCCGTAGGGGTTATTTTTCCATCTATAGCGATCCATTTTGTGCGTTACATATTGCGTACCCCCATATCCCTATTCGATGTTTTGGCACGAGGACCATGTCCCGTGCATGCTTTGCTGTGGTTGTATCTATTTTGATCTAGGGATTCGGGTCGTGCTTACACGAGGCTGTCATGGGATTCTTGTTTTTTTTGCATGCTATAGCCGATATTTTCTTTATAGATACATCTCAATGTTTGTGTTACCTACACTTAAGGTTTCGGCCTTTCGTTGTAGAGAATTCTGTGTGTTTACTTTGTAGCACAGGCACCCTGGGAGATACATTTGCGGTTGTTTCATTGCATTGGATGAGCTTTGCCAACTGTTCAGCTAAGTTTTTTTCTCAATTTCTCACTCACACTCTGAGGACAGTGCTTCGTTTAAGTGGGGGGGGGGGGGGGGTAGGAGACTTAGCTTCACTGTTTTTGTTGATAAATTTTTATGCCATGTTTTCATATACTTGAATGATTTGTAGTCTTAGTTTTTGCTATATCGTGTGAATTTGGGCCATATTTTAAAAAAATTCATGGATTGATGTTGTGTTATATGTTGAATCATGATATCCTTAGGTTAAGTGGTTTACAATTGAGTAAATGCATGCGAGTTAAGTCGTGATCATGTTATAAAAATGGACTACACACGCACTTAATAGCTTCAATATCATGAGTTATGGTAATTAGTGATGCTTATAGTTGTCATAGTCTATTCTGTTACCTAGAACTTATATGATTAACTTCGAGGCGAAATAGAAAGGTCAATCTTGGTAGATTAAGGGATGACGGTCCTGGCATTTCTTTGACCCGACTAGAGCCAAATAGCCAACCCTGTACATAATTTCCACAGAAGCCCCTCTGAGCCTTTGTAGGGTGGTTAGACCCCCACCCGAACTTTAGCCATTCGTGATTGAGCCTATAATTACCGACCCTTAGCCTTTATTTGTGGTCTACATTTCTTTGGCACCCTACGAGTGAGTTTTAATCTTATTTTGGATACACTTGCTAGCACAAGTGTGGGGTGGTGAAGATGTGTCTCAAAGTATGGTGTTGGTAAATCTTTTGTACTACGAATGAGATGGGATAGAAAAAGTGTTGGTGTTTGGTTTATGAAAAAAAAAAGAAAAAAAAATCAAAATCAAAATCAAAATTAGTCAAAAAAAAAATGGAACGAAGTGTTTGGAAAAAGTTGAGTCAAAGAATGTTTGATGATGGCTATGTATTAATTCATCCAAAGTGGCGTTGGTGGACGAGTTTTCATTGAATTATGTTTGGATTTTAGAGTAAAGAAGGAGAAAGATTGCTCGAATCAAGCTAAGGAGGTGAGTTATGAGGCAATTTCAAGAAGTTTTGATTAAGCTCACTCGTTTTTCTCTTTTGATACTCCTTTTATCCTTTCGTTTAGCCCCGTCCCTAGCCTAACGTTACAACCGTGCAAGTCCTGCCTGACCTTAGTTAGCCTTGATTTGACCTCGATTAGTGGAGATGTTTATGAAGTATAAGCCTATGGTGTAACAACAATAGTCATGCATCTATAATCTGAACCGGTTAACTGTGATGAATGAATGAGAAGCTATGCACACACTCACATTCCGTTTTTGTAATAAGGGAGGATTAGACTCAATTGCATTTGCCTGGTTGTTTTCACTTACCCTTTGCATATGATGATCCCGTGTATGACTACAATGTTGACTCTATGTTACATTTTAGAGTCGCTTTGTTTGCTCGAGGACGAGCAAAAGCTAAGTGGGGGGTAGTTGATGGGAGTCAAATTGTAGTGTATTTCTTATATGAGATTACCTCCTTTTATGAGTTATTCATGGTTATTTTGGGCTATTATGGGTAGGATATGAACGATATTCACTTATATGCATGTTTCGAGACTAAAGGCGTTTTCGTCCTAAAAACTCGTGTTTTATGTGGATTTCATTACGTCTCCGTCAATGTATATTATACCTTGGTGTTCGTGTCTTTTTTTTCAGGCTTAGATTGATGTATAATGTCGAGAATAAGGAAGAGAGTCTCGAGAAAGAACGAGATTTGGGGCCAAGGAGGAGAAAAGAGTGAAGAATCATTGACGAAATCTGAACCAGTCACTTCAGGGGAATTTTGGTCACACTTGGAGACACTTTCAGGAAGAGTTGTCTTGATGAAAGTTGTAGAGAGTTGAATCAGCTTTCCAACGCATTTTGAATCATCTCATTTGGAGCCCTAGAAGTGAAGTTATGATGAGAATATTGAAGCCTACCCCAAACTAACGTTTGGCCAACTCAAACTGGCGTTCACATGATACTGAAAGTTGGGTTTTCAGGCAAACTAGCGTCCAAATCACCTCAAACGCACGTTTGGATGGGTTCGTCCCGACTCGTATAAGGTAAACTGGCGTTTTCAAGGATGCAAACTAGCGTTTGGCCCCGACAACATCAGATTCGCCGTACCTGTCCATTAATCTTTATTTTGACCTATTTTGGAGGCATTTTCTGGCCAAGTCGTCTTCATGAAAGTTGTAGGTAATTGAACGAGATTTCTAACGCATCTTGAATCGTTCAAATCGGAGCTCTACACAAAAAGTTATTGCTGATTTACTGAGGACAGAGAGTTGGCTTTCAGGCAAACGAGCGTTTGCCTTGCGACAAACGCCCGTTCGCGGTCGGGATGCGGCAAAAACCTATAAAAACCCTCTTTTTCGGTCCCATATCATATCTATTCAGACCTGGACGACTTTGGGCATCTTAGGAGCGATTTTAGGGTGGTTTTTGAGTAGTTTTAAAACACCCTTTGATCCCCATATTCCATAGATTAATTCCATTGATTCTACATACTTTTTATTAGATTAAATTTCTGTTTCAACACCAAAGATTCGACTTTTAGCGCAGTACCTTTACTCAATATTCAAGGTTTGATTTTTATGATGATTATGCTTTCGTTTATTATTGTTCTTAGTATAATTTCCTTTAATTATTTCGTTGTTAGTATGATTATGAGTAGCTAAAGTAGTTGTGTAGCCGAATTATGTGAAAACGGGTGAAAATCCCAAAGGGGGATGAGATGGGAGTAGTGTAGCGCTTAATTAAACGTTTGTATGATGAATTCATGTTCTAAAACTTGTTTTGATTGTTTTAATAGCTTTGAATGAGATTGACAACCTTGTTCACTATTACACATACATCGAGCTTATATATGTATTTTGCGGTGAGTGTGGGATAACGGGTTTAGAATCACTAGACATAGCCTTGATTGTTAAATTGACAACCTAGCTAGACGTTAGGACTATGCCTCGTGAGGTTCTTATCGGGTTCCCGAGTGGCTCATTATTCTGGTCAATCATGTTAGGCGAGTTAGCTTTCTAAATGGAGGGTTAATAAGCCTAGTATAGGAGGTTAAGCGAGAGTTGTTCGGACCTTAACGCAAGAATAAGGAGTTGACACCCGTGGATGTCATATAAACTGAATTGGATAGGTAGGTCGGTTAAGACATGCTCCTTGTCAAGTCTTTCTTGTGGGGTAAAAGTAACCCGTTGGATCGTAATTCGGCTATTTTTAATCACCTAGATAAACCGTTAGAATAATCTTTATTTTCGCATTAGTTGTTAATCTTTTCCACTATCTATTGACTCGAACCAAGTTTACGTCGACTTTGGTACTTCACTATTACTCCCCGTGGATTCGACCTTGTGGCCACTATACTACCGTTGACCCGATACTCTGTCGGTTAAGGTTAGCGGTTAAGTATTTTGCTATCAAAAACCGTAGCAACTTAACGTAAGAGTTGATAATAAAGACGAGAAAAAAAAAAGTACCAAGTCCAACACATATACTACTACATCCAATTGGATAAAATAAGCCGTTTGGATGATTTGTGAAGCTTGATGAGTTTCTGCTTCTTGCATGCATATGCATTAGGGATCTCCACCAATGTGAAGCTTATATGGATATGTTTGCAGGCGTAGAATATAGTTAAATTAACAACTCTAAAACAGAAAGAATCATCTGCACCATCAGCATATAATCAACACAGCAAAATGAGTATGCGTCCTTCTCGGAAAGATTCTCTCTTCGAGCATACCACATCAATTCCGCCTTGAAAAGAGCAGGAGTTGGCCCTCCTTGACCCTAAACGAAACAATGAACTCTATCTGAGTTCAGCCTCAATAGCTGAAATTGCTATTTTCCCATGCTGAAATTGTTGCCAGCTTTTTCTGGGCTCTGTTTTACATTACCAGCATGAGAAACATGAGTACCATTTCAATTCTTTATCGGAATCGACATCACAAGATTCTCATATCAATCAAAATTGTAACCACATTTGCCAACAGATTATAAGCAAATTTCCAATCAGACGAAGTACCGCTCTTAGCCGATGCCATAGAAACGGAGTGCTTCGACCGTGTCTCAGAGGAACACTTGAATGTAGATATCATCAAACATGAAGTGCGTAATAGAAGATTGATTTTTTTTAAAAAAAAAAAAAGCAATATACCGGTAAAGTTCTGCAAACAAGTCCTTATCGCTTATATAGGCATGCAGATTTACGACGTAAAATCTGTAAAATCCGGAATTTAATATTAAATAAATAATATTACACGTTATTCGGGATCTCCCCGGTATGCATATACGTTCGATGGATTTCCTCCACTACCCTTCGACCTTTTGAGCCGTAGCGTTGTCCACCTTTTATGAACGTATCACATCGCCGATTTGAATCGGTGCCTAACCAAGAATAGATGACGTTTTAGCTTTTACTACACTTATGTAATTATTAATGTGAATTAACTAGTCACCTAAGTGTTTTCGAATAATACTCCCTTATCGCCTTTACTCCCTCACTTAGACAACTAGACATCACATCCTATCAATTACACGGACATTGATGAACCCTAGTTCATCAAAGCACAAGCCCTTTCATGCCCTTCCGACGGATCCGAACTTCAACTCCCTTTAAGAGTACATTCGGTCTTTTAACTGAACGAATCAGAAACTCAATCGGGGCTTGTTCATATTCAATTAATGTTATTTAATCATGAATTAAGGTTTAAAATTCAAAACATAGCTTAAAACAACATTACATAGAAATCGGGGCAATGCGTGCGCATTACTGCGGAATGCGTGCGCATCCCTCGTCGCACTTATTCTAAGCAATCCCGCATCGGGAATGCGGGCGTATTGCTAGCCAATGCGTACACATCCTACGCAAAAAAGCCCTAAAACCTATTTTCCAACCCTTAACGGTCTCTACTCGAATCTAAACATCTTGCACATGAATTATAGCGAGAAAAACAAGAGAAAACATGTCTTTTAAGATCCAAAACAAAACTTAATCCTTGAACATCATCTAAGCTTAAAACTTGATGCAATATGCATCCAAAACATGATCTATTCTACTATAAACCACAATTAGATTGTAGGAAGAGCTTCTTACCTTTAGCAAGCTTATTCCAACAAAGAAAAACTCGGAGAAACAAAGAGGCTAAAACCGATCTTTCTCTTATCAAAGCTTCAACTTTCGCAATCAAAACGTTGCCTTCTTCACAACGATTCCGGCGCTCTACTCGATCCGAAAACCGTCAAGAATTGCTTTAACGACCGATTGAAAAACTCTCGGCCCTAATTTTTGGCTCACACACGCAGAGTATATGGAGGTGGAGAAAAATCGATTTCTAATAGGTTATAAGAATTGTGGGGATTTATTCTCCTTAAATAGAAAATCCCAAAAAAAAAAGATAGAGATCTTATTATCTTCCTTTATAATAAGATAAATCCCAAAAAAAGGATAAAGATCTTATTATCTTCCTTTATAATAAGATAAATCCCAAAAAAAGGATAAAGATCTTATTATCTTCCTTTATAATCGATAAATCCCAAAAAAAAGGATAAAGATCTTATTATCTTCCTTAACTATATACATATATATATTTCGAAATATACATATATAATTTAACAAATACTTAAACTCCGAATAAAAGGAACCGAACCCAATATTTCGTTTTCGCAAAATGACACGTCTGCCCTTTCCCGAAAATCGGAATATTACATTCTTCCCCCCTTAAAGGAGTTTCGTCCTCGAAACTTAAAACATACCTGGTAAGTCCATAAAATCTGGGAACTCGCTGATCATATCGTCCTCAACTTCCCAAGTAGCTTCATCCAGTGAATGATTGCTCCATTGCACCAGAACTAAAGGAATCAACCGTCTCTTAATCATCTTTTCCTTCCGGTCCAAAATTCTGGTCGGTGTCTCATCGTACGAAAGATTATCCCGGAGACCCTCCGGATCAACGTAGTCCTCAATTTCGGCTTGGTCAAACACTTCTTTAACATTGAGACATGAAACACGTTGTGGACTCTCGACATGGATTCTGGTAACTTGAGTCTGTAAGCCAAAGGTCCAATTCTTTCTAGAATCTCAAAAGGTCCAACGTACCTAGGGCTTAGCTTTCCTTTTTGTCCAAAACGTTTCACTCCCTTCATTGGTGAAGCTCGTAGATACACTCTTTCACCAACTTCAAACTCAAGAGGTCTCCTTCTAACATCTGCCCAACTCTTCTGTCTATCTTGAGCCGCCTTCAGATTCTTCTTGACTAGCTGAACCCTTTCTTTAGCTTGCTCAACCAATTCGGCCCGGTGATTTGTCTTTCCCCGACTTCATCCCAAAACAAATGGCGGTGTCTACATCTTCTTCCATATAATGCTTCAAACGGTGGCATGCCAATACTTGCATGATAACCGTTGTTGTAAGCAAACTCCGCTACCGGTAGGTAATCATCCCATGATCCACCTACTTCCAACACACAAGCTCTCAACATATCTTCAAGTGTTTGGATGGTTCTCTCGCATTGTCCATCCGTCCGAGGATGAAAGGCCGTACTCAAATCCAACTTGGTTCCAAAAGCCGCTTGTAAACTTTTCCAAAACCGATCGACGAACCTCGAATCACGATCCGAAACTATCGAGATAGGTACTCCGTGTAACTTCACTATATTATCCAAGTATAGTGTCGTCATTTTCTTCAAGGGCATATCGACCTTATATGGTAAGAAATGAGCGGATTTGGTCAATCTATCCACAATCACCCAAATCGCATCATTACCGCCTCTCGTCTTAGGTAAACCGGTGATAAAGTCCATAGTGATCTTATCCCACTTCCATTCTCGGGATATCCAATGGCTTAAGCATTCCTCCCGGTCTTCTATGCTCCGCTTTAACCTTCGGCAAGTATCACACTCGCAACGAACTTGGCTATCTCCGCTTCATCGAGGGCCACCAAAACCTTTCCTTCAAGTCTCTCGTACATTTTAGTAGCTCCTGGATGAACTGCGAAAGCAATCCTATGTGCCTTTTCCATGACTCTCTGTCTTAAATCACCAACCTTAGGCACACACAAACGATCCCGGTACCAAAGATTGCCATTCTTATCTAACACATATCCAACCGTAGGCTTTTCCCTTGCAACTCGCTTCAAGTCAACCAACACCGGGTCTTCATCTTGCTTTTCCCGAATGTCATCCATCAACTCGGACCTTGCTAACAATGGTGCCATAAACGTCGGTCTTCAATCCGATCAAAGCTTCGGATTCTCAACCCATCTAACCTTTCGCAACGTCTTCAACACTCGATACCGCAAACACTTGTTTTCTCGCTCAAGGCATCGCCCACTACATTTGCTTTACCCGGATGATACCGAATCTCCAAGTCATAATCCTTTACGAACTCCAGCCATCTCCTTTGTCTCATATTCGATTTTCCTGGGTAAAGAAATACTTCAAACTCTTGTGATCGGTGAAGATCCCGGCCTTAACTCCATACAGTAGTGCCTCCAAGTCTTTAGGGCAAACACTACCGTTGCCAACTCTAAGTCATGTGTTGGGTAATTCTTCTCATGCACCTTCAACTGTCGGGATGCATAAGCAATTACCTTCCCTCCCTGCATCAACACACAACCTAAACCTTGTCCCGAAGCATCCGTGTAGACATCATAATTATCAAAGATCTCCGGAACCGCCAAAACTGGGGCTGTAGTCAACCTCTTTTTCAACGTCCGAAAAGCATCTTCACACTCACCGGTCCACTCGAACTTCACATCCTTTTGAGTGAGCCGGGTAAGTGGTGTAGCTATCTTTGAGAAGTCTTGTACAAACTTCCTATAATAGCCAGCCAAACCGAGAAAACTTCTAACCTCTGAAACGGTAGTCGGTCTGGACCACTTCTCAACCGCTTCAATCTTCGCGGGATCAACCTTAATGCCATCTCCGTAAATGACATGACCCAAGAAACTCACTTGATTCAACCAAAAGTCGCACTTCGAGAACTTGGCATACAACTGGTTCTCCTTTAATGTATCCAAGACTATCCTTAAGTGTTCTTCATGTTCCTTCTCATCCTTAGAGTATACAAGGATGTCATCTATGAACACTATCACAAACTTATCCAAGTATGGCATGAAAACACGCTGCATTAAATCCATAAATGCGGATGGGGCATTAGTGAGTCCAAAAGGCATAACTAAGAACTCATAATGTCCATACCTCGTACCGAAAGCCGTCTTTGGTATATCTCGCTACCTTGATCTTCAACTCGGTGGTATCCCGATCTAAGATCAATCTTAGAAAACACTCTCTTGCCTTGCAACCGGTTAAACAAATCATCAATCCTCGGCAAAGGGTATTTATTCTTGATGGTCAGATTATTCAACGCTCGATAGTCTATGCACATCCTCATGCTACCATCTTTCTTCTTAACAAACAACACTAGGGCTCCCCAAGGCGAAGTACTAGGCTGAATTATATTCCTCTCAAGCATATCCTTGAGCTGTGCTTTCAACTCCTTCAATTCAGCCGGTGCCATTCTATAGGGTGCCTTAGCAACTGGTGCCGCTCCCGGCATCAACTTGATCTCGAATTCTATCTCTCTATCCGGCATGTTTCCCGGTAACTCTTCCGGAAACACTTCGGGGTATTCCTTGACTACGGGGTCTCCTCTAACTTAGGTTTTACCTGCTCCACATCAATCGCGTACAACAAGTAGCCTTCACAACCTTTCTGACAAGCCCTTATAGCCTTAACCGCTGAAATTATAGGGTGACGCTTCTTACTAGGCTTGTAAATGTTACCTTGATAAGTCTTATCTGATTTTCCCGGTATCTTAAAGGTCACTCTCTTTTCTCTACAATCCAAGTGGACGAAATTCTCGGATAGCCAATCTATTCCAAGAATCACATCAAAATCTGAAAAGTCCAAAACCGTAAAGTCACTCTTGCAACAATACTTTCCAACTCGAACCTCTATCAGGGGTATCAACTTGGTTACCTTAGTCACCTTCCCTAAAGGTGTTGTTATCTCCAAAGTATTTCTTAAAGGTTCCATTGGCAAGTTAAGCTTCTTAGCTATCTTAGTTGACACAAAAGTATTAGACGCTCCCGTATCAAACAACGCCGTAACTGCTAAGTTGTCTAATATTATTGTACCTGAAATAACATTATCGTCCGGTTCTGCTATCTCAGCATCCACTGCAAAGACTCGAACTGGGCGACTTGGGCCGCCTTTCCCACTTCCTTGCTTCGGAATATTCGAACTCCCTTTCGTGGGACACATCTTGGCAAAATGTCCTAAATCTCCACAGTAGTAGCAGCCTCCCGTATTAGCCTTACACTCACCTGAGTGATTCCTGTTGCACTTAGAGCATAAAGGTGCTCCGGTGGGTGGCTTACTCGCTGTAGGGGCCGTTGTCTTCTTGAAATTTTGTTGGGGTGCTCCCCGGCTATTGCCCTGGCTTGTTCCAAAATTCCTCTTGCTCCCGATAACAACGGTGGCCTTCTTCCTGAATGTCTCAACCTCTAAGGCCTTATTCAACAACTCAGCCATGTTCTTGGCTGTGAAACCCAACATGCCAGACTGTATCTGATACGATAACCCTTCCTTGTATAGGGCCATCTTCCTCTCTTCTACCTTCATCAACTCAGGGTAGAATCTTCCCAATTCGTTAAACTTGTTGGTGTATTGTGATACTGTCATGTAATTACCTTGCTTATGCTTTAGAAATTGACTTGCCATGTCTGTCTGCACTGTTGCTGGAAAATACTCATTATAGAACATTGCCTTAAAGCTTTCCCAATCCGTCACTTTACCATTACTGCTCTGTATAGCATCTATCCATGCTTCAGCTGCACCCAAAAGGAAACTAACCGCCAACTGTGCCATCTCGGTCTCAGGGACATGTATGTTCCTACATGCCTTCTCAAAACTCCTTATCCACTCTTCGGCCTTCGAATGCTCGACATTCACAAAGAAGTCTTGAACTTTGTTCCTCCTTAATCTCGTATACCGCCAATCGGTGGTGCTTGCTCGGGTGCCGGTCTAATCGGGTGGGGCTTGTGGATAAACTGGAGGGTATTCAAAAGGTATCTCTTGCTGTTGAAACTGGGGTTGATGTAAACCGTAGGGTGGGTAACCAAGACCTTGTTGATGGTCAAAACAGGGTGGAGGTGGTACAGTAGGTCGGGGAGTATGACCCACTGGAGGAGGGTAAAAGGTCTGATGCTGCTGATGAGAAAACACTGGTGGAGAAGGGTAGCTCACTGCTGGGGGATAGATACTAGTTGCTGGGGGTACGTAGACTGGTGGAATGTCTCCCACTACAGTGACTCGTATAGGTGCTTCTCCTGGTTCTCCATAGATGTAGTTGTACCTTGGTGGAGGGTGACTTACTGGTGGCGGTACTAAACCCACCGGAACGTCACTTACCAAGGAAAACCGAACCGAACTTCCCACATGCCATTGTGGGTGTTGCTCTCGATGAGGTCGCGGTGACAAACTCCGCCGAGATCGTGGTGTAGGGGTTGCAGTATGAGAGGGTGGAGTGGGGCTCGGGTGAGGTGAAGGATTCTGCCTCACGAAACCGCCTCTAACAACTGGCGTAGGACTCTCTCGACGTACTCCTGAAGCTTCTGCACCCGCTCCGGTTCTCGTGAACACCATCCTGATGATCAACGAAAACCAAATCGTTACTAAGAGGTCTAAAGAGAACTTATCTTAATAGAAAGAAAGCCTAAAAGACGCTTCTCTCTGATACCAACTGTAACGCCCCGTTCCCGGACACCGAGTCCTTATCCGGAAATCGAAACGTTCGGCACGCATAATATTAAATAAATAATATTACACGTAAGCCTCTACTACGTCGTATCAAATAAAAGCAAACGGAAGCTAAAAAGACTCGGGTAATTTTTTTCAAACATCTCAGAATAGAAATTCAAGAACTAGAGAAGGAAATGTAAAGTTATTACATCCGAAACAAAACCAACGAATCCAAAATTGTACGAATTCCAAAGTACTAAAAGTAAACTACAAAATCCAATAATAATCCAAATCTAGGAAATAAATAAAGAAATGAATAATAATTAATCAAAGTCTTCAACTCCGGCGTCCTCAAACGTCGTCATCAAAGTTCTCCTCGAACTCATCATTTACCTGTTCGTCTTCTCTCCCCAAACACATAAATAAACATGCATTTGAGGTAAGTACAATGTACAAGGTAAGAAGTAGAAGCTACAATATGATTAAGGTTTATTATTAAAAGATTTGCCTTACTGAGACCGACTCGATCTAGGGTTCACTACATGCCCATCGACACGTCGTGACTATACGTTTCTAACTTAGCTTATCTTTGTTACATCATTACTCAAGGACACAATGCATGGTGAAAATTCCACCACGAGATATACTTGCCAACTACGGTGATTAGCACCGGTAGTCCCGGGATCTCCCCGGTATGCATATACGTTCGATGGATTTCCTCCACTACCCTTCACCTTTTGAGCCGCAGCGTTGTCCACCTTTTATGAACGTATCACATCGCCGATTTGAATCGGTGCCTAACCAAGAATAGATGACGTTTTAGCTTTTACTACACTTATGTAATTATTAATGTGAATTAACTAGTCACCTAAGTGTTTTCAGAATAATACTCCCTTATCAGCTTTACTCCCTCACTTAGACAACTAGACATCACATCCTATCAATTACACGGACATTGATGAACCCTAGTTCATCAAAGCACAAGCCCTTTCATGCCCTTCCGACGGATCCGAACTTCAACTCCCTTTAAGAGTACATTCGGTGTTTTAACCGAACGAATCGAAACTCAATCGGGGCTTGTTCATATTCAATTAATGTTATTTAATCATGAATTAAGGTTTAAAATTCAAAACATAGCTTAAAACAACATTACATAGAAATCGGGGCAATGCGTGCGCATTACTGCGGAATGCGTGCGCATCCCCGTCGCACTTATTCTAAGCAATCCCGCATCGGGAATGCGGGCGTATTGCTAGCCAATGCGTACACATCCTACGCGAAAAAAGCCCTAAAACCTATTTTCCAACCCTTAACGGTCTCTACTCGAATCTAAACATCTTGCACATGAATTATAGCGAGAAAAACAAGAGAAAACATGTCTTTTAAGATCCAAAACAAAACTTAATCCTTAAACATCATCTAAGCTTAAAACTTGATGCAATATGCATCCAAAACATGATCTATTCTACTATAAACCACAATTAGATTGTAGGAAGAGCTTCTTACCTTTAGCAAGCTTATTCCAACAAAAAACTCGTAGAAACAAAGAGCTAAAACCGATCTTTCTCTTATCAAAGCTTCAACTTTACGCAATCAAAACGTTGCCTTCTTCACAACGATTCCGGCGCTCTACTCGATCCGAAAACCGTCAAGAATTGCTTTAACGACCGATTGAAAAACTCTCAGCCCTAATTTTTGGCTCACACACGCAGAGTATATGGAGGTGGAGAAAAATCGATTTCTAATAGGTTATAAGAATTGTGGGGATTTATTCTCCTTAAATAGAAAATCCCAAAAAAAAAGATAGAGGTCTTATTATCTTCCTTTATAATAAGATAAATCCCAAAAAAAGGATAAAGATCTTATTATCTTCCTTTATAATAAGATAAATCCCAAAAAAAGGATAAAGATCTTATTATCTTCCTTTATAATCGGATAAATCCCAAAAAAAAGGATAAAGATCTTATTATCTTCCTTAACTATATACATATATATATTTCGAAATATACATATATAATTAAAATAATTTTCAAGTTATTGAAACGTTCTTTCACTAGAACTGAACAAGAAAATCGTATCGTAAAAGCAAGTACCTTCTCTAGTGTCTCTCCAATGGCATCTCCAATTAACTTCTCACTCCCACCTTTTTTCAGAATATTGTCAGGGTGAAAAGAACATATTCCAGCATTTTTGCATGCAAAAGAACACTACTAAATATAAGTTTCTAGAGTATGCATCCTTCAACTGCATAAATCATACTCCAAAATCCATTTTTACTTTCTCCTGACTTAAATTAAAATGCAATAACTCATCAAGCAATCATTTTCTTACTGTAGGATGATTAACAGTAAGAAAATCCACCCCATATCAAACTATTTGGAGACTCAGGCATACATTTACCTACTTATTATCAGCGATTCATTCAATTATTAGGCAATGACTATATTAAGCTCAGAAACAGCTAATAAAATAAAATTGAATCCAAAATCATATGGACTTCAAAATGAATTTATAAAACACACAAGATTTAAGACTAGTTCCTAAATTCACAAAATGAATTTAAAAAACACAGAAAATCAGAACCGTAACACTTTTGATTCTTGATTAACATACATTTCTGAAAATCCAAGTACACAAACATGAAATTAAGTAATCAATTTAAAAAACTGGGACGAGGTTGACATCTTACTATAAATAACATGAACAATAACCTGCAGAAGGCATTGCTGATGAAGAACCAATAGTGCGCATCCGGCGCCGGTCAAAGAAATCCGGAGAAGACAATGCATGTGCCTGCCGGAGACGATTGAAGGCAAGCAGAGACGCAGCGGACACTGGCCTGAAACTGAATCGGGAAAAAACGAATAGGAGACTACTCACAAGAACTATTAAACCTAACTCTGATAAATCGGCAGAAGCAGCGCCTGCAAACCCTAGAGTGAACGCCGTAGCCGGAGCAAAGAAAGTGAGCCTTTTGTTAATTTATTAAATGGAAAATTAGGAATAAGGACACAATCTGAAATATTTTTAAGTAACAGGACAGCTACATATTTTTTATAGGGAGAAGGACAACTGCATAATTTTTATAGCGAGAAGGACAAACAAGTGAATCCCGAAAATCGGTGAATCTCCCCGAATCCCGAAATCGGTGAATTTCGACAAAGTGAATCCCGAAAATTAGTGAATTTCGACGATGAATTTTGAAAATTAGTGAATTTCGACGGTGAATTTCGTCGGTGAATTTAAACAAAGGAATTTCGAACACAAGTGAATTTCGACAGTGAATAAATAGTTTTGTCCTTTATGCAAAAGTTTCAAAAAACTGTCCTTCTACTCAATTGATGAAATATTTATGTCCTTCTCCCTCATTCTCCCTTTATTAAAAGGGCAGCTGGTATTTTTAGCGACACATTTTCCCTGTTTTTCCCAAAAAAAAACGCCCTGTCCATACCGTGAGCCTATTAAAAGTTAGCAACCCGATCTGAAATTCTTTTTTTCCCCGACACATATATGAATTCTAGTTCAGTAATAAAATAGGATAAATGTTTCTTTTAACCTATGTCTTTAAAAAAACACATAAGTTCCAATAATTGCACAGTATTAAAATCTTTTTTAATTACACCTGTGTGGAATTTTTTTGGGTGCAACAAAACAATCCAACTTTTTCTTGAAGAAGAAAATACAAAATAATCCAACGAGTTCAAGTTTGTTGGTGTAAACGATTCGAATCGAATAGAGTCGAGTATTAAGCTTATCGAGGCAGACGTAGGTTAAATTTTACGAATTTTAGTTGGCGCATGAACTTAACATAACTATTGTGTCTATTCGTTCTCGATCTTTATCAAACCGAACACGAATCGCCACGAACCATTTAGCTCATTTATACCTCTAATCGTGACAAATGTGCTTGTTACGTAAATCCTAATGGATTTAATAAAAAGACATGTTCTCATCAAAGACTTATTCTAAAGTTTCTCACAAAACACACAAGTGAATCCTAGCAGCAAATCTTTTGTAACAACACCCTTTTTTGTCACTAATTAGTATACATTTTTGTGACAAAATAAATCATTGTCATTAGAAGCTACCATTTGTGACAATTTCACTTTTTGTCACATAAGGTTTGTCACCCAAAGAACTTTTTTTTGTAGTGCTCCTTCGTCTAGTCTTGGCAATCATCCAAGGCCCGAATGGCCTCTCCTCGGTCGGTTCTTTAGCAGCTGGCTGGCTAGGGGATCCTTTTTTTATATAGCTTCCTCAGTATCCGGCTGAGGTTTGTTTGTGGGAGCAGGTTACCTTGTGGTGGCCGAAAATGCCACACTCGTCGTAACAAATAAGGTGCAGCCCTTCGTATTCAACTCTATACTTCTTACCGTTGAGCCGGATGAAGGGCTTTAACATGCTTCCCAGGTCGAGCTCTACACCGACTCTATCTTGCAAATTGTATTATCTCTCTCTCTCTCAGATGGGTTTCAGGGTTAAATAATCAATCAATGATTCCATTACAGTTACAACAAACAAATGCAACAATCAAACTGAAACCTAATTTGAACCACAGGATCTATCTGATAGGGTTTATGCAAAGCTAGCTAAAACCTTAAAATAATAAAGGCCTCAATGGTAGTTGTAAAAAAAAGGGTTTACAAATCTGTAACATAAAGGTTAGCTGGAAAGACGATTATCGCGCTTTATACAATTTGAAGCCGTTGAATAATCAAGAGTGAGTCTCCTTCAAAAGTGATCCTTCGATAGCCATAAGAGATAGCAAAAGTAATAATAGCATGGTAAATCACTAACGATTCTCCTATAGAGCAATAGACGCCGACGTGCAGGATATCAGATAAGGGGGCAATGAAAATTTTAAAAAGGCAAATAAAAAAATAAAGGGGAGAGAGCAAACAAAATATGGAAAATTAGGGATAATGACACAATCTGAAATATTTTTAAGTAACAGGACAGCTACATATTTTTTATAGGGAGAAGGACAACTGCATAATTTTTAAAGCGAGAAGGACAAACAGTGAATCCCGAAAATCAGTGAATCTCCCCAGTGAATCCCGAAATCAGTGAATTTCGACAGTGAATCCCGAAAATTAGTGAATTTCGACGATGAATTTTGAAAATTAGTGAATTTCGACAAGAAATTTCGTCGGTGAATTTAAACAAAGTGAATTTCGAACACAAGTGAATTTCGACAGTGAATAAATAGTTTTGTCCTTTATGCAAAAGTTTCAAAAAACTGTCATTCTACTCAATTGATGAAATATTTATGTCCTTCTCCCTCATTCCCCAAACAAAATATTTAGTACATACAATATATTTGTAATTTTTTTGGATCAAAGAGCAAAGACTCCACAAAGGGAAAAGAAAGTACGTACCAAAAAAAAAAAAAAAACACTAATACACATTTATTATTAAACAAAAAGAAAATTATCCCACCGGTTTAATTCCAGGAAGAAAAAAAAACAACATGAACTATCGCCGTCCATCTGCAGGAAAACATGCATATCACTTGTTCCAAATTAAATTGTGATTGACTCGAAGTACTTTAAGAAACAATTAATGCTCGATCACTTCGGTACTTAACTATATAGAGATTCCTTAGAGGAGGATACGACCGAATCCTCGTTTTCATTAGATTCCTCGTCGGATACGTCCATCTCCTCATCGTCGTCATTCTCAGGTATAAGAGATCTAAGATCGACGCCATCTCCTGGGAAATCCAAATACGGATTAAAGCAAGTGTCTAAAGATAATGATGGGACAATTTTTTTAAAACCCGTCACATGTCTCCTGTTACACAGGCACAGACCGTAACCCCCTTCGTTACAACCGTCGTCACTAAGGCATCCTCTGATTTTATTACAAGGATCCTCGGGGAACAATATATTCAAATGGCGGAGTTGACTTTGGGTTTTTGTAGTCGTCTTCTCATCATTTTTAGCTGCAAATATTTTCTTAAAACAATGAATATATAATATACATATATATATATATATAAACAAAAATATGTGTATGGTAATAGAAGATATACTTCGAAGAGATCGTTTGTAAAAGATAAAATTGTTATATGATTGAATATGAGTTGTTTAAAATAAAAGATTGATGTTTTTTTTAAATTTATGATAGGATACAGTTTATTTAAGATAAAAGTGTATCATTTATCACCTAGATAATATAAGGAGATAAATGCCGAGCATTCGATTCATTCATCAAATTCAATAAAACACTAATCATTTATTTTGTCTGTCATTCTGATTTGCTTCACATGGGACGTGAATGTGCAAATTAAATGTACCGAACCATAGGAGATCGGATTCAGCCAGCCAATTAGGCTTACCTAAATGGTTAAGTTGAGGCCGCCCTCATGACCAAGAGGTCTGCACGGGTCCGAGTCTCACATACCGTGTGTATGTATGTGTGGGTTATATTTCTCTATATGATGTAATTGTGGGTTATAGTTGAGAGAGAGAGAGAGAGAGAGAGAGAGAGAGAGAGAGAGAGAGAGAGAGAGAGAGAGAGAGAGAGAGAGAGAGAGAGAGAGAGAGAGAGAGAGAGAGAGAGGAGGGAGGGAGGGAGGGAGGGAGGGAGGGAGGGAGGGAGGGAGGGAGGGAGGGAGGGAGGAGAGGGAGGGAGATTCATGATTATTCTACTAAGATGGGTAACTAAGTCAACAAACAAAACAAAACAAGAAACATATACAGGATGTGGACAGTGGACATGTTGATTTATATGGGCCTCATAATGATCAATAGTATAAAAATGTATTGTATACTTTGTTGTGCATATTTTATTGTGGCACAAACATTATTCTTTGACGAATCGGGATCCTCGGTTGTGTGTGTTGTGAAGCCTAAAGTAAGTTTCCTTGTGCAAAGAAAACTTGCTTTGTGACTCATCACAGAAGGAGTCATCGGAAGTGGCTCACAGAAGAGGATCCGCTCCCCTTTTTGACATGGTGACTGATTACAGAAATAGATTAGAGCTAAAGTAATTTATTCGGAGAGATTTTATGATACAATTGTTTCACAGTGTGTAATGCATTGTGATCGTATATTTCTATTTTTTCTACCATACACACCTTCACTGTGTGAAAGAATTCACTTTTTTTTAGGGGGGGGGGGGAGGCAAAAAGAGTTCACTTAGTATAACTATGTACAACCGTTGTAGGATAAAATTTTCACCCCCTCCCGACCTTAAATATAAGTCATTTTAAAGTTTCAATATGGATTCATAAAGTGGTTAAATTACATTAATTATACAATACGATATTAAAAAATTTAATCTTATATTTCATATTAGATATTAAAAATATAAAAACAAAAAGCATGATTAATACAACCAGATTAAGATACACTATAACGTATTCATGAATTAGAATCAAATTAAATCAAATTTGATACATTTTATTACAGAACGGTTAAGACATAATTGTATTAAAACCAATTCAAAGTTATATGGGGTTTATGATACTATTTCACATAAAAACACCAACAAGCTTTAAAAAAGGTTTCAAATGACTCGATCAATGGTTGGTTGTAATAAACAGATTGCTGATTGTTGGGACAGATTGCCCACACTCTTGAATGAAAAATTGTGCAAATGTTGGCCAGACTGTCAACACTTGAGGGGGGGTGTTGAGACAGATTGCCCACACTCTTAATGTTAAGCCCAATTGGTTTTAGTAGAACGGTAAGCGTTTGATCCTAACATGCTATCGGAGCAAGAGGTTACGAAATCGAACCATGGTTGGAACAATATTTAAAAAATTATTGTGCTAGTGATGGGAGAGATTGCCCACAATTTTGAAAAAAATTGTGCAAGTGTTTGACAGATTACCAACACTTGAGGGGGGTGTTGAGACAGATTGGGTGTTGAGACATATTGCCCACACTCTTAAATGATAACGAGATAAAGTAGCATATTTACTATTTACCAACACTTGAGGGGGTGTTGAGACAGACACATATTGCCCACACTCTTAAATGATAACGAGATAAAGTAGCATATTTACTAACAGACAGATTGCCTCCACTCTTAAGGGAGTGTTGGGACAGATTGTCCACGCTTGATGGGGGTGTTGGGAGAGATTCCCACACTCTTGATTGTATAAAAAATATAATAGCGCATTTATTAACACCAATTGTTTCACAGCACCATGGTTCGAATGCACATATGCGGGCAAAGTGCTGAAAACCAACAATCTCCCCCCAACACCTGCCACCACAAACCGCGGCATTTACACAGTATGTTGTTACCAGGATTCAAACCCATGACCTGCTCTGCTACCAGTTTTTTGGATAAAACGCTTACCGTTGTACTAAAACCAGTTGTTAGTAAATGTGCTACTTTATCTCCTTATACCACACCTTCACAGCGCCATGGTTCGAATGCACACAGGCGGGTAGAGTGCTGAAACCCAACAAAGATCGAACCCTGGTTGGAACATTATTTATAAAAATTTATGCAAATGGTGGGAGAGATTGCCCACACTTTAGGGGGGTGTTGGGAGAGATTGTCCACACTTTTGAATGAAAAATTGTGCAGTGTAGGGATAGATTGCCCATACTTGAATGTATAAAGAAATATAGTAGCGTCATTACTAACACCAATTGGTTTTAGTAGAACGGTAAGCGCTTGCTCCTAACATGGTATCAGAGCGAGAGATCACGGGATCGAACCCTGGTGTGAATATTATTGACGAATTAGTATCTCTCTAAATGCATCCATTTTATTATAAAACAGTTAATTAAGAGATAATTATATTAAAACCAATTGATCCATGTCATTTTTGGTTCATGGATACTAATTCACATAAAAACACCAACAAGCTTCAATGGTTCGTTATAATAAACAGATTGCTGATTTTGATTTAAATGAATCGTCCTTACATTGAATCACAATGAATCAATTAAATCATATAATAAGGAAAATTATTTTCAATTTTGAATCAAAATAAGGAAAAGTCAAACGGGACTAATAAAATGAGACGGATGGAATATAAAAATATTTCATTTAATGGATGTTACAAAAAAAAAAAAAAAAAAAAAAAACCATAGCGCCTCCTTTTTTCTTCCTGTCCGACGATTTTCCCACTTGAGAGTCTTGAGTTCTTACTTCTTAGAATTGTTTTAACATAATCTCATGTGCTTTTGTACTTTAATTAGTCTTTTGACACATTTACTTGATATTTATGCTTTATGATTTATTGATTTATGTTGGACAACTATTGTCTTATTTTAAAAAAAATATATTAAAAAATGGAAAAAAAACACCACTAGGCGCCCCATGACCGTGCGACTTCCGCATAAGATCTTTTAGAACACTGGTGAAAGAGAGAATGAATGTGTGAATATATTTCATTTCACTTGCTATAACTATTTATAAAGATTGTGGGATAAAATTTACACTCCATCCGACCCTAAATATAAGTCATTTTTTATTTATAATGTGGATCCATAAAGTGTTTAAATGACATTAATTATACAATACTAAATTTCAAAATTTTAATCATATATTGATATTAGATATTAAAATGATTTAAAAAAGAATCATTATTAATACGACCAGATCAACTTATTGCCAAATTAGTATCTTTCTAATTGCATCCATTTTATTATAAAACAGTTAATTAAGAGATAATTGCATTAAAACCAATTAATCCAAGTCATTTTTGGTTTATGGATACTAATTCACATAACAACACCAACAAGATTCAAAAAAGTTATGTATGACCCGATCAATGGTTGGTTATAATAAACAGATTACAGATTTTGATTTTAATGAATCGGCGTTACATTGAATCACAATGAATCATTAAAATCATATAATAAGGAAAATGAATGTCTTATTCTGAATCAAAATAAGCCGACTTGTTTGACAAGGTGCATGACCGATTACAGAAATAGATCTTATCAAATTAGTGTATCCTCTGATAAGATTTACGGAATAACCGTTGTACCAAGTGTAATGCATTGTAACATGTATTTCAATTTTTTCACAATACACGCCTGCAATGTGTGAAAGAGATTATGAATGTCTGACTATAAGTCATTTCACTTGCTATAACTATTTACAAGGATTGTTGGATAAAATTTACACTTCATCCTATCTTAAATATAAGTCATTTTAGAGTTCTAATGAGGATTCATAAAGTGTTATGACATGTACCTCTGACATTGAAGTTTAAATAAAATTAATTTTCCCCTGAAAAAAGTATTTAAATGACATTAATTATAAAATACTAAATTTCAAAATTTTAATCATATATTGATATTAGATATTAAAATGATTTAAAAAGGAAGCATTAATATAATGCGACCAAATTAACTTATTGACGAATTAGATCTCTCTAAATGCATCCATTTTATTATAAAAGAGTTAATTAAGAGATAATTATATTAAAACCAATTGATTCAAGTCATTTTTGGTTCATGGATACTAATTCACATAAAAACACCAACAAGCTTCAAAAGAGTTTTGTATGACCCGATCAATGGTTGGTTATAATAACAGTGAACTCTCGAAGGTCTTTATAATCAGACCCTAAAAAAAAGCTGTAGTCGATTAGGCACCATCAATGAGAAAATAACAGACATTCCAATCGATAAAATGATGCATGGATATTTGAGTTTTCAGCCGTATCGTGTATCCGATACGCCGCGGATACGGATACGACAAGGATACGCAAGATACGCCATGGGATACGTATCAGGACTGATTTGTAGTTTCGAAAACTTCGGATACGGCATTTAGGATACGCCAATTCTGATAGGATATGCGTATCAGCCTTCGGATACGCCCACTGTGAGAAAATTTGGTTTTTCTTTTTTTTTTTTTTTTTTTTTCATAAAGACGTGAAAAGGTGTGTGCTAGTGTGCCCTCTCAAAGCCCAATACTTCACCGTCCCAAGAATAATAGCTTTTCCTTTCATCTTCTTGTTAATCCCAATATAAACTTTTGGATTTTTAAGAATCAAAATAACTGTATAAATTTGGTCCTTGCATTTTAATTATTTACAGTTTGGTCCTTATATTTTTATTATTTACATATACACCCCTATATCCGTATCCTATATTTAACGAAAATCTCGTATCCGCGTATCCCGTATCCGTGTATCTCGTATCTGTGCTGCCGTCTAAGTAGCTAATAAACCAACCGGTATTTGCCGTCATCAAAGTGATTCTTCGATAGTTTCAACTACTTTGCCGGGGTTGAAGAAGAAACTTTCAAACAACCTTCATACTAAACTTTCATTTAATTCTTAAAAAAATTACTTGATTTTGTTCCTACTTCCAAGTTCCTTGACTTATATAATATTTGATAGTTATTCCATTTATACTACCACACAAACTATTCATGCAACACGCTAATTAAGACAATTGTCTGAGACCAGTAATTGCTGGGAAACAAATGTGAGGATCTCTCTCAATAAGCCAATAAGGCCGGGTTCAAATTCGAGACCTGTTGCTTAATTTAAGATAGAAAATATAAGGTATTAATTTAACATAATCATCATTGATAATCCATACTACATTACATCATACATATGTATGGGGCTTAGCCTAATAAACTTATAACAACCAATAGCAAAGTGTCAAACATCTACTAAGAGAGATAATAAGAGGTGACACCTAATCATACACCTGGTCATCTTATTTCTCAGCACCCCCTCTCAAACGAAACGAGCAGTACTCAACATTGAATGAACTTTGTGTTTGATTCTAGGGATAGATGCCTTTGGGTTTACCAGTCCTCGTATTTCCAATTACTAAAGCAGAATCATCCTCCACTGGATTGTCAACAGATTGCTGATTTTTATTTAAATGAAACGGCCTTATGCATGAATTACAATGAATCACTTAAATCATATAATAAGGAAAATGATTTTCAATTTTGAATCAAAATTAGCCGGCTTATTTTGACGTGGTGAACGATTACGGAATTAGTCTAGTTCAAATTAGTGTACCCGTCCGATGAGGTTTTCTACCTTAACTAGTCAAAAGGATATCATCAAGCAGTTAGATTATCTTCTTATTAAGGTTTGTGAGCCATCGTCAGAAGGAGGTTCCATTGATATGATTTTGGTGCACTTTTGAAAATTATTCTGAAAGTCACGTGCCGGAGGTATTTTTTTGCGCTTGAGAACTCTATATCTGGAGAATGGCGTTAACAATTCTACCAGTAGCCACGCTACATGTACACCACACTGATTCGATCTTTCAAAAGTTGATTTTTGAGTCACGAATCGACTTTCAAATAGTCGAATATGAGAATCGAACTAGTAGTAAGGTCATTGCATTTTCTGGCATCAATCAAGGTTCGAATCCTCATTATCTCTCTCTCCCCCTCCACCCCACTCCACCCCCCACCCCCCACCCCACCCACCCACACACCACACACACAAAAAATAGTAGGGGTCAGAGGCCATAAGGACAAAATAAGATACAAAATGGAAAAAAAAAGGACATGAAAAAAAAATAATGGTTGAGAAAGACAAAAACACGCACTTTATTACTACATGTGTTACTACATGTGGTTGTAGCAACACGTAGTAGCACATGTAGTAACATGCGCGTTTTTGTCCTTTTCAACCACTATTTTTTTTTCTTGTCCTTTTTCCTCATTTTAGATCAAAAACAGTCATTTACAACCTTTAACCTAAAATAGTAATACCATTTCCTAAGAAAAGAAAAGAAAAGGAGATGTACATCAGAGGGGTTTCAGGGTTAAATAATCGATCAATGATTCCATTACAATTACAACAAACAAATGCAACAATCAAACCTCAACAAACTAAAAACTAATTTGAACCACAGGATCAAATCTTACAAAGTTTATAGACATATTAGGACCTATCTGATAGGGTTTATACAAAGCTAGCTAAAACCTTAAATAAATTGGAATTTTCATCCGATAACTTTACCCGTTTTCGATTTTAGTCCTGTTTTTACTTCGGCAAGAATTTTAGTCCTGTATATTTCAAAACCGTTGCGAAAATGGTCCTGTCTAGCCGGAAAAGCTGACTGGACTCATTTTGCCGTTGCGAAAATGGTCCTGTCTAGCCGTAAAAGCTGACTGGACTCATTTTGCCGCAAAATGAGTCCAGCCAGCTTTTCTGGCTAGACAGGACCATTTTCGCAACGGTTTTGAAATATACAGGACTAAAATTCTCGTCGGAGTAAAAACATGACTAAAATCATATGGTGAGGAGATTTTGGTAAAAACATCACCTTTTTCTGGCCTGAGAAAGCTTCGGCGTAAGTGAAGGTTCGGATGCATTCTTCTCGCTTTGAAACACAAAAGCAGACATAATTGCCACAGCTTCTTCTGGCTCCAACTCATCCAATTGATTATCAAACAAGCACTCTGTACATATTAGGTTCCTCCCCCTAGTTCATTTCACACGCAACCCGTCCTTTTATTTGAACAACAATATCTTCATCTATACAACCAATTTCCTTTAAAACGTCAATCTGCAAAAAGACCACGTTATTCCATCCAAAAAAAAAGGCAGCGTCTTAATTTCTAACAAAAGAAACTAATAAACGGGGTCACTTACGCGGCCCCGAAAATCGACATCCGTTTGAAGTGCTTCGTTCGACATTTGAAACTTCAATGCGTTCACTTCTTCACGGTGAAGTTTCATTTCCCCGGCCAGCTTCTTATGCTCATCTAACTTTATACAAACCATGACATTTATTCTCGAGCCATCTTTTGTAACAAGCTATGCGAATTTAAATAAGCCTCAACAGCATATGCATCTTTGAGCTTCAGATCTGCAATACTAATTCCATCGGTAATAGAAATGTAGGAAACAAGGCTAAGAAAGGGAAAGGGAAAGGGAAAGGGAAAGGGAAAGGAAATCGGAATGGTCAAAATGTGATCGAAAAATGGACACAACAATGAGAACTCCGAGAAGGCATCTATTGCGTAGGTATCATTATCTTGGCATGCACCAAAGCCTGAGCAGGTAAAGACCTAGTTCACGATGGTAATCTACTAGGGAAGGTTCAAGGCAGCAAACCACCTCGCCCGATGCAATAGAGCTCCGCTTGTTATCTGTAAAGAGTTAGCATAGCATATGCATCAACTTTCATTTATGTGGCGGGTTTTTCAGAACTTATGGAGTTTTTGGCTAAAAATTGAGTGTTGGAATAAGTGCCGAACAGTCCACTTCAGGCTCAATTTTGAATGAGTTACGGAATGAATTTCCGTTGCTAAAAAAAGTTTTGGAAACTACTAAGATAGTTGTTGATGTTAGGCTTTTGAATTACTCGATTCCGATATAGTGTGACTGAGAAATTAATGTCTAAAGCTAAAGTAAAAATGTGTGTAGCATTAATGAATAATGTATGTTTCATGGTAGGTTTAATTTGAATAAGATGCGTGTCTAACGGTTCGTTTTTCGAAAAAGCTCGGATTTCAAGAGCGAATTGTTACATCACACATGACAAAATGAATTGAAAACGTAAAAAATACCGTGATGCGGGGTAAAAAGCATAAAATTGATACACTAACAATAAAATTGTAAGTTTACAATAATCTTTTGTTCATTAAAGTAAAATTTAGGATATATCAAAGCAAGTGTCTTGATCGATTTGATAAAGGTCGTCTTTGTTTAGAAAAGTGCAAATATTCATTCAAGGGTAAAAAAAAGGAGAAAATTAGTTTCATAAAGGAGAATTTATACTCCGGATCAAAGTGCAAAGACTCCACAAAAGGGAGTAGTAAGTGTACAACAGGACACAAAACAACACTAATACACATTTATTACTATAAAAAAAGTATATAAAAAAAAACATGCATATCACTTGTTCCAAGCTAAATTGTGATTGTAGAAATACATTAATCGTTTACTTCGGTACTTAACTATATAGATTCCTCGGAGGGTACGACCGCCTCCTCCTCGTCACTAGATTCCTCGTCGGCACTAGGCTCCTCGTCCTCACTAGATTCCTCAGAGGATACAACGTGGTGGACGTCGTCGTTGTCGTCATCCCCTGGTAATTCCAAATTAGGATCTAAGCAAGTGTCTATAGGTAATGATGAGACGATTTTTTGTCTCTTAAACCGATTATGCTGGGCGTGCAAAAACTGCTTGTTACACAGGCACTGAATGTCACCATCTTTTTTATTTTTGTTACAATCTTCGTCATTATGGCATCCGGTGATTGCATTACAAGGATCCTCCGGGAACAATATTGTCAAATGGCGGAGTTGACTACTTTGGGTTTTTGCAGTCCTCGTCTCCTTATCATTTTTAGCTGCAAACACAACTTAATATGAAAATTATACTATATCGGACGGCTTTTACTGGAACCACAGTTTTACTGCTGCCTGACACCACAATTGTTTCCGGCACTCAGAAAATTACTTCGAGTACCACGATTATTTTTTCGTGCAAAATAGTGACACTGACTTTTTAGTTTTCGATTATGACGTCACTGACACTCACGTTGCTTTTCGATAATAACGTCACTGATACCAACGTTATGGCTAAATTACAATTTTGGTCCTCTAACTAGACACATTTTTCGATTTTGGTCCTGGTTTTTCTCCGGCGACAATTTTAGTCCTGTAAGTGGTAATTTTTTTTTGCAAAAATAGTCCTGAATGCCGGAAAGACCACTTACAGGACTAAAATTATCGCCGGAAAAGACCAATTTTAGTCCTGTAAGTGGTCTTTCCGGCGTTCAGGACTATATTTGCAAAAAAAAGACCACTTACAGGACTAAAATTGTCGCAGGAGAAAAACTTGGACCAAAATCGAAAAATGTGTCTAGTTAGAGGACCAAAATTGTAATTTAGCCCCAACGTTATAGTCATAAAAAATATCACGGGTGAAACGTCACTTCACTGACATTATTATCGAAAAGGAACTCAATAGCACTGTGGTGCCAAAAGTTAAAAGAAATACACGTATGATGCCAAAAGTAAAAAAAAAAATACATGTGTGGTGCCGGAAATACGTAAATGAAAACGAAAATATGCTGATAGTAAATATATGAGGAGAAGCCACATTTGAATATATGAGGTTTTTTATACGAAATATACCGAACCATAGGTGTAGAACGGATTCGGGGGAGAGTGATAAAGAATAAAGTGATGAATTCATACCTGCAGATTCTCCTTGTAAGACCATTGCACCAACTGCACAAATGTAATTTTTTGTCATTAAAATTGACAATGAAATAAGAGTCTTGAAATCACAATTTATATCATACTAAAAAGAGTCAAACTAACCCATCACCGTGGAGATAATGAGAATGAAATAAGTAGACATAGACATTTGCAATCTCTGTAAATTACAATTTGCACTTTCAATATATTTTTTTTGTGTTTTCATTTATTGTCTTGAAAGTTAATTTATAGTGGTAAGAGGAAGCCGTTCATGAATATTCTACGTTAAGAAAGGGGAACCGAGACAGCTAACAAAAACAAAACAAGGATTCACCACATAAGGAGTCACCGGAGGAGGCTCAAAGAAGAGGATTCAGTTCCATTTTTTCGACGTGGTGACTGATTACGGAAATAGATTAAAGCAATTTAATGTACTTTATGATACAACTATTCTTCAAATTAAGTGCATTGTATTGTAACCGTATATTTCTTTTTGTTTCTACCGTACACGAGTTTGAAGAGGTGAGATATGTTTTCATGTGGTTAAGTGGTTGGTTGATAGTTGTGTTTTCTTTGTTTGTTCTTGGCCGGCCGATTAAATCCAAGCCCTTCTGTCGGTCATTTGGTATCGTACTTGTTAGGGTTGTTTAACAATTTTAAAACCGAACCAAACCGACCGAAACCGATGCAAACCGAACCGTTTAGATCATTTTTAGAACTATAAAAACTGAACCGAAAAAGAAACCGAACCAAACCGGCCGATATGATTTGGTTAGGTTTTAGGGAAATCCTTATCCATATCCCGGCCCCAAAGAGATGCTCTCCGAGTCCGAGACAATTCTTGCGGTTGGGGTTGGCTTCTTCAGTGGTGTTGAGCTTAGACGGACACTCCTGCCTATTAGAAGAAAAAATTCAACGAGATGGATGACTGTCAAAATTATATATATATGATTGCTATTGATAATTTTTTAGTTTAAATTATCTTGAGTTTAGTTTTATCTCATTTTCTCTCCTATATAAAGGAATAAACAATGTAACAATTTAATCAAATCAATAAAAAAATCAGTTTCAGAGTATTTTCGTTTCCGCACGTATTCTGATTTTCTTTACTCTGGCCACTTACTTAATTACTGTGTATATAATAACTAAGACCATCTTCAAACTTATCTTTCTTGGTCTTCTCATTGTTCAAGATCCCAGCCACAAACCGACCGATCGAGTTCAACAAACTTGTGAGAGTAAGTCCAGAACCAAGCATATTTCCGTACGTACCTCAACTTTTGAATAACACATGCACTGGCCTTTTCCTTTTATGTACGGGCAGATCGAGGTAGGAAACTATATATTGCTCATAGAACATGTATGTGAACACGTGCCAGTCGTGTATGGGTCAGGGATGGACTCAGCATGGTAAGGGTGTGGGCCATGGCCACCACCTAAATTTCAGTTTGAAATTACTATTATACCCCTCTAATAATATTAGCACTGTATATGTATATTATTGCAAATATATTTAACCAAATTGTCCTTGTAGGTCAATTGTTGAAGTGTCTAACTATTTACAGTAAGGTTATGAGTTTAAAATCTTGATTGCTGCATCATGTTTTATCCCTTTGTTTTTCTCATTTCCCGTTATGTTTTGTGGTCTATGGTTGATTCTACAACCTTAATCCATAGTTGTGTGCTAGCTGTCTTATTTTGATTCAAATCCGTCGGTTAGTTTTCTATTATAATATAATTTAATCAATTCACTGTGATTCAAAATAAGCTGACTTATTTTGATTCAAAAGCAGCAATCAATTTTTTATTATTATTATTATTATTATTATTATTATTATTATTATTATTATTATTATTCACAATTACAATGCCGAGATTATATGAAGTGCTGTTTTTTTTATTAGTACATCAGTTGAAAATTTCTTTTATTTATTTATTTAGTTTTTAAGTTTTTTTCTTAACAAATTAAAGCTCCTACATTTAAAATAGAAAGGGGGTAGGAAGAGAGTTAATGTTTTATTATTTTTACCAGTCTATTTTTTCCGTGTTTGGAGTGGATTCAATTGGGTAATTCCCAGGCTTGGATCAAAATTAATTTTCTTTCCCTTCCCTAATATTTACTACCTCCGTCCCATTTTGTATGTCCGTTTGGGATACAGATTAAGAAAGTTGGTTAAATTAGTTATTTGTCATTAATTATAATGAAAATGTCTAAAATGACTTTTGAGTGTTTTTAATGCAAAGTAGTGAACAATTGGTGCGTAATCCCTCCGTTCCTTATTATATGTCGCATTTCAAGAAAAAGTAACTATCATTTTTTGGATTAACCTGGTGACTTTTAGGTTTAAGATTAGTTATTTTTTGATGAACATGGTCAATTATTTTTTTTTAAATGCGACATACTCCCTCCGTTTTTTTATATATATCGCAAAAAGAAGATTCACACAGATTAAAAAACTAATTAATATGCCTCAAATATAGTGTTGGAAATGTATTTTTTTTATTGGAGATGTAAATATTTTGTTGGTAAATGTGTTTTTAGCATTGGAAATGTAATTTTTTTATTGGAGATGTAAATATTTTATTGGTAAAGGAGGAAAAAGTAAAAAATGATGCATTGGAAATGTACAATGACAGATAAATAAAAAATGAGTAAATTGTGAAATGGACAGATTAAAAAAAACGGAAGGAGTAATTAATAAATGAGGGGTAAAATGAGATATATGTAATAAATGCTTCATTGGTTTCAAAATAGATTTATATTATTAGATAAAACTAAACGGACTTTTGTTTTGGGGCGAAGGTAGTATATAGTATAGATGTTTCTCTAGATGTTGAGAGATGAGTTATTGTTGTAGTATTTTTCATTTTTGACATGTAGGGTCAACTATTACAATTTTTGTGGAGTGATTGTAGGGTCCCTTCTATATAAGTCATTTTAGAGTTTCAATATGGATTCATAAAGTTATTAAATTATATTAATCATACAATACGATATTTGAAAAATTCAATCTTATATTTGATATTAGATATTAAAACATATTTAAACAAAAAGCATGATCAATACGACCAGATTAAGATAAACTATAATAAACGTATTCTTGAATTAGACTCAAAAGAAATCAAATTTGATACATTTTATTACAAAACGGTTAAGACATAATTATATTAAAACCAATTAATCCAAGTAAGCTTTTGTTTATGGATAATAATTCACATAAAAACACCAACCAGCTTCAAAAAAAATGTTCCGTATGACCTGATCAATGGTTGGTTATAATAAACTGATTGCGTTTGATCGATATAAATGAAGTCCCCTTGCTTGGAATCACAATGAACCATTTAAATCATATAATAAGGAAATGATTTTAAAATTTGAATCAAAATAAGCCGGCTTGTTTCCACATGGTGCATGACCGATTACGAAAATAGATCATATCAAAGTGGTGTATCCTCTCTACTGAGATTTTATGATACTATCGTTGCCTCAAGTGTAATGCATTATAACCACATATTTCTATTTTTTCACCATACACGCCTTCAGTGTGTGAAAGACAGTGTTCTAAAAATCGGTTCAGGCGGAGTCTAGGTTCTAGGCGGTCCCTGGCCGTCTCGATTTTATCCCAGGCGGCCATATCTAACAGTTTGCTCCTAGGCGGGTTTCCAGGCGGGCTTTAGGCATCCCAGGCGGTCCCAGGCGCCACCTAGGCAGTCTAGGCGTTTAGGGCTTCCAATATACCCCCTCTGTCCCATTTTATTTGTCCAAATTTCATTTTAGTTTGCCCCAAAATAAATGTCCACCTTGTGCATTTATTGTTAAATTTCTTCAAATGTCTCTCTCTTTACTATATTTACAATGAAAAGTGTGCAACATTAAATGCTCCAAAAACTATTTAAAAGGTATAAATATAAAAATATTGGATCATTTAATGAAATTCAAAGTATTAACTACATTTTTCTTCTTTGTGAAAAGTCAAACGTGACTAATAAAATGAGACGAATGGAGTATATAAATATTTCTTTAATGGACATTACAAAAAAAAAATAAAAAAAAATAAAATAAAACTCATAGCGCCTCCTTTTTTCTTCCTGTCCGACGATTTTCCCACTTGAGAGTCTTGAGTTCTTACTTCTTAGGCTTGTTTTAACATAATCTCATGTGCTTTTGCACTTTAATTAGTCTTTTGACACATTTACTTGATGTTTATGATTTGTGATGTATTGATTTATGTTGGACAACTATTGTATTATTTAAAACATTAGAAGAAAAAAAACACCCCCATGCGCCGTCCAGTCGCCCCATGACCGCCCGACTATATATCGCATAGCGTCTTTTAGAACACTGGTGAAAGATATAATGAATGTGTGAATATATTTCATTTCACTTGCTATAACTATTTATAAAGATTGTAGGATAAAATATACACTCCATCCGACCCTAAATATAAGTCATTTTTTTTATAATGTGGATCCATAAAGTGTTTAAATGACATTAATTATACAATACTAAATTTCAAAATTTTAATCATATATTGATATTAGATATTCAAATGATTTAAAAAAAGAAACATTATTAATACGACCAGATTAACTTATTGCCAAATTATTATCTTTCTAATTGCATCCATTTTATTATAAAACAGTTAATTAAGAGATAATTATATTAAAACCAATTGATCCAAGTCATTTTTGGTTTATGGATACTAATTCACATAACAACACCAACAAGCTTCAAAAGAGTTACGTATGACCCGATCAATGGTTTGTTATCATAAACAGATTGCATATTTTGATTTAAATGAATCGGCCATACATTGAATCACAACGAATCATTAAAATCATATAATAACCAAAATGAATGTCTAATTTTGAATCAAAATAAGCCGGCTTGTTTTGACAAGGTGCATGACCGATTACAGAAATAGATCATATCAAATTAGTGTACCCCTACGATAAGATTTTATGAAACAATCGTTGTACCAAGTGTAATGCATTGTAACCATGTATTTAATTTTTTTTTTCCATAATACACGTCTGCAATGTGTGAAAGAGAGTATGAATGTCTAACTATAATTCATTTCACTTACTATAACTATTTACAAGGATTGTAGGATAAACTTTACACTGCATCCTATATTAAATATAAGTTATTTTAGAGTTTTAATGTGGATTCATAAAGTGTTATGACATTTACCTCTGACATTGCAGTTTAAATAAAATTACTTTTCCCCTAAAAAAAAGTATTTAAATGACATTAATTATAAAATACTAAATTTCAAAATTTTAATCATATATTGATATTAGATATTAACATTTTTCAAAAAGAAGCATTAATATAATGCGACCAAATTAACTTATTGATGAATTAGTATCTCTCTAAATGTTTCCATTTTATTATAGAACAATTAATTATATAAGAGATAATTATATTAAAACCAATTGATCCAAATCATTTTTGGTTCATGGATACTAATTCTCATAAAAACACCAACAACCTTCAAAAAAGTTTCGTTTGACCCGATCAATGGTTGGTTATAATAAAAAGATTGCTAATTTTGATTTAAATGAATCGGTCTTACATTAAATTACAATTAATCATTTAAATCATATAATAACACTACAAGAAAAAAACATTATTGTGTCACGTTTTTTGCCGCACCTTACAAAATTGCTTCTACAAGTGCAATTTTTGTGGCACTTTGAAATGCTCCGTCACAAGAACATTAATTTTTTCTTCTACATCCCGTAGGTCCTGAAGGGTTAAGAGCATGGAATGGTATTTAAATAAAATATTATTATTATTTCTGATAATAATTTTTTTAATATTGCCTCGGGTGCCACATAAGCATTATTGCATACCTTCCAAAAAAGCACTCATCGCATCCAAAATGTAAAATATCGGAACCCTAGCATTCGAACCAAACACTCATTCGACCCAAAAACATTCATTCGGAAAAGAGGTTTTCATCTCAGTTCAACACAGCACCAAAGGGTTTTCATCTCAATTTCCTGATTAGCTTCAGTGTTCATCTCGATTAGCTTCATTGTTCATCTAGATTAGCTTCAGCATTCATCAATTTTTCTGATTGATCTCTCCTGTCGCTTGAAGGTACGATGCTTGAGCACATATATACACTTTTTGTTTCGATTTCCAGATCTGCCATTAATTTTGTGTGGAGCACATACACTTGCTACTTTCGCATAATTGTATCTGTGAAATTTTGCCGTGAGATAGTTAATTGTCTAATTCTTTGATCATTTGTTGAATATAAATCTATAGAGACCTAGTTCGATAGACAATTGGGGAAGATGATGGAATTATGATGCCTAGGATTGTGCATGCAGCTGAGTTGATGATAGTTAATTGCAATTATGTTTCTTTTGTGTAGATATTGATTGTACGCTTCTTTATTGAATATTAACATGTTAATTGATCCTAGTCTGTGTAAAAAAAACCTTTGCTTGAGATTTGAATTAGAATTCTTACATGATACTCTGTTCAATTTGAGTGTTTCTTGATGTAGAATCAGTGTCGCATACTTGATTATATCATCTAAAAATTGGATTGAATATAATTTGAGTTAAGGTGTTTAGTATATGAATCTTGCTGAATGTTTTCTCTGTTGAGAATGACACGCCTGTTTTGAGGCTCAATGCTCTATGAAGATGTATTTATTGTCTTGTTTCGAGTCCACTGGTTGTTGATGAACATATTTTCCTACTTGTCTTTGAAGAAAAGTACTGCTTAGGCCTTTTTCTTTTTTTAAAGTAGACTTGTTACAGCTACAAGTAACGCGACAAAAACCTCTGTTTTTCATATTGATTTTATGAAGATTAAAATTGTCATTTGCTGCAAGGTTTGTTGCTTCCTATAATCAGTGTCATATACTTCAACATGTTGTATATATAACATGAACCTTCTTTCATGACTTGCAATCTCCATGCAGAAGCAACTTTGACATGTTTGTTATGTGTTAATTAAGGTGATCTTCTGTTCTTTTTGCTATATGATCTACTTGATTACATTTTAAGCTGTTTAGCTTTTATATCTTTTTGCCTTGCTGCTAGTTTGAATTCTTTTCTTGTCTTGATTCTTTTTGGAAAATTACTGTAAAATACTTTTCTTGTCATGTTTCTTTTGAGGTTCAAGTTTTTTTCAAACATGGTGTCCTTGTTGGATAAAAGTTGGATGATGAAGGGTAAAGCAACTCGTGACTACTTTCAAGGGTGCAAAGATTTTGTGGAATTTGCATGGGCAAATAAACCTGCTGAATATGGTACTAAGATTATTGTCCATGTGTCCGATGCAACAATCAATTATTCAAGAGAAAAGATGAAGTGCTAGATCACATAAGAAGAGTGGGAATATTACGAAACTACTCTTGTTGGACAAAACATGGTGATTCGGAAGTGGTAAATTTAATAGCAAATGATGGGGACGATATGCATGGAATGTTGAGAGATGCGTTTACAGCTCATAGTTCAGTGGAAGAGGATGGTAGAGTTCTGGTGTTGAGCTCAGACGGACACTCCTGCCTATTAAAAGAAAAAATTCAACGAGATGGATGACTGTCAAAATTATATATATATGATTGATATTGATAATGTTTTAGTTTAAATAGTTTAGGATAAGATAAGTAATTATATTTAGTTTAAATTATTTTGAGTTTAGTTTTATCTTATTTTCTCTCCTATATAAAGGAAGAAGCAATGTAACATTTTAATCATCAAATCAATAAAACATCAGTTTCAGAGTATTTTCGTTTCTACACGCATTCTGATTATAGAATAACTAAGACCTTCTTCAAACTTATCTATCTTGATCTTCTCATTGGTCAAGATCCCAGCCACAAACCGACCGATCGAGTTCAACAAACTTGTGAGAGTAAGTCCAGAACCTAGCATATTTCCGTACATACCTCAACTTTTGAATAACACACTGGCCTTTTCTGTATGGGCAGATCGAGGTAGGAAACTATATATTGCTCATAGAACATGTATATGAACACATGCCAGTCGTGTATGGGTCAGGGACGGACTCACATTGGTAAGGGTAGGGGCCATGGCCACCACTTAAATTTTAGTTCGAAATTACTACTATACCCCTCTAATAATATTAACACTGTGTATGTATATTATTTCAAATATTTTTAACCAAATTGTCCAACTATTTTTAACCAAATTGTTGAAGTGTCTAACTATTTACATTATGGTTATGAGTTTAAATCTTGGTTGCTGCATCATGTTTTATCCCTTTGTTTTTCTCATTTCCAGTTATGTTTTGTGGTCTATGGTTGATTCTACAACCTTAATCCTTAGTTGTGTGCTAACTGGCTTATTTTGAAATCCGTTAGTTAGTTTCCTATTATAATAAAATTTAATCAATTCACTGTGATTCAAAATAAGCTGACTTATTATGATTCAAAAGCGGCAATCAATATTATTATTATTATTATTATTATTATTATTATTATTATTATTATTCACAATTACAGTGGCGAGATTATACGAAGTGCTGTTTTTTAATTAGTACATCAGTTGAATTTTTCTTTTATTTATCTCATGTGCTTTTGTACTTTAATTAGTCTTTTGCCATATTTACTTGATGTTTAATTATGCTTTATGATGTATTGATTTATGTTGGACAACCATTATATTATTTAAAAAATTAGAAGAAATAAAAACACCACCATG
Source organism: Gentiana straminea (assembly GCA_036785695.1). Taxonomy (NCBI): domain Eukaryota; kingdom Viridiplantae; phylum Streptophyta; class Magnoliopsida; order Gentianales; family Gentianaceae; genus Gentiana; species Gentiana straminea. The sequence continues at coordinate 475,289 of JAVUPR010000426.1, read as the reverse complement.
CGCCGTCCAGGCCCCCCATGATCGCCCGACTACCGCATAGCGTCTTTTAGAACATTGGTGAAAGATATAATGAATGTGTGAATATATTTCATTTCACTTGCTATAACTATTTATAAATATTGTAGGATAAAATTTACACTCCATCCGACCCTAAATATAAGTCATTTTTTATTTATAATGTGGATCCATAAAGTGTTTAAATGACATTAATTATACAATACTAAATTTCAAAATTTTAATCATATATTGATATTAGATATTAAAATGATTTAAAAAAAGAAAAATTATTAATACGACCAGATTAACTTATTGCCAAATTAGTATCTTTCTAATAGCATCCATTTTATTATAAAACAGTTAATTAAGAGATAATTATATTAAAACCAATTGATCCAAGTCATTTTTGGTTTATGGATACTAATTCACATAACAACACCGACAAGCTTCAACAGAGTTACGTATGACCCGATCAATGGTTTGTTATAATAAACAGATTGCATATTTTGATTTAAATGATTCGGCCTTACATTGAATCACAGTGAATCATTAAAATCATATAATAAGGAAAATGAATGTCTAATTCTGAATCAAAATAAGCCGGCTTGTTTAAGTTAAAATTAGTTTTCCCCTAAAAAAAAGTATTTAAATGACATTAATTATAAAATACTAAATTTCAAAATTTTAATCATATATTGATATTAGATATTAAAATGATTTTAAAAGAAGCATTAATATAATGCGAGCAAATTAACTTATTGACGAATTAGTATCTCTAAATGCACCCATTTTATTATAAAACAGTTAATTAAGAGATAATTATATTAAAACCAATTGATTCAAGTCATTTTTGGTTCATGGATACTAATTCACATAAAAACACCAACAAGCTTCAAACAAGTTTTGTATGACCCGATCAATGGTTGGTTATAATAAACAGATTGCTGGTTTTGATTTAAATGAAACGGCCTTACATTGAACCACAATGAATCATTTAAATCATATAATAAGGAAAATGATTTTCAATTTTGAATCAAAATTAGCCATCTTACGTAAATAGATTAGATCAAATTAGTGTACACCTCCAATGAGTCAAGCACTTAGATAATCTTCTGATTAAGGTTTGTGAGCCATCTTCAGAAGGATGAGGTTCTATTGATATGATTTCAGTCTGTGCTATCGTTTGAATGATTTTAGTGCACTTTCAAAAATTATTCTGAAAGTCACGTGCCGGAGGTTTTTATTTCTCCCGCTTGAGAACTCGATATCTGAAGAATGGCGTTAACAATTCTACCAGTAACCACACTACATGTACACCAACTCGATCTTTTAAAATTTAATTTTGAGCTAAGAATCGACTTTCAAACAGTCGAATGTGAGAATCGAACTAGCAATAGTAAGGTCATTGCATTTCTGGCATCAGTCAAGGTTCGAATCCACATCATCCCCCACACCACCCACCACAAACCACACACACACATAAAAAAAGGGTTTACAAACCCGTAACATAAAGGCTAGCTGCAAAGACGATATCGCGTTTTATACAATTTGAAGCAGCTTCCATTTTCCTCTGAAGAGCTGAATTACCCATTATTGCTGCTGCGTTTTTGAATTCGCGGCATGTTTCGTCTAATCTTACTATTGTTCTGACTATTAAGCCCTCAGGGACATCTGTTAGTTCACATATATCCACAAACGGGGTTCCCTGCCACAACAAAATATGCAAATCATCAACCATCAGTGATCTCGAGAGAGAGAGAGAGTAGAGAGCGAGATTAAGGGTTCTTTTTAATCCGCAAATGGGATTCCCCTTTATAATGATCTACACGAACTGTGAGGGGGATGGGGGAGGGTGGAGGGGGGAGGGGGAGAGGGAGAGGGAGGGGGGACGTACCTTAGCCCATTCATAAACAAGTTCAAACATGACCAAACTTGAGATTTTTTTTGACAAAATCATCAGGATCAATCTGTACATTGAACTGACCTTGAAGGTGCCCCAGCCTTTTGGCTGTGTCGTACAACCATTGGCCGGTGATCGGTCCTCTCACAATCATTGTTTATAATCTTGCAGAATGACAAGGTTTTATATTTAGTCCTTAAGTTTTGCCCAAATTGACAAAGGATGCGGCAATTTTATGTTAACCACACCCGATGCTTTGCGAGAGGTGGCAGAAGAATAATAGTCATCATCGAGTCCACGTTTCGATTTAGGTACTAGTACCTGGAAATAAGGTTTTCCCCTTTCTTCTGAAGTACCACCAGAAGGAGTAGGAGTCACTGGAGGTGCTTTGGGTTTCAAAACTAGAACAATGTACTACTTGCTATTAGAGGAAGCCGGTTTCACCACCACCCCTAGTTGGTGATCCTGACCCTACAATTCGTAGAGGATAGAAAACTGTCAACAGGATAGAAAACTGTCAACAGGACATCATCGTTTCACCACCACCCCTAATGTTTCAGCTTCTGGCCGTTCACTGTGTAACTCCTACCAGAGTGTTCATCCTTAACATCACACGCTCCTGAATTGAAGACTTTTGTGACGACATATGGTCCAAACCATCTCGATATTAACTTCCTAGGAAATAGACGAAGATGCGTGTTATATACTAGCACATTGTCTCCAATAGTCACTACTACAATTACACTCTTTTGGGACGACAAAATGTCGTCCCTAATAATCAAAAGTCGTCCCGTTTTTACGTTTAGGGACACATGTCGTCCCTAATCTGTCGTCTCTAAAGGTTCGTCTCAAAAAATGGGAGGTTTTTTTTTTTGGACGACATGTCGCCCCTAAAGATCAATCGCTGACGTGACAAATTTTTTATTCAACGCTGACGTGGCGTGCATTTTTTGGGACGACATGTCGTCCCTAATGTAAAATTCCAAAATTAATTTATATTATTTCACAAAAACAAATTAAATAATTTAATTTTTATTAGGGACGACAATGTCGTCCCTAAAAACTTTACAATAAATTTAATTTAATTTCCGAAAATGAAAACACTTAAAAAAATAATTAAATTAGGGACGACAAATGTCGTCCCTAATGATCGGCTATAATTTTCTGGGAAATTAGGGACGACAAATGTCGTCCCTGTTTTTTTTTTTTTTTTTTTTTTTTTTTTTAGGCAGCATTTGTTTTTGCATGCCCTCGCATGCCGAAAAATCGAAACGCAACATTAACATGAATCAAAAATCATCCAAATGAACCAAAACTACTAGCTAGGGGATGAATAAACATAATAATAATAATATGAAAATCGTAAATTCCATCGTAACGTACGGTTAACCAACAAAATATTTAAAACAAAGTTATAAGTTATGTTTGTGATCCACCGTGTTCGTATATAAAGTGGATCCGGAATACAAAGAAAACATACCTGACAGGAGATGACATCCATATCTGTCTATTTGGTGATTGTTTGTTAATAACATATGTTCCCAAATCACCAAGCTTCATTGTTAAAACCTCATTCTGTTGAATTACAAGAAAGAAAAATCATGTAAGAACATATAGGGGATGTAACACGCATTTCTTATTGGCATCACGCCGAATCTACTTAGCGGGGCATCCATGTCAAATTTAAGCTCAAAACTCGATTCTGGAGAGGTCGAATTTCGCCTGAAGTGTGGTGTCTCTGGAGAGGTCGAATCTACTTTGGGGGGCACCACAGAGACTTTCGATCTCTCCAGAGTCGAATTTAAGCTCAAAATTCGACTCTTATGGAGAGGTCGAATTTCGCCTGAAGTGTGGTGGCCCGATAGATATACTGTGGTGCCAATAACAGTGCCTAATGTAATAATGGATGAAGCATCTTATATATAACACAAATCAAAAGTAGTACCCCATAGTCTATGTCATAACCATCAATGTCTATTGTATCACCATATTCCTGCATGCCCAAAAAAATAAAAATGAGGCCAATTCAAGAGAGTTAAACAAGGCTTGGACTTGGTGGTGCAAAACGATCTGATTCGAGTTGAACATACATAGAAATTTACGAACGCGAGTCCAAAAATGAACTTGACATGACTATCGAACTCAAGCCGAACTTGAACTGAATTTGAGCTTGCTTTGAATTAAACTAAAAGATGTGTTTCTATTCCAAATGAGTATACACAAACATCAAATAATCTTGATATATTTTCTAAGAGCTAATAAACTTGAAAGAAAAATTAGTAAAACATAAAATTTACATAATATTCACATGCATTTCAGATTCATACACAAACATAAAATTCACATTCATACATAATATTCACATGCATTTCAGATTCGAGCATGCTCGGGAGCTAACGAGAGCATTAGAATGCTTGAGACCGACTCATTTAGCATTCGAACAGTATTTGAGTTGGATCCATTTCAATCTCGAACAATATCAAACCGAACTGTTTGAGCAGGAAAAGAAAATGAACGAAACACGAACTGTTCATGAATCGTTCGACTCAATTACACCCCTGAAAATGCATAGTAATGCCACAACAAAAAAATTACCTCTAGCTTCTCTAAAAGACTATGTATTGTAGAATTGGCCACTTTGTGATACTCTTCTTCCTGCAACAATGAACTGCACATGCATCATACATTTAAGACTTGTTAGCATATGGTGAAATAAATTCAACAAAAGTCTCGGTTTTTCGCATCTTTGGCTAAAGAAATATTATATCTACAAAGCTTTATGTTCATATGAGCTAGAAAAAAGCGATTAGATAACGACACCGCCTCATCTCTCGCCTAGGAAATGTTCATACGAGCGAGAAAAACACGATCAAAAAACGACATCAATCACCTCATCTCTTACCGAGTCGATTGCCCTAATAACTATGGTTCCAAGGCCCTATAGCTATACTTCTGATAACAATCAAATCAAATCTCTTTGTAAAGAACCCTTTCAAGTAGCTAAATCAAAAACCAACTCAATCATGCAAACAAATTGCTTTAACTTTGATTGAGGTTGGTTTTTGATTTGTCTACTTTTGATCAAAGGATACTACTTTTACTCTGATTTCAAATTGCATCACAACGAATTTAACACTGGACCGACATTATGCAAGTCAATTCTAAAAGGTCGATTCTCACGTTCAACATTCGGAAAATCGACTCTTCACTCAAGAATCCACTTTTCGAAGATCGAATGTCAATTTTGAGCCAAGAACATTCCGAAGGAGGTCGATAATCACCTTCAACATTCTGAAAGTGGATCAAGAATAAATTTTCAAAATGTCGATTCGGGTGTGGCACAGAAGTAGTGCGGCGGTGTATAGCAATATTCGTCGGACAGATGCAAATAAAGACTGCCATAAATAAACACAAGAAGCTGAGAAAATTTGGAAATTTTCATACCAGTAATCTATGGGAGCAGGGCCTTCAATTTCATCTTTTACTAATGAACTTCCACTTGAACATAAGCCTGTGCTATTCCAGTTACCAGAATTTAATAAAGCTGGAAATTCTCGACCCCGAAAATTACATTTCACATCCGCCCACCACCGCCGCCTGCCTTTCCGGTGGCTGCAAAAGACGGAATCAATGGCTTTTCTGCCCTCACAACAAAGAGAAGCTAAAACTAATTTGTATCAAACAAATCAACATTCTTGACAACTAATTAAAATTACTTTCAGCAGCAAATCAAACCATCACAGTTAAAAAGCATATCAAACATAGAAAACAACAACACATTGCTGCTGAATTATTACCAAAACAAGCATTTTTACTGCACAAAAATAGCATGAAAATAGAAAAAAAAAATAAAAGAGTGAAACAGAATTAACATTTCAAAAGAACCTCAGTTATTCGATGATATACGAAAGAAAGAATGATAAACCGAGCGCCGGAAATCACCCCAAATTCGCCCAAATCGCCGGAGCTATGCCAAGGAAGAAGAAAAAGATAGAATGAGAGGAAAAATTTGGAAAAATTTGATGAATATAAGATGAAAATTGGTTTACCCAAGTTTATGAATGAGATTAGAGGTGATTGGTTGTTGAAAATCGTAAACAATCGCCGGAAAGATTGGAAGACAAACCGAGAAGATCGAAGAAAGAGGGAAAAAAGAGTCTGCCCGACTATATTACCAGGGTCTTTTTTTTGGGACGACATTTTCTTTGAAGGGACGACAACGTCGTCCCTTAAAACCCAAAAAAAGTTTTGGCGGCTAAATTTTCCCCTCCAAAATTTCATAAATTTTTTGATTTTTTGTTTAAAGGGACGACAATGTCGTCCCTTTAAACCCAAAGGCGTCCCTTTAAACCCAAAAACGTTTTGGCAAATTTTCCCTCCAAAATTTCATAAATTTTTTGACTTTTTGTTTAAAGGGACGAAAATGTCGTCCCTTTACATAAACTTTTATAAAAAAATAATTTTACAAACTCTAATATTACATTTTTTTTTTATTAAAAACCTTAATATTATAGTAGATAGTACTATCACAATGATCGATAACGAACCCCGAGATTCAAATCAATCTCTCTTTACTAATAACGATCTTCGCTCGATATAACGATCGATCGAGCGATAGTAGATAGTACTATCACAATGATCGATAACGATCTAACTCATTCGCTCGATAACGAACCCCGAGATTCAAATCGATCTCTCCTAACCGATAACGATATAACTCATTCGCTCGATAACGATCGATCGAGCGATAGTAGATAGTACTATCACAATGATCGATAACGATCTAACTCATTCGCTCGATAAGAACCCCGAGATTCAAATCGATCTCTTAATAACAATCCCTGACTCTTAACTCCTTCTCTCGATAACGATCGATCGAGCCATAGTAGATAGTACTATCACAATGATCGATAACGATCTAATTCATTCGCTCGATAACGAACCCCGAGATTCAAACCGATCTCTCCTTACCGATAACGATCTAACTCATTCGCTCGATAACGATTGATCGAGCCATAGTAGATAGTACTATCACAATGATCGATAACGATCTAACTCATTCGCTCGAGAACGAACCCTGAGATTCAAATCGATCTCTCCTAACCGATAACTCATTCGCTCGATAACGATCGATCGAGCCTTAGTAGATAGTACTATCACAATGATCGATAACGAGTATTGAATTCAAGTCCGATGCTCGAGATTGATTGATCAGTATTTAATTCAAGTCTGATGCTCGTTACTTAGTCAAATGTTGATTTCAATCACGAGATTGATTGATCATTATTGAATTCAAGCCCGAGGCTCGTTACTTAGGCAATTGTTGATTTCAAACTCAAGATTGATTGATCAGTATTGAATTAACGAGTAGTGCTTTTCAAACCTTAGGCTCGTTAATTTTAAGTCAAATGTTGATTTCAAACTCGAGATTGATTAATGAGTAATGATTTTCAAACCCAAAGCTCGTTACTTTTAAGACAAATGTTGATTTCAACATCGAGATTGATTAACGATTATTGATTTTCAAATCTGTGGCTCGTTACTTATAAGTTCATTGTTCATTTCAACCTCGAGATTGATTAACGAGTACTGGTCTTCAATCCCGAGGATCGTTACTAGCTTATATGTCAAATGTTGATTTCAAACTCGAGATTGATTAATGATTACTGATTTTCAAAACCCTTAGGCTCGATACTTATAAGTCAAATGTTGATTTCAAACTCGAGATTGATTAATCAATATTGATTTTCAAACCCTTATGCTCGATAATAATAAGTCAAATGTTGATTTCAAACTCGATATTGATTAATAAGTAGTAAATTCAAACTCAATACTCGTTACTTATAAGTCAAATGTTGATTTCAAACTCGATATTGATTAATAAGTTGTAAATTCAAACTCAATGCTCGTTACTTATAAGTCCATTGTTCATTTCATCCTCGAGATTGATTAACGAGTACTGGTCTTCAATCCCGAGGATCGTTACTTATATGTCAAATGTTGATTTCAAACTCGAGATTGATTAATGATTACTGATTTTCAAAACCTTTAGGCTCGTTACTTATAAGTCAAACTTGAGACTCGTTACTTATAAGTCAAATGTTGATTTCAAACTCGAGATTCATTAACGAGTAGTGATTTTCAAACCCGATGCTCGTTACTTTTAAGTCAAATGTTTAATTCAATATCGAGATTGATTAATAAGTAGTAAATTAAAACTCAATCTCGTTACTTATAAGTCAAATGTTGATTTCAAACTCGATATTGATTAACGAGTAGTGAATTTAAAATATTAAATATAATTTTTAGATACAAAAATATAATTATTAAATATTAAATAAAATTTTTAGGTTAAAATTTTGAATTTTAAATATTAAATATAATTTTTATTAAAAAAAATCATTTTTAATAAAAATTTCATTTTTAGGGACGACATTTGTCGTCCCTATTAAATAAATAAAAATTCAAATTATTTCATGAAATTTTGGATGGGAAAAAAATTAAAAACAGAGACGACTTTGTCGTCCCTAAAGAGTTTCCCGGGTAAAATTTGCCACTCTGGAATCCACGTGGAAGGGCGGGAAATTTAAGGATTATTAGGGACGACATTGTCGTCCCAAAAAATAAAAAATCGTCCCGAAAGATTTAACTTTCTCATATTTAAGTAATCGATCGTTGACCAATCTTTAGGGACGGCATGTCGTCCCTAATAATCTTTATTTTGGGACGACAAATGTCGTCCCTAAAGGTACGGTCTCTAAAAACCTAATTTGTTGTAGTGAGTGAAGGTGCGGTTCAGAATTCTTTTGTCGTGTTGGCGCTTCATTCTTTCCTTATAAATCTTGGCGTTCTCATACGCCTGCAATCTAAACTCTTCCAGTTTATTCAACTCTAATAATCTCTTTTCTCCGGCTAAGCCTTCATCAATGTTTAAGAACCGAGTTGCCCACAAGGCACAATGCTCTAGCTCAACCGGTAAGTGGCACGACTTTCAATAAACTATCATATATGGTGACATCCCAATTGTGGTCCTATAAGCAATTATGTACACCCATAGAGCGTTGTCTAATTTCAAAGACCAATCTGTCCTCGTGGGATTCACAGTTTTCTCTGAAATCCTCTTTATCTCTCTATTCGTGACCTCCACTTGTCCACTTGTCTGGGGGTGATATACTGCTGCAATCTTTTGCCGCACCCCATATCGTATCATCAGCTTTTCAAACAACCTATTACAAAAATGGCACCATCCATCACGAATTATGGCTCTCGGCACCCCAAACCTCGTCAAAATGTTTCTCTTAAGGAATCTCAAGACAACCCTGGCATCGTTTGGAGGTGAGGCCACCTCCTCTACCCATTTGAAAACATAGTCGACTGCTAGCAGGATGTAATGATTCGATTTTTACAATGTAAAAGGCCCAACAAAATCAATTCCCAAACATTGAATAGCCCTACCTCAAGGATACTATGCAGTGGCATCTCGTTCTGCTTAGAAATGTTACCAGTCATTTGACAGGAATGACATGCTCTAGTAAACTCGTAAGCAGAATTAAATATTGTCGGCCAGTAAAACCCACATTGCAGTACCTTGGCTGATGTCTTGTCTGGCCCATAATGGCCTCCAACTTCTCTTGAGTGGCATTGACTTAGAATACTTAGAATTTCATCACCATGCACGTATCTCCTGAGAATGTTATTAGAGCACATCTTAAACAAGTAGGGATCATCCCAGAAATAATGCTTTAAGTCCGTAAAGAACTTTTTCCTATCCATACTCATGAATTCTGGTGGTAGGTACCTTTCTGCAAGATAATTCGCAATGTTCGCAAACCATGGGTATACCTTTCCCATTCTTGATGTATTGTGTCTAGGCTGAGATTCAACTAGAGCTACTAATGAGATGGAAAAAAGCTGTTCATCTGGAAAATACTCCTCGATCTCAGTGGCCTTCTCCTTTTTTATCAGTGTTAGCCTCGATAGGTGGTCAGCCACCTAATTCTCAGACCTTTTCTTATCCTTAATCTCAACATCAAACTCATGTAGGAGTAGAATCCATCTTAATAATCTCGGCTTGGAGTCTTGCTTGGTCAGAAGATACTTCAAGGCTGCATGATCGGTGAAAACAGTGACTTTAGATCCTACCAGGTAAGATCTAAATGCAAAGATAACGGCCAAGAGTTCCTTCTCTGTGGTCGCATAATTCCTCTTGGCTCTATTAAGGGTACGACTGGCATAGTATATTGTCTAGTTGTGGCTTCTAGGGGGGTCCCCGTATATCTCATTTATTTTTCGTAGACGACCTCATTTTATTTGCCGAAGCCTCTAAGAGCCAGATTGATGTTATCATGGAGTGTTTAAATGACTTTTGTGCCATCTCAGGATAGGTGATCAGCCCCGCCAAAGAAAACCCGTTTGTTTCACCCAACTTCCACAAGCTTACGGCTTGGGAGATAAGTGCTAGATGTAAAATTCCTCTCACTTTGCGACCTAGGCAAGTACCTAGGAGTACCCTCATACACAAGAGGGTCTCTAAAACTACTTACTACCACATACTCGAAAAAGTGAAAGATAGGTTGGCTGGATGGAAGGCAAAGCGATTGTCTATGGCGGGAAGAACATTGCTTGGTTCGAGTCTCTAACCTTTGCTATACCTGTATACACCATGCAAACAACGGGTATTCCGGAAGCCATAAACCAGGAAATAGATAGGAGAAACTACAAATGTGTGGGGAAATAAGGATTAAAAAAAGAGGATTTAATGTCCGTTAGAAGGATCACGGACAAATGAATACATGAGCACGGACAAAAAAGCAAAAGAACCCTTGGGTAGGGGCAACATATCGCAATGTGAAATTACAAAGAAGAACAAGCAGACCCAAACGTCTGAAGAACCTGACCCACGTACCACTAAAGAATGTAGGAAAAATCATAAGAGAATAGAAATTCACAGAAGGTTGGAAAAGAGTACGCCCGGTTCACCAGGTTTTACCGCTGCAGGGCCCAATCATAGTCAAAAGAAGAGTTTGATCCTGGCTCAGAAGGAACGCTAGATTTTGTCCTCTCTTTGGCCCAGTGCTGCTCCAACCGCTCTATCGCTAGCATCATGCATTAGATCAAAAGGTTTATTCCATTCTGGTTCTACCAGATTCGGGCCAGTTATGAACATTTGCTTTAATGTATTGAATGCCTCCTTGCATTCTTCTCCAAAGACGAAAGGTACGTCTTTTGCAAGCAATTCAGTCAGTGGTCTAGAAATTTTAGAGAAATCCTTTATGAACCTCCTATAGAATCCCGCATGGCCAAGAAAGGCTCGCAGTGTCTTTAGGTTTGTTGGAGGTCGTAACTTCTCTATCACTTCAATCTTGGCTTTTGTTGGTCCCTTAGAAAGTCTAACACAAGTTTAGAGGGGGGTGAATAAACTTGTCACCAAAAACTAGATTAATTAACAATTAAGGTTCAGTTTTAACTTGTGTGGAGTTGAGCTGACAGAGCTGAGTATAAGTCAAACTAACTTATACAAAACTGAGTCAACCGGTAGCGGATTTAAGTTATAGCCTTTAACTGGATCTTGTTGATACTATAAGAAAAAGCTAAGTGTACAAAACTGAATTCTGGTGAATGTCAGTTTGTGAACTGTGTATGCTAGTAACAATCAGTTTCAGTATGCTGAATACACAATAATAAATGCTGTAAAGTAAATAAATGCGTAAAGTAAGTAGAACAAGAATTATGGTGGTTCCAGGTGGTGTAATCCTGTCAGTCCACTCTTCCCCTGTGATGTAGGAGGAAAATTACACTAGAACTTCTTGAGGTACGCAGTTACAAAAAGTCCTAAACGATAGTCCATGACTAATCCCTAGTGTCACTATCTAAACAACTAAAGAATAGGTTGGATTGATGCTCTTCAACTGCTTGAGCCACTGGTCCTTTGAGGGTTGTATTGCCTCTTCACCAGCTACCGCCACAAACACAGTCTACCTGACTGCAAACAACTGTCCTTAGCAACTCCTTGACCGGATTGCTTCACAGTCTAAGCCTTTGATTAAGAATCAAAGTTGGGCTGAGAATCAATAAATTGATTCTTGCTTGTGGTTCTTCAAAGTGTCAAAATATGTATATAATCGATGTAGCTTGAACACTTGATGAAATCTAGATATGATCTTGTTGAACGCAGATATAGACAGCAATTCGAATGAACTAGACTTTTGCACAAAAATGCTTGTAATCTTGTTAATTCCTTGTGTTTGATCCTTGGTGCAAAGTCCTTTATTCATAGTGTGAGGTTCAAAGTTCATATTGCTTGAATTTGAATTGCTTCAACGTCTATATTTTCAGATGTCAGGTGTCAGTGACCATTCTGACATTTCAGTTCTTCATCCAATAAGAATCCTTGATTTACAACGTTCGAATGTACTTTCAGTTGCTTGGATGGCTGACTATAAAACTGAGTATCCTGATCAGTTTTATATTGAGTATGCCAGTTTTCAGTTTGTTAACTGACTTAGAGCATTAACTGGATTTTTACTCTTCTTCAAAATTTCGGTACTCTATTTATCTGATTTTATGTGACTTAATCAGATTACTCCCTTCACTTTAGAGATCATCTAAGATATCATTGTCCTTATGATACTTAGGTCTTCTTCAAGATCCATAAAGTCAGTTCAGGCCATCACAGACTTACCAGAATTCTAACTTTACAGTCTCGGCTTAAAATCTTCATAACTGAGTTTGAACACTCAGTTCTTCAATCTTCTACAACTGAGTCTGTGCCCTCAGCCTTCAGTTCAAGATAAGTCAACCGAGTCTGTGACCCTCAGGGAACTTACCTTCTTCAGTTCTGAGTGAGCTTCAGTTCTACGTGTACATCTTCAGTATTATGTTAAGTTCCTGTTATCTAGATGATTTCTAGTTTTCTATTTTATGACACTTCTATCTATTACAATGCTTGTCTGATATAACCTATACAGTTATTAGACTCTAGTAAAACTTATACATTCAGTTCTAGACATCTTTTAGCCTTTCACTATAACAGCTAGCTTCAACACTTCATCAATGGGGTGTAAACAAACATGTTCTTGAATAAGATGAATAATCATCAAAACTAAATTTTATTCCCAACAATTTCCCCCTTTTTCATGATGCCAAAACCCACCTTAAAAGAAAAGCTTAAAGATAATAACAATGAAAAACAAAGTAAAACTGGAAACTGGATTTCATTATAAATTTGCAAAAACTGGAATTGTTACACAATTTATAAAAACTGAAATAATATATAAGCATTTATTAGTGTAGCTTTGATAAACTTCTGTTCCTTATCGTGAAGACGATATCCATCTTCAATCTTCATATCTTCCTTGTTGAAAGTTCTGAGATAGTCTACTTGACTTGTAAGTTTCCACTTCCTCCAAAGAAATAACTTAGGAAGATGTCTTTCACCTTTGTAGTATTCTTCAAATTCTGAAACATCAGTTTTCATCTGTTCTCTCTTGTCTTTGATTTGAAGTCTTTCTTCAATTCTCCTGAACTTCTTGTGCTGTGCCATCTTCTGATTGTGAAAAACATCAAATAAGAAATAGGCAAGATATTCTTCATAGTTCTTGTGCTTGTACTTAGTTTTGACATGGCTGTAATCTTGCACAAATTTCATCCATAGATCCATTGTCAGAGTAGCTCTTCTTTCATCAGGCTGTCTGTACTTAGCAATAAGCTATTCATCAGTAAGTTCTACTATATCCCTGACATAAGGATCTGCTGCTGACTTGCATTTCATCAGTTCTGTCAATTCAGCTTCAAGCTTCAGTTTTTCTTCACATAACTTCAGCTTCTTTCTCTGCTTCCCCCTTTTTGGCATCATACAACTCATTGATTAGCTGATGTGTTGCCCTATGATCTGCTGACATATTTTTTTAGGAGGTGAGAACTTGATCTGAGTTTCCAGACCATAAATGCGTTGATTGAGGTGCCATTCAGCTTGTGCATAGGTTTCTCGATCTTCCATAGTTGAAATTTTGAGTTTTTTTCTTGAGACTGAGAATCTCTGAAACTAAATTTGAAGTGGATTTCTTGATAATATCCAACTTAGAGTGAGTTGACACATCAGATTTCTTCCTGTAATCCAAGTAACTAGAAACATGTGACAGAAGACCACTTAAATCATCCTTTTGGTTGAGCATAATCTTCAAGCCTTCTTGTACTTTGCTCAATTCTTCTGTTGTAACCTTCTCAGATGGCTCTTCTTCTTCTTGTTCTTCTTCTTCTTCTGTTTCTTGGATTTTAGACTGATTGGCATCTTCAATTATCATCAGTTGCTGATTACCATCAGCTCTGGCTTCTTCTTCTTTGTTGTCAGTTGTCTAATTTCCAACTAGCAATTCTTCTTCCTTAGTATCAGTTTGCGCTGGTTTTTGTTCAAGCTGAGTGTTTGACTGCAAAACTGTACTTTTCTGAGTTTCCTTCCTTGAATCACCATCCTTATCATCATCTTTCTTCTTTAAAACTTCCTTCGGTATAGATGATGTGGTTGATTCAGTTCTCTTAGCTAGCTCTTTGAATCTGTTGAAGTAGTTGTTGAGAAACTCTTCCATTGGAAATAAGGCATAGAGATTTTGTATTTCCAGTTTCTCCAATAATAGTTTTTCCTCATTAGGTAGAGTTGCTTCACGAGAATCTTCACTCTTGAGCTTCATCTTCATCAGTTTGATGATCCTTTCAGCATCAAAGAGATACTCTTTAGGTTGCTGAGTTATCTGTTCCTCTTGCTCAACTTGCATAACGGAAACTTGTCTCTCTGATATTTTCTGCTTAACCTGAGAAACAATTCCAGGAACCAAGGCCTTCAGCTTACTGTCCTTGGTTGTCAGTTGTTGTTCCCCCTCAATTGGTGCTAACTGACTTGAAGTACCTAGGAACAAACATCTGCCAACTGACTTTTCCCCTTGTGTCTCAGCCTTCCTTTTAATTCCTTTTTGATGAGCGATTTGCTGGGACACAGTTTTCCTATTGGCTTCAGGTTGGGGAGTGTCTAATGCTTCTTTCCTAGAAATATCTTGTGCCGCACCTGTTGTAGAAGAGGTAGCAGTTTTCTTTGCTTTCTTCCTACCACTGAGTCTACAATCTTTTTGGTTCTCGCATCCCAGATTGAGGAGGGCTATTAATGTTGTTATTTTGTGTTGTATGGAGTTAGCTATTATTAGTAGGGGTAAGATTGTAATTGTGCTGTGTATTATCTCTACATATAAAAGGGCAGACATTACACAATAGTATATAGAAAATTGAAGATTGTAAACCTAATTTTAGCAATGTGAAAGTTATGTTCTTCGTGTTCGGGATTACTATTTTTCCATAATTCTTGTTAGATTTTAACATTTTGACAGATTTGTCCTTATAAACAATTTTAAAAAAAAAATTGTCATATTTGCCTATTATTTTACTTTTGATGTCTTTTTGGCCTGTTTCCCCCTTTTTTTTTCCTTATATTATAGGGGGAAGGGGCTACAAGGACAGAAAAATGATAAATGGGTCTAGAAGGACAAATTTCAAAATCAGAGATTAGTAAGGACAAATTGCTAATATAGTGACAAAAATGCCCCTTTATAATTTTAATAGTAACAGCCAAGGGACTAGTAGTAACAACCCATAAAATGTCGTAAAATCCAATAAAAATATAGTAACAGCCTAAAAACAAGTAGTAACAGCCCATAAAATGTCGTAACAGTCAAGAAACAAATAGTAACAGCCCATAAAAAATAGCAACGGACAATAAACAAGTAGTAACATCCCAGAAACAAGTCGTAGCATCCCGTAAACAAGTCGTAACAGTCAAAAAACAAGTTGTAACATCTCATAAACAAGTCGTAATATCCCATAAACAA
Source organism: Gentiana straminea (assembly GCA_036785695.1). Taxonomy (NCBI): domain Eukaryota; kingdom Viridiplantae; phylum Streptophyta; class Magnoliopsida; order Gentianales; family Gentianaceae; genus Gentiana; species Gentiana straminea. The sequence continues at coordinate 459,521 of JAVUPR010000426.1, read as the reverse complement.
GTAGTAACCATCACAAAAATGTAATAACGTTAAAAAATTAAAAGTAACAACCCTAAAATTTTTCAAAAAAAAAAAAAAATTACAGACTGCTTCATCGGCAACCATGGCAGCAACCGGCGGCACAGCCCGTAGGAGATGAAGCAGCAGCCGGATTTTTTGCAGATGAAGCAGCAGCCGGCCATCTATGGCAGCCACTCAGCCGGCCATCAATTATCGCCGCCGCCATCTAGGTCAAAAAAAAAATTCCCAAAATTAGAAACTGATTCGACGGGCTGCTCCCTTCCATTCACAGGATTAGAAACCACCGCCAATTGCAGCTCCCTCCCTTCCCATGGACGATTCCGGCCGCCGGGAATCATCCCCACCAATCGAGGAGACATTTCCGTCGATTCCACCCATCTTCTGATCGGATATCAAGCAGCAACCGCAAATTCTGGTAGGAGTTGCTGCTGTTGATCGGTGTTGCTGTAACTTTGATCGGTGTTGCTGCAATTTTTATCGTCCCGTTTCTCTTGATCGTCCGGCTGGGTTTTGTCTGCAATTCCGGCGGCTACCTCCTGCATTTTTGAACGATGATGGATGAGGGAAAGATGAATTAGGTTTAATTAGCAAAAGGGTATTTTGGTAATGTTAATTACGTTTTGTCCTTTCTAATCATCAATGTACTTGTAGCCTAATAAATGTATTAATTTGTCCTTTTGGACAAAAACCTATATATTATATTAGATATAAAAATGATTTTAAAAAAGATACGACCAGATCGATGAACTTATTGTCGAATCAATATCTTTCTAATTGCAGCTATTCTAGTAAAAGATAGTTAAGACATAATTATCCAAGTCATTTTGGGTTGATGGATATATATTAATTCAAATAAAAACACCAAGAAGCTTCAAAAACCAAAAAAGTTTCATATGACCCGATCAACGGTTGGTTATGATAAACTAGTTGCTTTGACAACGGTTGGGTACACCAATCATTATAAGCCGGCTTATTTTGATTCAAAATTGAAAATCTTTTCCTTATTATATGATTTAAATGATTCATTGTGATTCAAATTAAGACGACTTCATTTAAACAAAAAACAATCCGTTTATTATATTCAACCATTGATCCGGTCATATGAAACTTTTTTGAAACGTGTTGGTATTTTTATGTGAATTAGTTCTAATAAACCCAAAATATCTTGTATCAATTGGTTATAATATAGGGGGAATGAGGGAGAAGGACAGAAATATTTCATCAATTGAGTAGAAGGACAGTTTTTTGAAACTTTTGCATAAAGGACAAAACTATTTATTCACTGTCGAAATTCACTTGTGTTCGAAATTCACTTTTTTAAATTCAACGACGAAATTCAATTGTCGAAATTCACTAATTTTCAAAATTCATCGTCGAAATTCACTAATTTTCGGGATTCACGTCGAAATTCACTATCGAAATTCACGATTTCGGGATTCACTTTGGGGAGATTCACGATTTTCGGGATTCACTGTTTGTCCTTCTCGCTATAAAAAATATGCAGTTGTCCTTCTCCCTATAAAAATTATGTAGTTGTCCTGTTACTTAAAAATATTTCAGATTGTGTCCTTATCCCTAATTTTCCATATAATATAATTATGTCTTAACTGTTTTATAATAAAATGAATGCAATATCGATTAAAATACGGTCGTTAATGTTTCGACACTCGAGTTATGACTGTATGGATATTCTATCAGCGATAAGATTTAATTTACACAGTAACCGTTTCGAAGAAAAGTTGTAGTCATATAGCACATGACTCTTTCTAATGATTGAGTGTCGTGATGCAGTGCTAGAACCAACCACGATTGTTTAGTGTACAAAACATTTGTAAATACACTTTATACTTAAGGCCAACATATTCGAAAATATATCGGATCTCACACACATTGATAACTAGCCGGAATTAAATGGTGGTTATAGTGATAACCGAATAAAAGATTTTTATGTGCCTACTATAAATAGTTATTATATATAGTCGATATTTATATTCTAGTATTTATATATTATGAATAAATATTATTGGATATTAATAATAGATTATTATTATATATATTGATACTACATATTAATAATCAGTCAAGTATTCCTTGATGTGAATTCTCTGGATGCCCAGAGGTCGGAGCTTTCTTATTCTCTATGTAATATTCCGATTCTCGGGAAAGGGCAGACGTGTCAATTTGCGAGAACGAAATATTATGTTTATCTTTTTATGGAATTAAAGTTTATAATTGAATATAAGAATATAATTATATATATATATTTCGAATGCATATATATATTCTTCTTTGGGGCTGAATTGTAAATAAGGGGAATTTAGAGTGTTTAATGACTATTAATTAGTGGGAGGTTTTATTTGGGAAATAACCTCCCCACTAATCAGAAAATTGTCAGAAATTTAAACGCTCTAATTCTGAGTTTGAGATCAAAGGAAGAAGAAAAAGAGACTTCTTCAAATTCATTGCTCGTTACTACTCCGTTTTCAGATTCATCTATAGCAGGAGCATCGTGAGAAGGCAAGGATCGTTTTGATACTAAGATTTCCAGATTTCATCAAGGTATGAAAATAGCCCTAATCTTGGATTCATCACGTTTTGACCATGTTTGGTTGAAGAAAGTTGTTAAATTCGTAGCTTTGAGTGTTAAAAACCTTAATCCTAATCGGTTCTTGGATTGGTTATGGATTGGATAGGGTTTTGTTGGAGTCCTTGAGGAGTGCCTGCAATTTTCTGAAGTGTTTCTTGGAGTTGTGCTTTGAAAGGTAAGGAAATCTTCCCTATTGTGTTAGTTATGATTTGGTGAAGTTTTGGTTTTATTTTGGGGTGTTTTGATGTTGAAATCATGCTTAAATGTGATCTTGCAATTGCTTGATGATATGAGGTGTTGAAGTAAAGATTTTATGCTGTTATGAGGTTTAGAATGATGTTAAACTTGGTTGGGTTTGAGTAGAAATCGATAGAGTGCAGAAAACTGTGTTTTGTGCAGTTTTGCCCAGTTTTGGCGCCCACCAAACCTTTTGGCGCGCCCCAAACCTAAACCAGTGAGTTCTGTGAGCTTTCTGGTGCATTTTGGCGCACGCCAAAGACTTTGGCGCCCCCCAGACCTGAACAGAGAGTTTAATGAAGTCTCTGAAGCAGTTTTGGCGCACGCCAAAGGTGTTGGCGCCCCCCAATACTGTCTAAGTGTTATTTTGTGTGTTTTAAGCTACGAGATGAGTTCTAATTGTTACCCCTTGATCTAATAACACTAAATGAACATGAACAAGCCTTGATTAAGCTTCTGATGCGTTTAGTTCCGGCACCGAATGTACTCTTCCTTAGAGTTGAAGTTCGGGACCGTCGGAAGGGTATGAATGGCTTGTGCTTTGATGAATTAGTATTCATCAATGTCTGTGTACGTGTTTAGGATGTTGTGTCTAGAGTCTAAGAGAGGGAGTAGAGTTGTTAAGTGAGCTATTACCTTGAAAATACTTAGGTGGCTAGTTAATGATTAATAATTTACATAAGTGTGTAGTAAAAGACTAAACATCGTAACATTCTTGGTAAGGCACTTGCCTATATCGCGATGTGTGGGCGGTCAGATAAAGTGAATAACTCTACTGGCCTATAAACGGCTAAATGGTAGAGTGACTTTGCCGAACGTGTACACTACCGGGTCTTAACCCGTGGCTATTGGTGTGATCCACTAATAGGTTGCAAACGATACCTCATGGTGGGTAGCACCATGCGTAGTGCCCTTGAATGCCGGTGTAACAAACTTGAGTTAAGCTAGAAACGTTTAGTCACAACATGTTGATGAGCATGAAGTGAACCCTAGAATTGAGTCGGTCAAATAAAGATAACATAATAACTATGTAAACCTTTCTTTGTGAAATCTAGTTAATGCAATAGCTTCATTTCTTGCTAAGTACCTTTGTACTTACCTCAAATGCATGTTTGTTGTGTTTGGGGTTGAGAAGATGAACAGGTTGAACAAGAGTTTGACGAGGACTTTGAAGATGATCTTTGATGCTTCTATCATATTATACTTTTATCATATTTCTTTTTATTAGACTATGTTGTTTCCCCTTCAATTTTTATGTTGTAATTTCATTTCGGGACATGTGACATTTTATTACTCTTTCTTGTGAGACAATTGTTGTATTTCTTTCCTTTCTTTAAACATCGTATGGTTGTAAGATTTGAAGTTCGTGGTTGTAAGTTATCTTTCTATCTTTAGTATGGTTGAGTTTCTATTCTCATCTTGTACAAAAAAAATACACCCGAGTCTTTTAGCTTCCGTAAATGCGAAACTCGATACGACGTAGTAGAGGCTTACGTATAATATAGAATTTATTTTATATTATACGTGCCGAACGTTCTATTTCCGGGTAAGGACTCGGTATTCGGGAACGGGGCGTTACACTATAGGAAAAGTCCTAAATGCATGAAAAGTGGACAAGGAATTAATGGCAATTGCTAGACCGATTAAGACAATGAACGTGGGATAATGGTAGGAATAGCTCATAGGAAATAAGTCACCCGTTGAAGATATATTTGCCCGGGTCGGAAAGATTAATGGCAATTTTATTTATAAAATTTACCAAAAAATAATTTTAAATCTGAATTAACTTTTCCTGAGGGAAAATTCAAGTGATTGATTCATCCGACTAATCATAATTTAGACGACATGTCATTCGACCAATCAGAAGCGTTGGTGAGGTCGGCCATTAAGTGAAACTCGCTAGTTGACATTTCTAGAGGGAAAAGTCGGCCGACGGCGTCATCCAGCCAATAAGAATTGAGTATTAGCTCTTCCTCTCTGCTATATAAAGAACCCTATGGATGAAGATTAGAGCATCAAATTTTCACTTCTCTTAGAGTCTCTCATATAGCCTGCCCATGCCCCATTCCACTGCTGCTGACTACTAGTCAAGTAGCCTGATTGTCTATGCATGCTGCCTTGTGTCTTAGCTCTTTTGCATTCAAGGCTGACCTTACATCTTCTAAAGCCATTGTATCCTTTCCAACTATGAAGGACTGCACAAAGTTCTCGTATGATGCAGGTAATGACACCAAGAGGATTAGGACTGCATCTTCATCTTGAATTTTAACATCAATATTTCTGAGATCAAGTAATATTGTGTTCAGCTGATCAAGGTGTTCCCTCGATTGACCTCCATCATGCATCCTCAGACTGAACAGATTTTGCTTCAACAGCAACTTGTTGGTTAATGACTTAGTCATATACAGGCTTTCAAGATTTGTCGACAACTTGGCAACTGTGTCTACCTCAGCAACTTTAGTGATAACATCATCAGAAAAGCACAACATGATGGTTGAATGTGCTTTCTCTTCAAAATTTCATAATCTGCAGAACTGACATCTCATTTACAAGATAAAGGAGTCCATAATCCTTGTTGCATGAACAAAGCCCGCCTCTTGATTTGCCATAGACAAAAATTGTTTCTTCCAGTAAATTTATCGATTTTTTCGTTAACTACAGACATCTTTCTTGCCAAAGAATAGAACTTTTATCACAAAATCCTAGCACCGGTGAAGGTCTTGTTGAAGATAAAATTTGTTTGAACAGATGATTCCCAAACAGAACCTAACCTGGCTCTGATACTAGTTTGTTATAATGAAGGAAGGGAATCCGAATGCAAAAGAGATAAATAACAGAAGCAATCTAACTTAAAGAATCATAAAAAATAGCAGAAACAAGAAGAACAAAAGATTTAACGTGGTTTCTGGCATTGTGGCGACTACTCCACAGACAGAAAATAAATATTTTACTATGCACAAAATTTCAGACGGATTACACACATTACATTGATTACAAAGTTTGGTATTTATAGGCACCAATCTCAAAATCCTAACCGCCAAAGAATCTCTTTGGGAATTGCCATAAATGCCCCAGATTGTGGGCCCAACATCAGGTGACACCACCAGACAAAACTCAGCAGCGGCTGACCTTCCAGACTTGTAACCAACCAGCTCAGATGTAGAACTCAGTTGTATTCAAGAAACCTCAGCAGCGTCTGCTGACTTCAGAAGGACTCAGCTGACTTTCATAGACTAGAACACACTTACTCAGCTGACCATCACTCAACTGACTAACAAATTAGTTTCACTAGGTTAGAGATCAAGTCACTTTGCTAACAGTATTTTCAATCTCAATTGCATCTTCGAGTGTCAACACTGCATGTTTAATTGTCATTGCATCCTTAATTTGATTTGTCACTGCATCCTTAATTGTCACTGCATTTACAATTGTCACTGCACCATTGTTGCTTTCAAAATTCAAACCAACACTACCACAACGAAATATTTACTCAAATACATCCAAACATCATGAAGATATGAATATAACAACAATCACCTGTAAAATTGTATCTGCTGTCCAAGGTACAATCCATTGATTTCCAGTCACTTTTAAAAAGAAGTCTGTAACCTGAAATAACATCACTTTTTAGCACATAATTTCTAGATATTTACCCAACTCACCACATATAAGTCACATGATTGACGTCTTTGCTAAAGAGAACGGCGTTCCGATTTTGACAGGGGACAGTTGGGAGGAGCCCAAGCACATTCTGAACTCGATCTTGGTTTCACGTGGTAACCACTGAGTTCGAAAGTCAGATTAGTGGGAGCAAACCCAATTCATGGTGGAGCTAGATGTCAGAGAACGATCAATGAAGATTTTTCCCGAGAGATTGCCGCACGTCATGGCAAGACGGACTACATGTTTGAGCATCTCGGCATTCCACCATATGCCCTTCCACCTTGTTCTTCCCCACGTCGAGCCGCTTCTTCATCAGCTGCTGATCCTTATAGTTCTGCACCTCCTCTAGGTTTTGAGCATCTTGAAGATCCCCCAGAGGACTACTATTCTTAGGACGACGACTAGTCTAGTTATATTTTTCCGTACTTTTCCCCAATTGGTTGTTTTCTTGCCTTTCTTTTATGATTCTAAATTCCGACTTTGGTATGATATATGAGTTTTTATATAATTATGATAATTTTTTCGGCTTAATTTGTTTGGAGTTCTTTCAATTCTCTTTTACTGCTACCTTGATTATTATAAAGGTTATTGTCACCACTAGTTTTTGGCTTTGTTTTGTATATGAGCATTTCTGCAGATTCTCATGGATTCATCTCGAGAGCCCATTGTCGTCCATTTTTCGATCCATTTTTTCGCATCCACCCTTAGAGAAGCTAAGTTCCTTGCTACATTTCCATCTTTTCATTGGGGACAATGTTTCGATTAAGTAGGGGGTAGGGCACATCACTTAGCTTTTTAGCATTGTATTTCACGACATATTTGATCGCCTCGATTCTTTCGATGCATTTTCACCACTTTAAATTTTGATTAGTTTTCGGAAAAACTGAAAAAACATAAAGTCTTTGAGCTTTAGAGCTAATCAATTACATCTCTTTTTCACGAACGAAAAGGTCAAGGTTGTGTCGACTTTTTGAACTAGGTTCATATAAAACGCATATTCTTCTTATGGACCACATCTTCAAGAATGTATAATTCACTCTCTTCAGTGTGTAGTATAGATGTCGCCTTATCTTGGTTTCAGTTGACCTTAGTTTTCAGAGCTTTGTTCTAACTTTGGTCATTTTGGTCAAGTTATGGATCTTATAGGTCCAAGGATTAACGGATTCAGTAGTTGATCAATATGAGCGGACCGTGAGGATAGATAGATTTTTGAGAGTGTCCAACCTGCCCGAATAAAGATTGAAATTCTTTGACAAGATGGTAGCAAGTTCGGTGTTACATTTTATAAAGTCCCATGCTTGGCACCCACCACTGCAAGTTTCTGCTTCATAATCTACCAGGCCCTCACATAATAAAAAAAATTGATAAGATAAACGTAAGCCTTGGATTATCGGTTCTCGATCTGCCTTGCCCAGTTGACTTGACCTATAAAATTAAATAAATCAAATTATAAAATCACTGGGGTAAAAGGACAAAAGTTCTCATGATTTGCTAGCTAGACTTATGTTAATATAATGTGATTCTGTCTACACCATTGATGCTTGTGAGTTATTTCACACACACACCCGTTCATGAGATGAATATTGTTTAATGTGCTACTTATGGATGATGGTTGACGCAGTTCTTGCCTTTACTTTGTTGACAAGGAAATGTTATTAATTAACTTGTATATTGATCCGAGAGTTCATTTTCTCGCTTTTGTTTTCGGGACGATCAAAAGCTTAGTGGGGGTAGTTGATTATACGCTATTCGGAACTATAAAGTATATCTTTATCTACCCTAAATTATGGTTGAGAGAAGAGAGAGAGTCCGAATATTGTGTGAAATACATATTAAATGCATAGTGCATGTTCTTTGACTAGTGATTCTGTATTCATACGATTATACTTGTGGATTCGGCACTTTCTGCCTTGTTTTATGTGGTTTTCAAGAATACTATGTTCTCAATAAAGGAATGGATCTGGTCCGAGAAGAATTTAGTGGGTTGAATTAGATGAGTCGAGGAAGGAGCCTGCAGAGAAAAGAAGCCAGAAAGTGGGCTCGATTAGTCGAGGCCCACCACCGTCTCATTGAGTTCTTGGAGGACAAGTTAGCCAACCTACACGGTTTATCTAAGTCGGCTAAGGTTTTATTGAGTCTTATATATGTCGGCTGTAATGCCTAAATAAAGCTACAATAGTCTATTGTAAACATGTACTAAAATTATTCATCAAGTTTATGAAATAAAGCTTATAGTTTTGCATTGTGATTTTTTCTCGGTTTCCTTCTTTCCAAGCCATCTCTAGCTTGAGTGGTTCAAGTTAGATCTCCATAGCCAACGATATGATTGTATCTTAGACATGGTAGATTTACTTGTTTCTATGCGATGTAATTAATCTGAGTGGCTAATGAACATGTAATTTACCAGAATTAGTCAGAACGCAACAATGTAATTCCAGAATTAGGAACCACTGCTCTCGATTAAGCAATCTTTATCGATTAATCGAGGCATCCTTAGGTTTCCTTAACTTTGAAGATTCAACGTCCGCTACGTTGATTGAAAGGATTAATTCACAGTAGGTTAGATCTGGCCAATCTGTTTGTCGTATATCGTAAATTAACATGAAGGACTATTAGTGAAATGTTAGTTAGGACATAGTCTGGATCAATCCCTAGAAACGTGTTACTCATTGTCAATAGCTGTATAGGGAGGTTCTCGGTCTTAAGTCGGCGCTTTCTAAAACTTATTGTGTGTGGGTCAAATCCAACCAATGAAGGAGGTTAACTGCAAATCGACTTTTACTATCCTTTGAATGGAAGTAAACAATGTTAGAAGACTGCACCTGTATTTAAACTGAATTATAAAACATATTTTGATTAACTCGGGGAATTACAGAGCAAGGTAAGCATAATGATTAATTACACCAAGCTATGAGATAGGTGAAGTAGGAAGGGACACCTTTTCTTTTCGTTCTTATGTTGGTCAAACACCGCCTGTGTGTTCTTAATTAGATTGAGTGAGTTTATTTTTAAAGTTGCATTGTCTCTGTAGGATTGACTTTGATTCGCCGTTGCTACACTATTATTCACCTAGTGCTCTTGCTAGTATAAATGACATCACGCGCAACATCAAAACATGAAGTCGTTCTATCTTAGGCAGGGGCGGATCTACCTTTTTTGGGGTGGGGTCACATGACCCCAGTGAGATCCAGAGAATTTTTTTTTATTATTAAAACGATGTAGTTTTGTTGCTGAAAATGTCGTTTTATAGTTAAAAAATGTAGTTTTAGGCTCTGGTGACCCACTGAAACAAATGAATGGATCAAAAATATAGTTTTAGATTCCACTGACATCACTGAGAAAAATTCCTGTATCCGCCCCTGATCTTGGGAGACAGTTGCTTACTAGTAACTTGGGCACCATACCATAGCAATTTGCCTTAAGGAAAGAGTATCTACTCGCATCGATTTGATCTCTTCTCCTTTATTTTATGCATTGTACTTATATTATTCATTGTTCGAGTCAGATCTGTACGGTGATAGTTATTTTGTTAAATCTAATTAATAAACCGACTTTTTTTCGTGTTATATATTTCTGTTTTTTTCCCGTAATTACTTCCGTTTATTACGAATGTGTTCTGCAAATCATTACACACATGATACACTTTACCAACAATCCTTAAATAAATCACCAATGGCTTAGTTACTATATTTTAAGCTTTGCGTCAAACATTACATTCGATGATGAATCCCACATCAATCTCGATCGAAGAGCAAAGGTCCACAAAGGTTCACAAAGGGAAAAGAAACTACGCGCAAAACGACAAATTAATAACACACTAATACTCAGTTATTATTAATTAAAAAAAGAAAATTCTCCCACCAATTTAAGTCCAGAAGGACTTGGAATCCGGCCAGGAAAAACATGAACTATCGCCAGCCATCCGCGGAAAAAACATACTTTAAGAAACGATGCTGACTTCGGTACTTAATTATCGGTCAGGATCCTTCCAATTAGTACTTGAGGAAGTGTTCTCTTAAATAGAAAAGATCTAACCACAGACATCCAAAAAGTGAAAAAATCATCTAACCGTAGATTTCTGTTTTCAAAACTACCTGTTTTGAGAGGATCCTTGCTCCTTAACTATATAGATTCCTCGGAGGATACGGCCGCCCCCTCGTCGACGTCGTCATTAGATTCCTCAAAGGATACGACCGACTCCTGGTCGTCATTCTCGGGTACAAGAGATCTAAGATCAACGCCATCCCCTGGAAAATCCAAATAAGGATCAAAGCAAGTGTCTATAGGTAATGATGGGACGATTTTTTTACCCGTAAAAAACCGCCTGTTACACAAGCACGGAATGTCATCTTCTTGGTTATTTTCATTACAATCATCGTCTATAAGGAAATATAGTAGCACCTTTACTAACACCAATTGGTGTTAGTAAAGGTGCTACTATATTTCCTTATACGCCGGTCGGCTCCCTTTCTCTGTTTTTGTGTCCAAGCTTGGACTTCGCAACGCTTCGTCAGCTTGAGGGAAGATATCAGAGAAAATATCTATATATTTTATTGTTTTGTTATTTTACTATTCTGGCCTTGTGTTGTGGCCTATATATACGTTGTATCTCATTCTTTCTCACTTAATGAAATCTTAATATTCTATTCACCAAAACCTAATATCGTCAATAACGCATCCCCTGATTGCATTACAAGGATCCTTGGGGAACAGTATAGTCAAATGGCGGAGTTGACTTTGGGTTTTTGTAGTCGTCTCATAATTTTTATCTGCAAACACTTGAATTTAAGAATAAATGTATATATCAGCTTATAAAGGAAAAATTAGCAAATATTTTCTTAAAACAATATATATATATATATATATATATATATATATATATATATATATATATATATATATACGAACAAAAATATATGGGTGTATCTGCCAATTAAATATACCGAACCCTTGGAGATTGGATTCGGGTTCGAGGGAGGGATAAAGAATAAAGTGATGAATTCATACATGTATGTTCTCCTTGTAAGATCATTGCTGCAACTGCACAAATGTAAAGTTTTTTTATATCAAATTTCATGTCAATAAAATTGACAATGAAATAAGAGTCTTGAAATCACGATTTATATCATAGGGTGCCGGTATGGCCAGGGCCGAAAATGGTAGCTCTAGGGCTAGGCTTTTAAAGAAAATGAAAATGACAAAATTGACCTTGCATCTATCCCCTTAAAAGTTTTCTTCAGCCCTCTCTGAGTCTCTGACCGTCAGACGCTCCTCCATTAAAGGATGCAACCAAATGACCAAAAGCTTAATTACCTGAGGGGAAAGGGTATTTCCCAGCACTAAAATTCCTGCCGGAGCAACTTAACGACACCGTAAATCATATCATTCCTATTTTAGAAACTTCACTTAGTTCTTTTGCTTTTTGTTTCTCTTCCTTTCTCAAATCTCAAATCAAATTATCAAAAGATCTCCGGGTTATTGTGAAGGGAGGATGATATATGGAGCTTGCCAGATTTGGATGGAAAAAAAAAAATTAAAAAAATGCTGGAGATTTGGATGATATATACATTTTTTTTTAAAAGCCTTGCCCTGGAGCTGCCACTTTCGGCCCTGGCCATACCGGCACCCTATATCATATATGCTGTACATGCATGCACTAACAATATATTTTGTACTTGAAAAAAAAAAAACATAAACCAAAAAAACCAGAAAAACCAAACTAACCAATCAACAAGGAGATATTGAGAATGAAAAAAGTAAACAAAGTCATTTACAATCTTTGTAAATCACAATTCCTACTCAATGTTTTTTTTGTGTTTTCATTTATCGTCGTGAAAGTAAATTTATAGTGGTAAGAGGAGGACGTTGATGATTATTGGGGGAATTGAAAATATATACCTTTGTGTAAAAATAGTTTTTCTTGTATACCCAAATTTTTAATTCTTACAAACATAACCCTCATTAGGACGGGTAATTTGAGATTCAGGACGTGGTATAATGTCATGAGGACGGGTTATTTTTCATTGAGGTCGGACTAAAATAACACGTCCTCAATAAAATTTCTCATCCGGTCGTCTTAAAAAAAACCCGTCCCGTATATATTTATTTATTTTTTATTTTTTGCAATTGTAATTAACAAAATTGGACAAGGTTCAACCGAACCACACTGCCCCTTTTTAATTTTATTAAAAGGAAAAAGAAATGCCATAATTATTATGCTGTTATGCAACCCTCTCACCAACTTGCCGCCGGCGACCCTTTATATCAACCCCAAATTCAATTCTTGAATCTGCTCTCATTTTAATTTTTCTTTCTTTAAATCAACTTTGGACATACTGTACATATATGCTGATGCCTTAAAAAATAAACAACTCAACTCGAATCAATGAACGATTGAACAAATGCATCAACCGGAAGGGTACGCAATGGAGCAAAATCCTGATTAGCAAAAAAAAATCGTAAAACGTAACGGAGCAAAATCCCGATTAATTCTACCGTATATTAAATGATTCTCGACAATTTAAATCATGCCGGAGGGGGAGGAAAATGACGCCAGCGGTTTGATAGTGTGGAGGAACAATAATTCGCCGGAGGAGAAAGGGTTTTGCAGTCTTTTCCAATCCCGTACTATGTGGCCTGAAGATTTGTAATTGAAACACAATATAATTTTCAGCCCCAAAATAGATAAATAAAACATCGGACAATTGCTAAAAAAAATAATAATTCAGGACGGGTATTTTAGCACGACCGGATGAGAAATTTTATTGAGGACGTGTTATTTTAGTCCGACCTCAATGAAAAATAACTCGTCCTCATGACATTATACCACGTCCTGAATGCCAAATTACCCGTCCTAATGAGAGTTATGCTTGTAAGACTTAAAAATAGGGGTATACAAAAAAAACTATTTTTATCAAAAGGTATATATTTCGAAATTCCGTCATGATTATTCTACGCTAAGAAGGGTAACTAAGTCAACAAACAAAAACAAAACAATAATCATATAATGTAATTTTTTTTTTTTACAAAAATAGTGATAGTGTCACAACAAAATATGATCACAATACATTTTTACACATTGATTTTTGATGAGAACTATATTAATCAATAGTAGTCCCACATCATAACCAGTGATGTAAAAGCCTGTTGTGATCGTATTTTGTTGTACATATTTTGTTGTGGAATAAACATTGCTCTTTGACAGATCGGGACCCTCGGTTGTGTGTCTCGGTTCTCTCCCCACCCCGCCCCACTTTCTTCCTCAGTCCACTTTTCTTTAAATCTCGCATGAACACAAGTCGAAATTGCAGGACGGATATCTGAGGCATTTGCTCAACGCTCTAACCATTTGACCGGCAAACATATATAATATTCGGACAATTTTGGTTTCGGTGGTCTTTATTCATGAACCATAAGCAATTTGGTAATCACTCTATTTTTTTTTATGTTCAATAAAGATTTGGTCTTGTTCCAGTTTGGTGGTGTTTGGCCCTCATGGGGCTTTCTCTTTGTCAAAGCTAGCTTTCCTACAGGTCCTCGGCTTTGATCGTTCGTAGTTTGTTAGTCCAGTTTGTTCTGGCTTTGACCGTCTTTGTATCTGTATTTACCGGTGTTTGTCCGGCTTTTAATAAAAACTTTCGTACTTTCGGGAAGAAAAAAAAAACAGATTTGGTCATGTAATTGTAATTGGTGAAATCCCGTTGTACCTTGTGATTGGCATTATCGTTTTGTTTTTTATATCTTAATCAATAATTCATGTCGTACAAATTAAAATTTGCCGCCTTGCCTGCAGATTTGAACCCTTTTCTTTTGATTGTAGATATTCGTCTCTTTCTCTTATTATATTTATTTATTTGATTTTTTATTTTCTTTAAAGATTTTAGAGATTGTATTGAGGTTGCTTATTGAACTGAAGTTTGTTTAGGGTGTTGAAAAAGTATTACTAAAACGGAAAACGGTGCGTTTAGAGGGTAAAATTGAAAACGGTTATTGGGGTTGCTCTAAAGTAAGTTTACTTGTGCAAAGTAAACTTACTTTGTGACTCGTCATAGAAGGAGTCAACGGAAGAGGCTCACAGAAGAGGATCCGCTCCCCTTTTTGGCATGGTGACTAGTTACGGAAATTGATTAGAGCAAATTTGTACTTTTTCAGAGAGACTTTATGATACAATTGTTCCACAGTGTGTAATGCATTTTGATCGTATATTTCCATTTTTTCTACCATACACTCTTTCACCGCGTGAAAGAGTGCACTTAGTATAACTATTTATAATCGTTGTAGGACAAATTTTTCACTCCCTCCCAACGTTAAATATAAGTCATTTAAGAGTTTCAATATGGATTCATAAAGTGGTTAAATTGCATTAATTATACAATCTGATATGTAAAAAAAATTATCTTATATTTGATATTAGATATTAAAAATATTTAAACAAAAAGCATGATTAATACGACTAGATTAAGATAATCTATAGTAAACATATTTTAGGTGATCAAAGATGAGACGTTTTGGCTTGGAGTCGATTTGTTTCTTCATTTATCCCACATTGGTTCCATGGAAAAAATTATTAGATTTTTATTACTATTTATTATTAGGTTTTTTATTATTTATTTTTTTGTCCCACATCGCTTAGTTTGTTATTTTACTTGGAGTCTGTAGCCTATATAAAGACATTTAGAGTCATTGTAATCATTAGACAAATTTTGATATAAATAAATATATTTGAAGCTAGTTTTGGTGAGTTTTCTCACGTTGGTGTTTGGTGGATTCTGACACCGGTGTTTGGTGGATTCCAAACGGGACTTATCGAGGTTGTGAGCGAACCTTGTGGGTGTCCATTATACCATGGTTTTTTGCTACGGGTTAGCTAATGGTCGTGGTGCTCGTCGTATTGGTGCCGTCAGTCAAGTCCTCGGATATTTCGGATCTGATTCGGGTTACGGATCACATCAATATTCATGAATTAGAATCAAAATAAATCAAAGTTGATGCATTTTATTACAGAACGGTTAAGACATAATTATATTAAAACCAGTTCTTCCAAATTATTTCAGGTTTATGGATACTAATTCACATACAAACACTAACAAGCTTCAAATAAGTTTCATATGACCCGATAAATGGTTGGTTATAATAAATAGATTGTTGATTTTGATTTAAATGAATCCGCCTTACATTAACCGACAATGAATCATTTAAATCATATAATAACGAAAATGAATGTCAATTTTGAATCAAAATAAGCCGGCATGTTTTGAGATGGTGCATGACCGATTATGGAAATAGATCATATCAATTTAGTGTACTCCTCCGATAAGATTTTATGATACAACGTACTGTTGTACCAAGTATAATGCATTGTAGCTACATATTTCTGTTTTTTTCACCATACAAGCGTTCAGCGTGTGAAAGAGAGTATGAATGTGTGAATATGTTTCATTTCACTTGCTATAACTATTTACAAGGACTGTAGGATAAAATTTAAACTTTATCTGTTCCTAAATATAAATCATTTTAGATTTAAAATTTGGATTCATAAAGTGTTTAAATGACATTAATTATAAAATTGGGTAATTAGGGATAATGACACAATTTGAAATATTTTTAAGTAACAGGACAGCTACATATTTTTATAGGGAGAATGACAACTGCATAATTTTTATAGCGAGAAGGACAAACAGTGAATCCCGAAAATCAGTGAATCTCCCCAATGAATCCCGAAATCAGTGAATTTCAACAGTGAATTTCGACAGTGAATCTCGAAAATCAGTGACTTTCGACAATGAATTTTGAAAATTAGTGAATTCCGAGAGTGAATTTTGGCAGTGAATTTCGAACAAAAGTGAATTTCGACAGTGGATAAATAGTTTTGTTCTTTATGCAAAAGTTTCAAAAGACTGTCCTTCTACTCAATTGATGAAATATTTATGTCCTTCTCCCTCATTCCCCCATATAAAATACTAAATTTCAAAATTTTAATCTTATATTGATATTAGATATTAAAATGATTGTAAAAACAAGCTTTATTAATACGACCAGATTAACTTACTTCCAAATTAGTATCTTTTGAATTGCATCCATTTTATTATAAAAACAGTTTTTTTTTTCCCGGGAAACGAAAGGCCTAAAACTATGGGGGATATAAAAACAGTTAATTAAGACATAATTATATAAAAACCAGTTGATCCAAGTCATTTTTGGTTTATATATGGAGACTAATTCAGTAATTCACATAAAAACACCACCAAGCTTCAACAATGTTTCATATGACCCGATCAATGGTTGGTTATAATAAACAGATTGTCGATATTGATTTAAATGAATCCGCCTTACATTGATTGACAATGAATCATTTAAATCATATAATAAGGAAAATGAACGTCAATTTTGAATCAAAGTAAGCCGGCATGTTTTGAGATGGTGTATGACCGATTACGGAAATAGATCATATCAAATTAGTGTATTCCGATAAGATTTTATGATACAACCGTTATACCAAGTATAATGTATTGTAACTAGATTTTTTTTTTTTTTTTTCACCATACAAGCCTTCGGCGTGTGAAAGAGAGTATAAAATATGTGAATATGTGAATTAGTTTCATTTCACTTGCTATAACTATTTACAAGGACTGTAGGATAAAATTTACACTTTATCCGTTCCTTTATATAAATCATTTTAGATTTAAAATGTGGATTCATTTAGAATGTGGATTCATATAGTGTTTAAATGACATTAATTATAAAATATCAAATTTCAAAATTTTGATCTTATATTCATATTAGATATTAAAATGATTTTAAAAACAAGTATTATTAATACAACCAGATTAACTTATTTCCAAATTAGTATCTTTCTAATTGCATCCATTTTATTATAAAACAGTTAATTAAGACATAATTATATTCTATGGAAAATTAGGGATAAGGACACAATCTGGAATATTTTTAAGTAACAGGACAACTACATATTTTTTATAGGAAGAAGGACAACTGCTTAATTTTTATAGCGAGAAGGACAAACAGTGAATCCCGAAAATCAGTGAATCTTCCCAGTGAATTCCGAAATCAGTGAATTTCGACAGTGAATTTTGACAGTGAATCCCGAAAATCAGTGAATCTCGACAATGAATTTTGAAAATTAGTGAATTTCGACAGTGAATTTCGGCAGTGAATTTAAACAGTGAATTTCGAACACAAGTGAATTTCGACAGTAATAAATAGTTTTGTCCTTTATGCAAAAGTTTCAAAAAACTGTCCTTCTACTCAATTGATGAAATATTTTTGTCCTTCTCCCTCATTCCCCCTATATTAAAACCAATTGATCCAAGTCGTTATTGGTTTATGGATACTAATTCACCTAAAAACACCAAGAAGCTTGAAAAATGTTTCAAATGACCCGGTCAATGGTTGGTTATAATAAACATATTCTCGATTTTGATTTAAATGAATCTGCTTTACATTGACTGACACTGAATCATTTAAATCATATAATAAGGAAAAAGAATGTCAATTTTTAATCAAAATAAGCCGGTATGTTTTGAGATGGTGCATGACCGATTACGGAAATAGATCATATCCAATTAGTGTTCTCCTCCGATAACATTTTATGATACAACCGTTGTACCAAGTATAATACATTGTAACTACAGATTTCTTTTTTTTTTTTCACCATACAAGCCTTCAGCGTGTGAAAGAGAGTATGAATGTGTGAATATGTTTCATTTCACTTGCTATAACTATTTACAAGGATTGTAGTATAAAATTTACACTTTATCCGTTCCTAAATATAATATTTAAACTTTATCCGTAGGGCAAGGGAAGCAACTTGAATGCCACAAAAGGCACACCGGGATAAAACGGGCTTCCGAGTTGGAGAGAAAAAAATAGAGAGAAATATGCCAAAAAAAAAAGCAAAAAAGAAGAGAAAAAAGAAAATGATATAATAAAGGCAGTGTGGTAAGCGAACTCGTAGCAAGAAGAGCATGATCCTCGCATAAAAAAGAAACAAACGAGGACCTAAGAGTAATAATCGGTCTCCAAGCCCGGCCTGATTAAGGTACCATGTTGTGTAATCAAGTCTGGAGGCAAGGGGACTTAGGGGAGCGAGTGTACGCTCAAGTAAGTTAAGATTGTGGGGTTAATACAACTTGATTCTCCTCACGAAAGCACTATCACAAAGGATTTATCACACGACACATTGATGCATGGTAAGTAATGATTAATGGGGAGTTTATGGATTGTTGCTTGAGGTGTCTTCTGCCGGAAATCTTTATTGAATGTGTGGTAGTTAATGGGGATTGCTCTTTATTGATACTCTGCTCGAGGATGAGCAAAGGGCTAGTGGGGGGTAGTTGATGATGCTTAAAATTGTCTATCCTACGACATCAGCATTCTATCCATTATGAGCTAAAAATAGTTGTTTCGGACGATAATTATGAACCAATTGAGTTGAATGTCATATGTCGGGTTCGTGAGTCGAGTATTGTGCATTTCACATTTTTTTTTACGAAACCTTTTTTTAATTATTAAGAAAAAATAAGGTTCGTACAAGCCGTATCCTGGCCCCCCCCCCCCCCCTTATACCAAATACGTAGACGAAGCGTAGCCCTGCCCTTTAAAAACCTATGTTTGGCAAACCCAGTGTGGGAAAATCCTGGCTCGTAGAAAAAGGTGCAGCACCCTACGCTTCCAGAAAAATAAAGTCTCCCATAAAAGAAAGTTACAAACGAAAAAACAAGTGGGTTCCGCTCTTCTATGGTAGAAAATGATCTTCGATCCGTCAATGGTGGCTAAAACATTCGTCATGGTTTGCTCCATTCAAGTTGCGTTTGGAGGGTGTATCCAATAAATTTCGCCAAGATTTGAGCCACAAAAGTTTTTTGAGGTAATTATACCATCCATCGGTGACGTTGTTATAGAATCCTGCATAAATAATCGCAGGAAAGTAGTCTATCCATATAGTTAAAATAAAGGGTAGAGGCATACGAAACTCGTCAACCTGCTTTGCACCCCTCAACGTGATGAATGGTGCATCCAGGGATTTGAGCCATATCAAATGCATGATGAGAAGAGCCATCCACACGATCTTAATTGAGCCATGAGTTCCCGTGGAAAGAGTAGTGTGGGTATAATCCTTTATGAGAAGGGACCAGAGACAAGGAAAAAAATAAAAGTCACAACCTGGTTTGTACCCTTCCACAATAAAGTGTAGGGTGCGTCCATCTGAGAGAGATTGCTATCTTGTCAACGTATGTTCGGTATCTCATGTTGATCAGAATGAAGAATACGACGGAGTTGTAATGGTAACTGAGTAGTTTGGTCAAAACGATTCCTATGCGAATGCTGGGAGGCATGTCGGGCAAGGAAGTCAGCTACTGAGTTGGCTGATGATACAGGGTTTCACCCCTCCACGTGTCGTCTATCGGTTGGTCCTCACATCATGGATTAATACCAAGGTACTCGTGTTGGTGCCCGGACTCGAGGCAACGATGATCGACCATCAAGCAATGTAGGACAATGAGTCCCAGAGTCGAATACCGCAGGTTGGCAATATCGACATGGAGGACAGAATCTGCACCAGCTGTCCAAGCCTATTAACGGTGATAACTTGGGCTAGGGTTAAGGCCCATTATGGGTAGTTATGACAATAACTCAAACCGACCTAGTATTAGGGTTAGGGCATGTGTTTTCATTATAAATACCATAATCCAGGAACTACATAAGGCTTGATTCCTGGAACCTAACAGGATACATAGGCAATCTAAGATACATTCTTAGACTCAGCCGCAAACACTAAAACAACACCATCTCACTCTTTAGGCATTAGGGTTTTTGTGTGTGTTCATCACTAGATTCAATTAGGGCCCGGATTATCTAGGTGACATTATTTGTCATCGTCATTGGCGCTAGAAGGAGGGCCTTCTACTGTTGAATACACCAAGATCATGATGCCTCCCAAGGAAAAGAACGTCAGGAAAACAGCATCCAGAGCTGCCAATCAAGGCTCACAGATTAACGAGCAGGCAGACCCAGAGGTGCAAGGAGGGAAAGATCCAGCCTTGGATCCTATCCGTGAACACCGAGCGCTTGTGGATCAGTTGGCCGGGGCAGATCTTGAATTAATGTCCAGGATTATAGCAGAGGCAGTTATGGCACAAAAACAAGCAGCCGGCGGTCAGACAGACGCCGAGGCGGACGGCGGTCTGAAAGACGCTATAGAAAAACCCAAGCAAACTCGCAGGGATGAAATCAGTGCGTCCTCTAGCTCTGTGGAGAGAAAGAGATGCGAGATCCAACAGAAGCACCAGAATATGGATGAGGACAGCATCAGGGAAGAGCTGGATGTTATTTTGGCAAAAAATCAAGTCTCGCTATGGTTGGAGTCCCCTTTCACGAAGGAGATCGGGTGTTTCCCTAAACCCAAGGGGTTTAAGATACCAAAGATAGAGCCTTATGATGGTACTACCGACCCGGAAAACCATCTACACATGTATCTATCTCAGATGAGGTTGGATGGTGCACCTGATGCGATGAGATGTCGAGCGTTTGAGACGCTGCTCGTAGGTCGAGCCAGGGAATGGTTTACCAAGCTACGACCCGGGTCGATCTCCTATTTTTCCATGCTAGCCCGCAAGTTCCGGGATGCGTTCATCGTCAACAATAAGTTTCATTTAAGTGCCACGCACCTCATGAACATGAGGCGGCAAAAGGATGAAGCAGTACTAGATTATCTAAAGAGATTTAATCTCGAGGCTATGCAAGTTAAAGATGCCGATGATCGACTTCTGATCATATCGTTCGTGGGGGGACTGCGTAATATGAAATTATACAAGAAGTTGAGCAGAGATGTTCCTCACACCATGGACGAGTGTGTTAACGTGGTGCACAGATTCTGTCAAAGGGAAGAGGCAGTGCGTAGGCACACCCAATCCGACTGGATGTGAAGAAGGACAATCGTGGTCCAAACAAGAATCAATCCAGGAGACAAGATGTTGAGAGTAAACCTTCAATCTGGGATCGTATAGAGACACCCACCTCAGACCGCGGGGGAAAGAAGGGACCCACGCGCGACAAGGATTTCATTCCACTTAATCGATCTCGAGCCGAGGTGCTTTCGATCATGCTCTCGAAAAACATAGCGAGAAGACTGCCACCATTGAAAAAACCTCGAGAAAAGAGGAATTCAAGCAAGCATTGCGAGTTTCATGAAGACATAGGTCACACAACAGAGGATTGTCACGACCTGAAAAAAGACATCGACATCTGCATTCAGGAAGGGATGCTAGATGAAGTGGTCGATAGGTCTCACTGTGAAGGGCCCAGGGGGCGTGGAGAGTATAAAAGGAAGAACCCCAATCAAGATAGGGGTCGAGGCCGAGATGCTCAAAGATGGAGAGATCAATCACCTCAGCGGAATCGATCTCCAGATCGTGATAAAAATAACATAGAGAATTATTGCCGAGATAGGTATGATTTTTGGCCGTCAATGCAACGAGATGCGAATAACCTGGTTCAGAAGTGTAAACCGTGTCAAATCCATGACAATATTTCCCATCAACAAGCACAAGACATGAATGTCATCTCGTCAGCATGGCCTTTTGATCAATGGGGATTTGATATTGTTGGACCTCTACCCCGAGCCCCGGGGAATAATCAATATGTGGTTGTTGCGGTGGATTACTTCACCAAATGGATGACGGGTCAATCATGTTATAATATACTTGACCACCATAAACCAATAATAGCAAGAGGACTAGGCCCATCGTAGTATAGCTATAGTGAATCAAGGTCGATCCCACAGGGAACCAATTGTGGGTCATTTCATATATAAACAATTAATTAAACATGTCAAGGACATAGAGGCGGTCTACGACCAACATAAGACAAGAAAGGTAAAGACACGACTCGACACAACGTAATTAACCTCCTCCAATTATAGTCTTTATCGTTTGGACCTAGATAATTTATATAATAAACCGAACTTATTAACTCGTCAATCCGTTTGTATCTATCTTAGATTGGCTACGGGAGTCATCCCCTTAAACTTGACTTAGCACCAGTTAGGTCGCTAGATCACTGTGCTACATTACGTGACTTCGCTTTTTAGGCTTCCATCTCATATAACTTGCACGCTTACGACACTAAGGATGCCGATATTAATCGTACACCTCGTCTAGGCAACATTCCTATGGCTAGGCGTACTTCCTAAACGATTACTCAAGCTCTCGTCCAACTAGCAATTGCCAAGTTATAGTCTCATGCTAATCTACGACGTACGAATAATCAGGTGATAGCAATCCCCAAATAAAAACCTACCTAGATAATGCTGAATGTCCGTGAAGAGCAATTCATAAGCCTACCTAAGAGTTTTATATTGGTATTTCCTTTTACACGTTTTAATTAAACTAAGCGAGTAACGTAGCCATAGCCATACCTACTGATATAATAAATTCAACTAGGCTAAACCTACCATAAAGACGTGGCGAAATAACGATGAAACGAGGGCTCGGTCGACCGAGTGTAAGGCCTCGGTCGACCGAATGACACCTTTCGGTCACCCGAACGATTTCAACCCGAATACATCTTAGAATATATCTCTCGGCGTTTCATCATACGAACGCATTAAACGATGAATTCGCACGGTATTCATATAAACTAACATAGATACGCATTAATTAAATCAAGTAGATTCATGAATAAATACTAAGTGTATGACGTAGGTTATGGGATCCCATAGACAAGGAGTCGCCACATCCCTAACGTCATAGCCTAGATCTACATCATCTAGCTATGATTAACTAATTCAAACGATAAAGCATAATTGAGAGGGATTAATTACTTAAAAGAAAGAAACGAAAAATAAAGGCTTACATATTGCGCCCTTAAATTGTTTGGAAACCCTCAAATTATTCTACATTGTATCAAAGTTGTATTATGAATTGTAAGATTGAAGAAAGAATGAAGGGATTAAGGGATTTTACAATTTCTCGTAGGCTGCTTTGCTTATATAGGAGTTTCGCCGACTTATGAAGGATCTAGAAGGTAAATACGAAAAAATCCGATAAGTGACCGAGATGACACACTCGGTCGACCGAAGCTATAGGCTCGGTCGACCGAACCTATTTTTGCACATGTTAATCGTTTTTCTCGTCTATCTTGCTCCCCACTGCACGCTTGCGCGTTGATCTGATTAATCTTTCATTTAATGCTCCGATTTTCTTCCTCTATTATCTTGAGACCATTGATTGAATGACATTAATCCTCTCGATTTGTCGTGATCTACAAAATCAGCATTTATCGCACAATAAATCGGCTTTTAATAATGAAAATGGCTAAATACCAAAAATCATATTAATAATCACATAACATTAAATAATAAATATAAACATGTGATTTAATATGAAATATATATTATTAATCTCGATTTAAGGTCAATGTTGATGACTTTTACGGGTATAATTTGACCGTCATCAACTACCCCCCACTTAGACTTTGATCGTCCCGAACAAAGCATCAATAAGTCATTTCCCAAGACAACATTTTCCATGGTCAAGTCATACTTACGCAAGAAACTTAAGTCAACTCATACTAGTCATGCTCGAAAGATATCCATTATTCACTACTCGGTATGAATCGAAGTGATGTGTGCATGTGCATTGAGTTTTATATATTTGTGGCAAGATTAAAGTTTATGCTAACTTCGCAATCTCAACCTACCAACCTCGCATTCCCACTTCTTACCTCGCAATGGTTAAAGCACTAGAATAATAAGCAAGAGCGTATCTATAGGGTTTTTGGACTTGGAGACCGAGTACTACTCAAAGCCTCTTAAAGAGTTGAATATTTTTCATATCTTCATATTTTTCAAATACTATCAATCTCAAGGAAGAAAACTTTTTAAAGTATCCCCCTGTCTTAGATCAAATATAGCATTGAATATTACCACAAGCGCAAGGCTACTTTGGTAATTTACTACAAGCCCGAGTGTTTAACGTTTTGCTAAAACACATGGTACGTCTCAAGCTTATTACTCCGCTTAAATGGCTAGAAGATAAGAATGCATCAACGAGATAGATATTGATACTAAGTTCACATAACCAATCATCTATGCAATGTACACAAATTTCTTCGATTATTATGATTTGCGCGGTATACTCGATTCATTCATTGAGTAATTGAATAATAAATAACTACTTGCAAAAACGGGCATGAATATCCTTAAATTTACTTAACATAAGTATAAAATGATCACGTACTCATGAAACTTGGTTCCTTTCCTATCAATTCTTAGCTAGGAACTCACAATTCTAAGGGTACGAGATACATAATATGGTATGTATTCAAATTTTCAAATTTTCAAATTTTTTACCGTTTCATTCAAATTTCAATTATAACATAACATAGCTAAGTCTCCTACCCCCCACTTAAACATGGCATTGTCCTCAATGACAAAAATAAATGAGAATTTAAGAAAAAGACTTAGCTCTGGAAACGGCTCTCAAGTAAAGGAACAATATCGCAGTAAATGTCAGCACATTGTGGAGAAGCAAGTGAAACCCTATATAAGCATACAAACTCCATGAAACCGTTAATAACACCATGTCTATGGAAGTTATAGAATAATGTGGCAGTAATTAGGTATGAATACCGAAAAACATTTTAAGCCACTTTATTTTATACAACCAAAGACAAGAAAAATACTAAATAGAAAGAAAAATAAACAAGCAACTAAAGATGGTGGTCTTCAGTCTTAAATCTTAAAACCGGGTGGATAAGACAAAGATCAAAAAGCATAACCCCATGTGGGAAAACATGAGGGTGACTTGATCACTATGTATTCAATCCAGATAAAAGAGAAACTTGGTAAGGTATAACGGATTGAATGCGACCTATAGGCTAAAGATAAAATTGAATACTTAGCACGAAACTTTTCGCTTGCATTGGATATCAACAACTTAGGGAGATGTAACTACTCCTCGAGATTACTAATAACCCAATGTATCACGTAAAAGTCACAACCGTCATCAACAAGGTCGATCGGTGTGATAGTTCGATTATCATCATGAAAACTCAACTAGATCATGAAAATCAAAATGATAAAAAATAATCATTAAAGCTTAGCAATATTTCAAATTCCGCAACACATTGGTATTGTGTAAACAAAATGGAGGTTGAGACTATGATGGGTTTAGAAAAAGATACACATAAGGATGGGAAGAAAAGATAAAGGGTGGGTAAGAAATTGTGTTTTTGGGATTGAGAATTGTTTATAGGAATGGGATTGGGTGGGAGAGTGAAACGGATGGAAAGAAAGAGAGGCGATGAAAGAATGGTTAGAAATGTGAACCGTTGGGGCAGATTGGTGAGAGGATCGAAAAGTTTGAAGGTGAAAAAGTGTAAAGGGAAAGATAAGGATAATTGCAGAATGAATTGCACACTACTTTGGATTTTCACTTGGATCACCTTTCTAAAAGGTTTTAGAAGTTGACCAAAATTGTTCTTGTTCACACCAATCATTCTCTCGTTACATTTTCGGTAATTCTCAAGTTCTCTTAATGCCTCCATCTTAAGGTGGATTGCTAAATTTCCTTTTCTTTAGCAATTTCTTGACTCTCCTACGGAACTCTATTTCACGTGGCCTATATTGAGTAAAAAAGTTTTGCACATCCTTAGCCCAATGGCCATCGGAACACGGCAAAATAAAAAACCTCAACATATGTCACGTTACTTTTATTTGACTCAAAGAAAAAAAACCTAAAATCCTAAAAGAAATCCTAAGGGTTTTAAAGAAGTAGTTCTGAGTTTAAAGTCCTCAGCTCGACTTTCCAAAAGTATCCTTGTCAGTCATTATTCTTGGATCACTAGATATTGACCCCTCGAGCACTATAAGAGGTGGGCTTGTTGCTTTTGCGGATTAATACCCTTCCCTTGGTTGTGAGACCTAGGAAACGACATTTATCCATACCATTTATCCAAAGCTCTTACCTCGGCTCTCGTTTTAGGAATTAGTGAATTCTAAGAAACTCGGTTAAAATTACGGTTTTGGCCTTGACAATAAGAAACAATGAATCAAAGTACTCCGAATAAGGTCGGTTATGTAGGCAAGCCTACGCCGTTTTATTCGTTAGAACATATGTGACAGTTCAGGCCAATTCGTCAAGCTAAGCCCCGTTTAGCCCGAAGGCTTATCGGCTATACTAAGTCTTGTCGAACTGCTGTAACGTACTTCACGCGTGGAGGGGAGTTGATTGAGCCGAAGCTCGGTTGAACTCGCCCAGCCATGGTTAGACCATTTTCGAACCCATGTACTAAGAGTCTCCGATTTCTAAATTGTCACCCAAAGCGTAATCTCGTTTCTGTTTAAGGTGGGTTCACCGAGAAGCCATCACCATAAAACTCAACGAAAATAGAAGATGGTGTTCTCTCAAAACTCAACGTCTTCTTTAGATTGTGAATGCTTAAACTACACAATTTGTTGCTCCCATGGCTAGTAGAAGCAATCTCATGCATAGGACAAAGAGATTTTAACAGAACTACGAGGAACTCTTTATTCACTGCTTCCTTTCAACGACTACATGTTTTCTTACACCCTCTAGATGAGACAGATTTGGGGAAGAACCTCCGGCACTAATAAAATTAATCTTACAAACCAACTCCGGGCTAAGATTCATTCTAAGGTTCATGTATAGGCTAACTTATGCTCAAAAAACCAAAAGGTAGTAAAACATAAGAAAAAAAAAGGTAGTACCTTGCCTTCAACATTGTACCACGAAGAATTTAAGCCTTAAAATATATATTTTTTTCGGAGCCATCTTGGTACTTTAATGGTATTGTTTCCATCACTTTTCCCATCGTAGAGTAGTAATTCCGCATGTTGCTGGGTTATTTTCTCAGCGCCCGCGAAAAATTATTGACTTGGATTATTGCTTCCCTGGTTTCTGCAATCAAAAGAAAAATAAAACAGACCATATACTGATTTTAACATGGTTTCCCATGCTGCTATCAGACTTATAGATTAAACATACGGGGATAAACGGACACGCGAAGTCCCGTAAAAATAGAACCGGGCTCGGCGGCAACGAGAGGCGATCTCGGCGGGAGCGAAACCAAATGTTCCAGATTCGGAATTTTTACACATAGCAGACAACCAAGAGGTACTCAAAAACGACTCTAAAACAGAAAACTCGACATGAATAAGAAAATTATTTATATATAAAATTGACCGTTGGGTCCCCGGCAACGGCGCCAAAAACTTGATGACGGGTCAATCAGGTTATAATATACTTGACCACCATAAACCAATACTAGCAAGAGGACTAGGCCCATCGTAGTATAGCTATAGTGAATCAATGTCGATCCCACATGGAACCAATTGTGGATCATCTCATATATAAACAATTAATTAAACATGTCAAGGACATAGAGGCGGTCTACGACCAACATAAGACAAGAAAGGTAAAGACACGACTCGACACAACTTAATTAACCTCCCCAATTATAGTCTTTATCGTTTGGACCTAGATAATTTATATAATAAACTGAACTTATTAACTGTCAATCCGTTTGTATCTATCTTAGATTGGCTACGGGAGTCATCCTCTTAAACTTGACTTAGCACCGGTTAGGTCGCTAGATCACTGTGCTACATTACGTGACTTCGCTTTTTAGGCTTCCATCTCATATAACTTGCACGCTTACGACACTAAGGATGCCGATATTAATCGTACACCTCGTCTAGGCAACATTCCTATGGTTAGGCGTACTTCCTAAGCGATTACTCAAGCTCTCGTCCAACTAGCAATTACCAAGTTATAGTCTCATGCTAATCTACGACGTACGTATAATCGAGTGCATGCAATCCCCAAATATAAACCTACCTAGATAACGCCGAACGTCCGTGAAGAGCAATTCATAAGCCTACCTAAGAGTTTTATATTGGTATTTCCTTTTTACACGTTTTAATTAAACTAAGCGAGTAACGTAGCCATAGCCATACTACGAGATAATAAATTCAACTAGGCTAAACCTACCATAAAGACGTGGCGAAATAACGATGAAACGGCGCTCGGTCGACCGAGTGTAAGGCCTCGGTCGACCGAATGACACCTTTCGGTCACCCGAACGATTTCAACCCGAGAATACATCTTAGAATATATCTCTCGGCGTTTCATCATACGAAACGATTAAACGGTAATTCACACGGTATTCATATAAACTAACATAGATACGCATTAATTAAATCAAGTAGATTCATGAATAAATACTAAGAGTATGACGTAGGTTATGGGATCCCCATAGACAAGGAGTCGCCACATCCCTAACGTCATAGCCTAGATCTACATCATCTAGCTATGATTAACTAATTCAAACGATAAAGCATAATTGGGAGGGATTAATTACTTAAAAGAAAGAAACAGAAAATAAATGCTTACATATTGCAGCCCTTAAATTGCTGGAAACCCTCAAATTATTCTACATTGTATCAAAGTTGTATTATGAATTGTAAGATTGAAGAAAGAATGAAGGGATTAAGGGATGATTTACAATTTCTCGTAGCTGCTGCTTATATAGGAGTTTCTGCCGACTTATGAAGGATCTAGAAGGTAAATACGAAAAAATCCGATAAGTGACCGAGATGACACACTCGGTCGACCGAAGCTATAGGCTCGGTCGACCGAACCTATTTTTGCACATGTTAATCGTTTTTCTCGTCTATCTTGCTCCCCACTGCACGCTTGCGTGTTGATCTGATTAATCTTTCATTTAATGCTCTGATTTTCTTCCTCTATTATCTTGAGACCATTGATTGAATGACATTAATCCTCTCGGTTTGTCGTGATCTACAAAATCAGCATTTATCGCACAATAAATCGGCTTTTAATAATGAAAATGGCTAAATACCAAAAATCATATTAATAATCACATAACAATAAATAATAAATATAAACATGTGATTTAATATGAAATATATATTATTAATCTCGATTTAAGGTCAATGTTGATGACTTTTACGGGTATAATTTGACCGTCATCACACTTCACCTCGGTAGCTCACCCTCAGGCAAACGGTCAAGTCGAGCAGACAAATCGGCAAATCAAGCTTGGGTTGAAAAAGAGGCTAGAGGCAAAATGTCGAGATTGGGCGGTATAACTTCCGAGCATCATATGGTCATACAGGACATCTCCTAATTCCTCGATAGGAGAAACACCTTTCTCCCTAGTGTATGGGTGCGAAGCGGTGATACCCGACGAGATTGGCGTCCCTTCTCCTCGAGTTCTGGCCTATAATGTCGAAACAAATGCTCCTAACCTTCGACATGAAAAGGATAACGTTGAGGAGTGAAGAGAGATAGCCTTAGCCAGAATGGCAAGGTACAATCAGAAGATCTCTCAGTATTACAACTCGAGAGTTAAGCACAGATACTTCAAAGTTGGAGATCTGGTCCCTAGAAAGAACGAGGCGAGTCGGCAAGAAAAGATCGGAATATTGACCTCAAATTGGGAAGGCCCGTACCAAATTCTCAAGGTTCACCCCAAAGGGTCCTATCAACTCGGGCGAGCAGATGGGACCATGGTTCCTCGACAATGGCATGCCAACAACTTGAGAAAGTATTATGTTTAAGTTCAGTCTTATTTTGATCAATTTCTGTGTTTTGTTTTGAATCATGTAATAAGTCCATGTGACCATTCCATAAGTATTCTAATGAACATGTTTTTCCTCGAGTTGCTTTTATGTTTGTTAGGATTTATCGCAATAACATTACAATCGACAAAGAATAGGTAAATCCGCAAGTCGGACATCTCAGTATAGCAAAATGCAAAATAAGCCTAGTAGGCGAAAAATGCAAAGGCAAAAAGACGGTTCGCATGGTCGGGCCAAATGTCCCAGCTAAGAGCCAAACGAGCCCAAGAGGCGAACGAGGCCAAAGCAAAGGACGGTTCGCATAGTCGGGCCAAATGTCCCAGTCGAAAGCCGAACGAGCCTAAGAGGCGAACAAGGCCAAGACAAAGGACAGTTCGCATAGTCGGGCCAAACGTCCCAATCAAGAGCCAAACGAGCCCAAAGGGTGAAAAAGGCCAAAGTAAAGGGACAGTTCACACAGTCGGACTAAAACACTCAACCTGAGGCCAATCAAGCCTATGAGGCAAAAAGGCCAAGGCAGACGGGTCGATTTCAGTTAAACTCACAAGTGCAATAAGAAACAGAGGTTCATAATACACTTGGGGGGCAACACGATGTCGATAAAGCAAGCAGCGAACAGAGCCAAAGGCTCGACGAGCAAAAAGCTAAGAAACATTGAGATATGAAAGATAGACAATAACAAGAAAGGAAATAAAAACATTGCAAAATCAGAATCAAATTCAGATCAAAAGTTGATACAAAACAGGGCCAGGTCGAAAAGACCAACCAAAGTTAGTTCACAGCAATGTATATTGTTACAAATCAAATCTTAAAGTTCAGCAAAAGAAAATTTTGAAAAAACGACAATCAGGGGTCGGCATCAGGGGTCGGCTCAGGGGTTGGCTCAGCAGCAGAGGCAGAAGTTGAAGGACCGTACTTGGTGGCAAGAGATTCCCCCCGTTGGAACTCCTCACTGTATTGGTCGTACATCTTCTCCTAGCAACCGGAGTTTTTCCAGTAGCAATCCAAGGAGGATTCCGGCAAGGGGTTCATGTGGATTAGCGATAGAGGCCGGACGCGTGGACGGCTTGCGCACTGAACTACTCTCCGTTGACGGTCAAATCGACGATCTTATAGATCATCTGAGGTACAACCGTCAAACTACTTAACGTGTTTATTGAATTAAACGAAGAACGATCTAGAAAAGGAAATCAAATTTTAAATTCCGCTGCGTTAAACTAGTGATTTCCTAACAGTGGAATCAGAGCGAGACTTCGAGCTTAAGCAATAAGCATAATTTAATTGCGTAGTATTTAATCGATAGATGCAAGATTTAAATCACGAAACGTTAAAACAAAAACAAAAAATAAATAAATATAGGGTTTATGGGGGCCGGCCGACTGGCGGCGGCCCCCTCCCTCGGCGGCGGCGGCGGTGGCCTTCGGGCTGCCGTCCGTCGGCTCTCTTCTTCCAATGGGGGAGATCGACCCTTTTCGTTTTATGATATTTATTGTGCATAGATATCTCGTTTGTTTAGTTGTGTCATACGGCCAACCAATGGTTAAAATAGTTTGGACCATTGGGAAACCATATGGCATGTTGGCTTTCCAAATTTTGATTTGGAATAGGCCTAGGCCCTTTTCAAATATTTGATTTGTAAAAGGCCTAGGCCTAGGCCACTTCCGAAATTTTGATTTTGGAAAGTGGCCAAGCCTAATCCAAAATTAGTTGGCCTTTCCAAATGTTTGATTTGGAAAAGGCCTAGGCCCTTTTCAAATATTTGATTTGTAAGAGGCCTAGGCCTAGGCGACTTCTAAAATTTTGAGTTTGGAAAGTGGCCAGACCTAAGCCAAATTTAGTTTTGAAAAGGAAACAAATAGGAGACTTTATAATTTTAATTTATTTTGAAAAGTTCAAATTTAATTGAAATTAAAATCGATTTAAAATTAAATGTTAATTTTAATTTCGATTATGTCATATAATTAATTAAATGTTATTTAATTATTTGACGTGATAAAATAAAGACGCATTAAGTAGTTAAAAATTAGAATTTAATCTTTTTCATAAGAAAAAAATTGTATGGATTAGATATGTAGATATAATGTGATTATATGGACCCCGATTGATCATGGACTCAACCAATAGGATAGATGGGAATGTTTTCTTTATGTTGGTTTTTGAAAAATTGTCCTAGGCCGTTATGAAGAACGTGACCTAGTTTACTTTTTGCATTTATCCCAATCCCGTTAGCTCCCCCCCGTGTGCGGCGGGTGTAATTATTTATTATGTAACAAGAATGGAGCAAGAAGCGAAGACCAAGGAGAGATAAAGAACCCATTGGCGTACAACAATAAAGATCCTATTGGCGGTTGCAGATACCCTTAGTTTGTGACCCGCGGTTTCGTCAGTTTGTATTCGAAACCGCACCTAGGAAAAGTCCATGATCATACCGGTTATCGCGGAATGTTGTGTATGTTTTACTTTATATGATATTGTAGTAATATGCACATAGTAGATGAGACCATAATTAAACCAAATTAATTGAGCGAATTAATTTTAAAATTATTCCCATGCCAAAAATCGAGTCAGAATTGTCTCCCAATATTATAATGACGGTGAAGAGCCTTTGTTCGGATCCAACTGATCGACCCTCGTCGGGAGTTGACCTACCACGGGTATATCGTTATTATTGAGATATGATCGCTATGAGATCTCATGAATATTGGGTTATGACTCGACTAGAATCTTGTGGTGATTAGCCCTCGTCAGGACCGTCTGATTTTAGAGACAAGGGGTTGACTATCACATAGAGATGTGAAACGTCAAAGAGTTGACTAGTCAGCCACTGGGAGTCACATGTGATGCGACTGGTAGGAGTACCTACCTGTCGAAATTATCTCGGTTGATCGGCCCTCGTCGGGAATCGAGATAACTAGATGGGATCCCAGCCACTAAAGAATTAATTAAATTCTTGAAAGCCAATTGGGAATAGTTGGCTAGTGGGAGTAAAACCTTATAAAATTTTAAGTGCAAATTTAGGGTTTTTATACATGAGCTTTTACTTATTCTATCTTTATTTATTATTGTAGAAAATATCAAACAAATTGAACCTTCGTTTTATCATCGAAAACAAGCTTGACGAAACTAATTTTCTCAATTGGGAAAGGAACCTCAAAATCGTTTTGAGGCACGAGAAGATTGGCTATGTCTTGGACGAGGCCCTACCGGAAAAGCCCGCTGAGGGTTCGACTGTGGATGTTGTCGAGAAGTATAACAAGCACTGTTCTGATAGTACTGATGCTTCATGTATCATGCTTGCTTCTATGACACCTAAACTGCAGAAACAGCATGAGTCTATGGACGCCTACACAATCATGGTCCACCTAAAGGAACTCTATGCTTCTCAGTGTCGCACTGAGAGGTACGAGGTCTCGAAGGCCATGTTTAGTTGTAAGATGGCGTCTCGGACTGCTGTGGGGTCACACGTGCTTAAGATGATCGGGCACATAGAGAGGCTTGGGAAGCTGGGCCACAAGTTGGAACGTGAGTTGAGTATTGACTTGATTCTACAATCTCTACCTGATTCATTCTCGCAGTTCGTGATGAACTATCACATGAACAAGATAGATTGCTCCCTTGCGGAGTTATTGAACATGTTGAAGACTGCCGAGGCCACTTGTGGGGAAGGGAAAGCAAGTGTTGCTTGGTCACTTCGAGCAAGGGCAAGGCAAAAGCCCGAGAGAAGTCCAAGAAGGCAAAGGCTGCACCTAAGCCAACGCCTAAGATAGCAAAAGACAAATCCAAGGATGCTTGCTTCCATTGCGGTGAGACCGGACATTGGAGGAGAAGCGCAAAGGCTTCTTGAGTACCAAGAAGAAGCATTCGATGCTTCGACTTCAGGTATATTTATGATTGAGATCAACATTACTTCTTCTAAGTCTAACCACTGGATATTAGATACTGGTTGTGGTTCTCATATTTGTATGAATATGCAGGCACTAAGAAGAACTAGAGATCTAAAGAAAGGAGAGGTGGACCTATCCGTTGGGAATCGAGCAAGTGTTGCTGCGCTGGCCGTAGGAGTTTATTTTCTTTCATTGCCCAGTGGGCTAGTACTTGAACTTAGTAACTGTTATTTTGTTCCTGCTCTTACGAAGAGAATTATTTCCATTTCCGCATTAGATGTTGATGGTTTTTCATTTACGTTTGAGAATAAATGTTGTTCTTTTTCACGTGATGGAATCTTTTATGGTACTGGCATACGATCCAATGAATTGCTTGAGCTCATACACACTGATGTATGTGGCCCAATGTCAATTCAAGCCAAAGGAGAATACTCTTATTTTATCACTTTCACTGATGACCATTCTCGCTTTGGTTATATATACTTAATGAAGTATAAGTCTGAAGCCTTCGAAAAGTTCAAGGAATTCAGAAGTGAAGTGGAAAAACAGAGATCAAAACACTTCGATCCGATCGAGGTGGAGAATACTTAGATGGAGAGTTTCAAGACTATTTGAAGGATAATGTGATTCTACCTGAATGGACCCCTCTAGGCACACCTCAGATGAATGGCGTATCTGAGAGGAAGAACCGTACCTTGTTAGACATGGTACGATCCATGATGAGCTACGCAGTTCTCCCAAAATCATTTTGGGGGTATGCTCTAGAAACTGCATCATATACACTGAACCGAGTTCTATCAATGACGGTTGAATCCACACCATACGAGGTATGGCATAAGAGGAAACCGAGTCTAGCATTTCTTAAACCTTGGGGTTGTCCAACTTACGTGAAGCGGATGATGCCTGACAAATTAGAAGCTAGATCTGACAAATGTCTGTTTGTGGGATATCCTAGAGAAACTAGAGGATACCAATTTTACCATCCTGAGGAACAAAAGGTGTTTGTTGCCAGGACTGGCCACTTTCTAGAGAAAGAGTTTATTCTAGATAGGGTCAGTGGGAGTAAGATTGATCTTGAAGAAATTCGAGAACCACTTACGGATGACAGTCAGTTGATGGAAGTAGAGGAGACACCACATACCGATGTGACGCCAGCCTCTACCGTGGACACATTAGCACCTCGAAGATCCACCAGGGAATGCCGTGAACCCGAAAGGTATACTGGCGTGTATCTCATGGAAGATGAGGACCCTAGAACTTATGAGGAAGTGCTATTAAGGCATGACAAAGAGAAATGGCTGGAAGCCTTGAATTCTGAAATGGAATCCATGAAAGACAACCAAGTTTGAAACTTAGTTGATCCACCTAAAGGAATAGTTCCCATAGGGTGTAAATGGGTCTTTTAGAGAAAGACCGACATGGACGGTAACGTGACTACCTATAAGGCTAGGTTAGTGGCAAAAGGTTATAAGCAAAGACAAGGAGTTGACTATGACGAAACCTTTTCACCTGTTGCCATGTTAAAATCCATTAAAATTTTGCTCGCTATTGCAGCATACCATGATTACGAAATCTGGCAGATGGATGTGAAAACAGCTTTCCTTAACGGGAACTTGTCTGAGGAAGTGTATATGACACAGCCTGAGGGTTTCACAACCAATGATGCCAGGATGGTGTGTAAGTTGCAAAGATCCATTTATGGATTATAGCAAGCTTCTCGGAGTTGGAATCTTCGCTTTGATGAGATAATCAAACAGTTTGATTTCATCAAAAACGAAGATGAGCCCTGTGTTTACAAGAAGGTTAGTGGGAGTGCCATTGTGTTCTTAGTGCTTTATGTAGACGACATATTGCTCATAGGGAATGATGTGCCTATGTTACAATCGGTCAAAGCTTGGTTATCCAAGAACTTCTCAATGAAGGAATTAGGAGATGCAGCCTATATTCTAGGAATAAAGATCTATAGAGATAGATCTAAAAGGTTGCTTGGTCTATCGCAATCCACCTATATAGACAAGATGCTGAAGAGATTCAGCATGGAGCAGTCCAAGAGAGGATTGATGCCCATGTCACATAGGGTCTACCTGTCAAAGGGAATGAGTCCTTAGACAGAGGAGGAAATGGCACAAAAGTGTAAAGTCCCTTATGCTTCGGCAATCGGGTCTATCATGTATGCCATGTTATGCACAAGACCAGATGTCTCGTACCCTCTTAGTATGACTAGTAGGTACCAGTCCGATCCAGGTGATGGTCACTGGATTGCTGTGATGAATATCCTTAAGTACATGAGACGTACTAGGGATATGTTCCTGGTTTTCGGGAATGATGATTTAGTATTACGAGGTTACATAGATGCCAGTTTCCAAACTGACAAGGACGACTTTAAGTCGCAATCTGGATTTGTGTTCACGCTTAACGGCGGAGCGGTGAGCTGGAAGAGTTCCAAGCATGAGACTACTGCAGACTCTACAACAGAAGCCGAATACATAGCAGCCTCGGAGGCGGCAAAGGAAGCAGTTTGGATGAAGAAGTTCATTACTGAACTTAGTGTGGTTCCCTCCATTGAAGGTGCAGTGCCTCTGTACTGTGATAGTAATGGAGCGATATCTCAGTCAAAGGAAGCAAGGTCTCATCAGAAGTCCAAACATGTGCTACGGCGCTATCACTTGATTAGAGAGATAGTAGATAGAGGAGATGTAAAGATAGAGAAAGTCCACACGGATGATAACATAGCTTATCCGTTAACCTAGGCATTGTCGCAAGCAAAGCATGCGAAACATGTTCACTTGCACGGGCTTAGGCATATGGGTGATTGGCTTTAGGCCAAGTGGG
Source organism: Gentiana straminea (assembly GCA_036785695.1). Lineage (NCBI taxonomy): Eukaryota > Viridiplantae > Streptophyta > Magnoliopsida > Gentianales > Gentianaceae > Gentiana > Gentiana straminea. Next base: position 422,656 of record JAVUPR010000426.1, on the reverse strand, counting down.
AGATTGTTGGAAGGGTGTCCTAAACCCAATCGGGTTGGACCGGATCCGACCGGGTCGGGTCATTTACAGTCTATTTAGTTCATGTAATAACTTTATTATGATTAATAAAAGCACTTATGTTATTATATATTGTTTACCTTCATATTATTTGTTGTACATATGTAGTAACGTCCCTAGTATCAATCTGTGATAGAGAAACCATGATAGTGATTATGGTTGATGAGATCTCTTATCACTATAACAAGGTTGGTACTTAAATGTCTCTAGTCTTACATATTATCGAATGGGACATTGATAGTATATCAGACTAGCACGTACTGGATGTCTTCTATCTTTTAGAAGATAGGGATAGATCTCGTCTATCGAAGTGTAGAGACACTTGGACTGTATGTGGACATGTATTAGAGAATGCGTACGTTAGACTGACCCACTTACATTAAGTGTCACACTATGTGGCGGTTGTGTAACTTACAGCGATAGGATTGTAAGTTACACGGTAACTGCTTCACATGAAAGGTAGTAGTAATTGCTTTTGACTCTTCCGATGATTGGGGGTCACGGTGTGTTGCTAGACGCTATCCCGTGATCGTTAGGCATGAAGGGCATTTTAGTAATTTGCACTCTGTGTCTACGGCCAACATATTCGGAAGCCTATCGGGTCACACACATATGAACACCGAGTCGGATTAAAATGCGGTTATAGTTGATAACCAAATAAGGAAAGTTTATCTCTAGACTATAAAGGTTACAGTGGTAAATTAATATGGTGGTATTTATTTATTATGAATAAATAAAATACAAGATATTAATTATATATACATTATGTTAATTAATGAATATTCCGGAAGCCAATTAATTGGCATATGGGGCGCTACAATTGAGTGTATAAGATACACTTGGATTGTGCACTTTAATTAATAGATTACCATAATATTAATATAAGATATTATTTGATTTTGGAAAAATAGATTTATGGTAATAAGATAATTATATTCAATATATGATGTTGGCAAAATAAATTATAATTAAAGAGATAAATCAATCTAGGAGATTTTCTTTATTTTATTGGAAAAAAGGTTTTCTTCTTCTACACACATATGGGGCGCCACTTTTGACTATAAATAAGAGGTGGGTGTCAAGCTCTTTAGTACATCACAATTGCAAGAGCTCATAGTTCTTGTGTAAAATAGAGAGCAATCCATAGTGAGTTTGTGAGGGAGGAAAAGGCCGGTCTAGCAACCGGAGTTTTTCCAGTAGCAATCCAAGGAGGATTCCGGCAAGGGGTTCGTGTGGATTAGCGATAGTGGCCGAACGCGTGGATGGCTTGCGCACTGCACTACTCTCCGTTGACGGTCAAAGCGATGATCTTATAGATCATCTGAGGTATAACCGTCAAACTACTTAACGTGTTTATTGCATTAAACGAAGAACGATCTAGAAAAAGAAATCAAATTTTAAATTCCACTGCGTTAAACTAATGATTTCCTAACATGTAGAACATCGGCGTCTCAAGCGTCGATACATCAAACCCCGGACTGACAGCCTTCGTCTGGGTCACTGCCATAGTAAAGCCACCCATCATGGCCGCGCGTATGAGCACATCCAGATCTGCGTCAGGGTCTTTCGACCTTCGATACTCATGGATCGCCTCTGCCTTGGCCGCCTCAACCTTTGCAAGAACCTGTTCCCGCTCGACCCTCAGACTCTCTCTCTCTCTCTCTTTCTAGCACGACCTTCAAGGCATCTCTCTCTTGTTGGGTCTCGCAGTATCAGTCAGAGAAACCTTGTGCGATTGCTGCACCTTCAAAAAGTCTGCTGACAGCTAAGCTAACCTCTGATCCTGGGCCCGCCGCTCGAGCTGGATCTTCGTCAAATCGTTGGCAGTAGCCGTCAACGCGGTCTGCAGTTTTGTGACCTCTACATTTGTCTCGTGCTTAAGCGTCTCGAACTGAGACTCTAAGCCGGCAATGGCTGCGCTCTTTGCAATGTTGTCCTTCAGCAATTTGTCGTTTTCCCTCCGCAAATCCTCTTCTGTATCGACCGGCTTAACCAGTCGTCGGGTCGGCCTCTCTGCCAAGAAGGTTATTCTGTCGAAAGAACATATGTGTCAAATAATAAAGTAAAGACAAGGCATCAGCCTCGAAAGAAATCAACATGTAAAGGAAATGGAAGACAATCGACTTACGAGGCGGGCAGTCTTCCGAAGCGCATGGGAGAGAGCCTTGTCCTCTAAGGTCGCGTAATCATTAGCAACCCAGTTTACATCGACTTCCGGATCGGAAGAAGCTTTACCGACCCTGGCCCTCTTTGCCTGCCTTTGTTGATCCTCACCAGCTCAAGAACAGTAGACCTCTTCTTGGTCGGAGCTGCTTGCTCCTCGACATTCTCCTCGATGGGTGGGGTCAGATCAACTAGAACTTCCTCCTCCTCGTCCCGCAGCGACCCATAGCGGACCGTTAAATTGCTAGAAGATGGAGGTCGGAGGGGTGACCGAACTGGCACCGTTGACTCGACGGCAGCAGGAGTAGTCTCGGTTCGAGCAGCGGTAAAAGGCGCCCTGGTCTCAGCAACTTTAGCAGTAGGGGCAGCCCGATCCCCGGGAGGCGGAGCGGCTCCAATCAATGATGGTGGAAGGTGTGTGGGATCGCTGATCGAAGAGAACTTCCCCACTACAAGGAAAAGGGGACAAGTTAGTTGAGCAATAAAGAGCAAAATTATCAAACTCGACAAAATAATAAATACACAAGCAAAATAAGGAAAGTCCCTACGGTTCTCGTGGTCTTGGACATGTAGGTGTGCATAGGGGATCGGTCCAGCCTCCTCCAGGTGAGTTAGATTATAAAGGAGACTTAGGTCTCGAGTGCACACCTCGAAGTCAAAGCCGCCTAGTCGGCGGGCCTCTGGAGGAACATGAGCGTTTCCAAGCTTGTCTTTCTTCACGCCCATCGACCTCCATTGTCCAACGTATGGATTCTCTAAGCCATGACAAAGGAAGAAGAAACGAGGCTTCCAGTCCCTGTGTGATGAAGGCCCCCTAGATACAAATTCATGTCGGTTTGGCCTCCTTTGAAAGGTATACCACAGCTTGTCGGGTGTAGCTACAATCTGGTAGTAGTATCGAAAGAGGGAATCGAGAAGCAAACTATAGCGACTCGACAGGCTACGATGAACCCCATGAGAATCCTGACAGCGTTCGGGGCTAATTGGGAAACAATTATATCATAGTGCTCCAAGATCGCCAGGACGGCCGGACATAGTGGAAACCTCAATCCACTCAAGAGTTGGGCCTCATAAACAGTGTAGAACCCTTCTGGGGGCTCATCGGCGAACTGATGAAGGCCAGAAGGGAGTCAGACTTCAAATGGAGGGTTGGTGATTTCGGATTTCCTACAGATTCTGGCGACTTCCTCAGAAGAAAGAGAACTGAGACAGCCTTTAGGGCCTTTACCCTCCATCTTCGTGACTAATTTCTTGGGTTGATTAGGAACAGAGGGGGAAGAGGCCGAGGGTTCGTCGGAAGCTTGCCGGAGAAGATGATCAGAAGGAATAGACGCCGGAGTTTGACTACGGGAAGGTGTTTCGCTACCCCTATCAGATTCAGTGGCACTACTGGAGATGGATAATGTAAAACACATGAAAAAGATGCTTACTTGGAATTTTGGAGTGTTTTTAAGATTTGGCAAAGAGTTCTCTTCTGAAGCCCTTCTCTCTCTCTCTCCTTTTATGCTAGCCAAGGTTCTCAAATGATCTGAAAAGACGTGAGTGATGGGGGTTATAACCCCCTAGAAATCACGAGAATCAAGGCAATGACACGTTATGATTTGCGGGATACGAAGCGTTTGTGTGCCGTGACATTACGCCATGTGGCTACAGGTAGTTAGGGTTACATTTGGCGGGCTTTTTCCTGCCCAAATGATGACCCAACTCGTAGACGATTCATGTGATAGACTCAACCTCGGACAACGGGAGTCACCTCTCTCAAGTCTGGGGGGCTTAAGACGATACAGGGTTTCACCCATCCACGTGTCGTCTATCGGTTGGTCCTCACATCATGGATTAATACCAAGGTACTCCTGTCGGTGCCCGGACTCGAGGCTACGACGATCGACCATCAATCAGTGTAGGACAATGAGTCCCAGAGTCGAATACCATAGGTCGGCAATATCGACATGGAGGACAGAGTCCGCACCAGCTGTCCAGGCCTATTAACGGTGATAACTTGGGCAAGGGTTAAGGCCCATTAAGGGTAGTCATGACAATAACTGAAACCGACCTAGTATTAGGGTTAGGGCATGTGTTGTCATTATAAATACCACAATCTAGGAACTACGTAAGGCTTGATTCCTGGAACCTAACAGGATACGTAGGCAATCTAAGATACATTCTTAGACTCAGCCGCAAACACTAAAACAACACCATCTCACTCTTTAGGCATTAGGGTTTTTGTGTGTGTTCATCACTAGATTAAATTAGGGCCCGGATTATCTAGGTCACATTATTTGTCATCGTCATTGGCTTCATGAAAAACGTGAGTAACAAAAAGTCCATGTTGCTGAAGAAGCGTGTTGATAGCTGCAATATCATCTTCAATACACCACGGTATGCTACAACGTCGGTTAATGATGTTTACCAAAATCAGCGAGTCGCATTCAATGACAAGAGGTAGCATTCCGTGAGTAACACAATAAGAAATGCCAGAAAGAAGGGCCTTTGCCTCTGTAGTAATGCTGGTAGCTGTGCCATAGATATCGTTCGTGGCCCAAATGAGACGACCATCTTCATCACGAATGATGTAACCGCCTCCGGAAGGTCCCGGATTACCCAAAGAAGATCCATTAGAATTAAGCTTGTAATGGTTGTGCGGGGGTTTGTGCCAAATGATCGGGATAGGGGGCTTGTAGGTTCTGATAGCAAAGTGAGGAATAAAGTTATTAGAGATGAGGCAGTCATCATCTTCTCAATTTTATAGATCTTCCGCTGACGTAAGCACATCTGAAGTTGCGATGGATGTTGTATAGCAATTGTGACTTAAGAGGCTGAGTGTTTTCAAAAATAACTTTGTTCCGACATTTCCATAGCTCCCATAGTACAAAAGTGCAGATAAGTTTGCAGACAATTTTCATAGCACCAGTCCCAATGGGGTTCCACCAAGCTGTTAAATATGCTATGAAACTATTAGCTAGAGGATGGTAAAAGAGCTGAGACTGAACATGGTCCCATATGCTGCGAGAAAAGGCACAATGATAAAAAGAATGAGCTCGGGAGTCTTCCTCATTGCAAAAAAGGCATTTATAAGGGCCATGGATACCAATTTTGCAGAGGGTTTCTGGGAGGGGGAGCATATTGTTAAGGAAGCGCCACATAAAAACAGAGATTTTGATTGGTATCGAAGGTTTCCATATTTCACCTAGCTTGTAAATCCTTTCCTTATGTTTCCGAAGAATGTGGCAAGCCGATGCAACAGTAAAAATACCAGAAGAGGTAGGGGTCCAAATCCAAGTATTATTAGATTGGCGTTCTTGGAGATAGTTTTCAACCAACGATTCGACTTTACGCATCATTTTCCAAGCTTGCAGCTTTTTCCAAGATGGGACAGAAGAAAAAAGTTTACCCCAAACACCTTTCTTATTGCGAATCTTCCATAATTTGCAAGACAAGGCTTTTTGAATATCATGAATATTGCGAACAGCTAAACCATTTTCAATTGTAGGGCCGCATAAATTTTCCCAAGAATGCCAAATGCGTTTTTTATTATCCGAAGTGCGTCCCCATAAAAAATTCCCAAGAAGTTGATGGAGTTCTGAATGACTGAGGCTGGGACTTGTATGGCAGCTAAAGTGTGTATGGGAATAGAAGAGAGGACATGCTTGATAAGCACTAGACGACCCCCAATCGAAAGGAAATTAGCTTGCCAACCTTCTAGCTTCTTCTGAATTTTGCTAATAAAGTAATCAAAATATCCCCGTTTAGCCCTACCTGCAAAGACCGGACATCCTAGATAAGTGAATGGTAAATCAGATTTTTGAATACGTGTGAGAGTAGCCAGGCGTCGAATGGTGTGAGTTGGGCAATGTTTGTATATTACATAAAAACTCTTGCTGAGATTAACACCTTGACCTGTAGCTAATTCATATCTATGAATGAAATCCATAATTTTTCGGACACTCCTTTTAAGCCCTCTACAAAACACAAGAAGATCATCTGCATACAAACAATGAGTAAGTTGAGGAAAATGCCGGGGAAGAGAGTAATGCAACATAGTTGGGTCCTCAAAAAGAACTTTGAGACCCCGAGTGAAGGCTTCGGTAAGTAATATGAACAAGTATGGTGTGAGAGGATCCCCTTGCTTAATACCCCGAGCGGATCCCCTTTCACGTTTATTTTCCCTTATTCTATATTATTTGGTGCCTTGTTTGATTATTTCCAGGATATGAAATATTGGGCTAAGCATTGTGGACGATTCTGGACTGGACTGAACAAAAGGATTGGGCCTAGGGTATTCCAGAACCTTCCACGTTTATTTTTTAGAAAGAGGGGTAGTTCTAAGTCTTTCTGTGTCGGTTTACTTAGCTATAAATAAGAGGCATCAGCCTCAGAATTCATTGTACCTCAAAACTTACAATCATTATGCAATAAAAGGCATCGGCTTCAGAATTCTTTATTTATACTCCCTCCGTCCCATTTTATTTGTCCATGTTTCCTTTTTGGTTTGTCCCAAAATAAGTGTCCACTTTGTGCATTAATTGTTAAATTTATTCAAATACCCGTTTCTCTTTACAATATTTACAATAAAAAAATGTGTAGCATTAAATGCTCCAACAACAACTTAAAGGGCATAAGTGTAAAAATATTAGATCATTTAATATGATTCAAAGCATTAACTACACTTTTCTTAATCTGTGTGAAAAGTCAAACAGGACAAATAAAATGGGACGGAGGGAGTATATTTTATGACTTCTAGTCACGGAGTCGACGGATTCACCTCCTAGGAAAAGAGCCAAGGGAGATCTATGATTTTCTGTCTTTTCTAAGATGTAGATCTGTCGTTGTTCTAATTGACTAGTAAGTTTTAATTGTTTATTTAGTTTAATTATTTAGTAGTTAGTTTATTTTACCTCATGTATGTATAGATCTGATTCGTTGGTGAAGAAATCATGAAATAGTGATTGCGTTCTTCAGATCTGCGACGGTCTATATCGCTAGATCTGAATAGCTAGTAAATCCTAGTTCATAATAATCGGCACCAGCTACGTTGATCGACAGATTTAATTTACATGTTAGTAGCCTGATTAACTATTTACATGTCATCGTAAATTAGCATGAAGGACTATTAGTGAAGTGTTAATTTGGACATTGTCTTGATGGATCCTTACGAACGTGCTAGTCATTGTCGATAGCTGCCTAAGGAGGTTCTCGGTATTGAGCCGGAAACTCTAAAACTTATTAGGTATGAACTAATACAACCAACGAAAGAGGTTAGTTGCAGATAGATTATCTGCTATTCTTACAGTGGAAGTAGATAGGGTTAGGTGTTTGCACCCGTAGCCGACAATGAATTATTATTTACCAACAGGGATGATTAATGCATGTTATGGGGGGAATAACTAATAACTCATAATTAGACTAATTATAATACATTATAAACTCTTATGTGCTCCGTTTGAACTTACATAATCCTTTTTGTTTATTGTCACCACTTTTATTCTACCCATATTATAGTTGGTCGTGGACCGTTATTGTGACAGTTCAATCTCGATTAATTTGCGTTCTTACGAGTCTCTGTGGGATTCGACCTTGACTCGCCAGTACTCTACTACGATAGACCTAGTCCTATTGCTAGTAAGTAATTTGCACGAAATCAAAGGCCAGGGGGGCTAATGGGTAGGTATCAATGTCTAGGCATGCACCAAAACCTGAGCTAGTAAAGACCCAGTTCATTGCTTAGCCTAATATATCCGATGGTAATCCACTTGGGAAGGTTCAAGGCAGCAAACTACCTCGCCCGATGCAATAGAGCTCCGCCAGTTATCTCTACAGAGTAAGCATAGCATATGCATTAATTTTCATTCATGTGCGGGATTTTTGGAACTTATATAGTTTTTGGCTAAAAATTGAGTGTTGGAACAACTGGGGAACAGTCCACTTCAGGCTCGATTTTGAATGAGTTACAGAATGAATTTCTTGTAGATAAAAAAGGGTTTTGGAAACTCCTAAGATAGTTGTTGATGCTAGCCTTTTGAATTACCCGATTCCGATACCGAGTAAATGAGAAATTAATGTCTAAGGCTAGAGTAAAAATGTGTTGTGTATTAATGAATATTGTATGTTTCATGGTGGGTTTAAATAAGACGCGTGCCTAATGGTTCATTTTTCGAAAATGCTCAAATTTTGAGAAAGAATCGTTACCTCACACGTGGCAAAATGAATTGAAAACGTAAAAAATACCGTGATGCGGGGTAAAAAGCATAAAATTGATACACTAAAAATAAAATTGTAAGTTTACAATAATCTTTTATTCGTTAAAGTAAAATTTTAGGATATATCAAAGCAAGTGTCTTGATTTGATAAAAGCCGTAATTTAGAAAAGTTATACGGAATGTTATTACTTATTAGTATTACATAAAGAAAAGTGCAAATATTCATTAAGTTAACAGGATAAGATAAATAGATATCATGTTATTTAAGAGTAACAAAAGGAGAAAATTAATTTCATATAGGAGAATTTATACTTCCGATCAAAGAGCAAGGACTCCACAAAATGGAGTAGAAAGAGTTATGATTTAACAGTGATTCATAAGTTATACCAAATGGAGGGATGAGATCAGTCCAAATCACTCCTACACACCACTATTATGTGAAAGTGAATGAATGAAAATGCATCTCAACCCTCCACTTGGTATAACTCATGAATCACTGCTGCACCATAATTTTTCTCGTAGCGAGTCTACAACAGGACTCAAAACAACACTAATACACCTTTATTACTATAATAAATAAAAAAAAAGGTTTTTTTAAAATTAAAAAGTAAACATGCATATCACTTGTTCCAAGATAAATTGTTATTGACTTGAAATACTTCAAGAAACAATGATCATTCACTTCGGTACTTAACTATATAGATTCCTCGGAGCGTATAACTGCCTCCTCGTCGTCACTATTTTCCTCATTGTCACTAGTCTCCTCGTCGTGACTAGATTCCTCAAAGGATACGACGTGGTGGACGTCGTCGTCGTCGTCATTCTTGGGTACAAGCAGCGATATTAGATCGACGCCATCCCTAGAAAATCCAAATAACGATCAAAGCAAGTGTCTACAATTTTTACCCTTGTTACACAGGCACACAATGTCATCATCTACTTTATTTGCATTACAATCTTCGTCAATACGGCATCCGGTGATTGCAATACAAGGATCCTTCGGGAACAGTATAGTCAAATGGCAGACTTGACTACTTTAGGTTTTTGCAATCGTTGTCGTCTCATCATTTTTAACTGCAAACACTGTTCAATATTAAAATTATATATCATACAGTTTTTATTGGAACCACAGTTCTACTGCTGCCTGGCACCACAATTGTTTCCGGCATTCGGAAAATTATTTCGAGTACCACGATTATTTTTTTTGTGTAAAATGGTGACATTGACTTTTTAGTTTTCGATTATGACGTCACTGACATTCGCGCTGGTTTTCGATAATAACGTCACTGACACTAATGTATAGTTATAAAAATGTCACGGATGAAAAACGTCAGTCCACTGACATTATTATCGAAAAGGTACGTTAGTAGCACTGTTGTGCCAAAAGTAAGAAAAAGAAAGTTTACATGTGTGGTGTCGGAAGTAAATGAAAAACAATGTGATGATAGTAAATAGGTGGTGCCGATAAAAGCCACATTTAAATCTATGCGGGTTTTTTTTTTACTAAAACGAAATATACCTGTTATGACGGATCGATCAAGAAGTGATCGTGATTGTGAGTAAAGATATAAGATAAACAAGCATTCAAACACAGAAAAAAGAAGAACACAGATTTAACGTGATTTCCGGCAATATGCTGACTACTCCACGGACAAACGGGGATATTTTATTATCACCAGAAAGTTACATTAAGTTACAATTAATACATACGGTATTTATAGCTTTGGGAATCCAACTCTAACCGACTAAACAGCCAACCCAGTAAATGACTGAAATACCACAGAAGTAACTTCATGACTTAGGAAACCATGCAGACGTGTTCCTTAAGTCTGTTGTGAATCAGCAGACTTTAGTCTTCTGATACCCTGTATCAGCAGACTCAGCTCCAGCGGACTGATCAACTCTGCTGCTGCCCCAGACGAACACCAGATTTAGCTGATGCTTCATGCTCTACTGACCACCATAATTTCCACACCAGACCTCAGTAGCATAAGTTTAAGTCACCATTACAAATCTCCACCTTGACTTCAACTGCATGCAGACTGACCAGATGCACAACCAAGTGCTAGAAATCCTCTTTTTCTTCATATTTGAATGCCTCAGCAGACCTCCACCTTCAGCTGAGTATTCCTAGATTCAAATTAACAGCTTTGGATATTTAGCAAGTCCAGACACAACTGAAACTTGCTCCTTGGAACTGGTTAAGTGAAGCAGGATTCACATCAGTGCTGATCTTTTCCACTTTAACCCTCCTCTCATTTCTTAGAAATTGGTACTTAACATCAATATGCTTGGTTCTCTCATGTTGAACCTGATCCTTAGCCAAACATATTGCACTAAGACTATCACAATACAATTTAGTTTGATCTTGATGCAGACTCAGATCATTGACTAGCCCTTTCAACCGGATTGCCTCATTTGCTGCTTCAGTCAGTGCTATATACTCTGCTTCAGTAATGGATAATGTCACTGTACCTTGTAAAGTTGCCTTCCAACTTACCACAGAATTACCCAAGTAAACAAATACGCAGTCATAGACCTCCGGCTGTCCACATCAATAGCATAATTAGAATCACAGTACCCTATGACAAAACATTGAGAATCACCTCCATAAATGAGTCCAATATCTGATGTACCCCTAAGGTACCTGAATATCCTCTTTACTGCTTTCCAGTGTTCCTTTCTAGGTTGAGTCATAAACCTGCTGACAACACTGACTGCTTGAGCCAAATCAGGCCTAGTGCAAACCATGTCATACATTAGACTGCCTACTGCACCAGCATATGGAACCTTAGACATGTATTCTTCTTCTTCGGCTGACTTTGGAGCAAACACAGCAGACTGATGCCGATTTGGTGCCATTGAAGTATCTATAGGTTTGGCTGCTGACATGCCAAACTTGGATAATACCTTTTCAATAAACCTGTCGATCAGATGTAGCTGGCACCGATTATCATGAATTAGGGTTTACTAGGTATTTGTAGCCATGATAAAGACCATCACAGACTCCATAGAATGCAACCTTCCATTCATGAATTATTCACCAACGATTCAAATCTAAAAATTCATGGGGTAAAATAAACTAACTACTACATAGCAGAACTAATATAAACAATTAAACCATTCTAATCATAAGGAAATAACGACAAATCTACATCTAGAAAGTAGAAAAGTCAGATCCTCGAAGACGAATGAAAATCCTCCTCAGATCGCTCCCTAGGAGGTGAATCTGTCGGATCCGTGACTAGAACTCATCGAGAAAATAAAAGAGGACTTTTATTGAATATAATGTATTTGACTTGTGGAAAATCATACATTTCACACACAACTCGAGGTCTGATGCCACTTAGATATAGAACCAGAACCAACTTATGTAACCCTAAAAACTACCCCACATCCAAGAAAATACTGTTTTGAAGGGTCTGGATTCCCACTCTGCCGACTTAACTGAAGGTTGTGGACCATCCAATGTCTGTTTCTTCGTCCAGCTCGGCCCATAAACGATCTCTAAGACTTGGCCCAATCTTTATAACCTGAAAATAGTCCAATAATACACAAAACAATATCGAATTGGGGAAAATAAACGTTAAATGCAAATTACTCGACTCATGAACCCGTCTTATGACATTCGACTCAAAAGGTTCATATAAACTGTCGAAAACTACTATTTTAAGCTTAGAATGGGTGATATTTTGAGCGTCATTAGTGCGCACCTGAGCACTTAACACATAGTTGTTATAAGTTTTAGATAGATGAGACAAAGAATCTATATTGTGAATGCTATGGGGTGAAGTCCTTAATTTTGAATGATGACAAACATAATCATTCAAGTAGGAAGGTATACCCCTCGATCTGGTGGATCTTCTAGTAGCATCAAAAGCAGGATTTTGAATCACAGTATCTTGCTCTAGTGGTTCATCATTAGCAATATCAGATGATGGACTAGGATCAGCAAGATCAGTTGTTTGTGTGTGTGATTCAAATCCCCGGCTTGTTGTTCTTTCTTAAATGGAATCGATAGGGATAAAGACTCAGTATTACCTGATGTTTTTGTGTAAGGAAACATGAGCTCATGAAAGGTAACATCCCTACTTATGAAGATTTCCTAGTTTTAAGACTTAAAAGACACAGACTTGATGCTTCTATGAGAAAATTTATTGCCATCAGTATGCAAGTTACAAGCATAAGCTAAATAACCAAAAACTCTAATGTTTTTGTAAGCAGGCATAGAGCCAAAGAGAAATTCATGTTAGGAACATTTTTAGCATGTTTTGATGATAGCCATACTAGCTATTATAGCAAGCCTGGAATAAGTTAGATATCTCTGTATAAGACCTTACTTAAAGTCTGACTTGTTGTATAAGTTGAGTCAGACAAGTATTGTACTAGTTGGAAGGTTGGCGATGTAAAACAGAAATCCGGCAGAGAGAAGCCATCCATGTACCAGCAGAGAAACATGAACACATTATGGTCTGACTTATAACCAGGGAAGTCTGTGATGACCTTGGATAAGTCTACGTTACAATTCAAATGATGGAATACATTGTCAAATATGGTGTACACCGATCTCGCCCAAATTCCAGGATTAGTGAAGTACAAGAAGTGCCTGAAAGATCAAAGAAAATAACAATGCAATAAACCGGCATAGTGAACTGACTATCGGCTGAGTAAAGACAAAGTAGTAAAGGAAGAACTAAAACAGCCAAGTCAGAAGGATCACTTAACCGTTCAAGGAACGACCAAAACCTAATAAATTGAGGATCAATCAAGGACGGATTTTTTGATAGACGTTTGAGAAAAATCCGATCGCTAAAATCATGAAGAATATAATTAAGGGAGAATTAAGAATTAAATCAAGGATCATTCTCCACATTAAATAGGCAATGGATGGAAATTCAAATCAAGGATTATCACGGCTATAAATAGAAGGCATTGACAGACATGAAATATAACGATTAAATCAGATAAGAAACAAGCAGAAACTCTGTCAATTTGAAAAGCCTTCTATCTGTACTTAAAAAAAACATCTAGAGATCAACTCAGAAATCAGAACTCAAATTCAATATCAAGCTCAGAGATTGATCACAAGTCTGTGAATTCAATTCATGTCTACTGAAGCAATTGAATCAGAGGAATCTGAGAAGGAGTTGCAACATTTGTTATAGCTGTTGAAAGATTTGTTCTCAAGGAGCAGTGAGAGAGACTGTGTCACTGAAGCTTTTGTAGCCAGGGAGTGATAGTCATGAAGATTGTGAATCTTGGGTAGCCAAGGACAATCTAACTATTGTATCTGTGAAAACAATAGTGAATTGCTCCAATAATCATAGGAGAAGAGTGGATTAAGGGATTACACCACCCTGAACCACTATAAACCTTTGTGTCTATTTACTTTTAGCCATTTACTTTATTTAACTTTATTTCATTGCACACTATATCTGTTATTGCATAATCTACTTTGAACCAACATTTAAATAACGGACTCATCCGTTGCCTAAAAGCTTTTGAATATAAGAAAAGTTTTTGAAACTCCACTATAGTCATTCACCACCCCCCCCCCCCCTCTGACTATAGTTTTACCCTTCTCTGGGACCAACAATTTGTATTAGAGCGGTATTCCTAGTATCAGAACCTGTTCTAATTTCTGGTTACAATGAGATCGCATATTTTCAAAGTAGTTTTCAAATTTGTGATTTCTAAATATATCTCTTATTTGTGCTCATGGATTCATCAAATTTCATGTCAAAGTTACCCATGTATTCAATGTTAATAATTTTGATGAATATAAAATAAGGATGTTGTCTCATCTTGCAGCAACTCATGATGAGATGCTGGATGTAATTAATGATGGCCCAATCAAGATTACTACTGTGATAACCACAGGAGCAGATCAATGAAAGAAGATAGATAAACTCAAGAAAGATTGGACCAAGGATGACAGAAGAGGAGGAAATCTAGACTTTGTTGCAAAAGACATGATCTTGAAGACTCTGAACAATAATATGTTCATGAGTATCAAAGGCTGCAAAACAGCGAATGAGATGTGGGATAAACTAGCACTGATCAATGAAGAATCTGAAGCAGTCAAAGAAAACAAATTACCTGTTGCAAAATAGAAATTTGAGAACTTTAAAATGAAGACTACTGAATCCATTGATTAAATAGATAACATATTCTCAAGCATCATCAGTGAACTGCCACAACTTGGACACATATCCACAGAAAGAAGTGTGCCTGAAAATCTTGAGAGGTCTACCTGAAAAATGGAAGATCATCACATCAGTACTTAGAGGAACATCAAACCTTGCAAACACTGATACTTTAACTCTGATGTTTCAACTAAAGGCTTATGAATTTGAGTTGAACGGCGAAGATAGTGCACCAGCAGAGGCACACAAGGCCAGTTCACTGGTTGCACCCCAGCAAAGCAAAACAGCTGACTCAAGCTGCAAAGATACATAGGAGCTGAAAGAACAGGTAGCTTTTCTCATTAAACGTTTTGACAAGTTTAGCAAGAAGAAGCAATTTAAAGGAAATTCATCATCAAACAAGAAGGCAAGCTCAATAAAAGACATGAAGAAAAAGGAGGCTGAATACAGATGCTTCAACTGTAAGAAGAAAGGTCATTTCAGGGCTGATTGCCCTGAAGGAAAAGACAAAGATGATGATAAGAAGAAGTACAAGACAACTAAAAAGAGAAAAAGCAAGAAGGCACTCAAAGCTAAAACCAGCAGTGAAAAGAATGAAGAATCGTCTGAAAATGATTCTGATGATGATGAAGCTGACAGCTCAGACAATGAAAAAGCTTACATATGCCTTATGGATAAGGAATCTAATGAAACTGAGGTAACATCCAGCTCATACTCATCATCTAGTGAATCCATATATGACACTGCACAATCTTCTATTCTCCGCTTAGATTCTGCAAACCTAATTCAAAATCTCATGAGTAAATTTGAAGAAATTCAAGTAAATCATGAAATTTTGGAACAAGAATGTGAGAATCTGAGAAAGGAAAATAAAAGATTAAAGAAAGAACTGGATGAAATAAAAGCTGAACAAGCTAGTAAGGAAATTAATTCAACTGATCAACAAGCAGCAGATGATCATTCTTTTGACATTGAAAGACCAGTTGAGAAAATATCCCCACCAGTTAAAAGCACCACTCATTCCACTAGCTTACAAACCTCCAAAAATGGTTTGGATCCAGATCTGGTCTTGGCTACAGCAGTCAGGATGAGAAAAGAAACAATGGACAACACAGTTCTAAATCAAGGACCAAAACTGGACCTAAATTCAGAAAAGGACAGACCATAATTTCTACCACTCATCCTAGACCGGTGAAGTCAAAACCCAGTGTAGTGAAAAAGTTGAGTAAATCATCAAACCAGCCAATTAAAGGCAAAGTCTTACTTAAAGGTAATGGAAGACTTTATCCTTCAGAAGATGATTGGATTGTTGCACCTCCAAAACACAAGAAGAAACCATTTCATGCTATGCAACATGTGTTTAGGAAAAGCCAACCAAGGTATGTTCTCGGACACAAGAAGCAATATGAAAATAAGTTTCCTCCTGCATATTGGAAAGTGAAAAAGGATGCACATGCACCAAAAAAGTAGATAATTGTATCAGAATAATTTCAATAAATCTACAAGAAATTATTCTGCCGTGCCTTACATATATGAAGTTGATGACTTCAACTATCCAAGAAGAATATCCTTTGGATATACACTTGGAATAAGAGGCATGACTGCAAACAGGTATGGACCCAAACAGTTTTGGGTACCTAAACATACTTGATTTGCTTTGTAGGATGTCTGACTGATTTAACGCTTTTGATGGACCCAAAGTAACTTTTGGAGGAAAAAAAAACCTAGGCAATATGAAGAGGGAAGGCATAATGGTCAAAAACAGTTTGAAGATTCAAAATGTGGCTTATGTTAAATGACTGAATTTCAATCTCCTAAGTATCAGTCAATTCTGTGACAAAGGCTACAATGTGCATTTCGACAAAGAAGTATGCAAGGTGATTGTTGGAAATAAAATTTTAGTTTTGATGATGATTCATCTCATATAGTTACTTATTTGTTTACACCCTATTGATGAAGTGCTGAAACTAGCTGTTATAGTGAAAAACTAAAAGATGTCTAGATCTGAATGTAAAGGTTTTACTAGAGTCGGATAATTGTATAAGTTATATCAGACAAGCATTGTAATAGATAGAGGTGTCGTAAAACTGAAAACGGAAAATCATCTAGAAAACTGGAACATGAAATAAGACTGAAGATGTACACCTAAAACTGAAGTCATACTCAGAACTGAAGAAGGTAAGTTTGCCGAGGGACAAAGACTCGGTTGACTTATCTAAATGATGAACTGATGGGACAAACTCAGTATTTGAAGGACTGAGGGATACAGGCTCAGTTTTAGAATATTGAAGAACTGTGGGTTCAAACTTAGTTATGAAAATCTTAATCCGAGACTGTAAATTTAGAATTCAGGTAAGTCTGTGATGGCCTGAGAACTGACTTTATGGATCTTGAAAGAAGACCTAAGAACCATAAGGACAATGATATCTTAGAGATTTGTATAAGGAATGGTGTTATCTGATTCAGTCATATAAAATCAGATAAATAGAGTACTATGTTTTGAAGAAGATAAAAAAACTAAGTTAATACTCTAAGTAAGTTAACAAACTGAAAACTGACTTATCAGTATAAAACTGAACATGGCACTCAGTTTTATAGTCAGCCATCCAAGCAACTGAAAGTACATTCCAAAGTTATAAATCAAGGATTTTATTGGAATGAAGGACTGAAATATCAGAACGGTCACTGACACCTGACATCTGAAAATATAGACGTTGTGTTGAAAATAAAATTTATGTTTTGATGATGATTCATCACTTATTCGGTTATTTGTTTTTAGACCCCATTGATGAAGTGTCATAACTAGCTGTTATAGTGCAAAGCAAGAAGATGTCTAGATATCAATGTATGGGATTTAATAGAGTCTGATATTTGTATAAGTTAGATCAAAAAATCACTGTAAAAGTTTTAGGTTGTGAACTAAGAATACGAGAAACTGATAATCAACAGCATAAAACTGAGATTCTATAAGTCACTAAGTGTCAAGAAGAACTGAGGGTTCAAACTCAGTTATTGAAGATAGAAGAAATGAGGGTTCAAACTCAGTTTATGAAGACTAAGTCGAGACTATATGAGTTAGACTTCAGGCAAGTCTGTGACGACCTGAACTGACTATATAGATCTTGTATGGAAAGCTAAGACACATAAGGACTAAGATGTTTTTGCTAATCTATTTGAAATGGTGTACTCTGAGTTAATCAATTAAATTCAGATGAAAAACAGAGCACTGAGATTTTGAAGAAGAGTAAAACTCAGTTAGCAATCTTAAACTGAAACACTGACTATGTACTCCGTAAGACAGTATTGAAACTGATCTTTAAGCAGACCTGAAGTAGAATCCGACCGTTACATATCAAACGGATTTGATTGGAGGATAAACTATCCGTTCTGACGCTAACGTACAAGCAAGAAAGCAGGACCACTAATGGCTATAAGGATTCAAATTCAAATGGACTAACAGTTAGATAAACCCCTATAAATAGGCTGCTTCTATCACAAGAAGTAGTGCGGAATTCTAAGAATCAATCTGGTCAAGAAAGGATAAAACCAAGGGGGAAAGTAATCAAAAAGAATTCCTGCTAAACTTTTAATTGCAAGATCAAGAAATTTCTTCAAGTGTTCAAAAACACTCAAGCATAACAAGATCAATCATTTGAAGAAATCAGAGCTGTGGATAATCGATTATATCTAGAAGAAGCTCAAATCACAATTTGAATCATAGTTATTGATTCAAGTCTCAACTTTGATTTTATCAAAGGTTTTAGACTGTGAAACACCAAGAAAGTGTGAAGGGCAGTTGAGTGCAGTTAGGAAAACTGTGTTTGTGATGAGCTAGTGAAGAGGCAGTCCAATCCTCCAAGGACCAGTGTGTCAAGCATTTGATGAGCAGAAATTCTACCTATTCTGCAAGTATTTAGATAGTGAAGCTAGGGATTAGTCAAGGACTGTCAGTTTAGAACTTTTTGTAACCGGGCCATCTCAATGAAGTTCTAGTGGAATTTTCCTCCGCGTCACAAGTGAAGAGAGGACTGACAGGATTACACCACCTAGAACCTCTATAATTCTTGTTTATTTACATTACGCATTTACTTACTGTATTGCATGTTATATCTAGTTATATCACTATATCTGCACTTTATCTAGTAACTCGCATTCTTTAAAAGGATTTAATTACTATCCACTGCCGGTTAACTCAGTTTTGATATAAGTCAGTTTGACTTATACTCAGCTTAGTTAGCTCAACTCCACACAAGTTTTAACTGAGCCTTAATAGTTTTTAAATTCAGTTTTAGGGACAAGTTTATTCACCCCCCCCCCCTTCTAAACTTGTTTTAGCCTTTCCAAGGGACCAACAATTGGTATCGGAGCAAGTCTTCCTTTTTGGAAGTGATCCAAAGCATCTCTTTTATATACCATTTGGTGAAAACCCCCTGACTGATTATTTGCAGAATGTTGTATCAGATTTTCAGGATCAAGTATTTGAAAGGTTCAGCACTACAAGCTCACATACAAATCCAGAACCTCATTTTAGTAATGATGTGGATATTGACTTCAACATGTATGATGATGAATCCAGAGGGTTTCCATCCCTAAGTGATCTCTCAGAAGAAACAAAGAAGGAATTGTTGCGAGTAGTTGACAGCATAGAAGCATAAATAAATAGAACATTCATCGAAGATCCATCAAATAAAGATAATACTGAAATTCTACCCAAGAGCTATGGAGGTGAATGTGATGAAGAAATCATACTGATAGGAGTAGCACAAGCAAACATCAATGACAAAGGGAAGCAAGTTTTAAATGATGAAGATTCCTCAGCTGAAAAATTATCCTTCAAACACCAGGAGGTAATTGCATCTACATTAAACACACACACTGCCATGAACAATAATAGAAATGAAGATTTCAATGAAACTTTGGACATACTCATAAAGGAATTGGAGGTAATTCAAAAGAATTATGAGAAGCATAAAAAGGAAAAAGATTTATTGAAAGCTGAGATAAATTTAATCAAGGCTAATAATGGAACCAGGGTAATTCGACCAACAGATGAACTGTAAGAAGTAAAAAACATCATAGAATCATCAGTTGATCCAATTCCCAGCATTCAGTTCAAAACCGGGAAATCCATTTAGAGACAGATCTGCTTTACGGTTTGTTAATCAGCAAAATTCTAAGTTCAGACCAAGTTCAGATGCAATGAAATTTGTGACTGCACAACAGTCAGAAAACTAATAACATTATCAAAACTGATAAAAACTCAGCACAGCCAAAGACAAAAACTGACAAAACTATAAAATACGCTGTTAACATACTCCAAGCTAACAGATTTTATAGAAAACCTCAGAAGGCTGAAAAAGGCAAAACTGATCAGAGATCAGTTAGAAAAACATTCAAGTGATAATCAAGGAATGATAGACTTAGAGGGAAAGGAAGACTGTTTCCTACTAATGAAGATTGGAATGCACCACCACATCAGTTTCACAAACTGAACAAACCAAAAACTGATAAGACTAATCAGTAAAAGTTTGTAAAAACTGATATTACCCAGTCAAATATCAAGAAAAGTACAGAAAGTTGTCATCTAAATCTAATCAATCAGGACCCAAACGGATATGAGTACCAAAGATTTCTCACCTTGTTTTGCAGGAGAAAATCAAATGAAGACTTTGTCACTCTCAAAGCTGAGATAAATTCTAAACTGAATTTTGAAAACTGACAAGAAAGACATTGGCTTCAAACTGTGAATACAATCTAATGCTTACTATATACAGCTGGAAATACACTGCATGCAATATAGTTACCGTTACAAGCTACGGATGTCAGGAAAGGACGTGATCTATTCTAATCTCAACCGTCCATCTTTTCCACTCATTGTTTTTTCACAATCTCAATATTTATGACAAGACGTTTGAAATCCCACTCAAATCTCAACTACTTCCTTCTATATATAAATAAATTACCTAGAATTCTCTACTACGATCTTTTTCTTTCAAACTTTGAATCAGCTACAATCCCTAAATTTTCCAGATTTCAATTCATTCCAGAAACAATGGCATTTACCCATGTTGAACCCGGACTGATCATCTCACTTGACCAATTCATTGCCAAGTATACTGATCAAACTCTAGCCAAAGAAATTGCTACAAAAATACAGAAAATAAAAGGTCTAGAGGTTGTATTTAATATCAATCTGAAAAGTGTTTGTCTGGAAAGCATTGGTGATTTCTATGAATTCCGAAGTACAGCTTTAGAAGGAGAGGACATACATACTTATACCACCACTATCAATGACAAGCAAATTAAAGTCACTGAAGATCTAATTGCAGAAATATTTGGCTTCGACAAATCTGGAGGAACGTCAGCCATCAAGTTAACCAAGGAATAGAAAGAAAGATTATGGAAAGATATACCAATTAGTGCAGATTCTACAGTATTACAAACTAGGAGCACAAGTCTTCTCAAACCTAAATTCAACTATCTCACTAAGATGTTAGCAAATTGCATAATTGGAAACGCAGGTAATTTTAGCAATCTTTCTGTAGCAAAATTGGACTTATTATATATGATCTGGTTTGGAGAGAAGTTCAACTGGCAAAGATATATTTTTGATCAATTGATTGCACAATCAATTGATACACCCAAGAAGAAGACTGAAGTCAAGAAAGGACATTTTTATCACAAAAAGACTCTTGCAATTTTGGTCCAAAGGATTCTCGATCATTTTGGAATTGCAAAGAGAAAAGAAACATCGATTGCTGACGGAAAGATCGTTGTCAAGGAAGAAAAATCCGGCAAAAGGAAAGCTGGAAGTTCTGAGAATGAACCTAAGAAGAAGAAAACCAGAAAATCAAAGAAAGTTTTAACTGGCGATGAAGTTCTGGAAAAAGTTGAAGAACTAAGGGAAAGAAGGAAAAATATAGAAGAATTGGAAAAATAGAAAACTAATCCTGTTACTGAGAAATCAGTAGAAGCTTCACCAACAAGGCTTATCACTTCAGTTGCTGAGGGAACAGCACAAAAAGTCGGAACTGAAGTCACTCACACTGAGCCTCATCCAGTATTTGTAACTGAAGCCTTACCAACTCAAGAACCAGTTACCCAATTTTTAGAAGCTGATATAGCTAAGGAAACTAAAGATGTCAGCCTAGAACAAGCTGAAGAAGCTGTCATACAGAAGGAAACTGACCCTCAGGGAGAACAAACCCTTAGAGTTGAGCTTGATGATGAAGGATCTGAAAGTGAAGAAAGATTGATCGACGCTGCAACATTGGACATTCTGAAATTACTTTCCAGATCCACTCCTCAAAAGTCTGCTTCCAGACAAGAGTTTGAATAATCAATCAAGGATCTTGAAGATTCTCAGTTAGGAGAAAAAGAACCTGAAGTTCAATCAAAACCGACTGAAGTTATCACTTTGGATGAACTTGTCAATAAAGGAGTCACTGAATCTACACCAGAAGAAGTACAAGTTACTGAAACGGTACTTGAATCAGCTCAAGAACAAGTTACTGAAGGACTTGTTATTAATAAAGTTTTGGAAACTGAGCCAGTAATCTCAGTTTTAGTTATTGAAAAAGAATCATCAGTCATTCCAGTTATTGCTGAAGAAGAAGGTAGCAAAACTGATCCCATGCAAATTGAAAATGTTGTGAGAACTTAAAATACTCTGGAAGCTGCTCAAGAGATCTCAAGGGAAAATGAGGAAATTTTTACTCAATTCAAATCCGTTCCTGATCTTGAAGAACTAATGACAGCTGATTACAAAAGATTGGATAACTATCGATTCTGGAAACTCAGTTGCATTGCAAATCAAAGAAGACAGCTAGAGGAAATGGAAGAAACTGAAAAATGGATATTTGGTCTCTACAACATTACCAATCTATCCGAACTGATTGATACCGATGATTTTGTAAATCAAGGATATGCACTGATCAGAGGCAGTTATTGGAAAGAAACTGTAGAAGGTGCAAGTTCCAAAAAGAATGATGATGATTATGATAATGATTCTCAAGGAGATCCCAATTTAGAAAAAGGCATTCTTGCATCTTTGCAAGAAAAGAATGTTGGAACTAGTCAGAATACTGATGATGATTCAAGTGATTCAGAGGAAACTAGTGGAAGTTCTAGTTCTAGAACTATATCTGATGAACTAGACGAGGAAGGAGGTTATCAGTCTCCTACTGATAAATCTGTGCTAGAAATAGCAAGAACTGAAGCTAACAGTCTGGTGAAGAGTCAGATGATGAATTTAATGTGCATATGTCACCACACCAACTAGAAGATTTTAAGCTATATCTTTAGTGAGTTAAATTTACTGTTTTTCAGCAATTGAATTTTGTAATAATTGTTTACGTTTTATTGAATCGAGAGATCGATGAAACTACCGTTCTGATTGAATTTATATGAGAATATTATTCAAGTTGTGATTTCTTTCAATTGATGCAAGTAATTATGATTCAAGAGATTGTTTATGATTAATTGAGTAGAGTATTGGAGACAATCTCATGATCGTGTTATGCATGCTAGTTTAGTTTTGCTTGAGAAAGAAAACGAAACCCTAGAAATTGATTAAAAAGATTTAATCGAATTCGTGATTTGATCATTACTAAAAATCGTACCTTTAGCACTACAAGAAAAAAGGTTTTCAATGACGGGAATTTAATGACGGACCGAAATTTCATCATTAAATGTTAGTTTTAATGAGGGGCGGATGATTTTGATGACGAACTTACATTTCCTATCATTGTTTATACAAAAATCCTCTTATTATTGGTATCAATAACAACATACCGTCATTATTCCATAAAATTCTTTTTTAATAAATTTTTTTTCCTTAAATATACAAAAGGAATTTCCATAACAACCCCAACTATCCTAATATCTGTGAAAAATACCAAAACACCCCAGCCATATGCTTATCTTCCAAACCCTAATTGCAAAGATTGTCGCATTTCATATACTTCTCGCATTCTCTTTGCATCGCCTACATGTGTAGATGGCAGCAACGAAGTGGAATTCTGCCGCCGTCGCTCCTGCTCGTCGACTATTTCCTCCAGAAGCCACCACACGCCGGCAATCTGTCAACCACCTATTGTCGTGGTATTTGCCACCAAGAGGTCAAACGCGGCAAGGTCACCCACTAGTTCTGGTCAAAGCGATAGAATCGATCTGTGAAAGGGAAAGGGAAAGGGACATCGCTCTCTCAATTTAAAGCCCAATCCCCACGTACGCTGGAAGCCTTAATTCCTCTTCTCTGCAATTTATTCTCATGAAAACCCTAAACCCGATACATATTTATTGTAATTTCACTCTTTTCATATGATTTACATGGCAGTTATATTTTTTTATCCTGAAGTTATAAGTTTGATTTTTGGTTGGTAATTCTGCATAAAGGATTCCTGCTAAATGGAAGAAATCCTGTATTTGTGAAGAAAATAAGTTATAAAGACTAAATCTTTTTGAGCTGTTGATGAAGTAACTCTCTTTTTGTTCATCTTTTTTCTTTGGTTGATATCTTAATTATCACAAGTTATAGTATCGATAAGATAAAAGAAGTTTAAGTTGATATTTGACAGTTCTGCATGATGGGTTACTGCTACATGGTAGAATCCATGTGTCTGTGAAGATATATGGTGATGGTAAAAGCTTGCTTTCTTTTTGTTAAGTTAATTTTTCCTTCATTGCCACAAATTATAAGCTCGGCTATGATAAAAGTTTAAGTTCATAATGGGACTGTATTCTGGATAAAGGTTTCCTGCTACATGGAAGAATTCATGTTCTCGTTAAGATTATGATTAAGAAATATTGATTTTTTTTGGCGCTTTTGATGAAGCTTAGTTTGTTCTTGGTAATTGTTCATTTGTTGTCAGACATCAAGGATCATTGGAACAGGGACATTTGGATGTGGAACTACGATTGTAGAAGGAGCGGATTTTATTGTTGAAAATAGTATTGCTGAAAAGGAGCGGACTGTAAGTGGATCCATTTTGATAGTATTACCATTTCTATACCCTCATTAAAGAGGTTTACAATGGGTGTAGAAAAATACAGCCTTGTTGATGATCATAATAGTTGTGTGGAAATTATCAAGATCATAAGAAGAAACAATTTGATGAAAATGAACAGGGAAGAAGGAGAAGTTCATCCTTCTTCTTACAGCATCGATTTAGGAATTAAAACTTAATATGTTCTCTCACTCTTACCAATCTAATAAAAGTCCTATTTATACTAGAGCACTAATTACATAATAAGTACACACTTTCCTATTTATTACATAGTTGCAACACCCCCGCAAGCCGGGAGGTGAAATGATGAGTTCTTTAGCTTTGAACGATTGCGAGCTCGCTTAAGTGCTGGACCATCTAAGGGCTTTGTGAAGCAATGCGCTAACTTGTTGGAATGAAGAGATGGGAAGCAATTTCACGAGCCCAGCTTGAAGTTTTTCGCGTACCACGTGACAATCAACTTCTATGTGTTTGGTCCGCTCATGGAAGACCGGATTGGATGCAATGTGAAGTGCACTTTGGTTATCGCAGTACATAGAAATGGGTTGATGCACAACAACCTGCAAATCGTCTAGGAGATACTTAAACCATTGAACCTCTGAAACTGTGGCTGCCATAGCCCTATATTCACTCTCAGCCGAACTTCTAGAAACCGTAGTCTGTTTCTTCGCTTTCCAGGACACTAAAGCATTTCCCAGGAACAAACAATACCCAGTCACAGATTTTCTGGATTCAATGCAACCTGCCCAATCGGAATCCGTAAAAGCAGAGGGAACCAGGGAATTCTTGACAGCATAATAGAGCCCTTGACCTGGACTTTTCTTGACATATTTAAGAACTTTATAAGCTACCTGTAAGTGATTGATAGTGGGGGCATCAATAAATTGGCTCAATTGCTGTACTGCGTACGCAATATCAGGCCTTGTAAATGTTAGGTAGAGCAATTTCCCAACTATCCGTCTATAAACAGAGTTATCAGCTAATAGAGGGGAATCCCCATGGTGCAAAGAGTGTTTCGGGTCCAGGGGTGTCGAGCTATGTTTTGCCCCTAAAACATCAAATTCTTGCAGCAAATTGATGGCGTATTTCCTTTGAGAAAGAATCAACCCTTCTGAATCCCTAGCAATTTCCAGCCCCAAAAAAAAATTCAAGGTACCTAAATCCTTGATCTGAAATTGATCATGTAGAAACCTCTTGGTAGCAACAATGGCATCAATATTAGGACTAGCCAAAATTACATCGTCTACATAAACTAAGAGGGCCAGAAAATCAGAACCTGAATTGTTGGTGAATAAACTATAATCACTCTTAGATTGTATGAATCCTTGATCAATTAGGGATGCTGTGAGCTTGGCATTCCATTGCCTACTAGCTTGTTTAAGGCCATATAAAGACTTTACTAATCTGCAAACTGGATTTGAAACAGTGGTCTGAAAACCTTGGGGCAGCTTCATGTACACTTCCTCATGGAGGTCCCCATGAAGGAAGGCATTATTAACATCCAATTGATGCATATACCAACCATTGGCAGTGGCAGTGGCTAATAAGGTTCTGATGGTTGCCATTTTCGCAACAGGGGAAAATGTTTCTTGGTAGTCCACCCCATACATTTGAGTATAACCCTTTGCCACTAACCGGGCCTTGTACCTTTCTACTTGTCCATCCGGTTTGTACTTGATCTTGTAGACCCATTTGCACCCTATAGCCTTTTTGTTGGGTGGTAAAGAAACGATTTCCCAAGTGTGGTTTGCCTCCAAGGCATCTATTTCCTTTTTCATTGCATCCTGCCATTTTTCATTCTTCATTGCTTGGTTGTAAGAAGTAGGTTACGTTTCTCTATCAATGTTGCACACAAAACCTTTATAGGATGGAGAGACGAGCGGGGGCATCTAACACTTTTGTTGAATAACATGTGGTGAAGTAAGTTTAATATGAGAACATAAGTAATCCCGAAGGTGAGCGGGAGGATGCTTGGCTCTATTTGATCTTCTAGGTTGATCGAAACGACGGGAGACCGATCGAATCGGTAGGAACATGAGATGACTCTGTGGTGGAGGCATTGGAGGAATGTCCTCTATGGGGTCAATGATTGTAAGATCTGGATGTGGTGCTTGGTATGGAGATCTTTGTACGTATTTGAAGCGACGAGAATCGGTGGATGATGTTCAAATGGGAAACATCTTTCATGGAAAATCACATTTCTGGAGAGAAATGCATCATTAGTTTCTAAATTGTATAGTATGTATCCCTTGGTAGTGGATGAATGTCCAATGTGGACACAAGGAACACTTCTAGGATCAAATTTTGCTCTGCCTTGTCTGAGTGTGGATGCATATGTCAGACACCCAAAGACTTTGAATCTTGTATAATCAGGAAGTCTCCCATATAATTTCTCAAAGGGTGTAGAATCTTGTAAGATAGGAGTGGGTGTACTATTGATCAAGCTGGCTGCATGGATGACACAATACCCCCAGAATCTGATAGGTAATGAGGCCTGAAATTTTAATGCCCTTGCTATATTTAAAAGGTGTTGATGCTTCCTCTCTACGGACCATTTTGTTGAGGTGTATACGTACAAGGTCGGTGTATAATTCCTTGTTCACTATAAAATTCGGGCATCTTGAACTCTGTACCCCTATCAGATCTAAGAATCTTTATGTGTGTGGCAAATTGTGTAATGACATATTGATTAAAGCTTTGTATAATAGCTGCTGCTTCTGATTTATTATGTAACAAGTGTACCCAAGTGAACCTACTATAGTCATCCACTATAGTAAGAAAGTATCTATGTCCTTGCATTGTTTCATGCCTATAAGGGCCCCACAAGTCCATATGCACCAAAGCAAAAGGAACATTGACAACAGAAGTACTTAAGGGAAATGACAAATGTTTTTGCTTAGCTAGGGGACAAACATGGCATATCTTGTCTTGAGGAAGAGTCACTTGAGTATCCTTTTGATTGAGCACCTTCAATCTCGTGATGACAAATGCCCCGTTACGAAATGCCACACCAAATCTTCGTGATGTGTGCGAGTTACGAAAAGCTACAAGATTGCAAGCTTTAATAGAGGGAACTTCCGAATGTATAGGCCTTTCCTTTTATTAGCTGATCCAATCATCCCATGCTCTCGATCCTGTATATAGCATTTATCAGATTCAAGCAGCACATTTATCTTAGGGTTGTCCGTGAGTCTACTCAATGAAATCAAGTTAAACTTGAAATCAGGCACATACAAGACATCAACCAACTCCAAATAAGCATGCAGTTGTACCCTACCTATGTGTGAGACCAACACATTTTTACCATCTGGAAGACCAATTGTAACATTTTTAACAGGGGTACTTTTTGTGAATATCTGTGGATTACAGATCACATGATCTGTTGCCCCGAATCCAATATCCAATTTGTGTGTAGATTACACGAAGTCAACTCATGCTCGGGTAGAAAAGCGGTGAAAATGTACGAAGCTTGATTCACCAAATGCTGACCATCCGGTTCCTTATGGTCCTGTCTACTTGATAGCAAATGTTTCAATTGGTTGTACTCATGTTGAGTAAGAGAAACAGACACATTACTAGTAGAATCTGATTGCTCAGTAGTATTTTCAGTCAGATTTACCCTGCCTCTGTGCTTGAACCCTGGGGGGTACCCATGCTTCTTATAACACTTGTCTTCCACATGCCCTATCATGTCACAATACGTACATTGAGGCTTGTTACTGTCGACCAAAACCTTTCTTACGCCGGTACCGAGTGGATGAAGTAGATTTCTTCCCAAAGTTTTGTTGTCTGTCTGTCAAAAATTTGTTGTCCTTGACAGTTCTGACTTCCATTACCCCTGGTAAGCATCACAGTAGGATCTCCAAATTGAATTCCCTGGTATTATGCTGTCTCTTTCTCTCAAATTTTAGTGCTAATCCAAACACAACTTTGATGTTGGGAATCGGTGACATCAACAGTACATGTGACATAACTGGTTCAAAAACCTCATCCAAACCTCTTAAAAACCTAATGACATATTCGGTTTCATTGTATCCAATAAAAGTAGGTATGACCTGACACCTACAACATGGATTACATGTGCATTTAGGTGCAGGCCTCAAAATGTTTATCTCATCAACCAGAATTTTCATCTTCGTGAAGTATTCAGTTACTGTAGAACCTTTCTGCTTAGTATTATTCAACTCCTCTAGTAAATCAGACAATCGAAAGGAGTCTAAGTTTGCAAACATGTCTCTCAGATCTTCCCAAACAGCTTGAGCCCCGGTTATCCATAGGAGACTTTGTGCCACTATCTTATCAATCGAATTGAGTATCCAGGTAGTGACCATCGTGTCACACTGCTCCCATACATGATATCTCGGATCATCTATCTCAGGCCTGGGTAATGAGCCATCAATAAACCCTAATTTGTTCTTCATAACCAAGGACATTTTCACCGATCTGCTCCAAGAGTGGTAGTTCCTCCCGTTCTCATCTAGGATTGGCTGAGCAAGAACGAGAGAAGGATTCTCGTTCGGGTGAACATAGTAAGGACTGGAAATCGGAATAATTTCCTGATTGTTTTGTTGATTCGCCATTTCTCGAACTTAGCAGACGAAACCCTAATTTCTCAACAAAAAAAAAAACTGCAATTGAAGGAAAAGAAGAGAAACAAAAACGATTACAGAAATGAGTACACGACGGAATCGGTTTGCTCTGATACCATGTGGAAATTATCAAGATCATAAGCAGAAACAATTTGATGAAAATGAACAGGGAAGAAGGAGAAGTTCATCCTTCTTCTTACAGCATCGATTTAGGAATTAAAACTTAATATGTTCTCTCACTCTTACCAATCTAATAAAAGTCCTATTTATACTAGAGCACTAATTACATAATAAGTACACACTTTCCTATTTATTACATAGTTGCAACAAGTTGTTACATTACAATTGAATCTCCAGCCCTGTTGTCCTTCAACTACACTGGTTTCTTGACCAACCACTTCTGTTTCACCATTAACATGGGAGTAAGGGCTCTACATCTTGTTAAGTTTTTTCAGGGTCTGGAAAACATGGTATCCTTGACGATATCTAATGAAACTGCAGAGGTACTAATTAAGTGTCTACCTTTTCTCTTTTATGATTTTCCAGTTTTTGATGATTCCATGTAATGCTGCGTACTAATCTTCTAATACTTGATTTTGATGTGCAGGAACTCTCACAAGTAGACACGGTTCCGGACCATTTTCCAGTTTTTCACCATTTGAAATATTTGAATTTGAGTATGAAAGTGAAGGACCGTGTCTTAAGTGGGTTGCTAAAGTTCTTTTATTTCATGCCAAACTTGGGCACCATTGAATTTTCGGAGGTGAATTAATATTTTTTATATGAATTGAATGGTATCGTGTTTAAATGTTTGGTGTTTCTTTCTAACCATTTAAATTCCTTCGTTTATTGTACGTAGGGAGTTCATCAAGACATACGCATATCCGGACTTATATGGATGCCAAAGGCTCGCCTAATTGCTTCTTGTCTAGCCTAAAAGATTTGCGCCTTTATAAATTTCGTGGGGATCATCACGAATTCTATTTCTTGGCAAGTTTTCTACAAAAAGTTGTTTCTTTGCGAGAGGATAAATATTACTACATACTGATATATAAACCGACAACAGCTGAGGAAGAAAGTGGAAGATCTCTCCACAAGATTCAAACATTGTGCAATCATTGTTTACTGAATCATCTCATCTCATGTAAGTAATTTTTATGGTAAAAATTTTCCTTGAATATTTAAGGATGTCTACTGCAAGCTAGCCTTATTCTGCTGTTTTTTGTTTAGGATATATACTATTTGAAAAATAGTGATCACTCTCTGTGGACTTCTCTCCTCTTATCTTGCCTAATACTATGTTTCTATCGACTATCGGTAGTGTTTATATTGATTCCTTAGTGATTATATATATATTGCAGGTTTTCAAACATGAAGATGAAATAGGACTGTCGGTCGCCTCACCTCTACTTGTACGTTGTCGAGACGTGTCGGTTGTGTGTTATGCCCTTTGCTTATATTCTGAAAGCCGAGGTTTTGGAAGACAAATTATGAGATTTTAGTGGTTTCTGTTTTTGCTTTTTATTTATCTACAACTAAAGAAATATCCTTTGGATTAGCTCCAGTGATTGATTGGTTTAGTATTGTCGACATGTTTCGGAAATGCACAATCCGGTTTAGAAGAGATTCTTGGTGTTTAATTGTTTTGTTAATGATTTATGGGATACTGTACTTGCAAACTATATATATATATATATATATAAACGACTATGCAGATATTAAAGTGCGAATATAATATGGTTAGAGCACTCTTAACAAAATTCAATACTAAAGCGAATGCTTCTTGTGCAGCTAAGATGCAACATATTCTTAATGTTTATAAACAAGTTTCAGGTCACTCTGTGTTTTGCCTGCTATAAGTTTATGTCCAAGTCTCAACTGCAGTATTTCTGTCTGCATGCCATATATCTAGTTTGACCGAGTTTTTTTACAGTCCGCTATAGGTTCCATTTTAATTCAGTATAAGTCTATGTTTCATCTGGCATTATATGAGTATTCCCTTGTTTTGTATGCTTTATGTCTGCTCTTTTAGAAATCATAAACTTATTGACTGTTATGTCCCGTTCTTACAGTCTGTTGTACAAGTGTTATAAGACACATGCGTACTTGAATTTTGTTTGTTTTGCTATTTCTAGTTATGAGTATTTGTTTCTAAGTCTCACAACATAGTTTGATCAAGTTTTTCTTCGGTCCTGGTAGTTTCTGTTTTGAGTCATGGGTGTCATCTTCTTGGTATTAATTCAAGAACTTGAATGCTTCTACCTAATCTGTTTGGTTATCTGAGTTTGTCCTAAGTTATAATCTGCTTTCGTATAACTTGTTTTTTATGTGTCTTGTGTCTGCCCAAGTTAGTCTTGCTAGCTTGGTTCTGTTTGATGAAGAGTTCTCAAATTTTTTTTGTCATCCTGCTATGTGTTTATCGCACAGTTTGATTTTCTTTGATTCTATGTTGCTAGCTAGGTGGTTCATTTTCTTTTTATGCCACTGGACTTTCTCTCTTGCTTTTTCAGATTACTGCTAGCCATGATATCTATTTTTGCAGGTTTACATCAGTTGTTCAACAAATTTGCTGGAGGACGCCTTACAAAATTTGGCTAATTGTTTGGGCACTCTTGAAAGGAAAGGAACATAAGTTTGGCAGGCAATGTACACGTGATGCTGCAATGTTCTAAAGATCCTGTGCTGCTTTCTTTACTTGTTAGAAAACCCTATAAAGATTGTCTGCATATGTATACCCTAGATAGGATGGTGGAGACATGTACCCCTGTATTTTCAGTCACTCCCCTAGTTGTTTATTTTGCATGTCCTTGGATCTTAGTGTGAGTTTTCCAACACATGGGGGCCATACACTTTCCTTAGCACCCGGATATTCCCACCGTAGGCTTGCCGGACTAAGGTTTTGAGGAGGTGGCAAACATGTGTTGATGAAGCTATTTTTCTGGAGTAGTCACAAGATGACACTTGTAAAACCTTGGTTTTTTGATTAATAAAATTCCGAGTTTTAACAAAATTTTCTGTTTTCTGCTATTTTAGTCACTGTTCTTCGTTTCTATTTTACAATTAATATAAACCTTAGTTTTAGATAATAATTTGTGACATAATCGATTTAATAACTGCATCTTAATCCGATAAACATTCGATTCCCTTAGGACGACCCGTTAACACCCTTTACTACAAGCCTTATACTTGGGGTGTTTCGGTTTATAAATTTAAAACTAGTTTTTACCGAACAAGTTTTTGGCACCGTTGCCGGGGAATCGATAACGGTTGTCGGATTCTTCGTAGTGCAGTTTTCTGTATCGGTGTAGTATTCTGGCCATAACTTTCGGCTCGAGTGTCCGTTTGGCGCGCAGGACCCCAATTCAGAAAGCTCGTTCCGACACCGACGACATGGTGAACTGCCAGAGGCCGTTCGACACCGTTTTCGAGGTCAAAATTTGCTGTTTTCCCTTCCATTTTGGCCCTAGAAGATTTCAACACGTTTTTTTTCGTCGTCTTAGTGTTTTTCCTGTTTTAAATTTTTCGTAGGTAGGTTTCTTTTCTTGTTTCTGTTTCTATATCTTTTCTAAATAAATAAAAATAATAATAAAAAAATAAGAAACTTTCTGAACGGGCGTCCAGACTCTGAACGCCCGTCTGCCCCACCAATTTGTCTTCTGAACGCTAGTTCAGTGACCTGAACGAGCGTTCACCTCCAGAATTTCCCCTGAACCAGCGTTCACTCATACTGAACGCCGGTTCAATCTCTTAAATTGTCCCCTCTCTTCTTTTCTCTTTTCTCTTTCTAAACCTCTAAACCCTCTAATCTTCACTACATTCGTTCTCATCAACCCTAAGGTTGATTTCTTCCTGTTCTGCTCTTGGTTTATGCAAACCGGGAGTAAGAAGGGACCTCTTACCTTTAATCCCGAACTGATGATCTATTCTCGGGAGAAAGCTCTTCCCTAATCCGGACATTATGGCTAACGAAGTTCCAAATCCGGATCCTCAAGCCCAAATGAATCGGATCCTTCAACAGATGCAGGCAATACAACAACAACAAAATCAACAAGCTGGGATAAATAATCAATTTCAACAATTCCGTCAAAACCAGCTAAACCAATTAAATCAAGACCCCTATGCCCCCTATCTTGACCAAGACTTCCTGGAAGGGCATAGACCTATTCGCTCTCCAGACATGGGGCAACTGAACTTCGATCTGAAAAATGGAGTGGTTGGGCTGGTCCAGAATAGTTCTTTTCATGGTACTGCTGAAGAAGATCCTCATGACTTCTTGTCCACCTTCATTCAAATCTGCGAAGCATGCCACTATCCTGGTATTGATTCTGAGATTGTCAAGTTAAAACTCTTCCCGTTTGCTCTAAAGGGTGAAGCAAACCTTTGGTTCAAATCTTTAGCCCATCATTCTCTCCGTTCCTGGAATGATGTCAAAAGAGCCTTTGCTCTGAAGTTTGTCTCACCTGGGACAATCATGGACATGAAAAGGGAGATAGCCACATTTGAACAGCTTGATGGTGAGAGTGTGGGGAAAGCATGGGAGAGACTAAATCTGCTGATGAGGAAGTGCCCCACCATGGATACGGTAGACATGAGCTACTTTAGAGTTATTCTACGAGAGGTGTCTCTCAACCAAATAGAGACTACCTTGATTCAGCTTGCTCATGGATCCTTCCTAGGGGAGGTGATGACGGCTGCTTACGGGGTAGGCGAAACTATAGCAAAGAATAACATGTGGTCAACTCCAAGGAAGACCAATGTTAGTGGGAATAAGAAGGAATCTCTGCGAGCAATTCGAGACTAAGATGTTAGTTGCTCAAATGGAAGTGATGAGCAAGCGGCTAGCCAATTTACAAATGCAGCAGCAATGAGGGCCGTCAGATGTGAACTACCTGGGAATGCAGGCGGAAAATGAGATGAATGAGGAAGTGAATTTAATGGAGAATCATAACCAAACCTTCAGAAACTTCAATCAGGTCCAGAATCATTCCGGATTTCAACGTCCCAATTTTAATCAAGCCAATGCACCACCTGGCCCATCCAATTCAAAACCTTCTTTCAACTCAAGTTATCAAAGACCACCTCCTGGGATGGTTAATCAATCTCACAATCCTAACTCCCAAAGTCCTCAAGGTGGTTGGAATCAAAACCAACATCATAACCAAACCACCTCTTGTGTCCCTCAACATAAGTTTGATGAGCTAGTAGACATGGTGAAGACCACGGCTACTAGTGTCAAGGCAATAGAGAGACGGGTTGGTCGGATAGCGGACCAACAAGCAAGCGACCCCACGGTAAACTTCCAAGTTATACCGAAAGAAATCTAAAGCGAGATATCAATGTTTGCCTTGCCATCACACCTCGATGGGAGTATGGAGACGAAGAGCTGAATGAGGTCACTCTAAGAAGTGGTAAGCGAGGCGGGACCCGGAAAGATGTCGGGAAACGAGTAGCCCCTCCGACACCATAAGTTCGGGGAGGGGGCAATCGAAGTTAAATACCGAAGAAAGCAACAGTCAGGAGGAGCTTAATGATGATGATTCTTCGGGGGATGAAAATTATTCTGATAAAGAAATGAGGAAAAGTCAGGTGGCTGTACCCCTGACAAAGAAGAGGGAGGAAAAGTTTGTCAGATGGAAGGATAAGGAAGACGAAGCCATAAGAAATCAAGCCATGAACAATGATAAAGCCCTTCCTTATCCACCAAAGAAGAAAGAGAATACCCTCAGTCATGACAGACAATATGACGGAGTGAGGAGGATGCTCAGAGACACCAAAGTGAGTATACCCTTAGTTGAGGTATTGACTGAAATGCCCAAGTGCTCTAAGTATCTTAAGGAAGTTTGTGGGAGCAAGAAGAAGCTTCAAGGGATGGCGAAAGAAGTTTTAAGAGAAGATTGCTCTATGGTTTCACAAAAAGTTGCTACTAAGCGAGGTGACCCCGGAAGACCTTCAATCTCTTGTGAGATTGAAGGCCACATGTTTCAAAACGTCTTATGCGACTCAGGGGCCTCTATAAATGTGATGCCATTGAACGTTTGCAAAAAGCTCGGTTTAGATAAAAGAATGCGGGAACGCCCTATTTCTCTTCAGATGGTAGACCGATCTAGCCGCTCGGCAGTCCGGTTGTGTTACTAATGTTCTTCTCCATATTGGAGACTTGGTTTTCCCTACCGGCGGGTTATCTTAGACTATCCGCCCGACAAAGAGATGCCCCAATTCTAGGCCGGACCTTTTTGGACACCTCTGCCGCCCTCATCGATTTTTGTAAGGGTCAGATTATGCTTAGAGTTGATGATACATCTGTTACCTTCACACGAGGGAGAAGTCCTGAGAAAACCTTGATTGAAGAAATCTCGTTCGTCGAAGCAATTTATGAGGACGAAGAAGATGCCAACTCTGAAGAAGCGGAAGAGCTAACAGAGATAGGTGTTTTCGAAGCTATAAACAATAAAAGATCAAGGCGATTGTGGACCATCTTCTCGTTTCATCACGGGCCGCGATCAACGACGAGTCGTCTTCACAACTTGCTCACACTAAGCTTTGTCAATGAACACGAAACATGGAATTTCCCAGCGATGAACGATGATTTCAAAGAGCTGCATCAGGAAGACTTTAACCCTGTGGAAGAGGAAGCCCTGATGGGTAGTTGAGACGAAGTGGATTTCTAGAGAGAGACTATTCATTGGGAGGTTGATGATTGGGAACAGCTAGCAAAGGAGCTAGAAGATGAAGAGTTGATTAAGATGATCAAGCATAAGAAGGAGGAAGCGGGTGCTGACAGAAGGATCCCTATGGATGATGTGATCCGACCTTTCGGGGGTTATGCCTCGGGAAGATGAGGTATTCTTCGATCAACCACTTCAAGCCCATAAGGAAAAAGGTGGCCCGTTAAAATCCGGTATTGAGAGCAACCACCTACCGACTTGGAGCTTAAACCGCTTCCGCAACACCTTAAGTACATTTTTCTTAAGGACGGTGAGAAGTTTCCCTTAATCATCTCTTCAAAACTCGAGCCCGAAAAAGAAGCACTGCTGATAAAAGTGTTTGAAAAAAACATCCTCGCGTTCGGATGGCAAGTGGGTGATATCCGAGGAATCAGCCCCGATGTGTGCATGCATAAAATCCGAACGGAGAAAGGAGCTAAGAAAGTCAGACAACCTCAGCGAAGGCTGAATCCGTACATGCAGGAGGTTGTCAAGAAAGAAGTCATCAAATGGTTAGACATGGGAATCATCTATGCAATCGCCGATAGTGAGTGGGTTAGCCCCACTCAAGTTGTACCAAAGAAGGGAGGTATTACCGTGGAAAAGAATGAAAAGGGGGAAGAAGTAGCTTTACGCCTTGTGGCGGCTACGGTGCGCATTGATTATCGCGGATTGAATGAAGTCACCGCCAAAAACCATTTCCCCTTACCTTTCATTGACCAGCTTCTTGAAAGACCGAGTGGTCATAAGTATTATTGTTTCCTCGATGGATATTACGGTTACTTCCGGATAGCCATCGACCCTAATGACCGGGAGAAGACTACGTTTACGTGTCCATCGAGCACTTTTGCTTTTCGCGAATGCCTTTCGGGTTATGCAATGCACCGGCAACATTTCAACGGTGCATGTTGGCCATTTTCGATGGACTTGTGGAGAAATGTATGGAAGTCTTCATGGATGACTTCTCAGTCTATGGCGATAGCTTTGATGAGATCTTGGAAAATCTAGATATGGTACTTCAACGCTGTGTTGAAAAGAATTTAGTACTCAACTGGGAGAAATGCCATTTTCTAGTAGATGAAGGAATTGTTCTAGGACACAAGGTGTCCAGTACTGGTATTCAGGTTGATAAGGCTAAAGTAGAGGCCATTGAAAAGATGACGTACCCGAAAACTGTGAAAGAGGTACAAGGTTTTCTAGGTCATGTTGGCTTCTACAGGCGGTTTATTCAGGGTTTTTCAACCATCTCCAAGCCCTTATCTAACCTTCTGAAAGATGATGTTGAGTTCTTGTTTGATGAGCAATGCAAGGAAGCTTTCAAGTGCCTAAAGGATAAGCTCATAAGTGCCCCTATCTTAATCGCACCTGACTGGACTAAGCCTTTTGAACTAATGTGCGATGCCTCTAACTACGCAGTGGGCGCAGTTTTAGGCCAGAGAATTGACAAAAAGTTCAGGCCCATTTACTATGCGAGCCGCACCTTGAACCCGGCTCAATACAACTACACCACGGCCGAGAAGGAATTCTTAGCCGTCGTTTTTGCTATCGACAAGTTTAGAAGTTACCTTCTAGGGTCTCAAGTTGTGGTTTGGACGGACCATGCGACCCCTACGCTACCTTATGGACAAAGCAGATGCAAAACCAAGGTTACTCAGATGGATTCTAATTTTGCAAGAGTTTGACCTTGAGATCAAAGATAAGAAGGGTAGTGATAACATTGTGGCTGATCACCTGTCTCGCGTAGTAAATGAGGGTGGTGAAAATCACAAGGAAATAGGCATCGATTTCCCTACTGAGCAATTGATGAAGCTTGATACAGTTAGGCCGTGGTACGCTGATTACGTCAACTATTTAGCAAGTGGGCATTTAGAGGAAATGACGTATCAGCGAGAGGA
This sequence comes from Gentiana straminea, assembly GCA_036785695.1. Taxonomy (NCBI): domain Eukaryota; kingdom Viridiplantae; phylum Streptophyta; class Magnoliopsida; order Gentianales; family Gentianaceae; genus Gentiana; species Gentiana straminea. Next base: position 384,898 of record JAVUPR010000426.1, on the reverse strand, counting down.
AGAAGTTCTTTTCGATTTAAAGTATCTCGTGTGGGAGGATCCTTATCTGTTCAAGGTACGTAAAGACGGGTTGCTTAGAAGGTGTGTTCCGGAACATGAGCAATGGGATATTCTCGGAACAATGTCATAGTGGTCCCACGGGAGGACACTATGGAACACCCAAGACTTGTTGCAAAAATCCTCCAAGCGGGATTTTCGGCCGACTCTTTTTAAAGATGCGAAGCCTTTTGTAAAGGTTGCGATAGGTGCCGAGAGGATTGGGAGGCAAAGTAATAGGATGGAAATGCCACTTAGGCCCATTCTAGAATGCGAAGTCTTCGACGTGTGGGGCATAGATTTCATGGGCCCCTTCCCATCTTCATGCTCCAATAAATACATTCTCGTCCGTGTAGACTATGTTTCCAAATGGGTGGAGGCAATAGCCACCCAAACTAATGATCACAAAGTTGTGAAGAAATTCTTGCAAAAGAATATCTTCACCGGATTCGGCGTCCTGAGCCCTCATTAGTGATGAAGGTACTCATTTTTGCAACGCGCCGCTTGATAAAATTCTTGAGAAATATGGTGTCGGACATAAAATCGGTACACCATATCATCCCCAAACAAGTGGCCAAGTCGAGGTAAGCAACCGGAGCCTTAAAAGGATTCTAGAAAAGTCCGTGAACGCAAATAGATCCAACTGGAGTCTAAAGTTGGATGATGCGCTTTGGGCCTATCGCCTTTGCGTTTAAGACCCCTATGGGCACGTCACCCTTCCAAATGGTTTATGGCAAGGCATGCCATTTACCAGTCGAGCTTGAACACAGAGCTTACTGGGCTATTAAATTCTTGAATTTCGATAACCAACTCTGTGGGGAAAAGAGGTTATTGCAATTAAAAGAGCTCAACGAATTTAGACTCAGAGCATATGAGAATGCCAAAATCAGTAAGGAAAGAACTAAGGTACTCCATGATACCAGGCTCCATCTGTTTGCCGGTAAGCTCAAATCTAGATGGTCTGGCCCCTTTGAGATTCTCGATGTCAATCCAAGTGGAGCGATCACGTTAAACGGGTATGATAATCAACCCTTTAAGGTAAATGGTCAAAGACTCAAAAAATATTTTGGCCAACCAAAAGAAAAGTCTGAGACCCTGTACTTTCAAAAGAGGGTTGAAACGACTGATATTCTGATCTGCGATGAGATCCCATCCGAATTCTTTCATTCGGATGATGACATTTCTACATTTACCCGTGAGGACCCTTCTTCCAAGACATCTAAACATGTCAGTATACCTAAGCGTAACCTGCACAAGAACGGGACGAAGAAGAGATTCAGTGCTATCTGGAGAGTTAAGTTCAAACACTTAGTAGAGCACTTGGCTTGTTGCTGTTGCGGCCACACCCCTGTCCTTCATTCTGATTCCGATGAAGAAGTGGCCAGAAGTAAACCGAAGTGGCCCGATCCGGGTTAACTTTGAAATATGTGTCAAGCTAATGACATAAAAGAAGCGCTCCTAGGAGGCAGCCTAGTCTTTTATGTTACTTTTTAGTTAAGTTTTTAGGGCATTAGGAATAAAACCATGGTTATTTGTGTGCTGGTTATCCCTGTCCTATTTGTGAATGCTTTTTGTGCCTACATGTTTACTCATATACCCCTTGTACCCCGAGATTATATGCTATGTCGAGTGTTGCAGATATTGTAGCGCGGTTTTTGCCAGTTGTCACTTTTAGTGTTGTCTGTTCATCCTACGAGTTGCAGCGGTACATTCATGCTACGGCCTGACCTCTGCCAACCTACAACCCGACAATCATTTTGAAAACCAGCTAAGTATTCTTTTCTCTTATCTGCACATTCTGAGGACATAATGTGATTTAAGTGTGGGGGGTGTTTAAATTGGGTATGTTATCATGCTATATTTCGAAAAGCGAGCAAATGTGAATTCGTTGGCAAAAAAATTTAAAATTTTTCAAAGTAAATGTGGATAATTGTAAATCTTGAGCATGTAATTGAAACAAAAAGGCTCGCTAGTTGTAGTTTCCTGACGATGATTGTCTGTAACTTCTGTGAGATAGTTATAGCATGCTTTTACTAATATGAGATAGTATTCATTTCATATTCACGTAAGCCTTTGAAATTGAAGCGAAATTTTTAAACTTTATCCATTCACTATCCTAGTGATTTATCCTAGAGAGACTTGTGCTTAATAGTAACGGTAAACATTACACCTAATTTCTAACCGTGTACTGTGAATATCTGAAGGTTTGAATGTGATAGGAGGGATATATCTTAAGGTTTGTACACCAATCTAAGATGAATAATATGAATAAAATATGTGTATGTCGGATGTAGGCTAATGATTTGAGTGCGGTAGGGCATTATCACGAAATGTCCTATACCACTATGAGGTTCAATAGCTCCCGATTGCCGATGATAGTAGTCCGGCTAGGGTGTTATCACGAAACATCCTATTGTTTGGGAATGAGGGCATATGCTATATATGTGGAATTAAGTTAATCTTAAAGAAAATTTGGCAAATGGTACTATGGAAAGTTGGTAGGAACCGTAGTTATCTTCTAACTATCCCCAAGATAAACCGAATGATATGTTTTAGGGATTATCCTAATAAGTACACGGGAAGACTTTTTGTGGAACGGTTACTGCCTATACCTAGGAAAGTCATTAGGATTATTTGAACGGATTTTGTGCGAAAGAATAGTGGAAATTGAAAAGGGCTTTTCACACACACACTGAATCTATCTCTATGTTGGTAGTAATTGCTATATTTGTCGTATCTTTTGTTACGTGAGTTGGGAATCTATATGGATTGCATGAAAGTGAGCTAGTTTTGATTATTTTGTTCGGGACGAACAAAAGTTTAAGTATGGGGGAGTTGTTAACGGTGAATTTTATGGTTTTTATCGCTTTATTCCGTAACAATATTCTTCGTATTTTATTACTTTTTATAGAAAAGTAGGAGTTTAATTGAAATATTGAGGGGTTGTGTATGAAAAGGATTAAAATGCAAATTCGAGCTATTTATGTGGTTTATTAGTCATTTTCTATCTATATATATATTTCTACAGTTTGCATGTTTTTACCCCCTTGTAGATATACATTTTCGAGCTAAAAAGAGGATTAAAAGTGGTGCAAGATCGGATTTATATGATGGAGAAGAGATAAAGATGAGAAAATCAAGATTTGATCGACACTGAACTGGCGTCCAAGTCCCGTCCGGTGGACGGGCGTCCACTATGTCAAACGGGCGTCCAGTGGGACATATTTGATTCAGAGTCTTGCCAACATTGCTGGACGAGCGTCCAATTTAACAAAGAACGGGCGTCTGCTCAAGACTCGGCCCGACTCGAAAGTTCAACGCACCTGGACGGGCATCCATCGAAGCAGACGTGCGTTCAGTCCCGTTTTTTACCTAGCCGACTTACTTTTCCTATTTAAACAGCTGCACCCAAACCCTATTTCATCATCAGATTTTTATACACCAAATACACACAGCAGCCGCATATTCCACAAGGAGCAAACACAGAGATGAATTCTTCCATCTCAACAATCATGATCACCAAAATGATTGTTGGCTAAGCATCTTGCGGTGGGACAACGGAGGAAACCAACCAACAACCACACCAACTAGAAGATTTTAAGCTATATTTTTAGTGAGTTAAATTTACTGTTTTTCATCAATTGAATTTTGTAATAATTGTTTACGTTTTATTGAATCGAGAGATCGATGAAACTACCGTTCTGATTGAATTTATATGAGAATATTATTCAAGTTGTGATTTCTTTCAATTGATGCAATTAATTGTGATTCAAGAGATTGTTTATGGTTAATTGAGTAGAGTATTGGAGACAATCTCATGATCGTGTTATGCATGCTAGTTTAGTTTTGCTTGAGAAAGAAAACGAAACCCTAGAAACTGATTAAAGAGATTTAATCGAATTCGTGATTTGATCATTACTAAAAATCGTACCTTTAGCTCACAATCTAGTTGGGGTTGGTTGGTTGATTGGTGGGTTCTAGTTGCCTTGCCGTTCTTTTAATTCTTTGATAAACTAATTTGTTCGTATGAATTGTGATTGCTACGATTAGTTATTTCAAGAACTTTAGTTGTTACCCGCTGTTTTCTGCATATTTCTGTTTTCCAGCACGTCACCGGACGCCCGTCCACCCTCAGTGAACGGCCGTCCAGTGTTGAATTTTTCTGTTTTCTGCTATTTTAGTCACTGTTCTTCGTTTCTATTTTACAATTAATATAAACCTTAGTTTTAGATAATAATTTGTGACATAATCGATTTAATAACTGCATCTTAATCCGATAAGCATTCGATTCCCTTAGGACGACCCGTTAACACCCTTTACTACAAGCCTTATACTTGGGGTGTTTCGGTTTATAAATTTAAAACTAGTTTTTACCGAACAGTTATCAATCATTGTGATAGTACTATCTACTATGTCTCGATCGATCGTTATCGAGCGAAGGAGATAAGAGTCGATGATAGTTATTAAGAGATCGATTTGAATCTCGGGGTTCGTTATCGAGCGAATGAGTTAGATCGTTATCAATCATTGTGATAGTACTATCTACTATGGCTCGGTCGATCGTTATCGAGCGAATGAGTTAGATCGTTGTCGGTAAGGAGAGATCGATTTGAATCTCGGGGTTCGTTATCGAGTGAATGAGTTCGATCGTTATCGATCATTGTGATAGTACTATCTATTATGTTTCGATGGATCGTTATCGAGCGAATGAGTTAAGAGTCAAGGATCTTTATTAAGAAATCGATTTGAATCTCGGGGTACGTTATCGAGCGAATGAGTTAGCGATCATTGTGATTGTACTATCTACTATGGCTCGATCGATCGTTATCGAGCGAAGGAGTTAAGAGTCAAGGATCGTTATTAAGAGATCAATTTGGATCTTGGGATTCGTTATCGAGCGAATGAGTTAGATCGTTATCGTTATCGAAGAAAATAGTGTTATATATATTATGAACGAAAATAGTGTTCTATATATAATATTATGGTTTTTAGTCAAAAAAATGTAATATTAGAGTTAATAAAATTATTTTTTTATAAAATTTTATTTAAAGGGACGACATTATCGTCCCTTTAAACGAATAGTCAAATTTTTTATGAAATTTTGGAGGGGAAAATTTTGCCGCCAAATATTTTTTTGGGTTTAAAGGGACGACATTGTCGTCCCAAACAAGCTTATGTCGTCCCATTAAATAATATTAATAATGTTAATAATATTAATATTATTAAATACTTTAATGGGACGACAATGTCGTCCCAAAAAAGCTTATGTCATCCTATTAAACGTCAATCCTTAAATAAATCGGGCAGCCTTCTCCTTCTTCTTCGGATAATCCCCCCCCCCCCCCCCCCAAAAAAACCGCCCCCTCCTTCAACCACCCTCCCCTCCCCTCCTCCAGTCACCACCCGCCCTCTCCTTCAACCACACACCCGCACCACTCTTCCTCCGGCAGCCACAACAACAACAGCGCCGCCACAGCTCCACCTGCACTACTCTTCCTCCCTCCTCCGGTAATCTTTTTTTTTGTCAAATTAGTTGCTTTTAGCTTCTTTTTTTTTGTCAAATTAGTTCAGTTTTGACCTAGATTTTGACCCAATGCATTTGCTTTTAGCTTTTTGTTTTGTCAAATTAGTTCAATTGTGTCATAGCTTTTCTTTTTGTCAAATTAGCTTTTTTTTTGTCAAATTAGTTCAATTATGACCTATATTTAGTTCAATTGTGATCTAAATTGGTGAATGGTGTGTAGTGAGTGTATTGTAGTTGATAGTGTATGAGTATGGTGTAGGTAAGCATTTTTTCATGTATATGTTCATGTTGAGATTGATTGAGGCTTGATTGTGAGATTGATGCTTATGGTGAGATTTATTGGTGTAGAAGGACTTGGTTATAAATTTGGTATTGTTCGATTGTAGTAAACTTTGGTATTGTTTATTTGGTATTGTAGTTTTGAGAAGTTGGGAAATTTGTTGTTGGTAGTATTGAAATTGTCCATATTGATGGTTTGATCATGCATAAGGGTGTTATTCCTACCCAAAATGGTACTGAAAATGGCTCTGTTTCAGAGACCATTGTTATTGGAAATATTGATCACACTTACACTTAGAGTGAAAGTGTTTTTAAGTGTTAAAAGTCTGTCTATTTTGATTTCTAATATGTGGTATTGGGAAGCTTTAGTAATCTATCATGTCATCTTTGAAAGAGATTCGATGATGATTTTTCACAAGCTCTCTTCCAATGCCATAGGTTTTGTTAGGATTGGGTAGTGTTATTGATGATTGTAGAAGCCTTAAGTGAGATACTAAATTTTTCTTGTGCCTTAATGAAAAGAAGTATACTAATGAAACTAAGTAACTATATTAGTAGAAAATTTCTTTAGGTCTGCTCAATAGAGCATCTTTTCCTGTCCCCAGCATGTGGTATTAACACCTAACACATGGTATTAACTGTTTCTTGTGCCTTAAGTGAGATACTAACTTATGTTATTGTGGTATGTCAAGTTATTGTGTATCAGTGATTTCAAATGGAACTAGGCAAGTCATGGTTGTATATTGACAGAATGAAACCCGAGTTTGATAAAGGGTTGAGTGAATTCATTAAATACGCACGGAAATTTCTTAACGATGAAGGTAAGATTCGTTGCCCATGCAAAAAGTGTTTCAACATTGGTTTCAAAACTTTGGAGGACGTGTATGATCACTGTTTCATTTGGGGATGGGCAGCTGGGTATACAACATGGTTTCACCACAGTGAAGACGGTGTATCCCGTAAACATGCACGAACAACTCAATTGGTAGTTGAATCCGGAGACGAAATGGCTCCAGTTATAAATGATTTCCTTGGTAGAACCTCAGAAGAAGAAGTTTTACAGATAGAGGAGGATGACAACATTGATGGACTCCTCTCCAAATTGCACGAACATGTTTATCCGGGATGCAAAAGCTCATCCGCCTTGAAGTTATTAGCCGATTTAATGCATATAAAAGTGTTATATAAGTGGACAAATGAAAGCTTCGACGTTATTTTAGCGAAACTGAAAGAAGTTTTGCCGGAAGGGTCAAATTTACCCGATTCATTCTACAAGGCAAAAACTCTTCTGAACAAATTGGTCAAGGGTATGAAAAGATCGGTGCTTGCTTGTACAACTGTTGCATTTACTATAAGGAGACTGCTGACTTACAATCATGTCCAGTGTGCAAAACGAGCCGTTATAAGAAGTCTAAAGGAAAAAGGTAGCTCAGAAAGTGCTACGTTATTTTCCGTTAAAGCATCGTTTGAGACGTTTGTATGCTTCCCGTCACATAGCTCAGGCAATGACATGGCATAAGATGGGGCGTTCTACGGATGAGGATGTGATGAGGCATCCAACCGATGGTAAAGAATGGAAAGAATTCGACGAGCAACACCCGGACTTCGCTATCGAACCTAGAAATGTACGTCTCAGTCTGGCTACAGATGGTTTTTGCCTGTTTGGTACTACGAGTCAAACATACAGCATGTGGCATGTACTAACACAAGTGTTGAATCCAGCACCATGGGTTTGCAACAATGAACTGTATAAACACATGTGCTTACTTATCCCAGGACCAGAATCCCCATGCAAGGACTTGGACGTTTATTTGAGGCCATTGATTGATGAGTTAGAAGAATTGTGGTCACAAGGGGTAGTTGTGCCTGATGTTGCTACAAATACTACCTTCAGAATGCGAGTTGCAGTTATGTTTACGGTGAACGATTTTCCCGCTCGTAGTTATCTCTCATGTTGGACTGATCAAGGATATAAAGCATGTCTTACTTGCAATGATGACACCTTCGGTACGGTTAGAGAGTAAGACTGGATACGTCGGACATCATAGATGGCTGCAGGCTGACCACCCGATGTGAAAGAAAAGGGGTTTAACGGTAAAATCGAAACATTAAGCCCTCCAGTTGAGAAAACCACGGAGGAAATTCTTCAACAAATTAGTAAACTACCCGAATGTTTGCCTGGGAAACACAAAGAGTACGGTGGTAAAACTCATAAGCGTCTAGAATCTTGTTTGAGTTGGAATAAGAACACCATACTAAATAGATTGCCTTATTGGATGCCGAAAAAACTCAAGTACAATATAGATGTTATGCACATTGACAAGAATGTGTGTGATAGCTTATTGTCTACGGTATTGATATTGATGGTAAGACCAAATACACTATCAAGGCACGTAAGGATCTAGCAAACATGAAAGTGAGAAAGGAACTACATGTGATTAAACAAGGCAATAAGACCTTAAAACCGCGTGCTTTTTTCACGTTGGCACCAGAAGATCGGACAAAATTCTGCGATTTCATAACAAATGTTCGGTTTCCCAATGGTTTTGCAGGAAACCTAAGAATAATTTGACTGGTAAAGACAAATTTAGCGGGCTAAAATCTCATGATTTTCATATCATACTCTAGAGACTTTTACCAGTTAGGGTACGAAAATTCTTGAAAAAGGAAATTTCTAATACTATCATTGATTTAAATGATTTTTCAGATTGATTTGCGTGCGCACGTTGAGGGTTAGTAAATTAGAGAATGCAAAAGAGAAGGTTTTGGAAATCTTGTGTAAACTAGAAACGATATTCCCACCGGCATTCTTTGATATTTTGATACTTGTGATAATGCACTTGCCTGGAGAAGTGATTAGGGGTGGACCTGTTCATTTGAGATGGATGTATCTGATTGAATGTTTTCTAGGTAAGTTAAAGAGGTATATTAGAAATCGGGCCAGGCTGGTAGGATCTATCGCAGAGGCATACGTGGCTAACAAGACCTTGATGTTTTGCTCGTTGTATTTTTCAGGAAATGAGACAAAGTTCAATAGGCCTGAAAGGAACTGGGTTGAGAACGAAGATACAATCAAGAACTGTATATCAGTATCCAAGACTCCTTTTCGATCAATAGGATCGATGAAATGCTTGACATTCAATACTACTTTGAGAGAGAAGGTTCAGTGGTATGGCTTGCAAAACTGCCATGAGATCGATGAATACCTCATGTAAGTGAGTAATCCAAACTTAATTCTATTGTTTTTTATAATTCCATTAAAGCTAACTAGTCTTATACACATGGAGCAGTGAACATCGTACAAAACTGTCAAGTTATTGCACGAAACAGAACCTAGACAAAATGCACCATCAAGAATTTCCTGATTGGTTTAATTCGAAGGGACAAAATAAATCTTGATACACTTATTGTGCACTTTTATGAGGGTTCAATAAATACTTATGTATGGTACATTATGCAGATGATTGTATTGAGTAAATAGAACCCATCAGACTTGACTGACCAATTGTTAGCACTTTCCACCGGATCTTTTTCAACGGTCGAATCCTATCGGAGTTGTGTGATGAACGGTGTCAGATTCAATGCACAAAAATGGGATCGCACACGCACAACTCAAAACAGTGGGGTTTCTGTCAAAGGGACCGAAGGCACTACATGGTATGGAGTCTTAGAAGACATATATGTCGTAAGCTATCCAAATCATAACACTATTGTTCTTTTCAAATGTACATGGTTCGATACTAGTGCAGCTAAGAAGGGTGTCCGTGTATATAAGAATACAACAAGTATACGCACTACAAACACCTGGTATGAGGAGGAGCCATTCATTCTTGCTTCACAAGCAGAACAAGTGTTCTACATAGATGATTTTTATAACGGATTTGACTGGAAAGTTGTTGAGCATTTTCAACACCGTCATATCGCAGACGCACCAAATATTAATGCTGATGTGGTTGTTGATGATTTGGTAATTGACGAAACAACCCATGGAAATTTCCAACTTGTTGTTGAACTGCCACCGATGGAACCGTTATACATGAGTGCAAATGATGTAGAAACACATGATGATCAAAACGATCTTGCTTCAACAGATGAAAACGATGAAAATGGTCTCGATCAAAATTAAAAGGATGGCAGTTACGAGTTTGCTTCAACGGATTGCGATGATGATAATAACTGTGTAGATGATGACATATACGACTCGATCCCACCAAACTATGCAAGTGATAATGAATGATGCTATAAATCTAATATTCTTTTAGTAAGTTCATTCAAATATACTTGAATTTAAAAATTATATAATAGTAGTGCTTTAATTATATAATGCTATTAACTTTTTCTTGTGCCTTAAGTGAGATATTAACTTAAGTTATTGTGGTTTGTCAAGTTATTGTGTATCAGTGATTTCAAATGAAACAAGACAAGTCATGGTTGTATATTGACAGAATGAAACCCGAGTTTGATAAAGGGTTGAGTGAATTCATTAAATACGCACGGCAATTTCTTAACAATGAAGCTAAACATATCATCAAAAGGGAAAGCTAAACATATCATCAACTCCTTTACATTCTTCATTTCCTCCACCATAATTCTAGTTTTGAAAGCACTGAAAATTTGTTTATGTATATAGTACCTGCATGTTTCCAAAGACTTGTGTTCACTTCCTTGTTGAGCAGAGAGCATAACTACTCAGGAATCTGAGCGCAACTACTCGGGAATCCACAACTTCCCGAGTAGTTAAGCTCTCTGATCAACAAGGAAGCGAACACAAGTCTTTGGAAACATGTATGTACTATATACATAAACAAATTTTCCCCATCAAAACTAGCATTATTGTGGAGGAAAGGAAGAATGTAAAGGAGTTGATGATATTTTTAGCTTTTTCTTTTGATGAGAGACTGCAAGGAGGAGGTTCAGCCGCTGGCATCTTTGCGTTTTTTCCCACTGGAATGGTAACAAACATGTTCCCTTCGCATATGCATAACATCTAGATTGTACTTGAGTTTTTTAGAAATCCAATAGGGCAATCTGTTTGAAAATTATATAATAGTAAGTTCATTCAAATATACTTGAATTTAAAAATTATATAATAGTGGTGCTTTACATATACTATATCAACACATATGTGTTCTTTATATAAATTTTTTATTATATTCAAATACTTGATCATATAGGTGAATGGCTTGCGCGGGATCGGAAGGTGGTTCTCAACCACCGCACGAGCATCCATTTAGGCTACCGGGCCAATGCGAGGACGGTAATTAATTAACTTTCATGTTTTGTCTAGTATGATTACTCTTATTTCGTTGAATTAACATTGACACCGATACTACAGATCATATAGCAGATAATGAGGAATGGATACCGCCGCCTCCATCCCCGAAAAAGAAGCAGGGTGAACATGGACCTACAAAATATTTCAGCGTCCAAGCCCTCAAGAGAAAGTTCGGGGGCTTGATTCCTCTTATATGGGATCCTAGATTTCCCAAATTTCAGAAGGTATTGGGAAAATATGTGAAGGATTTTGAGTCCGAGACCCGGCCTGGCGAAAGGTGGACGACCGACTAAACAGTTAATTTAGGAAGAACTTCGGGTACTTAGCTAATCAAATTGTTAACACTTTCAAATTGTAAGTTTCATTATATTAATTTAGATACCAATCATTTCATTTCTTGTGTTTTCAGGCATCGTTCCAAACCCCTTGAGCCTATTCACCGTGATGCCGTGCTGAAAAGCGCCAGTACTTTATTTAGAAAATGGAAGCCTAGACTAAGGGAGAAGGTAGATGAACACAACAACAAGGGGTTGCCAGGGCCTTGTCCCCGACCTAGGGATGTGTTTTCACCACAACAATGGGAAGCGTATCTCTGCTACCTTAGTAGCGATGCTTTTAAGGTAAAGCTTTTATTCCATTACATGTGTTACGTAGATTCGATTCTTATTACTTGTTACTGCTTATATATAATACAAAAGGACCATTTTTTTGCAGAAAAGATCTGATCAAAATAAGAAGAATCGCTCCGGAAGTAAATATGTAGGCCGCCAAGGACGAACGCCTATGGCTGTAGTTCGATGGGAAAGGTTAAGAAGGGTAAGTATTAGGAAAAAAAATCCCTATCACTTCATTTTTTTTGTTTTTTCAAGGGTAATCTGAGTCTGAGTAAAGATCCTTTAGGGCATGATCCTATCAATGTATGGGCGAGCAATCATAAGAATGCTGGCGGCTCGTTTCTCAACAGTGATGCGGAGGCTGCTTACGTAAGTGATATACGTTGTATATATTTCAATTCAATACGTTCACATTTTCCCTTTCCTTATCCTAACTGCCAACGATATATGTTGTGTTTAGAGGAGGCTGGAGGAATGGCGTGCTATGATTGCACCAGGTCGACCGATGACTTTTGAAGAAGAAGAGACAATCTTTCAAGGCGCCTTAAGAACTAGGCGAGATTATTTGATTGGCCTTGGACCTACGCAATCTTCCATATCCAATTCATCACAATCGTCCCAGTCTTCAGCATCGTCATCTTCTTACCACCAAGAATGCAATATGCTGATTGACCAACTTAGAAAGTCTCATGATCGGTTGGTGAAGTTAACCAAAAAACAGACCAAGAGAAACAAAAAACAAGGGGCTATTCTCAAATTGTTGCTGAATAATCTTAAGGATAAGCAACCGGATATGCAAATAGAGGTTAGCTCATCATCTTCCGATGAAGATGAAGACGATTCTGAAGATAATTCTCAAGTTGATCTTGATTATGATGCCTAGACATTCTAGAGGGGACTATTCTTACTTTCGGAAACATTGCACAACTTTGTATTTTGCGTAACATTTTTTGTTTATGCATTTTGTTTTGTTATGAATCCCCTCTTTTAAGGGACGACATTTGTCGTCCCTTTGATAGTTTTATATAAAAAAATATTGTTTTTTCGTATTGAATTTTATTATTAAAACTAAATGTATATTCTTTGAAGGGACGACAATGTCGTCCCAAAACACAATTTTATAACCAAAAAAATTCCCATAATAAATTATTTTAATAAAATAAAATGAACCATGTTTATAGGGACGACATTGTCATCCCTTCAAAGAATGCCATGTCTGCACGTTGAAATTTCTTAGAGAATTTCGTGCCACGTCAGCATACATTTAAAGGGACGATTTTGTCGTCCTTTTAAATGAGTCAGTTGTTTAAAGAGACAAAGCAGAAGGGACATCTTCATAGGGACGACGTGTCGTCCCTTTAAACATTTTATGGGATGACAATGGCTTTAAAGGGACGACAAAATGTCATCCCTTTAAACCAACCGAAGACACGCACTTTAATCTCATCATTGATCTTTCGGGGAGACGCAGGATAATTTGGATGAGAATTTCATCACAGAAATACAACTTCTTTGTTCGCTTTGACATCGCAGTCTTTTCTATTCTTTTATATTGATGTAGCACGTTTTATTTGCTAATAGTATTTTATTTATCTTTTAATTTAGTAGATAGTCATTTGGGCTTTTAATTACCTAAATGGGCTTTTTATCCTATAAATCTCTTAAGTTGGCTAGTTGCTAATCATTATGATCAATCTTGAATCTATTTTCTCTTTCGAGAATGAATTATCTTTGAGCTTGGATTAACTCGTTTTATCCGTTATTATAGATCTTCTACATCATTTGGTATTCAGAGCTAGGGTTTTCCCCTCATAGTATGATGGCCTAAATGAGCCGGGAAGATAGCCGGATTCACGACGTTCTTCGGAATTCGAAGATGCTTCGGGATATTCCGTCAAAGCTTGGACAATACGTTGGTTCGTTCATGCCGGATCAACCCATTATCAAGCTGAGACATCAACCAGAGTACAATCGTCACCGGGCTATGTGAGGTTTCCCTTGTGTTACCGCGGCTGAGATTGGTGGAGGTTATTACAGCACAATAGGAATTGGAGAAAGGAAGAGAAGCTATTATAGATCAATTTTACCACCCTTCAATGGCACTCCAATTATTGAAGAATTTTGGGATTGGATTGATTACTTCGAAGAAGTGCAAATACCCGTGTAAATCGGCATCTTATACTTTTCTCGGAGAAGCTTATGGGTGGTGGTATCAACTTCAACACCATAGGCTCTTGGAAGGTAAATTGAAGATCTATTCGTGGACCAGAATGAAGCATTTACTAGCCAAGAGATTTATGTTCACCATATGTTCGACAAAAGGCCTATTGGTATCGTACAGCCGTGAAATGGAAGTAGTGGAACAACTGGCTGCAGATATATTCACACCTACCAGATGTTTGACAAAATTCCCCAACCAATGGAAAGAGCAAGAAATGGAAGAAGAAGAAGCGAATGAAGCCAACTGTTTGATGAAAGTCCACACTTAGTTTCACAGCAATGGACTGAAGCAGATAGGAGAATGGGATTCTAATGATGAATTTCATTACTCAGATTCAAGCATTATTGATGTTCCTAAAGTCCTTGAATGCGATAACGTGTCACTTAGTGCTTTCAAGTACGACACAATAATTGATGATAAAGAGTCGGTAACTGAGAATGATGCTAGCAAAATGCATATCGAGATAGCCAAATACAAACTCGAAGCATCCCTTACAGAAGAGTCATTAATTCAAGAAGGTGAAGACCCAAGGAATGAGGTTGAAGAGGTGAAAAAGAAAGCAGGGGCTGAATTTGATACCACCAATCTACATATGAACAAAACAGAATGTGAATTTGAGGCATATACTGTTGGAAGTAGCGCCCGAAAGACAATTTCTGTATTTTTCTAATAATTAATAAATGACATATTTATTCTCATCTTATTATTTGCTTTGTGCTTATATGTAATACACTGCTGAAAACCCCAAATCGTATCTTATGTAGCCATATAACTTAGTGTGTGTCACACATGAGGATTAAGTTTATGGTGATATACATGAAATGTTATTCCTTGGTGAGGTTAATCAAAGTATGGGGTCTATTGATTAAACCACCATTAATGTGCCCAGAACACTTTATGGTGTGACCGTCTTATCCGGACCGTCGACATTGGTTGTCTAAGTGGGGCATTTATATATGATTTAGTCATATAGGACTGGACCGATTTAATATGAGTTTCTCATATAATTCCGTGATTGAGAAATCTTATTAAATCACAAGATGATCATAAATGGATTAACCTTAATCCTGAAGTGATTGCATAATCCTACTGGTATCAGGATAGGATTTGATGTGTTCGTTAAGGATCGCTAAGAGGCGCGGTCCGAATCACTTTCATGTTGGCACTATTCTGGAATGAGTGAAGTGTGTGTCTCACAGATATGAAATCCATTCCTTCCTGCGGGAAGTAGAAAGACGATCCCCTTATTTGTGAATCCTAGAAACTGATCGATCCGCAGAGTTCGTATTAGTTATGAACTAATTGATCACTAGTGGTTAATGGTAAATAAGGATGAGATGTAATGAAGAAAGTTTACGGAAATATTCCTGCTTCGTTACGGGTAGTCTATGGAGGGTTAGTTTATATGTAATGATTATATCAATGGACACTTATCAACTCGACTCGACGTTTTGAGAATATGTTATATCTATAATCGATAGAGTTCAGTTTCGGATTATGGTGGCGTAATTCCGGAATTAATGAATTAAGTAGAAATATTATGTTCGAAAAATATTTTATTTAATTTATTGTAGCTACTGGTTAGGTCCATGGTCCCCGGGTTAACTCCTAACACGCGAGTGGTTTTTTGGTTTATGGAATCTCGAGAATAAATTAAATAGTTGGTCTATTTGATAAATATGCAATATTATTTATTTGGTAAATAATATGTAAAATAGAAAAGACATTTTCTATTAAATTATTGACTAAAGTGGTGCCACGTTATGGATAAATTGGGAGAAGAAATTTTCCTAGATTATCTCATATGTGTAATTAATTAATTATCTATTTATTGGATAATTAATTGAAAAGAGATAAAGAGATTGATTTTTTGGGAATTATCTCTTATCTTTTGGCAAATATCTTTTCCTTGTGGGAATAGGTAATTGTGGTGTGAAAATGATAACTCTCTCTTGACTAGTTATTTTCCTATATAAAGAGAGTTCCTCCTAACACAATTAGACATCACAAATTGCGCCAATATCAAATTAAAAAGGAAGGAAAATTAGTTTCTTGCGTTAATCATTAAGAGAAGTTTTTCTTGTGCATATTCGAGGAGGTTCTATGGCGAGGATCGACGTCCACCAGTCGTCGCTAGGAGATACAATCCGGAAGACTACGGCTTCTCCCTTGGTCGACTATTTCTTCCTCTCCGTTTGTTGGGTAAATCTACTAACTTTCTTGTAGTTATTAATTAATTATGCGAATCGAATCATGGTAAAATCGCATGCGAATTTATTCGTAGCTTCTGCTGTGCGAGATCGAGTGTCTCGATCGGTGCTGTGAATCAGATTTGACGATCCAATTATTGATCGGATCCGGATTCGGGTTCTGTATATCCAGCATATACAACAAATCATCTTGCTTCGGCGGCAATCGGTGGTAGAAAATACTCGTTTTGGGGCTGAAAGGAGGACGACTCCTGTAAATATGATGTTTAGCAGCACATCTGGTTTGGAAGACATTGGTGAAATTGAGATTTGGACTATCCGTCAACAGAAGGTGGAAGAAATCCAAGTAAATGAAGCTCTAGGAGTTGCAGGGGGCATTTATAATGCGCAGATAGGTGAGCTGCAAATGGGACTTTATCAGTAACACCCAGAGCCATGGATTATAGTAGTTGATGACAGTGGACAACCGATTGGTGCTTCCCACCTTTATGTTGTATCTTTTTCAGGTGCACATTTTGAAGCTTTTAGTAAGATATAGAATTATTATTGCTGGGATGTTGTCATTCATGTTTGATCCCGGAGGCACTTGTTGATGTTACATTTATCGGTTGAATACTCAGAGCTTGGACAAAGGCGAAATTTATGTTCAGAATTGTCTAAGAGCGCAACACACAGATTTGAGGAATGGCATTTTAGTTAAACATGTGAGAAATGCCCAAGAATTACAAATTCAGTGTGTTGGAGTTCTAAAATGAAGAGGATCTCATCAATGGCTACTTATGTTTGTTGTGAATATTTCAGGGAGTTCATTCACTCCTATTTTGTTTCTTGTAGTATTGATTTGCATGTGGAACTAGGGGCTGCCCCTTTTGAGAAGAATGCAGTGTGTTGTCATAAAAAGGAAGTTTATCAAATTATCAGAAGTATGTCAATGGAGCCAAATTTAGTTATTTCAATGAGCTACATCAATTTATATGGTGGTATGAAACTAGAACTTATTATCCCTTATGGAAATTTTATTGCTCAGTATCTTAAGAGGACTACTATGAAGAAACTAAGTCTCCTCTCAATGAAGATTATATTTTTTTGATGAAGCTGCGAGAAGGTTAACCGTGGAAGGCCTGCAGCATTTGAATTCGGAACTGATATTTCTTGTTCTCTTAAGTTTTGATCCGGGTGGCATTGCCCATTCTTCTAAACCACAATACATACATGGGATCATAAATATGCTTGGTGATTCAGAATTAGACAAGGGATCATAAATATGCTTGGTCGTTCGGGTTTCGGGAGTCAAATATTGTTTCGAATGCATTTTTGAGATAAAGGATCCGTACTCAGTTGCCATTCAAATTGCTTTCAGAATGCATAGGTCCACGCAGTACTTGTACTTGGTCTTGGTGCCAACATCGGACTTGCATTTGTTAATTGTTGTCACCATCGTAAACAAAATGAGTTGGATGAGGTACAGCCTATCTAGCCATGTTGCTGCACCGACTTTTACAATGAAAGGAATAGTTGTTGAATGAGAGTGTTATATCCTCATATTCAACGGACATTGGGGCTACAATGCCAATCTAACTCATGGACGAGTTATTCCGTGGGAGGGTTGGAATGATGAGAACAACTCCAATACGGAAATGAAGTTCATCATGACTAAGCTATGTGTTGCAGCATTCTCTTCATGTTCGATCGTTTTCTGCGGAAATGGAGAATTTAAGAAGATTTTGAAATTGTTTCACAAGATGGTGAATGGACTAGATCCGCCAATGGAGTTGAGCTTGGGAAGCCTCAATGTGGATTCCCATGAGTTCGTTCGTGGACGAGCTTTCCGGGTAGAAGGACGGAGATGATGTAACACGTTTTATTTGCTAATAGTCTTTTATTTATATTTTAATTTTAGTAGATAGTCATTTGTGCTTTTAATACCTAAATGGGCTTTTCAAATGTCTTAAGTTGGCTAGTTGCTAATAATTATGTAATCATGAATCTATTTTCTCTTTTGAGAATGAATTATCTTTGAGCTTGGATTAGCTCATTTTATCCGTTATTATAGATCTTCTACATCATATTTTTCTTCAGAAAGAAAAAACTAATAGAAGAAACTTATTGATAGTACTGATGAAAAACCTAATCGGATTTGTACAACAACTTTTACGTGGGTCTCAAATTATTGATGTGGCGGCGGCGGCGGCGGATTTGGGTGGAAGACCTAATCGGGAGAAGGGGACGGGAGCATATGACGTGAAATAGATTTTTTGGTGGAGATTCGATTTAAGTGTTGATGCGGGTTGTTTTGTAGATTTTAAATGTTTGGTGGATATATGATAATATAATAAATTGGTAGTAGTAAAAAGTGATTGACAATATTGATATTTTTCTTAATTTTAACGTGAGGATGTTGTGCAAAGTTAGGTTGAAATAATAGATGTGGTGCAACAAGTAGAGTACATGTTTTCTTATTTTCGTGTGGTGCAACGGTAGGTTTACTGTGATGTGAATAAAAGTCTCCAAGATAAAGAATTGGTTAACATCTTAAAGCCAACAAAGGCGAGGTAGAGTTGAAGAAATCGGCATCGGAGCAGCTGCTTTTATTTATTTATTTACTAGCAAAATGCACGTGCGTTGCATGTGTTGCTGTTGGTTAAATTGTTATATTTATATGAAATTTGACAGCATGATTTAATGTTATACATTGTTAAGTATGTGTTTAACTATAATGTACAATGATAACCATGTATAAGTTGAATGTTTCAATTGTAAGTTCAATTGTGGAATAAACATCAATACATACAGAATCCAAACAACATAACTTTAGAACATGTCTATTATTACAACATAATATAAACAAGCTAAATCATAAAAGAATGGAAACTTAAAAAATCTCTAGACCAGACAAATCTTTGGACATGTATGAGGCTGGATTCACAGGCAATCGGAGACCTCGATCCCACCAATTTTTTCTTTGTAAACGATCATATTAGCCCTCTCATCAGATGACGGAAGGCAAGTACTGAATATTTTCAGGTCCATATCACAAGTCCAGCAAATCTCATCCATGGCAGTGTCGACGGTAAGGGAGGATCGAATATCCTCCACACCAGGAAGTAATACCACAACCTTAGATGTCTTTGTACTTTTCTTTTGAGCGGGTTGATGACTTTCAGGTGGGACCCAAAACTTCTGGAATTGAGTTACCTTAATCTTCAATAGAGGCCATTAGATATAGGGCAGGATTTCGGTTTCAGAAGAAAAAGTGAATGAATTTGTTGATAATGCGCATACTCTGGAAAACAAAAGGACTTTGATTATAAGAGAAAAACGAAGAATGATTCAGATCAAAGGAATTTTATTTCTTAATGGTGAAGTCAGAGAGACATCTTGAGTACATGATTTAATGATTAGTACGTATTGACAAGGTGCAAGTGAATCAGGATCTCAAAATTTGATAATGAAGATTTGAATTACAAAAGACAGCTGGAAAACACATTCATGTCATATACCTTTGGGTTCCCACCTCTTAAGAAATGCCACATCATCTCAAATAAGACCTAACCTATTACCTTGTGAGGATTTTGACGGTGGGTATGACCCGGCCCTATGACCTCTGTTCTAGCTCGGGTCTATAGGGATTTGATGGTGGGTATGACCCGGCGTCATACACGTGGCACCTAATGAGCTTCACAAGATCAATTTACCATATGGGCCACAGATGTCCAACCTAATTTAGGTCCACATACTTTAGATAACTTTGAGGAAGATGTCTCAAGCTCGGGCACATCTTCACCGATGACTTCAGGTTTCTTAGAAGACCAGTCAGGTCATTTAATAGACTATAACTGCGACAATATGCCTCCATGGTTCCCACTCTACTATGGCATGAACTTTACACCGTCCTATGATTTCAGTCATGTCCCCAATCATGTGCTTCAAGGCATCTTCTCTAGAATGTGGATCATATAAAAATGGTCCACTCCTCTCAAATTCAGAACTTCATTAATAGTTTGATCCGAAATTCTCTAGGCACGTAGGCATTCAATCACATTGGCTCAGCTATAATTCATTACAATATCCACAAGTCAAGTAATTGGATTATGCTTACAAAGCCAAATTACCCGCCTAATGACCTAATTTCATCATTGACAATTTCAGACATCGACTGATACTATTGTGGATTTCAAAATAAACATAAAAGTGTAAGAAGTGGAATATATAAACTAAAACAATAGCTATTCATAGAAATAAAATTCCACTTTGGAACTCAATGCTTAGTGATTCAATTGTCGATACTGTGTTCTTTCAATCTCCGTGTGTCCTCCACTTACATAGCATAAATTGGGTAGTTAATAAGTGCAAGAACTTTGTGTGCTTTTATTATTCATTAAGAAGGGTCGTTCTTTTTAATAAGAATTCATAAGAGCCATATGGGCCACAGATGTCCAACCCAATTTAGGGCCTCATACTCTAGATAAATTTGATGAAGATATCTCAGTCCATTAACTTTGATGAAGATGTCTCTAGCTCGGGGCATATCATCACCGATGACTTCGGGTTTCTTAGAAGACCGGTCAGGTCATCTAGTAGACTATAACTGCCACAATAATGCCTGCATGGTTCCCAATCTACTATGTCATGAACTGTACAGCATCCCATGATTTCAAACATGTCCCCAATCATGTGCTCCAAGGCATCTTCTCTGGAAAATGGATCATATAAAAATAATTCACTCCTCACAAATTCAGAACTTTATTAATAGTTTGATCTGAAATCCTCTAAGTACGTAGGCATTCAATCACATTGGCTCAGCTATAATACATCACAATATCCACAAGTCAAGTAATTGGATGATGCTTACAAAGTCCTTTTACCCGCCTAATTTCAGACATCGTCTGATACTATTATGGATTTCAAGATAAACGTAAAAGTGTAAGAAGTTAAATATATAAACTAAAACAATAGCAATTCATAGAAATACAATTCCACTTTGGAATTCAATGCTTAGTGATTCAATTGTCGATATTGTGTTCTTTCATTCTCCATGTGTCCTCCACTTATTATCCATCCCCGAGAAAGGTTGATATCAATTTTTCATTCAACTTATCAACATGTTCATTAGCCGTGGCCAGTATTGCTCTGCTTGTAGTGTATTCTGTTGAGAATGTGTTCTCATGTATGTATGGAAAGATACAACCTATTAAATGATTTTCGGGAACCTCGTCATCGTTTTCATCATGTTCAATAATCATTTCTTTTGATAACTCTATGTCTTATTTAGTGTTTCTTGGTTCTTCTCCACAACCCACCCTTAATAAATATTGATTGAAATGTAAATCTCCCATTGCTCTCATATTTTTAGAATGATATAATTTTTCTATCATTGGCCATAGATATGACTTTACCAAGTTTGCCTTTATTGTTTGTAGTGTCTCTTTTGGAACATAAGCACTTGTCTAAAACAACCTCCAAATAAAACAATCTCTCTTATACATACGTTAAAATTTTTCTTGATGTCTATTAAGCTTTTGTCAAGTGTCTCAATTGTCCATATCTTTGCCATTGGTACTTCATCCTATGTGATTAGACTTGTTTTTCGTATTAATTTTGTATTTCCATTGTGCATCGAAATATTACAGATATTTGTTTCATGCGCATTAATTGAAATTTTAATAATCAAATAATCAATCAAGGTATGCTCAATTGTTTTTTTTTTCCTTTGAAATTTTAATTAGTTGATAATGACTAATTTATTAATTAGTGAATCAAGGTATCTGATGACAAATTTTTTTATATTTTTAATTTCATCTTTCTATTTTTAATTAATTAATTGATAATGAGCATTTAATCAATTATATCAATCAAGGATCTTGATGATTTTTTTTATATTTTTGTTTAAATTTTTGGGAGAAACACTTTTTGGGGGAAACACACTCATACTTTTAGTATAGTAGATAGATAGATAGATAGATAGATAGATAGAAGTAGATAGATAGATAGATAGATAGAGGTAGAGATTTTACTTTTTTAATTTTTTTCTATATTTATTATAATCAATCATCAATCCAAGATTTTCAAGATTTTTATTTATTTTTATTTGATTGATTTGATGTTTCTACTAGAAAATAATGGATTTTTATTTTTAAATTTTTACTTAAAACTGATTGATTAATTATTTAAATTAGGGAGAAACACTTTTTGGGAGAAACACTTTTTGGGGGAAACACACTCATACTTTTAGTATAGTAGAAGTAGATAGATAGAGTTAGAGATTTTACATTATTAATTTTTTTTTCTATATTTATTTTAATCAATCATCAATCCAAGATTTTCAGGATTTTTATTTATTTTTATTTGATTGATTTGATGTTTCTACTCGAAAATAATGGATTTTTATTTTTAAATTTTTACTTAAAACTGATTGATTAATTATTTAAATTAGGGATAAACACTTTTTGGGAGAAACACGTTTTGGAGGAAACACACTTACACTTTTAATATAGTAGAGATAGAGATAGAGATATAAAAGGGTAGTACATGAAAGTTGATTAAATTTTGTCCTTTTGAAGATGATCTTTTTTTTAGTGTCCTAAATCCCTAACTAAGTCTCAAACTGATCCTTATAAACAAATAAGTATAAAAAAATTAATACAAGTCATTTTGGGTTTATAGATACTAATTCAGAAAAAAACACCGACAAGCTCAAAAAAAGTTTCGTCGGACTCGATCAATGGTTGGTTATAATAAAAAGATTGCTGATTTTGATTTAAATGAATCGCCCCATTGAACCACAATGAATCATTTAAATCATATAATAAGGAAAATGATTTTCAATTTTGACATGGTGAACGATTACGTAAATATATTAGATCAAATTAGTGTACCCCTCCAATGAGGTTTTCTACATTGACTAGTCAAAAGGATATCATCAAGCACTTAGATTATCTTCTGATTAAGGTTTGTGCCATCTTCACTAGGAAGTTCCATTCATATGATTTCAGTCTGTTTTCTTTTTTTGCTATGGTTTGAATGATTTTAGTGCACTTTCGAAAATTATTCTGAAAGTCACGTGCCGGAGGGTTTTTTTTTTCCGCTTGAGAACTCGATATCTGAAGAATGGCGTTAACAATTCTACCAGTAACCACACTATATTACACCACACTGACTCGATCTTTTAAAAGTTAATTCTTGAGCTAAGAATCGACTTTCAAACAGTCGAATGTGAGAATCGAACTAATAATAGTAAGGTCATTGCATTTTCTGGCATCAATCAAGGTTCGAATCCACATCATCCCCCACACCACCCACCACACACCCCACACACACATTAAAAAAAAATAGTAATATCATTTCCCTAAGAAAAGAAAAGGAGATATATATCAGATGGGTTCCAGGGTTAATTAATCAAATCAATGCTTCCATTACGGTTACAACAAACAAATGCAACAGAGTCAAACCTCAGCAAACTGAAACCTAATTTGAACCACAGGGCCAAATCTTACAAAGTTTATACAAAGGCCGCCATGGTTGTTGAAAGAAAAGAAAAAGGTTTACAAACCTGTAACATAAAGGCTAGCTGCAAAGACGATATCGCGCTTTATACAATTCGAAGCAGCTTCCATTTTCTTCTGAAGAGCTGAATTACCCATTATTGCTGCTGCGTTTTTGAATTCGCGGCATGTTTCATCTAGTCTTACTATTGTTCTGACTATTAAGCCCTCTGGGACATCTGTTAGTTCACATATATCCGCAAACGGGGTTCCTTGCCACAACAAAATATGCAAATCATCAACCATCCGTGATAGAGAGAGAGAGAGAGAGAGAGAGTAGATAGCGAGATTAAGCAAATGGATCTTTTAAATCAGGAAATGGGGTTCCCCTCTATAATGATCTACACGAACTTATTGATAAATGAAACATCCAAGCCAAGAGAGGGGGAGGGGGAGAGGGTACCTTAGCCCATTCATAAACAACTTCAACAAGACCAAACTTGAGATTTCTTTGACAAAATCATCAGGATCAATCTGTACATTGAACTGAGCTTGAAGGTACCCCAGCCTTATTGCTGTGTCGTACAACCTGAAGAACAGAGATTCCAAGTAAAATTAAAATGACACAAAAATATCCTCCATAGAGATTCAAAAAAAAAAACCCTATTTTGCAAGGGATTTTATGGTGCAACGGTTGTAGGAAGGTTATATCAAGTGGCATACATTAGAGCCTCTCATTTTTATTCTCTTTCACATAATATACTTTTATCGTGTGTGAGAGATTAGAAATGAGTGGTTGTCGGTGGCGGAGCCAAAATGTTTTTTCAGCGGGGTCCGTAAATATTTAACACATTAAATAATTTTTTTCACGGGGTCCAAAATATTTTCTAAAGGTAAAATATAGAGTATTTTTATTTTTAGCGGGGTCCGTGGACCCCCTTAGATACACGTAGATCCGCCTCTGTTGGTTGTAATGTATGCGACTTGGTAAAACCTTCCTACAACGGTTGTATTTTAAAATTTCACCTATTTTGCACTAATACTATGAACAGTGTTCTAAAATTCGCTAGGCGATTTCGGTTTTTTTCATTTTTTAATAATAATGCTTGGCCAATATAAATTTTACATCATATGATCATAAAACATGAAAATCAAGTAAAAATGTGTCAAAACTCAAAAGAAAAGACTATCCAAAGTACGAAATCACATGAGGGGGAGAGAAAAAGGGGAGGGGCGGATGTTTAGTTTTTTTTGAAAGAAATTATTATTTTTTTTAGTTTTTTTATAAATATATTGCAAATGGAAGCCCTAGGGTCGCCCAAGAGCGCCCAGAAGCGCCCAGAAAATCTCCCAGCACCCTGTCGCCCAGATGAGATCGCCTAGGGCATAGTCGAGACGCCGGGAGGTCGCCCAGGGCCTAGGCGGCGCCTAGGCGATCGCCCAGGTCGATTTTTAGGACACGGACTATGAAAAATACAGTTTGATTCGAATGGAGTAAAAGTGGCCTATTTTGCACTAATACTATGAAAAATACAGTTTGATTAGAGAATTATGTTTCTTTATTTCTGCCAGCTATTATGGCATCATGTCAGGGACGGACCCAGTGTATTGAGGGGGGGTGCACGGCCCCCACTCAACTTTTTGTGTGAAGTTACTAGTATACCCCTCTAATAATATTAAAGATCGTGTATGTATATTATTTCGGACATAATTCTAGTTCCTCCCCCGAGTTCATTTCACACGCAACCCGTCCTTTTATTTGAACAACAAGATCTTCATCTATACAACCAATTTCCTTTAAAACGTCAATCTGCAAAAAGACCACGTTATTCCATCCAAAAAAAAAGGCATCGTTTTAATTTCTAACAAAAGAAACTAATAAACAGGGTCACTTACGCGGCCATGAAAATCAGGCCTCTGACATTTGAAACTCTAGGGCATTAACTTCTTCACGGTGAAGTTTCATTTCCCTGGCCATTCTGCTCATCTAACTTTATACAGCCATGACATTTATTCTGAGCCATCTTTTGTAACAAGCTATGCGAATTTAATTAAGCCTCAACAGCATATGCATCTTTGAGCTTCAGATCTGTAATACTAATTCCATCAGTAATAGAAATGTAAAAAACAAGGCTAAGAAAGGGAAAGGGAAAGGAAAACGAATTCGGAATGGTCAAAATGTGATCGAAATACTCGGTTTCCAGGAAATTAGAACTACAACAGCCGTGCAAGGCACGGCTGCCTATCATATAACACATTTGAAGATTGTATTTGAAAAAAGTATGAGCTTGCTTGAATGTATTTATTTCTTAGCATTAAGAACTATCAAAAAGCTTCACTTGCAAATAACTTGACAGAAAAAGAAAAAAAAAATTGATTATGCAGTGAAACATACTAAATAGGAATGTTTTTTTTGGATTCATCCACAAGCCAAAAGGGGAGGAATTATCAACCTCCTGTTGCCAAATTACATCCAAGTGAATAGTCAGACAAAATGATATGACAGTTTAACTCCCCGTGCGTATAACTCTCGATATTACTCTCGAAACGGTCTATATCTACCCAAAACATGCCAATAAAGTGATAAACGGGGGTTAGACTACGCACCAAAGTACAGTAAAGTTGACTCCCATCACGCCAACAGGCCCGGTGTCTTGGGGCGTTAAACTCTAAGCAGTTGCAGAAATTTTTGAGCTTCTGCCTATGAATTTGGTGTTCTCAGTAAGCTCGGGCACATTATTAACTAAAATTTTCAAAAAGGTTCCCATACCCCCTTTTAATAATTTTAAAATTTTCTTATGCCCCTAATATTAATTTCATAACTGCCGTTAATACATTTTCCCAACAAAAAGATTGAACCCAAATTCTCATGTGGTCCCGTCGCTAGAGCATCGTTCAGAGAGTGATAGAGTTACTCCGTCATTCATACACAATTTTTCACAATTATCATCTAACTATATATTTTTCACTTGTAAAACGAAAATTAAAAAATGTGAAACAATCACAAATCATTGGATGTAGACATGATGTAGAATTGATAAAGTAACTTTTTCATTATCTGCTTCATAAAAGACATAAACGCGTGTTATCTTTTAGACTTTCGATGCTATATTTTGTTGCAACGGATTTAACAGATCGCAAGAAAAAGAACAAAATTAAAGACCAGACACATAGAAAACAAGAACACAGAGTTTTAACATGGTTTCCAACTTTGTGTCGACTAGTCCTCGGGTAGAAAACGAGAAATTATATTATCACAGAGTCTTACAGATTTTATAGATTTTCTCACAATCGAACCATGTTACAATGGGTGAGTATTCATAGTACTCAAGTATGAACCCTGGCCGACTCAAATGCAGCCTCACACATGATTTCTCCAGATAAGAACCAACTCCATATGAGAAACTCTCTGCAGATGAGAACCCTCCCGATTTAGATGAGATCCCATGTTGTCTTCAGATTCAGACAAGAAGACTGAGAACAGATGTGATTAACAGATATAGACTTGGTCACTAGACCAGATGTGATTACCAGATTCAGACATATTCACCTCAGCTAATTGCACTTCAACTGTGTTTTCAGATTTAGCTCTCCTCAAAAATAGATTCAGATTTCCAGTTTTAAAATGCATGAGATCAAGGCACTCTTACAGATTTTGTAAACATTGTATGTACATATTGTTGTTGCTGAGATAAGTCGGTTTTGTGGATGATGTAAATCGATGGTTGTGTCTCAGTTGTATAGTTTGCAAAAGGTTGTTTGTACATTGTTTTGCAGTGAGAAGTCGATACAGCGTAAGGAAATCCAACATTCCAACTAAAAAATAAGATTGTCACTACAACACTCATACTCTATTACCACTTAGATTTGCATTTATAGTGTGTTTGGATTGCTGGAATTAAATGAATAGAATGGAATGGAATGAACGTGATTTCATTCTTATGTTTGGCATACAAAGGATTAAAATGTGTGTGATTCTATAAGATGTAGCAAGTCACATGGTGGGTGATAGGTGTGCGTGATGATGAGTGTCATGGATGGTGGTGGGGCATGCGGTAATGGGTGGAAACGAATGACATGAGGTGTGCAATAGCGGTGGTTGTGGTGGCAGTAATAGTAATGATGGGGGTGGTGGTTGTGGTGACGAGAGTGGTGTGGTGTGAGGTGATGGGTGATGGTGAGGTGGGTGGTGGTGGTGACAGTGGTTGTGGCGATGAGACAAGTGTGGTTTGCGATGATGGTGAGGTGGGTGGTGGATGTGGTGGAGGTTGTGATGACAAGGGTGTGTATGTAAAAGTTGCCCCACACTGGGCACTTGCTATTGTATCACCCACCATATTAAGAGATAGATTCCTTCACCTTATAACCTAGGTTTTGGGGATGAGGCCCCTCCTATTTTATGGGTTTAGGCCTAGATTTTCTACATAGAATCAGAACACCCCTTTATTGTGCAAGTGTTGGGCCTCTTTGTTGGCCTTATAGTGCGCTTTATATGCATTGTGTGTCATGTGGCCCGGGCTTTTTATAGGCCCACACTTGAGAGGGCGTGTTAAAGTCGTCCCACATTGGGCACTTGCTTTTGTATCACCCAACATATTAAGAGATGGACTTCCCTTACCTCATAACCTAGATTTTGGGGATGATGACCCCTCTCTTATATGAGTTTGGGCCTAGATTTTCTACAGTGTGGTGTGCGGTGATAGGCAGGGCCGGCCCTACTTAAAGGCCGACGAGACCCGGGTCTTAAGCCCATCTGTACCGGGAGGCCCAACAGTACATGTTTCGCTAAAAGAAAAAAAAAATCATGTAAATTCATGCCCCCGAACCCCCACGAGTTGGCGCTGCCCCCTCGACCCACCGCGACCTGACCGGGCAGGTCGAACTCCGTTTCTTTGCGATAACATTAATTCGTACGGAAACTCATATGCAAACGATAACCAAAATATTTATTTATGAAAAAATATCTAACAATAAGTATGTTTTAAAAAAAAACAACTTCAACTAAAAGACCCAATTCGGGGACTTGGTCTTAAGCCCAACAAAAGCGGGGCCGGCCCTGGTGATAGGTGATGATGAATTGGGTGGTGGTGGCCGAGCCTTTTAGCCCTAGTCTTCTACACAAATTTACTTCTACACATTACATTACATTCCATTGAGGAAGGATCCAATTTGGCTAAGGGCATGTTTGTTTACACCACTTAACACTTATTCTTAACAGAATAAGTGATTGTTAAAATAAGTGTTGTTTGATAATACTTTTTAACACCTCTTAATTAATTAAGATCTTCTGAATTTCCTGTGAAAAATTATAGAAAATTTTAAGTGGTTGAGGAACTACTTAATCCTGAATTTTTTCAATAAATCTACGTTAGGTAGGGGTACACCCCACACCCATACCTACCTCACACCTACACCCCACCCTCACCCTACCCCTATCCACCCCACCCATACCCCCACCGACCCCACACCCCACACCCACACAACCCATACCCCACACACCACAACCCATACCCCACACACCACACACCCGCCCACACCGTTTATTTGTCCCGTTCGTCGCTATAGTCGTCGGAAATTTCGTCGCAACGCGTTTCCAACGGGCTTTTTTCCAACACCCCATATTTCGTCGGAAATTGGTCGGAAACATGTGTTTCCGACGAAATACCGACGAAATTTCGCGTAGGAAATGCCGGAAATTCTAGTAGTGACCCTCACCCACCCATACCCATACCCATACCCACCCCCACACCCCACACCCCACACCCTCATACCCACCTACACCCTCACACCCCCACTCCAACACCCCCACTCCCACCCTCCCAACACCCACACCCAAAGACACACACACACACCACACCCACCACCCATAGCCACCCTTACACCCCCCACAACCCCCTTCTAATTTCGTATATAATAAATGTTACCAAACAAGCCTAATCAATTTCGGTACTTAAAATATTCGCTTACTTAATTTATTCGGGAATTAAGACTTCGATTTCGTACTTGATTTCGCTTCGCTTTTAACAAACGGCCCCTAAGCCTTACCAATTTTAGGAGTTTTGTGAGACAGTGAAGGATCCAATTTGGCTAAACCCTTGACATGCGGTGAAGATCATAGTTTCTATTTTGTTTCTAATTGCTATGTTTCTTTCCCTTTAGAAAAAAAAAAATTTTGTTTTAGAAAATTGTAGTTTGTTTTCTTTTTCTAGAACGAAGTTGTAAAAAAAACAATTGGACAAGTTTAGTACAATAAAGATGTTGGCAGTTGTTTGGTTTTGTTAAAGTAAAATTTTAGGATATATCAAAGCAACTGTCTTGATTTGATAAAGGTCGTCTTTGTTTAGAATAATTATAAGGAATGTTATTAGTATTACATAAAGAAAAGTATAAATATTCATTAAGTTAACGGGATAAGATAAATTGTAGGGCCAAAGACCCAAAAGTACACAAAACGAATTTATTGGATTTATAAGGACAAAAAGGAATCAGTTGGACTTATAAGGACACAAATTAGATAGATAGACTCAAATACCCTTAATAAAAAAAAAAAAAAAAAATAATAATAATAATAAAAAGGGGGGAAGAGGCGCTGGTTTTTCTTATTTTATATATATATATATATATATATATATATATATATATATATATATATATATATATATATATATATATATATATATATATATATATTTTTCATCCAGGAGCTATTGCTTGTTTGTTTGATTTTTTTTTCCAGGTGCTGTTGCTGTTTTTTTTTTTAACCGATGTATTGACCACCGCGACGCATTGATCACCCCGATGCATTGACCACCTCGATGCAATGACCATCCTGATGCATTGACCACCGCGACGCCCGATGCGATGACCATCGCGATGCAGAGACACCGCGATGAAGTGACACCGCGATGTAGAGACACGGCGATGAAGCAACACCGTGATGCAGAGACACCGCAATGAAGTGACACCGCGATGCAGTGACCACCCCCGATGCAGAGACACTGTGATGCAGAGACGCCGCATTATGCAGTGACGTCTTACAATGACGTCTTATTATATCGATTTATGCAGTGACGTTTTATGGTATCGATTTATGCAGTGACGTCTTATTGTATCGATTTATGCAGTGGCGTCTTATTATATCGATTTATGCAGTGGCGTTTTATGGTATCGATTTATGTAGTGACGTCTTATTGTATCGATTTATGTAGTGACGTCATGCAGTGACATCATGCAGTGACGTCGTATTATATCGATTTATGCAGTGACATCATGCTGTGACGTCTTATTATATCGATTTATGCAATGAAGAAAATCCAACAGAAATTTCATCAAATATTTACACAAAATTCTAGGATAAACGCGAAAACAAAAAATCCATATACCATTCACCATTAAGCCATTGCTAACCTATGTCACAACAATCAAAGATTGGTTGCTGCCATGCATTGTTAGCTATGTGATGTGTTTGATCCCTCAGAAACAAAGATATACATTATCACAAGTCCGAAAATAGTTTCCGGATGTCTCAATAAATTGCTCAAAAATTCTAAGTTTATATGACACTATTTCCATTAATCGAAGAGAACTAATACAACACAAAAGTAGAGTTATGTAACATGAAAATTGAGATGAGGATTTGTGGCAGAAAATGCAATTATATTAATTATTGTACATTATAAAAGACAAACATCTCTCTATGTATAACATCATTTCTAGGTCCAAACAGTGCCGCAAACAAGGTACTTTTTTTTTAATTTATAAAAAACAAATTATTACAACTATTTCTTGCTTTCTCCCCCTCTATTGGAATGAAGACAGCCCGAATGCAAGATAAGTAGACGAACACTCCACATTCCACGGACATCATTCAAAACGATTATGCAGTAAAATCAACCCACTGAAGCAAGAAAAACAATATTCACCTCCATAGTCATATCTTGTACATCAATCACAACAAGAAGCTACGTCGTCACTGCTTGAGTTTTCATTAACAATGTTCTCAATGGATGAAGCTGCAAACTTTGCCTATTCATGCTTCAATATCATCTCCTTGTGACAACTATTACACAAAATTATGATCACAACACTGTCACAAAATTATGATCACATGTTGTTTTTGAATAGAAAAATCGGTATTTCAAGCATTACAAATAGCGTAGAATGTCGAGATAGTGTATTTTTTAGCAGAATTTAAGGAAATTTCTTACAGATACAAAGGTGTTTGAAGCATAGATTTCAGCAAAATCATGACTGAGTTAATAATCAGGAGTCTGCAAGATTATCCATGGCAAACATCCTCAGAATCCTCATACCTACTTAATTGAAGACGATAATTTTTCCATTTTAGCATCAATGTCATTGACTCATTGTCAGAGATGATATTATCCCAATTGGACTCCTCCTCCAAGCTTCGTCGTTTCCTGAATAATAGTCCAAAATCGGACCAGAACCAAAAAGCCTAGCAGCAGTGCGGCCTTTCCAGCGGGGTGTAAGGCGGTGCCGCCTCGGGCTCTTCAAACAACGAGTCCTCCATGCCTCCATCCTCAGCCGATTCAGAGTCTCTCTTATGCTTCTTTGCGGTTCTACTTTCCGAGAGAGGTGGTGGAGGGGTAGCCTTAGCTCCATCCGACCCCTCGACATCAATCTCCATGCTCAAAGGAGGCACGGCCTCCTCCGTCGGCGGTAGGTTCAACAGAGACCTAGGTCGGGCAAGAACTCACCAAAGAGAGAAAGTTTTGAAGCGTGTTTTTAGGTTATTTTATTAGATTAGGGGTACTTTGGTCCATGTAGATATATTATGTCCTTATAAGTCCAACAGATTCCTTTATGTCCTTATGTGGCTAATAAGTATAAAAAACTATACTTTTAAGTAATTAACCATAAATTGTATCGAGATTCATTCAAGAGTAACAAAAAGGAGAAAATTAGTTTCATAAAGGAGAATTTATACTCCGGATCAAAGTGCAAAGACTCCACAAAAAGGAGTAGAAAGTCTACAACAGGACACAAAACAACACTAATACACATTTATTACTACTAAAAAAAAGTATTAAAAAAAAACATGTATATTACTTGTTCCAAGCTATATCACTTGTTCCAAACTAAATTGGGATTGACTTGAAGTACCTTAAGAAACAATGATCAATCACTTCGGTACTTCCAAGCTATACAGATTCCCGTTATGCTACGACCGTCTCCTCGTCGTTAGTAGATTCCTCGTCGTCACTAGACTCCTCGTCATCACTAGACTCCTCGTCGTCACTAGACTGCTCGTCCTCCTCCTCGTCATTCTTGGGTACAATCAACGATTTAGAATCAACGCCATCCCCTGGTAATTCCAAATTAGGATCAAAGCAAGTGTCTGAAGATAATGATGGGACGATTTTTTTATTCTTAAACTTCCTTTGCTTGCCGTCCACATACTGCTTGTTACACAGACACAGAGTGCCACCATCTTTTTTATTTTTGTTACAATCATCGTCAATATTGCATCCCTTGATTTCATTACAAGAATCCTCGGGGAACAATGTAGTCAAATGGCGGAGTTGACTACTTTGGGTTTTTGTTGTTGTCCTCGTCTCATCATTTTTTGCTGCAAAAAGAAAATTACTTCGAGTACCACAATAATTTATTTATTTTATAGTTTTTGCAAAATGACGTCAGTGACTGTGACTTTTTAGTTTTCGATTATAACGCCACTGCCACTCACGTTGGTTTTCGATAATAACCACTACAACAACAAAAAAAACCTACAGAGACACACCTATAAAGGCATTTTTCAAAAAAAATGTCACTAAAAATAGGATATAGAGACAGTAGTATAAAAAACGTATCTATAGCAAGTAGTGTGTAAATGTCAGAGACCCTATGGGTGCATTTTACTATGTCTTAATTTTATTATAACTGTAGAGACATTTTAAAGTGTCTTATATATATAAAGAATGACCTTGTAGAGACACTTGTATATGTCTTAAAATTATACAAGTTGAGGCACTTTTATATGTCTTAATTTTATACCTGTTGAGACACTTTAAAATGTCTTATACATAAAAATAAAACAAAACAAAACAAAACAAAAATCAACATTGTTAGAAAGTTTTTTCGTTTAATAAATATGCTTGGCTATCTAAAGGTGGAAATAACTTGGAATCCATGAGGAAGAGGGTAGCATGGATGTATTCACTTGACACACATATATGAACCGTACCCATTGTTTCTATTATACGGTAGTCCATTTTGTTTTTATGTTTATGTTGTAATTTTATGAGACCTTGTGGAGTCACCCAAACCGATTCTTTCCTCTCACTTTAGGATACAAGCAAGCTTTAACAGTATAGAGATAGAAGGCTTTCCGGAACGCAAGAGGAATTTGAGCAAGCACTATTGAATTCTACAACCTTTTATACTGGGAATATGTCATTCTACACAACTATGGAGCGCGCAAGTTTACGGGTTGTTTTCACGAGCTAGTGAGATTAAGAGGATAATCATCAGTTTGGATAAGAATAGCAAGACACCTTGCGGCTTATGCTTTGTATTGTAAGTGTCTTGTCTTCTGTTTATACTCTTTACAGTTTGATTACAATCACTTTACAACACTAAAAATACAGTTTGATTACAATCACTTTACAACACTAAAAATAATACATACATAACTTTAAAGATTACTTTTATGAAACCATCAGCTATGACTGTTGGTGATAGTTGTGCATGTATATATTGACTCCCCTGTTTTGCAATAGGCAAGTCAAGGCCTGAATGTGAAAGAGTTGTGCATAAAAGCGCTAATATCTAGTTTTTTGTTTCCAATGTTACCAACAGGTAAGATCTCGTTCTTATGTGTAGAGCTATAAACGATCCGAGTCTAATCAAGCTTTTACAACTCTATATTATACATGAATGAATTTTAATTTGTTGATTAAATGAAACGAATATCAATGTTTGTGTAAAAAAAAGTTGGACTTAGACTATACACTCTATTTAACACTTTGTACTTTTTTAATTTATTTTGAGTGTCTATTGTACGTAAAACGTTAACTTGCAACATATGCAGGAATAGCTACAACACAAAAGAAAAGGCTGAAAAAACATTTCAGCTCAGAGATGAGGATGAGGAAGAAACGATCAACATCGATCTCATGCAGGTAATGTACCAGCATTAGTTTTATCATAAGTTAAAGTTTGTTCAACTTTCGTGTTGATTTAATTTCTAATTCTGTAAGTTGAACAACCTTGGTTTTTTTTTTTTGTCAGCATTAAGTCCAGTACCTGCATTTACAGTCCTAGTCATGTACTAGAATTATGTTAGGAAGTTGCCGATGAGTCTTGTTCTGATGTATCAAATCACTACTTTGTATAGAAAATCTTAAACCATTTCAATAGGCGTAGTAGTTGGGATAGAATTTCTATATTATGTCAACACCAAATAGGGATTTTTTTTGGATACAATTTTCTATTCATGTTATTTTTATTTTTATTTTTTTATTCATTCGAATGACTTTAGTCTTATCAGAATGGGATTTTGTTACCTGACTCAAACGCCTCCATAGGTTACTTACGTAGGCGTTTTTCCGTGTCTTCAAATCCTATTTTTCTTGTAGTGAGCGTCACAGACACTGACGTTAGAGTAATAAAAATGTCACAGGTGAAAAAAGTCAGTCCACTGACATTATTATTGAAAAGAAACGTCAGTAACACTGTGGTGCCAAAAGTAAAAAAAAAAAAAAAGAAATACCTGTGTGGTGCCGATAGTATATACGTGGTACCGATAGAAACCACATATATATGAGGGCTTTTTTTTTAATAAGGAAATTAAATATACCGAACCATAGGAGTCGAACGGATTCGGGGGAGAGTGATAAAGAATATAAAGTGATGAATTCATACCCGTAGGTTCTCCTTGTAAGACCATCGCAGCAACTGCACAAATGTAATTTTTTTGTCATTAAGATTGACAATGAAGTAAAAGAGTCTTGAAATAACAATTTATATCATGCTATGAAATTGCATGGTAATAAAAAGGAAACAAGAATAATATATTTTGTACTAAAAAGAGCCGAACTAACCCATCACCGTAGAGATAATGAGAATGAAATAAATAGACATAGTCATTTGCAATCTCTGTATATTAATTACAATTTGTACTTTCAATATATATTTGTTGTGTTTTCGTTTATTGTCTTGAAAGTTAATTTATAGTGGTGAGAGGGAATCCGTTCACGAATATTCTATCTAACAAAAACAAAACAAGAATCATGTATAGGAAGCTTTTTGATGAATCAGGATCTTACTTTGTGAACCCTTATGTGAAAAATATAAGGCATAAAATAAACTTACTTTGTTTTTCTTGGCCGGAAGGACTTTCAGGAATCATGTTCATGTTCTTAATCCGCAAAGGAAAGGACACTCCTGCCATTACCAACTTCTTCAAAGTTATCAATATTGATCCCTGCCACAAACCGACTGATCGAGTTCAACAAACTTGTGAGAGTAAGCCCAGAACCTGGTATATTTTCGTACGTACCTCAACTTTTGAATAACACAATGGCCTTTTCTGTACGGTCATGCAGATCGAGGTAGGAAACTATATATTGCTCATAGAACATATATGTGAACACGTGCCAGTCGTGTATGGGTTAGGGACGGACCCGTGAGGGTGGGGCCATGGCACCCACTCAAATTTCGGTTCGAAATTACTAGTGTAACTCTCTAATAATATTAACATTGTGTATGTATATTATTTCAAACATTTTTAACCAAATTGTCCTTATAGCTCAATTGTTGAAGTGCCTGACTATTTACATTAAGGTTATGATTTCAAAACTTGGTTGTTTTTTATCCCTTTGTTTTTCTCTTTTATAGTGTTTGTAATTTATGTTTTATTTTCTATTTTTTAGTGTTTATAATTTATGTTTTTACTTTTCATATTAATATTTGTGAATATTACACGAATTTTTTAGTGTTTATAATTTATGTTTTTACTTTTCTTGAAAATCCATTTACAAGTCACAACTCCCTTGTCAGTAGGCTGTTTGACTAATTCCCAAGTCTGATTCTTCAGTAATGACTCCATTTCATCTCCCATGGCAACATGCCACTGAGATGCTTCTGTACATGTCATTGCTTCCCTGTAAGTAGTAGGTTCAGCAACCTCTACTTCTTCTGCAACTTGGAGTGCATATCCAGCCAAATCATCATATCCATATCTCCTTGGTGGTATCCCAACATTAGATCTTCTAGGCCTGCTGGCAGCTAGACTCTGCTGATCAATGTTTGTATGACGCCCTGCTGAGGTCTCAGTAGGCTGGCTTGGATCAGATTCTGGTTCATTATCCAGATCAGTACGTATAGTGTTGATTTTGGTCCACTGATTGTTGCATATCAGTAGTCTCCACCTGAAGCTCCACCTGTTTCTCAACACTATCAGATTCCAAGACCGGTTTCAGACTCAGTAGACCTCCCCACTGATGAGTTTAACATAGAATTTTCATCAAACACAACGTCCCTGCTGAGGATTACTCTGGACTCTGCTGATGACCAAATCCTATACCCTTTCACTCCATCACCATACCCCACAAACACTCCCTTCTTGGCTCTTGGCTCCAACTTCCCTTCACTAACATGATAGTAAGATGTACTTCCAAAAACCCTTAGAACTGAGTAGTCAGCAGGCTTGCCTGACCACATCTCAAATGGTGTCTTGAGATTGATTCCTGTGTGAGGGCTCATGTTGATTAAGTAGCGAGTCGTCTTAACGACCTACGCCCAAAATCTCCTTGATAAACCAAACTTGAGAAAGCATACATCTTGCCCTCTCCAAGAGAGTTTGATTCATCCTTTCGCCTACACCATTCGCCGAGGTGTATTCCTTACGTATGATGTCCGGCAATACCCTCGGTTTTGTACAAAATGAATCAAAATCCGTCCAAATAGAATTCCGGACCATTATCCGTACGAAGCTTCTTGATTTTCTTGCCTAACCGATTCTCCACTAGGGCCTTCCACTGCTTGAAGTTATTGAATGCATCACTTTTGTTCTTCATCATCACCACCCAAGTCATCCTTGAATAGTCATCTATGAATGACACAAAATATCTGTGACCACCCAATGACACAACTCTTGATGGACCCCAGCAGTCTGAATGGATATAATCAAGTGATGCATTTGTATTGCGCAACCCTGCTGAGAACTTACTTCTGTGCAACTTCCCAAACACACAATGTTCAAAAAATTCCAGATTCTTAACCTTATATCCTCCAAGAAAACCTGCTGAAGAAAGAACCTGCATACCCCTTTCACCCATGTGACCAAGTCTCATGTGCCACAAACTCGAGTCTGTCGAGATCCGTGAACCGCTGAGCGAGGATGCAACGAAGAAGCCGGTGCCGGATACGGTAGATCCTTGTAATATATACAAGGTTCCCCTCTTGATGCCTTTGAGGACTACAACCGAATCTTTAAAGACATTCACCGTCCACCTTCACCCTTGAAATTGAACCCTTGTCATCCAAGAGATCGAGAGATACCAAATTCTTGGTCATCTCGTGGAACATGTCTTACATCCTTGAGTGTACAAAATTTACCATCCTCTGTCCTTAACTTTACTGAGCCAATTCCCACAACTTTACAGACCTTGTTGTTGGCCATATAGATTTGACCACCATCTATCTGCTCATAAGTAGAAAACCACTCTCTGTTTGGACAAATATGGTAGGATGCTCCAGAATCAAGTATCCACACATCATTGTGGTGTGTAGAATCCCCTGCAACTAGAACCAGATCCTCATCAGATTGCTCAGTAGCCAAGGCTACTGTGCCAGAATTTCCTTCCTGCTGTTTCTTCTTCCTTGGACAATTGGACTTCCAATGTCCCTGCTCCTTATAGTAATTACAGACATCAGTAGACTTAGGACCTTTGGACCATGACTTCTTTTTCTTCTTCTGTCCATATCCTTTTCCACTATTGCTGTTAGCTACTAGCCCAGCAGCCTGACTGTCTGTCCCAGCAGCCTTGTGCCTAAGCTCCCTGGCATGTAAGGCAGACCTCACATCCTCCAAAGCTACTGTATCCTTTCCAACTATGAAAGACTGCACAAAGTTTTCATATGATGCCGGTAATGATACTAACAGGATTAGGGATGCATCTTCATCTTCAATTTTAACATCAATATTCCTTAAATCAAGTAATATTGTGTTCAGCTGGTCAAGATGTTCCCTCAGTGGACTCCCTTCATGCATCTTCAAACTGAACAACCTCTGTTTCAACAACAACTTGTTGGTCGGTGACTTGGTCATATACAAGCTTTCAAGCTTTTTCCACAACTTGGCCGCGGTGTCTTCCTCGGCAACCTCGGTGATAACATCATCGGATAAGCACAACATGATGGTTGAATGTGCTTTCTCTTCCGACCGGCATAATCTGCTTTTTGTATTTGGTTTGTCGGATAAAGGATTCCACAAACCCCGTTGTTTCAACAAAGTGCACGCATCTTGATTTGCCACGACCAAAACTGTTCCTTCCGTAAATTTATCGATTTTTACGTTTACCGCGACATCTTTTCTTGCTAAAGATCACAACTTTATCACAGATCCTAGCACCTTGCTGAAGGTCTTGGTGAAGATGAAGTTGATCGTACAGATTGTTTTCTCCAGAACCTGGCTTTGATACCACTTGTTATAAAACTGATGGAGATAACTTCAGATGCAAGAAACAAAAACAGAAGCAATCAAACATAAACAATCAAAGGAGATAACAGAAACAAGAAAAAAACAGATTTAACGTGGAAAACCTCTCAGTGGGAGAGGTAAAAAACCACGGCCAGAAAAGAGATGTTTTTATTATGCACTGAACTTTTACAGATTTCAACACACTCGGATAATGAGACAACAACTGTAT
Source organism: Gentiana straminea (assembly GCA_036785695.1). Classification (NCBI taxonomy): domain Eukaryota; kingdom Viridiplantae; phylum Streptophyta; class Magnoliopsida; order Gentianales; family Gentianaceae; genus Gentiana; species Gentiana straminea. The sequence continues at coordinate 345,362 of JAVUPR010000426.1, read as the reverse complement.
TTATAGGCACAAATCCCTAAACCCTAGCCGCCAGGAATCTTTGTCTGATATGCCATAAATACCCTTACACGTGTCCTCCTTTTAATGACACTGTATAGCTGTCACATAACAGAATTAACAAATGTGGGACCTGTCGTATTCCAAGACTCGGCGGACTATCACCCTGCTGATAGTCACCCTGCTGACAGAAGCTCAGTAGACTCCACCCTACTGAAGCACAGAATTGAATACACTTCTCAGCTGTCCATCACACAGCTGAGTCTTCAGATTGGTTCCACCAGATGTAGAGTTTAAGTCACTTTACTGACATGAGAGTAAGCCCAGAACCTGGTATATTTTCGTACGTACCTCAACTTTTGAATAACACAATGGCCTTTTCTGTACGGGCATGCAGATCGAGGTAGGAAACTATATATTGTTCATAGAACATATATGTGAACACGTGCCAGTCGTGTATGGGTTAGGGACGGACCCGTGAGGGTGGGGCCATGGCCCCCACTCAAATTTCGGTTCGAAATTACTAGTGTACCTCTCTAATAATATTAACATTGTGCATGTATATTATTTCAAACATTTTTAACCAAATTGTCCTTATAGCTCAATTGTTGAAGTGCCTGACTATTTACATTAAGGTTATGATTTCAAAACGTTGTTTTTTATCCCTTTGTTTTTCTCTTTTATAGTGTTTGTAATTTATGTTTTATTTTCTATTTTTTAGTGTTTATAATTTATGTTTTTACTTTTCATATTAATATTTGTGAATATTACACGAATTTTTTTTCGCTCTTTTATAGTGTATGTAATTTATGTTTTATTTTCTCTTTTCCAGTGTTTATAATTTATGTTTTTACTCTTCTTATTAGCATTTGTGAATTTTACAAGAAATTTTTTTGATACTACATTTTACTGAGATTTTGGACCATAGTGAAATAAAATCTTTGGCTCCATGACTGATTCTACAACCTTAATCTTAGTTGTGTGCAAGCTAGCTTATTTTGATTCAAATCCGTCAATTAGTTTCCTATTATAATATAATTTAATCAATTCACTGTGATTCAAAATAAGCTGGCTTATTTTGATTCAAAAGCGGCAATCAATTATTATTATTATTATTATTATTATTATTATAGTGGCGAGATTATATTAAGGGACGTAATGCTGTTTTTTCATTAGTACATCCGTTGAACATTTCTTTTAATTTTTTATTTAGTTTTTAAGTTTTTCTCTTTTATAGTGTTTGTAATTTATGTTTTATTTTTTATTTTCTAGTGTTTATAATTTATGTTTTTACTTTTCATATTAATATTTGCGAATATTACACGAATTTTTTTCTCTCTCTTTTATAGTGTATGTAATTTATGTTTTATTTTCTCTTTTCTAGTGTTTATAGTTTATGTTTTTACTTTTCATATTAGAATTTGTGAATTTTACAAGAAATTTTTGCTACCACATTTTAATGAGATTTTGGACCATACTGAAATAAAATCCTGGCTCTATGACTGATTCTACAATCTTAATCCTTAGTTGTGTGCTAGCTGGCTTATTTTGATTCAAATCGTCAGCTAGTTTCCTATTATAATATAATTTAATCAATTCACTGTGATTCAAAATAAGCTGGCTTATTTTGATTCAAAAGCGACAATCAATTATTATTATTATTATTATTATTATAGTGGCGAGATTATATGAAGGGACTTAATGCTGTTTTTTCATTAGTACATCCGTTGAATTTTTCTTTTATTTTTTTATTTAGTTTTTAAGTTTTTCTCTTTTATAGTGTTTGTAATTTATGTTTTATTTTCTATTTTCTAGTGTTTATAATTTATGTTTTTACTTTTCATATTAATATTTGTGAATATTACACGAATTTGTTTCTCTCTCTTTTAGTCTTTTATAGTGTATGTAATTTATGTTTTTTTTTCTCAATGTGATTTATGTTTTATTTTCTCTTTTCCTGTGTTTATAATTTATGTTTTTACTTTTCTTATTAGCATTTGTGAATTTTACAAGAAAGTTTTTTGCTACCACATTTTAATGAAATTTTGGACCATACTGAAATAAAATCATGGCTCTATGACTGATTCTACAACTTTAATCCTTTGTTGTGTGCTAGCTGGATTATTTTGATTCAAATCCGTCAGCTAGTTTCCTATTATAATATAATTTAATCAATTCACTGTGATTCAAAATAAGCTGGCTTATGTTGATTCAAAAGCGGCAATCAATTATTATTATTATTATTATAGTGGCCAGATTATATGAAGGGACTTAATGTTGTTTTTTCATTAGTACATCCGTTGAATTTTTCTTTTTTTTTTTTATTTAGTTTTTAAGTTTTTTTTAACATATTAAAGCTGCTACATTTATAATAGAAAGATTATTGGGAGAGAGTTAATGATTTATTAATATTATTTAGGTTAAAGGTTGTGAACGACAGTTTCAATCTAAAAAATGGGCGAAATGGACAACAATGTAGCATGTACAAAAATATTATAACATATGTAGTAACCGTATTTCTCAACAATTTTTATTAAAACTGTCATTCTGGCCCGCCACCCCATATTATTTTTACCGGCCTATTTTTTCCGTGTTTGGAGTGGATTCGATTGGGTAATTCCCAGGCTTTGATCAAAATTAATTTTCTTTCCCTTCCCTAATATGTACTATCTCTGTCTCATTTTGTAAGTTCGTTTGAGATTTTCACACAGATTAAGAAAATTGGTTAAATTAGTTATGTGTTATTAATTTTGATGAAAATGTCTAAAATGATCTTTGAGTGTTATTAATTCAAAGTAGTGAAAAGTTGGTGCGTAATTAATAAATGAGAGGTAAAAGGAGAAAAATGTAAAAAATGCTTCATTTGTTTTCTAAATGAAATTACATTATGGGCCAAAATAAAAAAGCTAAACGGACTTATGTTTTGGGACATAGGTAGTATATAGTATAGATATTTCTCTTCTCTTTATATATACTATGTATAGATGTTGAGAGATGAGTTATTGTTGTAGTATTTTTCATTTTTGACATGTATGATCAACGTTCAACTATTACAATTTTTGTGGAGCGATTGTAGGCCCCTTATATATATAAGTCATTTTAGAGTTTCAAAATGGATTCATAAAGTGATTAAATTACATTAATCATACAATACGATATTTAAGAAATTCAATCTTATACTCCCTCCGTCCCATAATATAAGTCTTTTTAGCTTTTTAGTGGTGTTCCAAAATATAAGTCTTTCTCACAAAACAATACTCCCTCCGTCCCGCAATATAAGTCTTTTTAACTTTTTTTGGTGTTCCAAAATATAAGTCTTTCTCACATTTCAATACAAGATTAATGCATTGCTTTCACTTTCACACTAAACAATGCAATATTATAAGCCACTCCTAAAAAACAATATAATATTTTGCATTGAAATATTAAAAAGTAACTCATTTATGATTTTTCTTAATTTGTGTGAAAGATCCAAAAAAACTTATAATACGGGACGGAGGGAGTACATTATTTTTTTTTTTTGTTGAGAAAACAATACATTATTAAATGTATTGTTTTCACTTTCACACTAAACAATGTAATATTATTAGTCATCCCCGGAAAACAATTCAATATTTTGCATTAAAATATTAAAAATTAACTTATTTATTAGGTTTTTTTAAATTGTGTGAAATGACCAAAGGGACTTATATTACGGGACGGAGGGAGTATTTGATAATAGACATTAAAAAAATATTTAAACAAAAAGCATGATCAATACGACCAGATTAAGATAAACTATAATAAACGTATTCATGAAATAGAATCAAAATAAATCAAAGTTAATACATTTTATTACAGAACGGTTAAGACATAATTATATTAAAACCAATTGATCCAATTAATCTTTTGTTTATGGATATTATTCACATAAAAACACCAACAAGCTTTAAAAAAAGTTTCGTATGACCCGATCAATGGTTGGTATTTTTTTCCCGGGAACAAGACGAAATATATTATTAAGCCGGACTAACACCGGAAAAGTACAACGGAAGCCAGCCAAAGCTGGAAAACGCCACAAACAAATAAAAAGTCGAGGGAGGCGTGCTGAGCTGCAGAAACAGAAAAGTCCTAAGATTTAGTAAGGATAGCTCAGACAGTGAACCCCCAATCGGCTCAATATTTGACAAAGAGACCCAACAAACCAGAAAAGAAACCAGGATGAGGACTCCATCTCCCGAATAAGCACAAAGCAGGCCGCAATTAATGCCCCGAACCACCGCTAGCAAACTATAATCCGGCACCACCACCAAACCCGAGACAAAGGAGCTCGAGAAGCGCGGACTACGTGATGATGAAAAACCAAAATCTATAGGTGAAGCCGAGTCAATCCGATATCTACAGTGACTCGGCCTGAATTTTTTTTAAAATTTTTTAAATCATTTTATATTGGAGTTTATATTGGAGAAAACCCGTCTCCCCGAAACGATACCGATACACGACGATACATGTGACTCGGTGGCCTCCGAGTCGGTTACCGCGACCGCGACTTTGAACTAGCAAACTATAATCCGGCACCACCACCAAACCCGAGACAAAGGAGCTCGAGAAGCACGGACTACGTGATGATGAAAAACCAAAATCTATAGATCACTAAAGGTGAAGCACGAACCACCACCTGTAGTCAGGACCGGCCCACCCATAAGGCGAGGCGTACACTGGCCCTTGCCCCACCTGGAAGGGTGGGCCTCGGATTACCTGTTTTGCAAAAAAAAAAAAAAAAAAAAAAAAATTTGGTCCAGGCCCATTTTTGGATTACCTGTTTTGCAAAAAAAAAAAAAAAATTGGTCCAGGCCCAATTTTTTTTATACATAATTTGGCCTTCAGGGGTGACAATGAGAAGATATACGATGAAGACAATGGAAATTTCTTGGGTTTAATTGAATATGTTGCAACGGTTGATCCTGTTTTGCAAGATCACTTACAACGTTTTGTGAAAAAGGATATTCGACATCACTACCTTAGCCACAAAATTCAGAATGAAGTTATTCAGTTGGTGGCCAAGAACGTTTGAATGGGCTCGTCGATATCGATTGAGAAGAATTTGGTCGATGAAATTGACGATTCTACTTTGATTGATGGTTTCATCTCTAAAAGTGTTGGAAGGGCGACGCCGAAGTAGTCATTGTAAGTATCAAGTATGTTTTGTACTTTTGTTTATGCATATGATGATATGAATTTGAATTATTACTTAGGTATGTTTCGAGGCTATTAATGAACTCGAATTTTGTATTTACGGATGTTATAAATACAATGTTGATATATTTTGTAAGTATGTGTTCAAGAAAAAAAAATTTAAGCACATACCGATTCGCCGCCCTTTGGTTGGGCCGGCCCTGTAGTGGCACCACCATGCCGAGAGAAAAGAAGATCTGACAAACATGCAGCCACCGATCAAGATTCCGCCACCACATGCAAGCGGGGAAACACCTGAGCTAGTAGGGAGCATGACCGGTCGCCGTTAAATCTCGAAGCTGCCATATCCAAAGAAAAAAGAGGACATGGGGATAAGAAACGGGAAACCAAAAAGAAAGAAAGGATGAAAAAGGGTAGACGCCGGCAGCACAAAGCCGCCGACGCCGGAAACTTTGTTGTGGATGGAGAGCTAGCCGAGGGAGAAAGGATAGAGAGAGAAAAGAAGGGAGAAAAAATGAACTTTACGTTATTTAGTTTATAGTTTAATCCCGATCAATGGTTGGTTATAATAAACTTATTGTGTTTGATAAAAATGAAGTCCCCTGGCTTGAAATCACAATGAACCATTTAAATCATATAATAAGGAAGTGATTTAAATTTTGAATCAAAATAAGCCGACTTGTTTCGACATGGTGCATGACCGATTACGAAAATAGATCATATCAAATTAGTGTATCCTCTCTGTTGAGATTTTATGATACAATAGTTGTCTCAAGTGTAATGTATTATAACCACATGTTTCTATATTTTCACCATACATGCCTTCAGTGTGTGAATGAAAGTGTCCTAAAAATCAGTTCAGGCGGCGTCTAGGCGCTAAGCGGTCCCTAGCCGTCTAGATTTTACGTCAGGCGGCCATATCTAGGCGGTTTGCTTCTAGGTGGGCTTTAGGCGTCCCAGGCGGTCCAGGCATTTAGGGCTTCCAATGTATAAAAATATTTCATTTAATGGACATTACAAAAAAAAAACAAAAACCCATAGCGCCTCCTTTTTTCTTCGTGTCCGACGATTTGCCCACTTGAGAGTCTTGAATTCTTACTTCTTAGACTTGTTTTAACATAATCTCATGTACTTTTATACTTTAATTAGTCTTTGAACACATTTACGTGATGTTTATGCTTTATGATTTATTGATGTATGCTGGATAACTATTGTATTATTTTAAAACCAATTGATCCAAATCATTTTTGGTTCATGGATACTAATTCTCATAAAAACACCAACAACCTTCAAAAAAAGTTACGTTTGACCCGATCAATGGTTGGTTATAATAAAAAGATTGCTAATTTTGATTTAAATGAATCGGTGAATCGGTCTTACATTGAATTACAATTAATCATTTAAATCATATAATAAGGAAAATGATTTTCAATTTTGAACTAAAATTAGCCGGCTTATTTTGACATGGTGAACGATTACGGAATTAGTTTAGATCAAATTAGTGTACCCCTCCAATGTGGTTTTCTACCTTAACTAGTCAAAAGGATATCATCATGCAGTTAGATTAAGGTTTGTGAGCCATCTTCAGAAGGAGGTTCCATTGATATGATTTTAGTACACTTTCGAAAATTATTCTGAAAGTCACGTGCCGGAGGTATTTTTTTCCGCTTGAGAACTCGATATCTAGAGAATGGCGTTAACAATTCTACCAGTAACCACACTACATCACACTACACTGACTCGATCTTTCAAAAGTTGATTTTTGAGTCGTCAAGAATCGACTTTCAAACAGTCGAATGCGAGTCGAACTAGTAGTAAGGTCATTGCATTTTCTGGCATCAATCAAGGTTCGAATCCTCATCATCTCTCTCTCTCTCCCTCTTCCCCCCCCCCCCCCCCCCCACACACACACACACACACACACACACCACCCACCCACAAAAAAAAATAGTAATATCATTTCCTTAAAAAAAAGAATGAAAAAAAGAAGGGAGGAGATGTACATCAGATGGGTTACAGTTACAACAAACAAATGCAAGAATCAAACCTCAACAAACTGAAACCTAATTTGAGCCACAGGATCAAATCTTACAAAGTTTATAGACATATTAGGACCTATCTGATAGGGTTTATACAAAGCTAGCTAAAACCTTAAAACAAAGGCCTCCATGGTTGTTGAAAGAAAAAAAAAAGATTACAAACCTGTAACATAAAGGCTAGCTGCAAAGACGATATCGCGTTTTATACAATTTGAAGCAGCTTCCATTTTCTTCTGAAGAGCTGAATTACCCATTATTGCAGCTGCGTTTTTGAATTCGCGGCATGTTTCGTCTAATCTTACTATTGTTCTGACTATTAAGCCCTCTGGGACATCTGTTAGTTCACATATATCCGCAAACGGGGTTCCCTGCCACAACACAATAGGCAAATCATCTACCATCCGTGATCGAGAGAGAGAGAGAGAGAGAGAGAGAGAGAGAGAGGAGAGAGCGAGATTAAGCAAATGGATCTTTAAAATCCACAAATGGGATTCCCCTCTATAATAATCTACACGAACCTACGATAAATGAAACATCCAAGCCAGGAGAGGGAGTGGGAGAGAGGGTACCTTAGCCCATTCATAAACAACTTCAACAAGACCAAACTTGAGATTTTCTTTGACAAAATCATCAGGATCAATCTGTACATTGAACTGAGCTTGAAGGTGCCCCAGCCTTATTGCTGTGTCGTACAACCTGAAGAACAGAGATTCCAAGTAAAATTAAAATGACACAAAAATATCCTCCATAATGTTCAATGTTCATTGATTCGAATGGAGTAAAAGTGGTCTTATGAAAACACATCCGTATTCCAACGAGAGAATTATATTTCTTTATTTCTGCTAACTATCATGGCATCATGTGATACATTCTTAGACAAGTTAATGGCCATTATACTAAGCAAAAAAAAGCATATGGTGAGAAGATTAGGGCAAAAACATCACCTTTTTATGGCCAGAGAAAGCTTCGGTGTAAGTGAAGGTTCGGATGCATTCTTCTGCTGAAACACAAAAGCAGACATAATTGCCACAGCTTCTTCTGGCTCCAACTCATCCAATTGATTATCAAACAAGCACTCTGTACAAATTAGTTCCTCCCCCGAGTTCATTTCACACGCAACCCGTCCTTTTATTTGAACAACAAGATCTTCATCTATACAACCAATTTCCTTTAAAACATCAATCTGCAAAAAGACCACGTTATTCCATCCAAAAAAAAGAAAGGTATCGTTTTAATTCCTAACAATAGAAACTAATAAACAGGGTCACTTACGCGGCCCTGAAAATCAGGCATCTGCTGAAGTGCTTCGTCTGACATTTGAAACTTTAGGGCATTAACTTCTTCACGGTGAAGTTTCATTTCCCTGGCCAGCTTCTTATGCTCATCTAACTTTATACAGCCATGACATTTATTCTGAGCCATCTTTTGTAACAAGCTATGTGAATTTAAATAAGCCTCAACAGCATATGCATCTTTGAGCTTCAGATCTGCAATACTAATTCCATCAGTAATAGAAATGTAGAAAACAAGGCTAAAGATCTGCAATACTAATTCCATCAGTAATAGAAATGTAGAAAACAAGGCTAAGCTAGGGAAGGGAAAAGGAAATCGGAATGGTCAAAATGTGATCAAAAAACTCAGTTTGCAGGAAATTAGAACTACACCAGCAAATTGTAACTAAACATGTGGGGTTGTACGGACAAGTACAATACTTTTTTACCCAAATACATGGGGAAATATTGGCCGGTGATCGATGCTCTCACAATCATTGTTTATAACCATGCAGAATAACAAGGTTTTGCCCAAATTGAAAAAGGAAATATGGTCAGACTCCATACATCAATTTAATAAGCTGAATAACATACCTTTGACTGGATGCAAAGGCGGAGGATACTGATTATTGCACTCGGATTTCAATTTCAGTAGCTCTTGCACAGTACTTGAGTAGGCTCTGGTACTGACATCTTCAAGAAGCCCTACTTGGTCAACCTTTATCTTGCTAATGCAAATGGATAGAAAATCTTTGTTATCAACACCTCGAACTTCGTAACTTGTCCCAGCTGCCATACCATGATGCGGCAATTTTATGTTAACCACACCCGATGCTTTGCGAGAGGTGGCGGAAGAATAATAGTCATCATCGAGTCCACGTTTCGATTTAGGTACTAGTACCTGGAATCCAGGTTTTCCCCTTTCTTCTGAAGTACCACCAGAAGGAGTAGGAGTCACTGAAGGTGCTTCGGGTTTCAAAACTAGAACAATGTACTGCTTGCTATTAGAGGAAGGTGGTTTCACCACCACCCCTAGTAGGTGATCCTGACCCTGCAATTCATAGAGGATAGAAAACTGTCAACAGGACATGTAAATGTGCACCACAACTTCTATACACCCACGTACAAACACGGCTGCTCAGCTAACCAAATATGTCGAAAACCATTTTAAGTCTTTCCGCTAATGTGGAAGATGCTTCTTAGTTATTGATGTTATATGCCATGAATATGATTAAGAACAAAATTCAAATCAGGGATATGTTTTTAACACCACATGCTGATTCATAATTAGGAAGGTAGCCCACTATTTCTAGGTATCTGATTACAAATTTTATTCCTAGCCTAGTAAGTAGCCATGTATAAACAGCGACCTATATCAGAGTTTAAAATCAATGCAAATCATTCTTGCATTCTCATTTCTACTTTCTTCACAGCATCAAGAAACAAATTGAACGAGTCGATAACATCAAGATTAGGTGATGTGACATAAGTAGAAGAAAAGTATATGGAATGAAAACGTGTGTTTTTCATATATTTAATGTAGTACAGGGATGCCTACTTTCATCCTAGTTCTAGGTGTTGAGACCTTCTGACTTCTTCCAGTTAATTGTAGCTTTTCAAGCTACACCATGCATGAACAGAAATAAGACACCTAATGTCAAAGGGTGCAAAGTTGTTATGTGAAGAAAATTCAAGATAATTTATATAGGAAATAAATGACGATAGGATAAAATTTGTCGTCGTGTGACCGAAAGTCACGTGTTCATGCGTGGAAAAAATCTCTTACAGTTTTTTGTAAGGTAATACTATGCACAGAAGGCCTACATTGTCTGTGCCCCTTCTATGGAGCACGCATAACCAGGATGTTTTCATACACTGGCTGCCCTTGATTAGATCATTCAACATTCACAAGAATGATAATCATATTGTGGATGAATATAGGAACTTGCGGATGCTTTTTGGGCATTAATACAAAAAGACAACAGACTATTTCAAATAAATAGGAAGGAAATCTTTATCCCAATATCTTTCCCTTTTCAAGTAGATCTAGTTTGGATTTTTTTATTTAATTTTTTCACTTATTTGAAAAGTCAAGAACTCAACAACTAGAGGGCCCAAGCTTTCAAAAGAAATATGTAGCTGGTGAAATTACTAAAACACATCAAGCCTACTCCATAATTTAAGGGGGCAAGGGGGGGAGGCAAGGAAAATCTGAAAGTTCAACAAACAAATCACATGGACAGGCTTCTCTTTCCCCTTTTTGTTTTCAGCTTTTCCTTATCATTCACAAAGACCATCTGTTAAGAAAATCAATACCACAAAAATTTGAGAAAAACTGTGAGCATCTTACCGAGTCCGGTTTTACTACAACCACTCTGCCTGCACTAAGATGTTGCTGGCAACTTGGGGATTGCATGACTGCCTCGCGTACTTGGTTGTTGTAAGTTTCAGCCTCTAAGCAGAAATCATAGTATTCCTCAATAGCTGGTTCACCCTTTATACATCTGCATGCATGTCAATGAGTCCAGTTAAGTAAGCACGGTGGAAGAACCCACCACCAGTGTAGAAGAACAAATACTAATTACACTTGCAATATTTGCATGCAACATTCACTTGAAGGAAAAAGGTGAGATCTTGAAGAACCACAGGGTGTTTACGCACACAGTAAGAGGCATATAAAGCACAGACAGAAATCTTTAGAAAAAAATGTGTTGTTCTGCAGCACAGAACAGCAGATCATTGGGTCCTCTTCTTCTCTCACTCTCTCTCTCTTTATGTAAATAGACCCTTTGACAAGCTGACTTAGCATTTGAACAACTGTGTATGAGAACCAATTGCTGACTTGAAACAAAATGCGATGAACTGCACTTCAACTTTTCTCCGCTACATAGTTGAGGCATTAAAAACAAAAACACACAGAAGCCCAGAGGATTTTTCCTGGTATGGTTATCAGTTTCAGGTATTGTACAGCAAAAGACTTGCAACATAAAAAGAAAAATCAAAGGGAATCCCTTTTGTCTGAAATACTAAACCAAAATGGCTCATACCGCACCTCCTACTACCTTATCTAAAATTCCTGTTATTCAACCTAATATTGCATCATTACTGTAAAGGTAAACTAAGGAACCTGAAAAGGCCTCAGGATGGGGTTGGTGCAGTCAAGTACATGATATCTTTCCACCAGGGAGGAGGTGGAGACTCATGGTCACTTATTCTTATAATGCTCTTTTCCGAAAAGGCTTCAAATTATAGTGTTGAAGAGTTGTCAATTCAACAAAAGATGACTGAGCAGGAGGATATTCTGCAGTGGCTCAACGTTCATTGTCTAAAATAAGTTTCAGCACCAGTTGAAGTTGTTGGGTTTCTCCATTGTCTAAAATAAGCTTGAGAAGAATGGGAGAGTTTCCCAGCATAAATCAGAGGCCTACTTATGTGGTGGAGCTGTAAGTGGTGAATATGTGTTTCGAAATGGAGAAAGGTTTCAAGCACCAAAATAGGTTGGATAATTGCCGCGCAGTGTAATTTACATAAGATAATCTTCTCTACATAAAAAATATATATTCTTTCAGCCAAGCGCTTTGACAGGATTGTAATCTTCGAGTCTGACACTCATCAATAAAGTTTCTGATTCTAAACAACACACACACACACAAAAGAAACTGACTGCTTATAATAAGAATCTACATTTTTTGAAAAATGCAAAATGTTCAATTTCTCCATAGAATGCTATGTACTCCCCTTTCCCAAAATACAATTACATGCTTCTACTTCTGGAAGTCTCAAATTTCAAATAATAATGCCATATACCATGAATAATAGAAATATCAGTTGTGTGTGCTTATTAAATACACGCTTTTCATAACCAAAGGTAAGTAATGAATAAAGAACAATCAGTAAAGTACCTTCTAACTAATTTCTCTTAAGATTTGTGCAACTATAACATGGACTTTAATATTAGGACCCAAGGAGCAACAATCTTTTACATAATGAATCAAAAGACGCAAGCACCTGATGTAAATCACAATATATCACGTACTCATGTGCAAATCTCATATCATATGCCACATTAATTTGAATTTTATGACAATCAAGATCCTTTGTATAACTTCTCGTTTGTATACAGTAACAATCTTCCTAATAACAAGATGAAAAAGCATAAATTCAATGTACATGGCAGTTGATCAAATTAAAATTTGATACCAGACAGAAATTTTAAATATAAAAATTAAGTCGTCCCCTATCCCATAGTTTCATAGTACAAGTGCATGCAGCTGTACAGGAAAAAATGCCTACAGGTCCACCTCCATCCACAACCGAAGGAATGGAAGTTAATAACTTGTAAATGACATTCAGTTACATCTGAACCAGTCAGATCAAAAGTTTATATCAACAATGGCCTTAACAATTAGGCCTGCGTGTTGAATTGGCTAAAGCATGAGACACTTCCCTAAAATGCTTGACAAAGCTCAAAAAATTAAAGTTTGAAGAGCTTGTTCAAAAGAAAATTTCAACATCTTCTGCCCTAGCATGAGAGGCTGTTTACTGAAACCAAGATAAGACAACAGAAATTCTAATAGGTACTCACTCAATAGTCTTTGTAGGCTGGGCAAGCTTACGCATTAATAATTGCTGCTGCTCTGGAAGTTTCTTCTGAGCATGAAATTCAGCAAAACTTCTTTTCAGCATTTCCTCCACCTGGGAATTGCACAAAATGGTAAAGATAAAATAAAAACTCTGAAAATGAATGATGAGGACAAAAGTCAAAGAACGTATGTCCTTGGCCCCAAACAAAAAGATCAGTACAGGTAATAGAGCAGATTCAAACTAATCTACGAAAGTTTGAAGAGAATTCAGTAAAGGAATCAAATCGGCTTGTGTTACATCTCAAATTATGCAAATTTAACACGTTTAATTAAACCAAGGAAGACAGATCACCAGGGCTGGATGCATGTAAAAGCGTTAGTGTTAAGATTAAGGATACTGTTAGTTGAGTTATGACTCGGTTGGAATAGTTCATCAAATTGCTTATATCTAAGAAACTAACATGACTCTCCTATAAATATGAGTATACATTACACGAGTAGATTTTCCGGTTGTGCTACAGTACAGACTATTAATATTCCAGAGTAACTTCTAAAATTCTTTTACCTACATCATATCTACTTTGACAACTAGTTCTGTGTGTGTTTTTTTTCTTTTTGTGTGTGTGTGTGTGAAGGTAAACATTCGGTTGAGTAGTTGAAAAAATGCTCAGACGTCAGAAGAGGTAAGGCCTCAAGAAAAGATAGCTGACTAAATAAAGAAAAAGTGAAGGACTTGATAAAAAACCACAGCTACTTGAAAAACCAAACGGAGGGAGAAGACGGGGATGAAAAAGGGTTGGGGGATTCAACATCCCTTTCAGGAATTTGGAGCCATTTTTCACATTCACATGTACACGAGAAGAGTACAACGAAGACATCAGAGAACAACTGCATATAGGTGCATTCGTCTATTGTGCACCGTTAACAAATAGTTTCATCTTGTTGTAAGAAGTTATCATGAATCACCCTACGAAGTGATAAAAAGCATTTTGTCCTGCTCAAAGCAAAAAATGAGGAATGCATTGCAAGGACCCAAAGCTGTGTTTCACTTCACGCTTATGCTCCTTAGTACTCTCAAGCATAATTCATATATACCTTCAATTCTTCAACACGGAGGAGATGTAAAATCATAATATAGGTCAGTCGAAATTGAGATTCAAGCCTAGTTGGGCTCCCCACTATGACCCGCGTTAAATCCCGCTCTTCAGGGACTTCATCGTGGCAAACAATTAGTACTGTGCCAATTTTATCAATTCCTCTCCTCCCAGCACGACCAGCCATCTGCGTGTATTCTCCAGCAAGTAACTGTCTGAATTCTTTGCCATCAAACTTCCTCAAAGAATCAAAAGCAACCTGACAAACACAGAAAGACGACACAATGATTGCAAAGCAGAAGAAAAAAAAAATCTTTATTGGGTCACACAGGCACCACAAAAGTCCATAGATTGTGAACCAATATAACATAAATAGGGCAGCGTTCGTTTTAGTTTATCAAAGAAAATAATCCATCCAGGTCCTGGGCAAAAAAAACTACAATGAATCGACAAGGGAAAATATTTCAGCATTGACGTCCACAACCAGAGGTTGCAGTTGACTGGGAGGGGGGGGGGGGGGGGGGGGGGGGTACTGCAGTACCAGATTACTTTTTGGTAAAACAATCACTTTGCAAGAGAATGAAAATCCATTACATAATAAAACATTCCAAAAAAATATGATGCATTTAATACCATAACGAATTATTAGAAATGGAAATTTAAATATAAAGAGTTGTACATATTTTGAATGAATAACAATAATAATAATTGGAGACTATATACTTGTATAAACACACCTTTTAAGAGCTTAAGCTTTTACGTGAGATGGTTATTTCTCATGGTATCAGAGTAAGAAGTCATGAGTTCAAACCTTCTTATTATTGTTAAAGTATTAATGTTGTCTCTGTTGTGGACCTCTTTATTTGCCATTGTATACTTTGCCCCAAAACACTAGTATATCACTATATCTTGTTCATGTTGTTGGCCAAACTTCCTCATAGGCTCGTGCGTGGTTGCTGTGTTTATATTTATTTATTACTCAACTCCAAACAGTTTAAGCATTGACTGAGATGGTAATTCATCATGGTATCAGGATTAGAGAATAGAGATCCTAGGTTACACCTCAGTGCTGTCAATTTTCTTAAGAGTATATACATTAGTACTTGTTGCTATTGTTGCGACTAGTTTACTCTATTGCATCTTGTACATGCCTACACGTGAGGGGCGCTTCAGACTATATGCATGTATAAATTTCACTTCTCAACATAAGCTTTTGAATGAGATGATAATCTATCAAGTATCAGCAATGATAAATAGAAAACCAAATGAAAATAAAAAGGTCTTAAAGCTACATCTTTTGGAGAAATAATAAACAGAAAACCAGTATACAAGGGGAGAAGAGCAGTCATACAGGTCCAACAAAGTCTGAAATTTAAATAAGGAAAATATTTAATAGAAGCAAGAACTCACAGTCCTGGCAGGGGCATTTACTCCCATGGCAAATGTCTCTGTTGAAAACAACACCTAGTGGAGACCATGAATATAAGTTAAACTACTTACAAAAATATAAATCGCAAAATAAAAATAGAAGAAAAACAGAATACTGATCAAATTATTGCCATACAGAGATTTTAATGTACAACCGTTGTATGAAGGTTGTACCAAGTGCATGCATTATAGTCACATTTTTTCTCACTTTCAGATTTTACACTCCTATTGTGCATGCGAGTAAAAATGAGAGGCTATATTGCATGTCACTTGGTACAACCTTCATACAACGGTTGTATTTTAAAAACACCATGCCAAAAAGGTTGTTTCAACACTACAAAAAAAATGCAAATTAGACTTCAGAAACAAAAGTAGACAGAAAGTGAATGGAACCCCGAGAATTATGTCCTTTTTTGTCTAACACAATGGTTCCCAAAGTTTTAAAAGGTTAAACAATCAATCCTAACCGGGAGTTCAGAACCCTGCATGCTTTTTTGGATCAGTATAGGTACACCTGTCAGCTACCTATTTCAAAACTGTGAATGTCAGCGGATTAAAGTAACAGGAAGGGAAACCTTTTTAAGTGAGAACACAAGTCTAAAAAATCAAGTCTGAACTATCAGATCCTTGTCAAAGAATTCACAACTTAATTCTATCAATCAAATTGTTCTAATCATGTGCATAAAACTAGTGTACAAAATCATGTGTGAACGAAGGGAAATTTTGTCTTACTATCTTGATTCTATAAAACACTAATTTCAAGGGATAAGTTAATGTTCTCATGTACTTATTTTAGATTAGGCAGGTTCCTTATATGTAGTGATTCGATTAGATTGTCTTTTACTTAAAAGCAGAATATGTTGTATAAATAGGTGCTTGTACTATCAGTTCGAAATGAATGAGAAAAACCATTCATTCTCATTACAGAAACGTTTTGTTTCAATAAGTCACTTCAGATCTCTTATATATCAGTGTGAGAAGATAGATGACAAGGACAAATTAACAAGAATGCTTCAAGGAAATCTATGCATTTCATTTTTCGACCGAACAGGCTTATTCCATTAGTCAAGTGTCAGTCAACCAATCTGCTGCTCCTGAACTTTTCACGGTACACAAAAGCAGCCTTCGAAGTCAAAGCTTGTGCTGTAGGCAGAAATTACATGTAATCATGCCGACAGTCCATACAGTTCTAGAGCTAGCAAAGTTGTTCCTAAGAAAATGATACCACAAGCAGCATGTTTATTTATCTTTTATTTTTTTTAGTACATCGAGCAGCATGTTTCAGCCCTTTGCAAATAAAGATGGATTTAAATATGAGATTTATCCGTTTCCGGTGGAAAATATCAACTAATATGTTGTTTAGGTTACATATTACTTTCAGTCATACATCTGAATATGTATTTTTCTACATGGTTAAGAAACCAATGACATAGCGAACTAAATAAAGCTGTGTTCACCTTGACCAAGCCGCGACAAAACAGCATTTCAACTACTTCCTTGACAATGGGAAGCAAACCAGCATGATGCACCCCAAGTCCTCTATGAAGAAGATTTTGAAGTCTGACAATCTACAAAACAAACGCAGTCTTGAGCTTTCTAAATCAACACAACTTTAGGTACTTGACCATAAATATCTACCTGTGGTAAATTTCTATCAGATCCTTTTAAACGCGAAAATGCCTTATCACAGAAAACACGAACTTCACTCTTTTCAGAACTAGTAGTCAGGTCAGTCCCAGTCAAATTATCCGCTGATTTGTCGCACCGGTTCTTTGAGAAGCAGAAGATAACCACCTGCATAGGCAAATAGCCAATGGATGAGTGATTCCATCAAAACAGCTCCAGTTTAAACGATGACACTTTTTCAAACATCAGCAGCACAAATCATTTGATGCCAATGCAAGCACGTAATTTCAGGATGTTCAAGATAAGCCACTCTTACAAAGTGAAGAAGCAAATAACCAAAATAAAGTAGAATAACAGTTCAATCATAACAAGTACTACGGAAAGATGCATCACAACAGCCCAATGAAATTCCAGGATGAAAATTTAACCAAAGATACATACAGGCAACAAAGATTTTTTTGAAAGCTTGCTGATAAGAGACCGCCACAGGGAAGCTTCTGAATGCCTAAATCCGGAATTCTGTCCATAACCATTATTTTGCTTTCCCCAAGCGGGACCAGAGTAGTTCCCTACCGAACCCTGAGATCCAGAATGCTTGTTTTGTTTGGCCTGATGAGAACCTTCACGTCTTTGAGCTCTAGCCTTATCATTTACTGCAGAAGACCCAGCAGCATAAACACTATTTCCACCTGACGAGGTACTTGAAGTCTTCTTCTTATATGCATCTTTGGCTGCCTTCAGTCCCTGGGGAATAAAAACTTCATTTTCACATACTTTGTACAGCTCTCCAGAGTAGAAAAGGCAGTGCTCCAAGGGGACCGGCCTTTTGGTTGTCCTGGAAAAAGACACAAGGAGGAGTAAGTAATTTCAGAAACTAATCAGTTACTACTTCCACTGAGTATCTTCCAAGTGGAAGGTAAATACTTATGTTTGATACATCCCAGTGAATATATGACTAACCCAGTAATGCGAATTTGTTTTTTCTTTGTTCGACCAATCCAACTAGCAAATTCAATTGTATTGGGTACCTGGAAATCCAACAAGAACACATAACCACCTCAAAAAAATTGAAATAGTGTACACTTCCGGTGTAGAAGCACCCATCATGGGAAGTCTACTGCACAATACGAAATCTCTTCAGAGAGTCGCATTGCAAGAAAAGAATGATACTTATATACTACAGGATAAGCATAGCCTATAGGGGCTGAATACAAGATTATATCATACGAGGTCAACTTGTGATTAACTTCAGATGCATAGTTAACAATGCATAGCATTAATAAGTAGAATTTGCCTACAACATCCATAACAGCACAAACTTAAAGTTGCAATTCAATTTAGAAAAAATACCGTTGCCGACAGCAAGACAAAGTTAATATGCCTCGGAAGCATAATGATAACTTCTTCCCAAACAACACCTCTGTCAACATCATTCACGTAGTGAACTTCATCAAATATAACCTGTTCTCCAATTAACACACCGAGAAACCAGCAAATGTATTAGCAGTAAAAAAACAAGAAGAAACAGGAAATGTCTGATAGTTGACTTACTGCCTCAGGAATGGCTTACCCACTCAATATCACGTATAATATCTGCACCACGATAGAGCATTGATCTCAAGATCTCAGTAGTCATTATGAGGCAAGAGGCCTCTGGCCTCAAGCTAACATCACCGGTCAGAAGGCCAACATCAAATTTTCCACAAAAATCCCTATACTTTTGGTTGCTGATGGTTTTAATAGGAGCAGTATATACAGCTCTTGTGCAGTGCTACAACCCAATAAAAAAAAGCAAGTTAGGTCACATACGTCAGTAATGTAGAAGAATTACATTTAGCACAAGCCACAAAATTGTGCAACAACAGTTACAAAAAATTCCTTAAAATAAGGGGGGGAAACATACTTTTGTTGCCAAGGCAAAAGCATATTCTGCCATAACTGTCTTCCCAGCTGATGTATGTGCTGCCACGAATACAGAATCTCCTTTTTCAAGATAATATATGGCCTGTACTTAACACAGTTCAATAAGAAGCAGCATTTAAATTAATTCAGTAACTGAGGAAAGCGTTCAGTAATAGAAAGACCTAGATGATAAGCCACGGAATGATAAAATGTCCTCTCCTCCAGTAAAAAAATAAAATTAAACAGTTAAGTCAAAAAAATGTTCAACGGAACTCTTTAAAAAGATCCTAAGATTGAACTAATCTCAACATTCTTCAAAGACAGACTCCTAACAAAACTGTATAAAAGATCATAAAATACTATGTTAAAAACATGTTTCAAAAGATTGTCACTGGCTAATATCATATAGAAGAAACAATTCGCATTCTTCGTTTCAAGCAATGTTTAGAGAAAGAAAATATGATAGTCCAAGAGATCACAACCAATTTACACTAAAACAGGTCATATTTTCAAATAAATTTTGATTCCTAAGACATAAACGCAACAAGTATGCAGAAACAGGAAAAAATTGTTAAAACAAAATTCAAAAGAATATCACTGGATACTTACCAAAAAGAAACAACTTTCAGGGAAGTTTAAGAAAGAAAATGGACAATAGTAGATGAGATAAAAATCAAGCTACACTAAAACGTGTCATAACTTCAAATTCTTACAGTTAAAGTAAGCAACGCAAATAGCACCAGCATTAAAGTTACAATCATCAATACCTCTTTCTGGAAAGGATCCAATTCAAAAGGAAAATCAAGAGCCAAATCAGGAACTAAATCATTAAAATGTTCTGCAATCTTTTTGCTGTTTCCACTGACAACCCATGCCTGCAAGTTAATGTTTAGGAACATCACATCTCTTTGTTCTTTCTGGAAGCTTAGATCAAATTTTATTAACAATAAAAATAGATATCAACAACGACTAAAACAGAATACATCAACTAATAAACAAAACAGAAACCTAAATAGTACAGGTAATTCTTTTGATCAAGCTCAATTGGCACACAATATACTCCAGTTCTGCTTTGTCTTCTTGACTGATCTCCCACTTCTCACATATAGCCTAAAGCTCTTCAATACCTCCTAGACAAATGGTTCAACCCCTTTCCTTTTTTTAAATACAGCCTCATATCCCTTTCGTTCCAGATGCAACAAACAACTGCTTAGAAAGCTTACTTTTCCGGTTACCATTCAACAACCCAGTAAAACATTATCCCATATACATTCTCTTCCTTGGCATAGAATGTTCATCAACACCTGACACTTCACCCTATTCAAGAAAGGTTTTTTTTCTGTTTGTTTTTTTTTTTTTGTAAGCAGATGTTCATGGGTTTCTTTAAGTGAACCTACACACCACTAACTATTTGCAGAATACCCCATTATTGCAAACTCTCCTGGGTGCTAAACATCTTCCAACAAACCAACCATTTAGGCCTTTGAAGTGAAGGAGCCTTCCTGTAAATCATACAATTTTTATGCATTCAATATCTTGCATATCTTGGTTCTGTCATTGAAGAGAAATATTATGTGAAAAGTGATTTGAATTTACATGAATCCAAAGAAGACATTATTTAGCGCCACCAAATTTGGTGAAAACCCAAGGCCCTGTTGAACTAAAGAAAAGATCATTTGCCGTCTCACTTTTACCGCTATTATACATCTGATAGCTTCCACTCCAAAAAAATACAATGAACAACTTCTCCATCCCCCTCAAAGCCTTCCTAAGCAGGGACAATACACAAGACTGGTAACTTTGAATAATTTAGCATAAAGCATGATTCACATAATTAAGCATCAATTACAAGTTTGTACGATAAACTCTTTTTTCCATTTAGCAACTACACAATCCACCAACCTCTAACATAAAAGTTCGAAGAATATATGAACTTAGAGAAATCACATGGAACAAATAATGTAGTCAAAGATAATAAGGCCTTACATCTATCTGCTGTTCTCCACTTTCATGAAGATCCTCTTCCACAGAAGTTGAGGTTGTGATTTGTGAATCAACAGCCAATAACTCATCCAAAACTGCTGATTTAATCTCAAATGCATTGCTATCTTCAGCAGAGTTAGAATCTTTAGCTCCAATGTCAAATGACTCTGCTCTGGCAGCACCTGACTCCTTAGCTTCTGCTTGCATATCTGACATATGATAAAAGCACTTTAGTCTTTAGCCAGCCAAACTGAGAGATAGATAGAAGAGGTAGATAATCAAGCAGACACGCAATAAAGGTACTTGAATCAAAGTTTAAGACCATTGGCATTTTGTCGTCTATGCTTAGATATATGTCATTGTGAACTTGAGCTGAGAATCATTTATCTGTTTTGCCATCACACACAAAAAAGGGGGGGAAAATACATATACGTGTACGAAAAAAGAACTACCTCCTCCAAATACTCTGGTTGTAAGTCTATCAAAGTGCATTCAAAAACACAAAAAACCACAAACAAACAACCCACTACTAATTCAATGAGGCTAAACCATTTTTTATGCTGTTAGTTTCCAGCAAATATGTACTTCTTGTTCTTAATTGCCCTGGTTTTCAAACCAAAAAAGAAGGCCAAGCACATATGAGCATGAAATGCATGTGATAATTAAAAGTAGTTAAATTGAAGTTGTGCTGCTTTGCATCTTTATGAGAAAGAACAAACAAATGTCAACTTGGAAAACTACAAGGTCAATTACAAATGCATGTCCCAGAAACCACACGTCTAATACAGGAATATGTAGCCTATACTGAAAAGTAGCCTATACTGAAAAGTACACAACACAAACCATCGACAGCATAATCTTCTGCTTCCCAAGCTTTCTTGAACAAATCATCAAACTGCACAGACAACTCATTCTGCAGCACAGAAAAATGGACATCAATAACAAGAGAGAAGATAATCATTAACATTTTACCCATCATATATTCAGATATGTTCAAAAAAAAAAAAAAAAAAAACAGTCGACTGTTTTATAGCAAAAGGCGCACAACAACTAAGGCCTTTCATTCCAGGAGATCATATTCTTTAATATCCACATAATAAACCCAATGCACCTAGTATACAAGAGCTACTATTGGAAAGACACTGACCGGCTTTACACTTTCCAGGGTTTTAACAGCAGTGTGGTCCCCATAAACAACCCATGAAGAAGAATGTGCCTTCAAAAAATAAAGTACAAATGTATTATCGCACATTATTCCGTGTAGCAACAAAAATAAAACTACCTACTCCATTCCTCATATGAAATTTTCAGATAGATACAACAAAGAAAGTAGCAATACCTCAAGATCACCAAGATCAATTCCACTTTTTAACCCTGGAGGAACTGACTGAGCAGGACCTCCATTGATCATCTCCCACACCCATTCACCATTTAAGGCACCTTCAGGAAAATTTCTTCCCATAGAATGAGAATCATCCAAGCCCCCAGGACGGAAGGGACGACTACTGAGGCTTCCTTTGACAAAATCCTTTGCAGGTCCAACAATGCCTGGCAAAGCACCGGAATCTTCAGTTCCATCTGTAAGCTCTGATATATCTGCCTATAATAAATAGGCTCCAGGTAAAGAAAAATGAAACTTAAGGCAAGGATATTTGCAAGCGTAGGACTAACTTCATAAAGAACAATATACTGCACGCTGTTTCATGCAAGAAGTATATAAGAAAAACAGCATTCGACATGGAAACCCAAACTACAAGAGGTAAATCATACCTGCTCCGAGATGGGCTCCCATCTTTCATGACGTCTAAAAGGCAATTCCCATCTGGGAACAACAGTAGTCCGCGGCAGCGAAGGCTCTGGCTGAACTTTAGCTTTGTCAAACCAGTCAAATTCCCATTGCCTTCCAGCCCTTTGTGGAGAAAACTCATCTGGGTCCAACCTTGGTAGAAGATACTTTTCCTTTATATATTCTTGAATTGAATCAGGTGTTTCTGGCAGAAAGGCTGGAGGCTGGAGTCCAAATTTTCATCGGAGAAATGAACGAGTCAAAAAATGAAGGGAAAAAAGAAGGTTGACCAAAAAAAAGGGAGGGGGGTTTCAAACTGCCAAACTCATATATAGACCTTCATGAACAGAATTCAGAAACCTATTTTCTATCCGAAATTGATACATTCCACTTAACAAACTTCTCATCTAATTATAAGGAAAATCAATTAGGTCTATTGATCTAAATATACACCAAAATTCAATATATGCTATTCACCATACCTCTACAACTTAATCGGAATGTCACTAGAATCCTAATTCACAAAAGGGGCTAAGTGTGATTGCAAAATAAATATTCACATGGAAGAACGAGCTTCAGGATGCCAACAGCAATCAAAGGAGTGCAACAATTAGCAATGACACTGACATGGAACATTATGTAAAAATGTTGACAAAAAAGAATTCCTTGATATCTAAAACTTCGAAAATCAGTTGTTGCTGCAATAACCATATAGATCAAAAGCAAAAATTCTTCTTCACATTTAGTTTGCTTGGCCCTAGTGCTACTGTTCACAGGAGCAGTACATCTATGCCTTTTTAGTTAGTTTCCTATCACTTTCCTCCACGGTTTAGTAAACAATTCGCTGAGCCAGTTAGAAAGTTTAGACAAGCATTTAGGGTTAGAAAGCCTGCAAAAAGAATTCATATGTTACTAAAGAATTTACTTAGTCCATATCCGCGACAGTGAGGTTAAAAATATCACATCAGGCATGGGTAGCCTCTCCTTCATTCCTTTTAGTGTTTGTTTCGAAATTTCATATATTGCTTTCATCATAAAGACATTTCAAACTAATAAGTTGTTGAAATGTCTGTCATAGAAATGAGTTGCAAGTGATTATTGGATTCGTTATCTTACTTTAAATGGGGGCCAGCATTGAAAACATGCCTTCAAAATAAATTTTCAAACTAAGGCTCAACCAGGCCAGATATGCAGGCCTTCTCTCAACAGCCTAGTAATACACTGATTTCTTTAGTTCTATGGCATCTCTCAATAAAGAATTGTTGCAAGGATATCTAGCAGAGCAATATTTTGAGAATGGATGCTTGTAATATTTTGCTGAAAATATCCTTACAGTTTTTCAAGGATGAGGTACACAATACTAAATAAAATCTGTATGAAATGAAGGGACAAAAAAAGTGGCCTGGTGCCCTAGCCCACTTGACTGACTTTCATAGTGCACAAACCTTACTGACAAGCCAAAGATTTGAGAATAAAGTGGACACTTCTCCCGTAGTAATCGGCAGATAAGTACAAATAGGACAAAAGTTTACAATATGAGCAGAGAGTTTGCTACGTTGAGAGCAGATCTTAAATCAAAATTCAGTTTCTTTTATTAAGTATGTGGGACTGTAGCCTGCTATTTATGCTGACTTATAGAAGATTGTACTTGCTCAAAATTAGGTAACGAGTTAAAGAGTTGAAAATTAAAGAAACCTTTGTCAAGAAGAAATTAGCATACGCCAAGTCATCTACAAAGAGGGACCAAGAAGTAAATTTCTAAAAGGTGAGAATTCGCTACACTGAGTAAGTTGATAAGGTGGCAGCTTAGACCAATATCTAGTTTCATTCTTTCGGTTTGTCTAACAGTAGCCTGTTACACTTTCAAATAAATGTGTCCTCTGTTGGCAATGCACTTTACTCGATTGCTATGCAGCTTCTCCCATTATGTTTCTACAGTGGGTGATAGTTTTTTCACACTCATCATAGAGTTCCTAGGGTGGCCTTTGCTACACCAACAACTGTAGTCAAAGTAGGCAAGAAAATGAGAAAATAATAATGTAAAAATTTCCCACCTAGCAACATATGTGTGCATTTTAGCTCAGACTTAAGCAAGAATAAAATTATATAGATCTTGCAATCTCTCATTATATAAACTCCAATTCATGTAACTTCCATTTTATTGCAGTTATCCTATTACGGGAACTTAAATTCGTTATATGCTATACAACTTGGAATAGCACTGGAAGTCTCTGCCAGCGTATTTTTGTGGTTTACGCTAAATACTAAATCTTCCTTACCCGGGCAATTCAAATAGCAAGCGGAAATGTTTTCTTTTTCATTCCTCTTGCTATCTAGGCACCCTCTTCTAAGGGAGTTCTGCCAGAAGTAAATACCAAATCAAACTAAATAAAAACTCATAATTGGGGCAATCATGGGCTATTAAGGGCATTATCTTACAAATTAAATCTATCTGCGGACCTGAACTTGAGGTCTCTACAATTTGAGCCTTGACAATGTAAGCGAAAGTAACAGATAGAAGCTACAATTTGTATATCTTCTCTTAAGTGAAAACAAGGGTACATAATAAGACATCCAGGCTTCAAGACAGATAACAAACTGGAAACTGATCAGTTACTCAAAAATACTAAAAACCCACAAAAAAGAGTATCAAACATTTCCTGACACATAATCTAGTCCCAAAATCATCAATCTTCCCCATCATGCAGTAGAATCCCAAAATGGCTTACACATCAGTATCCGATACATCAAAATTTGAGATAGAAAAGAAAAGAACAAAAAAAAAATCCCCATAATGATTGATAGGCAATAAAACCAATCAAGGTTGTTTTAGAAGAAAGGTCAATCCAAACAGTCCAAACCATACCAATTACAGCAGCAACTACTACAATGTATGCTTAATGCAGTTGGCAAATGAATTTATCCCGAGAATTTACTTTAACTACTTAATAATATGTCTGTTTTTGAGTAAATGCTGTTTACCCGAGGCCGAGTATCGGAGATAAGGTAGAACGGAAGATCACTTGGAATGATAAAATAAAAAAATGCTAATTCGAGAATTTCTTCTACAATTCATTAACTGGTTTCATTCAATGTTATCAGCTTCATAAACCTCCCCAACGAAATTCCCCACATTCATTCCTATCATGGTGAAAATTACATTCATTCCTCTGTATCATTGTGCAAATTGTAAAACTAATTCCAAGACATCAAATTTATGCCCATTACAACGAGTAAAAGTTAAAAATAGCTCATAAACATCGCATGAATAAAATAAACGCATAAGGC
Source organism: Gentiana straminea (assembly GCA_036785695.1). NCBI lineage: Eukaryota > Viridiplantae > Streptophyta > Magnoliopsida > Gentianales > Gentianaceae > Gentiana > Gentiana straminea. The sequence goes on along the minus strand of JAVUPR010000426.1, from coordinate 319,190 downwards.
AGCAGAAGACAACATACAGGCACATAATCCGGAAGCAAATCGAGAGGCCTGTGGCGTTGTGCAGATGACAATGGCTCAACATAGAGATGCCCACTGTGGCCAGTGAAACCTATCCGGAAAGACAACCCATTCCCTGCGTCTATCTCCTCCATTTCATTGACTATAATAGAGACTGAACTGTTCTGTATTCTGGCTATCGAATTGGCTAGTCGGAGAAAGGTTCCAACAGTTTAACGGCTAGAATTTCCGGTCGGTGTTTTGACGGTGGAGCAGTGAAGTATTTGGGCGGGAGTGTGGAGGAGGAGGGAGGAGGAAGGGGATGGTTGTTTTTTACTGTGTTGGGAAAGTAAAAATAGGGCTCAGTTGGGGGAAAGAAATTCGGTTTTATTAGAGGTTTGGGAAATCGTTAGTTATGCAGTTGATTGCCACATTTCATTAAGTACACTCCCATTCCCAATAAATGTTTACGATGTATCGTTCAGGTACAATATCGAATTTTTACACAAAACTTGATTATCAAAGGGTTGAAATTTGATTTCGACATCTTTTAACTTCGAAATTTACACGTGTGAAGCCTGAATAGATCGATTATAGAGTCTTTAACAACGTACTTATTTTAAGGATAATTTTTCTTTTACCTAAACGAAATTACTATTTAAAGTTAACATATGTAATTCACACGTACTTGGTGGGACTTAGAACCTAAAACCTCATGGTCATAGAACCAAAATATAAGGGTAGTTTTTATGTAGTATCTATGGCGACCAAGTATTTAAAGACATTTGGATCATATAGTTTTATTTTACGATGAATCTGTATGGTTCAAATGTATTCACTGGTCATGCCTCCACATCCAGAGACATTAGAGAAATATCATTCTCATTATACTCTATTTGTCTCAAAATATAATTCAATATAGTGGTTTTCACACAAATACAAAAAATAGATGAATATCGTGCCTGCAGAACTTCGGGTTAGTCGGACCAGTTAATTTCGGATACCGAAAGCTTTAAGCAAAAAGAAAAAGATGAATATCATAAATTATTAGGAGAAATTCCTAAAATACTATTTGACGTTTATTAATGCAATATACATAACGTAATTGAATTGATGGGAATCGAATCTGACATAATGATACAAACTATTGCAATTTTTATTTTTTTTCGATTCCCTTTCCCTCCCCTACTATTCATAATAAAAAATCTCATTCCACATTTACCAACTTAAAAAAAAAAAAAAAAAAAAAAAAAAAAAAAAAAAAAAGAAGAAAAAATAGTTGGATCGTAAGAAATCAGGGTAAATTGATTGAGTTTTATGGTATCCAACAAATCCTTTCACACATAAAATAGTCTTAACACATCATATTTTGATTTTCATATTTGCCGTTTTAATTTTTTCATTCATTAATTGATTTTGACTGAATATAAGACAGAATGTTGATTAGTTTACTGACCGAATTTCATTCAGGAAGTAACAATTGTGTTTTCCGACCAATATTGAGTCTGCAAAATGTCCAACATCCTAACTTAAATTAAGTCAGAATAAAAATTATTTTCTGACTGAAATTCAGTCATAATAACATATACTCCATCCGTCTCATAATATAAGGTCTTTTAGTCATTTCACACAGTTTAAGAAATCTCATAAAAGAATTACTTTTTAATATTTCAAGGTAAAATATTGTATTGTTTTCTGAGACTAATGTGAATGTGAAAAGAAAGCCTTAAATTGTGAGACAAAGCCAAAAAGCTAAAAAGCCCTACATTGCAGGACAGAATGAGTACCACCTACGTCCCACAATATAAGTCATCATGCACTTTTAAAATCGTTCCACAATATAAGTCATTATACATTACAAATGCAACATTTATTGGTCATTTCTCTATCTTACCTCTAATTTATTATCAATTCAACCAATTTTCACTACTTAACAACTATTGCATTAATGATAATCAAAAGATATTTTAGAAATTAATTTTCAAATTTGTCACATTCAACTATTTTCTTAATCTATGTGAAAACTTAGGATGTATATTATGGGACGGAGGTAGTAGGTCATAATAACATATAAGTGTGAGAAAACTATTCCATCAAAATTGTACCAAGTCAATAAATACGATACGCAAACAACTCATCCTTACAAACCGTTACTACATGTAAACAAAAAAGTCAAAAATAGTTCCATCATATGTCCATAGCAACCTCGATACAACTGTTGTACCGTAAAATCTCGACAGTCTGCAACGAGCGGACTATCATTTATCGACATGCATAGCATCAACACCTTCTTGAATCTTGAAATCTTTAACGGCCTGTTCGAAGGTGCCTCGAACGTGCTGGCACATTAGCGTAAGATGTTGACATGAATCTTTCAATACTTTACTTGCAGGATCACCTGAAAATCAAGAAACACGAGGGACTAAAAGCGTAATTATCAAAAGTACAACTAGAAATGTAGAGTGAGGAAACCGGATCCTATGACGTGAATTTGGTGCGATGATCCCTACAACGCGTGTTTTGCATCACAACAACAACACATGTTCTTTTACATACGGAGATACCACCTCGAAATTTCCCTATGATGTAAAATGCAAAACACGCGTGCGTGGTTTTACGCAGTATCTTCTTACCAGAAGGATCACAAAACCAAAATCGCCCTTTAAATACCTGTTGTCTGGACTCGAATATTCACCCGGGGATCAGAGGGATGTGGGATGCTATAGCCACAAAATGATACTCTTGGACTGCAAAATTGTGTTCACAAATGTAAGTCATCAATCCTACTACATAGATGTGATTGCTTTGAAAAAAGTTAAAAATTAAATAAATAAATAAAAATAACGTCCCCGGGACATAGCATAGTTGGTAAGGAGCTTGGGTGCTTAAGGCAGCTTCGACCATAAGCTGGATGGTGGAGGTTCGAACCTCGTAAAGGAGAACTTGTTTCAGTTCTTTGGTATAAAAGGCAAGCCCATGACTGATGACTCTGAGCCACTGGTAACTGATTAACATCATCACTTATCCCGTGGGACAGGAAGAGTGGGGACCGTTAATGTTGGGGTTCAACATTTTTAAGAAGAAAAAAAACGCAAGGCGCACAAAAAAAAATGCACAAAAAGTAACATTACTTTGTATGTGTTTTGTGTAATTTCGGTGTTGGTGGCTACATCACTCTGGGTCAAATAAAGTATATATCCCGGGACAAAGATAACAACACTTACTCTTGATTAAGCACGAATCTGAGGGAATTTGCTAGAGTATGATTTTCGTTGGTAAACGAAAATGTCGACTGTGATGCGTCCTGGTACGATCCATGCTCCATATTTTACTGCAGGTAATATAAATTAAATGAACATAAGAAAGATGAACATACGAAAAGGACGATTAGTAAAAACCATACCAAACTCTATTTTTGTGGCGAGGGGCGGCTGCAGGAATTTCAACATGGAGGTCAGAAATTTGTCAATTTTTTTCTGTATCACACATATATTTGTATATTTAATACTATACATATAATTATAGAGTAATAGATAAAAATAGGGGATCAATGTATAAAAATAAGGGGGTCAATTACACATAGATACGTGTTTATAAAAAAAATTCTCTACTGTTATTAAAAAAAAATTATTTTAGGGGGTCAGCCGCACCCCAAAGCTATAGGGTAAAGCCGCCCCTGTTTGTGGCACCACAGTGACAATCGGCTTTTTCACAGTCAATTCTAGACCTAAGAATCGACACCCCCCCCCCCCCCACACACACACACACCCCGTGGATTGTCGATTATCAAGTCTAGAATGGGCTTTGCATCACAAAGCGCCATGTAACTCAATACAAAACCGAAGCCTTCAAAACAACTAGAAGTAACATTGCAAACTTCTTTATGTGCTGTTAAGCAAACAACTGAAACAACTATATATATATGGAACAAACAAAAAAAAACACGATAAGGAAAAGCTTATTAACCGATTACAAAGAAAAGTAGGTGAAAAAGGGATCGAAGCAAGCCAAAATTATCAGGGCCAGTTTCAATCTCTGAAACCGCTACCCGAAGTGAAGAACTTTGTTACAACTACCGACAAGACTCTTGATTGTACAAGCTATTCACCAATTAATCTGATACATCTGAGAAACAATTTGATGTTAATGATGACAAACAAACTTCCTCACATACGCCACTAGTGTTATGACAGAAATGGAAATACAATCACAGAGGAAACATCAAGCGATTTTCACAGATGTCACAGAACCCCAAACTCGATTCGCAGTCGAAACTCCTAGACCCCACTTAACTAAAGAAGAGTCACAGCCAAGTATACCAAGGAAAGGAAAGGGACAAAAGAGCAATAGAGAGCACGACAGTAGTACACGAAAACCCGTCTATGACACAGAATGCACTGAAGGACAACGGAAAAGTGTCGGGCGATAAGGTTACTTTCAATGTGGCATTGTTCGTATCCATTGATATAAGTGATCGGACATCGTTTTATTTCACTACATGCATTGAATCATAGATTGAACCTCATTTTAAGTTGAATACCAACCAAAAAAATGGAACTTTTTACAGAAAACGCCATTGCCGGATTTTAAAAATACTCCATAACACCAAAACACAAGAACCTTTTCTATAAAAGCAATTGAAAAAAAAAACAGAGCAAAAGGGAAGCAGTTAATAAAAGTAACTCAGCATATTCGCTCGGGAATATTCAAATCCACAGTTATTTGGCCTAGCTTCACTAAATCCACTATTGCCCTAATAACTCAACGAAATCCCCCAAACAAAACTTCAACCTTTTTTTTTCCTTCTACAGAAAGTACCAAAAAAAAAAAAAAAAAAAAAACAGGGGACAAAGGGAAAGCCTCCATAAAACAGCAACATAATTGAGTCAATAAACAAAGAATGCAAAAGAAACAGCCTTGTAAATCCATTGTTATAGAAACGGAAAACGAAGAAGTAGCGATGAATACCTGGATGAGATTTGAACAAATTACGGCTTCGCTGCTGTATGAACTGCGTTAGGGCCTTCGGGGTGAAAATATAAGAAATGCTTTTGCAAGAAAAAAAATAAAAAAGAATAAGCTTTTGCGGGCCTGGGTTGACGAATTGTTCATGGGCTTCTTTTTTCCCTTCTTAACCTGCAATGGCACCATATCTTTGATTACAGGATATATATGCGATTTCTATCGGCACTACGTGTTTACTATAGGCAATATTTTTTTTTCAATTACTTCCGACATTACAAATATATTTTTTTCTTTTTCCGAAACCACACTGTGAAAGTCATAGTCACCGACGTTCCTTTTCTAAAATAGCATCAGTGGATTGCCGTTATTCACCCGTGACACTTTTATAACTATATATACTGTCAGTGTCACTGTCGTTATTATTGAAAATCAATGACGTTATAATTGAGAGGGGACGTCATTACCACTGACGTTCTTTTCTCAAAAGTAATTGTGGTGTTCTAAATAATATTTTGAGTGCCGAAAATAACCGTTGTGCCAATAAAAACCGTCCGAAAATATTCGATGACGTCAGAAAGCAATCAATAAAAATGGTGGGCTTTCATTTAAAAAAAAGGTTAAACCCTAATCGAAAGGCCTCAGTCCCCTGTCCCACGGAATGAGTGGAGATGTTATTCATTAAAAAAAAAAGGTTAAACCCTAACCGAAGGGCCCCACTCCCCTGTTTCACAGAATGAGTGGAGATGTTAATCAGGTAACCTAGTGGCTCAGAGTCATAGGCTGTCATTATACCAAGACACTGAAAGAAGTCGTCCATTTACGGAATTCGAACCTCCACACTCCAGCTCCCGATCCAGTTGTCTTTACTGCACACAAACCCTTTACCACTAGGCCATGTCCTGGAGATATGGTGGGCTTTCATTTATTTTATTTACGAAGGAGAGTCCTATTATTATTACGAAATTGTTAATTAATCTCTGTTTGTTGGAAAGAAATAAAAAAAAATGGCCGGTTCTATTAATATCAAAAAATTATTTCTGATATCAATTTTTTATTTTACTTTCAACACCACACATGAAATAACATCAGTGTTTAATGACGTTCTGCCACCGACGTTACTTTGTAAAGGTAACATCAGTGGCGTTGACGTTACTCAATTGACATCAGTGCCACTGAGTTTATTTTTTGCGAAAAAAACGTGGTGCTTGGAATAATTTTTCTTCAGTAGTTAAAAGTAATAGCGGTCTGGTGTCGGAAGTAATATATACAATATCCGCAATAGAATGTTTTTCTTAAGTAATTCTTGGTGTAAATAAAACTCACTTGAGGTCCAGGGGTCGATCCCCCCTTCCCCCGTTTCCCTCCTTTCGTTTCAGAAAAAAAAAAAAAAAAAAAAAAAAAAAAAAAAACTCACTTAAATAGGTTCACGAGAAATTCAATTTTTAGCAATGAATTAAAGAACACAATTTCAAAATTAGATTGGTAAAAACTCAATTTCTGTTGTAAATATTATAAAATGGATGTCCTTTTGTGCAATTTTTCTAACCTAGACCATTTGTCCCACTTGTATGGGTTACACCTAGCTATCCACTTGGAACCTTCGTACATTTAGTAAAGGACACGCGGCAAATTGTGTAGGTCTATATAAATGAGGTAATTCAACGCATACAAAATGGGAGTTTTCCCGCTTTTTCCGTTATCTCTACTTTCAGCACTATATCATATGTTGTACCAAAAAAAAAAAAGGTTGACCGGCTTTACTACTACTAAAAAAGAATTTCCGAGCTTATTTACCTAGTACTATAAACTATAAAATTTAGAGAATAATGTTTATTATACAATACGTTATCAGAACGATCCTATCAGTTCTTATTAAGTTTATCACCGAATGTTGATATTAGATTATATTAGATTATATTATTTTACGCTTCTAGCCTCGTGGCTCCCTATATAAACCTATTGTACAAACATTATTCTTTAATGACAATTATTTTGTTGTTCACTTAATCTATCATGGTATCAGAGCTATTCGATACCTAAAAAAAAAAAAAAAAAAAATTTTTTTTCGTCAGCTTTCTTCCCCAACCGCTCGGGCTCTGCCGCCGCCGGCAACCGCTCCATCACTATGGCTACTTCCAGCGCCAACTCCTCAGCCACCTCCGGCTCTGCTATCTCCGTCCCTACTGCTGCTGCTCCACCTCCTGCTGCCGCTCATCCCCCTGCCGTCCTCTCGCTGAATCCGATGGTCCATGCTCCAACCAAACTGGACGGCAAGAACTTTACCGCCCGGAAGCTCAATTAACAACCTCCTAGTCGGCCATGGCCTCCTAGGTTATGTCACCGGTCACACCCCACGCCGCCACCTACGGCCGCCTCTCGCGGGCCGGTGAGGTTGCCCCAAATCCGGCTCACCTGCAATGGCTACAACAGGATGCTTTAATTCATAATTTAATTTTGGGTTCCGTTGACAAGGACTACATGACTACAATTCAGCACACAACAAATTCGAAACAAGCCTGGGATACTCTTCTTGACACATATGGGAAACGAGTAAGGGTCGTATTCGACATCTCCGCCCGCGTTTACATTCCATTACCAAAGGTACAATGTCCATTTCTCAATATTTCACTACCGTTAAGAATGTTGCGGATGATCTAACAGCGTCTCTGATGCTAAAATACCCGATGATGACTTAGTTGAACTACTCTTAAAAAATCTTGGTAGTGAATATAAGGATATTGTGAGTGCCATTCAGGCTCGTGATGATACTATCTCTCTGCCGTTATTACATGAAAAATTGCTCATGCATGAAGCGTCGCTTTTACAAAGTCCGTCTGTTTCACCTCCTGCGTATACTGCTTTCCCTGCCTATCCTTCACCCCGTCCCATGCATATTTCGCCCAATACAAACTATTCCCCTTATCCCCCAATGCCTCGGCCCCCAGCCCCTCCCTTGCCCCAAGCTTCCTCCCCTTACCCAAGACCACCACAACACCTTCCTGCTCCCAACCAATCTTCCAAAAATTCCTCTGGTCGCAATCCCAAAGGCTATCAGGGCTTCTGCCAACTCTGTGGTCTCCAGGGTCATGTTGCCACTCGTTGCCCTGCTTATCCTCTCTACAACAATCTTCCCCGTCCACCCCGTAACCACGGCTCATCTCGGCCCCCTCCACCGCCCCATGCCCATGTTGCCCAACTCGCTCCTTCCGGCCTCTCCTCTGCGCACTCGATCCTCTCGCTCCTTGGATGCTTGATAGTGGTGCTTCTCATCATATGACACAGGAGCTCAATTTGCTTTCTCTTCACTCTCCTTACCAAGGTACGGATCGTATTGTCATTGGTGATGGTAGTTCTTTATCTATCACGCACATTGGCTCTACCTCTCTTTCCTCTTTCAAATTAAATCATGTGCTTTGTGTTCCTTCTCTTTCTCGTAATTTACTATCTGTCCAAAAATTTTGCCAAGATAACTCTGTGTCTATTGAATTCTTACCTGATTCGTTTTTGGTGAAGGACTTGAAGACTGGCAAATGCCTCCACCAAGGACAAGTCAGTGATGGAGCCTATCTCGTGGTCTTCCAAAGCTCTTTTTGCTTTTTCTCGTCCAAAGCTTCGCGGCCACCTGGCATCTCCGCTGCGGCCATCCTGCTTTTCCAATCATTCAAAATCTTGCAAGCAATAATTTTTTAGCATTATCTCATATTTCCCATTTTTCTTGTGATTCTTGTCTATGTAATAAGAGCCACAGGCTCCCTTTTTCTGATTCCACATTATCTACTTCTCAACCATTGGAAGTTATTTATTCTGACGTTTGGTCGTCTCCCATTTTATTCCGTTGATAATTTTAAATATTATGTTCGTTTGTTGATCATTTTACTCGGTACATGTGGATATACCCTCTAGCATGTAAATCTGATGTCTATAATATTTTCATCAAATTCAAACATTATGTTGAAAAATTGTTAGATGCCCCAATCAAAACTCTCTATTTTGATAATGGCACTGAGTACATAAAATTACGTCCTTTCCTTTCTGAGCATGGCATCTCTCACTTTACCTCTCCGACTTACACTCCGCAACACAATGGCATATCTGAACGCCGACATTTGCATATAGCTGAGACCGCACTCACCCTCCTTGACCATGCCAAAATACCCGTCACCTATTGGTCCTATGCCGTCGCACCGCGGTTTATCTCATCAATCGCATGCCCACAAAAAATCTTAATATGCTTTCACCACATCTCAAACTCTTCTCTAAACCCCCCAATTATTCTAAACTTCGTGTCTTCGGTCGCCTCTCGCTATCCGTGGCTTAAACCCTACACCCCGCACAAGCTTGCCCCTACATCCAAGCCGTGTATCTTTCTTGGTTACGCCCTCACACAAAGTGCTTATCTTTGCTATGACATCACTGAGTCTCGTATGCATATTTCGCGTGATGTTCGGTTTGTGGAGGACATTTTTCCCTTTGCTAGCATCTCTTCTGACTCTTCTTTACCTCCATTAACCGCCCTCCTTCCCTCTGCTTCATCCGAAATCGAGGCCGTCCCTATTCTTCCCCCACCCTCCCGGCCAATACACCAACCGTGGGCATTCACGCGAGCCGGCCGCCGGCCCCCCCCCTCCTCCTCCTCTACGTCTTCTCCCGCTCCATCTCCTCTCCCCGGCACCTCGTCCCCCTCTCCGCCGCCTCCACCCCCTCCTCCCCCTCCGCCGCAACATCTCGCGACCACCCGCTCCCAAAATAAAATCTACAAACCTCGTAAACTCTTTAACCTTCAAGCTCAACGCACAATCGTTACCTAGATACGGAGCCCTCAACCCTTAGCGAGGCATTGCGGTGTCCGCAGGTGGTGTGTTGCCATGTCCGATGAGTATAGTGCGCTTCTTCGCAATGACACGTGGTCTTTAGTTCCCCCTGCTGATGATTTAAACGTAGTTGGTTGTAAGTGGGTCTTTCGAATTAAACGGAAACCGGATGGCAAGATTGATAAATACAAGGCTCGGCTGGTTGCCAAAGGGTTTACACAACGTCCTGGTTTGGATTACTTCGAAACCTTTAGTCCTGTTGTTAAACCTGTTACGATACGTCTTGTTCTTAGTATTGCAGTTTCCTTTGGTTGGTCTCTTCGCCAACTCGATGTCAACAACGCATTCTTACGGGGACACTAGGCGAAGATGTGTATGGCTCAACCGCCCGGGTTTGAGGATGCAACGAAACCCACCTTTGTGTGCAAACTTCGCAAGGCAATCTATGGTCTTAGCGGGCACCTCGGGCTTGGTACCGTGAGCTTAAGTCCTTTGTTCTCACCATGGGTTTTCTTAACTCTCAGTACCGATCCTTCTTTATTTGTTTCTCGCACATCTATCGGATTACTTTTATCTTGGTATATGTCGATGACATCATTGTTACGGTAGCTCCGGTGAGCGGGTTCGAGTGTTATTGATCGGTTGGGCTCTCGGTTCTCTATCAAGGACCTTGGTCCCCTTTCGTATTTTTTGGGAGTTGAAGTCACTCATTACGCCCTTGGTATGTTACTTACGCGGACCAAGTACACACGTGAGTCGCTTTCTCGTGTTCACATGGAGGACTCAAAGCCGGTTCCACGCCTATGCCGGTGATGCTTTTTCGGTGATCCTATTGTTTCTCCTCCCTATGCCGATCGGACTCGGTATCGTCGGTTTTGGGTGCCTTGCGGTATTTATGCTTTACGAGAGTTGATATTCGGTTGCGGTCAATAAGCTCTCCCGGTTTATGCATGCACCGACGAGTATCATTGGATGCTTGTCAAACGTCTCCCGCGCTATTTGTCCGGCACTCCTACTATTGGTTTACGGTTATATCGGGATTCTCCTCTCGGCCTTACATGCCTTTTCGCATTCGATTGGGCGGGTAACGAGGATGCTTTGGGTACCACGACCCCGTGTCATCGAGTATGTGCCGGGTTATACTTCTACTTCTCGCTTATATTGTCTTCTTGGGCAAAAATGCCATTTCATGGAGTTCCAAGAAGCAACACTCGCTTTCTCGTCCTTCCACCGAAGCTGAGTACAGGGGGTGTTGCGGATACGGCTGCCGAAGTTGCCTGGCTGACTTATCTGCTTGCTGATCTTGGTTTTACAGTTACCTCCACTCCAGTAATTTTCTGTGATAATTTGGGAGCGCTTCGTCTCAGTGCCAACCCGGTTTTCCACTCACGCATGAAGCACGTGGCCATTGATTATCATTTTATTCGTGAGCATGTAGAGCGTGGTCTTGTTCGTGTTTCTCGTGTTGCTTTGCGAATCGGCCGGGTGTCTCCAAGCTTGGACTTCCTCCACCACTTGCCGTTAAATGTATATTTAAGTAAAATTTATTTTCTTTAATGACAATTAATTTGGCAAACTTATTTCCACCACTCGCCGTTAAATGTATATCGTAAACTTAACACATCGTGATATCGTACCACTCGATATCTCTGAAAAGAACTTTCTGACTTGGGCATTTGATATCGAGATTCATCTGGATGCGAAAGGCCGGGGAGATACGATTAGAGAAAATAATGAAGCATCGTGTCAAGATCGTGCTAGGGTTATGATATTTTAAATCTGCGAGCGAATATAATTCGGCGATGTTCCGAATCACTCCATTATTGAAATTATCTGGTGAAACTATTACCGAAGAGGATATGTTGGAGAAAACATATAGCACATTTCATGCCTCGAACGTGCTGTTACAACAGCACTATCGAGAAAAAAACTTCACAAGATATTCTGAGTTGATTTCGTGTCTCCTTCTTGCTGAACAAAATAGCAAAATTTCATTGATGAATTATGAGTCCCGACCAACTAGTGCAGATATTTGTCCCGACCAATTCAGAATATCTTGTGAAACCTTTTTTTTCTTAACACTGCTGATGTAACAGCACATTCGAGGCATGGAATGTGCTACATGTTTTCTCCAACATATCCTCTTTGGTAATAGTTTCACCAGATAATTTAAAAAATGAAGTGATTTGGAACATCTCCGAATTATATCGTTCACAGATTTAAAATCTTGGAGCCTTAAATCCTCCCATTCAGCCCGTGCTCCAGGTACATGAACCCTTTTTAGGTGATAGCACATTTTTGGGCCTCGTCTAAGTACTGATGGAGAAATATCATAGCCCCAGCAGTCTTGAGACTCTTGACACGATCGATACTTCATTATTTTCTTTAATCGTATCTCCCAGGCCTTTCACATCAAGATGAATCTCGGCGTCAAGTGCCTAAAACAGAAAGTTCTTTTCAGAGATATCGACTGGTACAAATTCACGATGTGTTAAATTTGCCATTGACTGAAAATAAATTTATCTGAATATACCTTTAACAGCAAATGGTGAAAATCGATCTTCGATGATAAACTTGATAAAAACTCGTAGAGTCATACTGATAAGGTATTGTATAATAAATATCATTCTTTGAATTATATAATACTACATCCGTCCCAAAATGTAAGTCATTTTAGGATTTTTCACACATATTAAGAAAAGTTAGTTAAATTTGTTATTTGTCATTAATTTTGATTAAAAAGACTAAAATGACCTTTTATTGGTATTAATGTAAAGTAGTAAAAATGGTTGGTTATATAATAAATAAATGGTAGAAGAAGAAAGACATAATAAATACTTTATTGGTTTTGTAAATAGATTTACATTTTAGAACAAAGCTAAAAAGCTAAAAATTTTTACATTTTGGAACGGAGGTAGTATATATTACTTGGTAAATAAGCTAGGAAACTTTCTTTAGTAGAAGTAAAGCTGGGCAACCTTTCTTTAGTAGTAGTAAATATAGTGCTGAAAGAAGAGATAACGAAATAATTGGCAAAACTCACAATTTCTATGCATTGAATTCTCTCGTTTATATACACTACACAATTTGATGCGTGTCCTTTACTAAAAAAAAAAAACGGTTAAACCCTAACCGGAAGTGCCCCCCACTCTTCCTGTCCCACGGAATGAGTGGAAAGGTAAATCAGTTAACCTAGTGAATCCGTTTATATGTGCTGCTATTTAATCATGATACTGAGGTCACATTCCGTTATAACGAACAGAATGCTTGGTTTCCTCGATCTGCTGGAATCGAACACCCGACCTGCAACTCCCGACATAGCATGTTTTTACACACATCTCATACCTTCACCACTAGGCCATGTCCTGGGGACATGCGTGTCCTCTACTAAATATGAAGACTCCAAGTGGATAGCTAGGTGTTGCCATACATCCAGTGGGACAAATAAAATAAAATAATGTGAAGTAATGATTATAAGGTTGAAATGTTGTATTAAAGTTGTGCAATAGCTGGAATAAAATTGATTGGTGAATAATAGTAAATAAGATAGTGGGTGAATAAAATATTAAGGACAAATGGATCCATGTTGCCATACAAGTGGGACAAATGGTGCATGCTGGATAAATTGCACAAAAGGACATCCATTTTATAATGTTTAGAACAATTCGTATTTAGTTGTCTATAATTTAGTTAGTTGTTGTATGAATTTCGAGTCGATACTTTATTGAGAAAAGTAGATCGATTGCCGGAAAATAATGGGATTCAGCACCCCCGACGAGCCGTGAGCCTCGGGATTCGATTCAGTTCCAGCAGGTCGTCTTTCAGTACACAGTACACTATCACGTAGGGTTCAGTCAACATGAATTATTATTTTACTAATTTAATTATTATTATTTTATTTATTGATTGATTTATTTATTCACCTTATGTCATGTAGTATTGTTATGTGTCAGTTATGTCGTTTATTGTAGTTTATTTTTGATAAGGGAAGTATGCAATTTCATTATGACAATCTGTGTATGACTGCGGAGCGTAATGGTACACAATGTGTTATATATGACTGCGAACGTAACGGTGCATAACACTTGATAATGAAGATTATGGCAGCCTGTGTATGACGAGGAAATGTAACGGTACACAGTGTGGTATGCATGACCGCGATACGTAACGGTGTATATCACTAAGCAATGAGGAATGTGAAGGAACTGTGTACGACTACAAAACGTAACGGTACATAGTGTGATATGTATGACTGCGGAACGTAACGGTGCATATCATTAAGGAATGATAAATTAATGTTAAGTACGTTGAATATGATTATGATAATTTATTGGCGCTTATTTTAAAGTATACTTGCATTAGTAGAGAAGTATGAGCGTGTTTCCCAGACGCTACCATAGTTCCCTTATAATTATATTTTCTTTACTGGCCGCCGTGCTCACCCCATACTTAATATTTTCATATGAGGATTATCTAGAATCCGAGGAGACATGAGAAGAACAATCGCAGGAGAATTATGCTTCTTAGTTACCATGATCTAGAAGTCCATTTATTTTCAACTTGATACATTATACTTTATTTTATTTTATTTCTTGGGCTACGCACCCACAGTACGATCAACATTTACGTCTTTTCACTTTATTTCCTTTGAGTAGTAGATAGTTATATGGTTGTATTTCCTTTTGTTAGGGATTTGAATTATGGAATAAATTTGGGATTTATTATGGAATATAATTGGAGTATTCTTCTTTTTGAAGTATTAGACGTGTCTGTAACAGGATACAGAATTCCGAGTTTATTCTACCGACGGTGCGACTTGATCAACCATTCCGACGATAGTGTTGGGTTATGGGTTCTCCATATTGTTCCATCCTTTCGGTTCTGAGTTTGAAATAAATGCTTGTTTCGATTTCCGTGCATTTTGATATATATATATATATATATATATATATATATATATATATATATATATATATATATATATATATTATTTGGTTTTATTCCGCTCTTTGTATGATGCGATTGTTTCGTAAGGCTTACATGTGCATTTGGTCACGAGATGTGCACATGCCGATCGGGCTTTTACCATTTTAGCCTTGCCTATGGTTAGGGTCATTACAGTTGGTATCAGAGCCACCTATCAGACGGACTTAAGTGTCATACCGTGTGAGACGGTGGGGGTCACCTCTAGACTCCTCTGGCAAGGACGAAACTGGGACAAGTCTAGTAGGACAAGTCTTGACTGTCCTGGCGATGACGCCAGTCCCTTATGAGGGGGGAGAATGTAAAGTATCGTATCGGTAAAATAAGTGAATGCTCACCTCATATGAGTGTGAGATATAAATATCTTGTCAACTCAGGTTAGCCCTTTTAGACCAAGCGAGGGCGACAGTCAAGGACGGAGGTGAAGCATAGAAATAGGGGGGCTAAGCCCACCTCAAACCAAAAAATGTATACTACAATTTTAATATGATCCGATATAATATATTAAGTCATCTTAACCCAGCCCACTCGATTAACTTGAGATATTCTACTAGCCCACCCGAAAAAATATTCCTGGCTCCGTCCTTGGCGACAGTCTAAGCAGTTGACCAAATCATTTGTGACTCAATTAGTGCTACCATGCCCGGGTCTGGGGCGTTACAGTTGCGCTTAATTAGCATTTACGAATTTCAACTCTCGATCCTATTCTTGCTTGTGGATGGTTATGTTTGTATCTCGCAATAAGAAGCACACATGAAACGACGTTGTTTTTATTTAATTAGACACTAAAATCAGACACTCAAATTGGATAGGTGATCTCATTCTTTTTTTTAAGGGGCTAAGTTTCTAGAAAGTGCGGTGTAGGGTCATGGGAGAGGCGGATTTTTTTGCAAAAAACATTTTTAAGGAAAGGATTGAATATTTTTCCATATATTCTTATTTTTTTCGTAAGGGGAAAAAAAATTAGAAGGAGAAGGACAAAGGGGTTGGAATTTTTTTCCAAAATTGTTTTCTAGAAGATATCGTGAAAATTGAGAGGGTGAGGGTAAGTAAGAGCGTAAGAGTAGATAGCAGTGGCGGAACCACAGTTACCGGTGGACATGGGCGGCCGCTCTCGATGCATTTTTTTTAACCAATAAATATAAATATGGAATCAGGGATGACTACAGGAATTTGAAGATAGGTGTCGAAAATTTATCATATTTTATAACTATTAAATTTAGTCATATATTATACCTCAATACGGGTCAATACAAATCAATATATATAAGTTAATGGATCATTCCACATGAGATTGGATCCTCTGCTGTGGCGAATTCACAGCAGACGGTGCTGTAACGAAGAAACGGCGACGTTTTGAGTCTAAGCGTCGCTGTTTTGGTCCGAGTTAAAATAAAAAAAAAATACACAGCAAAACGGCGTTGCTGTGATGTAAAACGGCGCCGTTTTACATCACAACACATCACAGCAAACCCCTCTTACAGCAGACGATCCGAACTCATTCCACATATCTGTATGGTTGTCTTTTTGTCATTAGTCACACTCCTGACTCGAAGTGAAGTTCAATACCCAACCAAAGCTTTAGTTTTATTGTTAGTAATTTTCAAGAGAAGAAAAAAAAAAAAAAAAAACCCATCAAAATCTTGAAGAACACATTATATTATTATCCATAAAATAATAATTAATAGTAGGTGCTTTCTCATAGTCGATATCAAGTCACATATTTTGACCACTTTATAATTTATTTATTTGTACAATTTCGTAACCTTAGTTTGGTGATGTTAGTTAAGGTTTGTTGCAAAGAAACCACTATTGGTTGGACCAACTCAATTTGCAAAGCTTTACTACAGTTGTAATTAAAATAACTAAATTTTAATTTGGTTGATTACAAGAACCGGGTTTTGTTTATCAACTACTCAAATAGTTTGTGTAAATCACAAGAAATATATTACTTACACCAATATATGAACAAGTGTGCATGTTTCTTTTTGTGAATACATCATTTCATAAACTTTTCTTTCTCATTGCAAGGTTTTTTTCTTTCATTTTTTTCTCTGATTCTTTGAAGAAGTACAAATTACAAAGATAAAAGGTATACTTATTTTTGAGATTATATATATATATATATAAAATCAAGAAAAGGGCAGAAGATTAATTATGGGAAGATGGTTTGGAGAGATATTGATGATTATAGCAGCTTGTTTTCTTCTTACATGGAAGGCGGAAGGCGAAATTCGTCATTACAAGTTCAATGTAAGTATATATATATATATATATAATATTTTTGAAATTATTGTGTAAATAGTCTCTATTGTATAAGACGATCATATCGATGTGATTTTATTTAACCGTGTGACACATGCATATTCAAAAGTTAAACTATAACTTCATTCTTTATGTCTTTTGTTAATTTGAGAACAATTTAATTCTACCAAAAATTAATGAATTTTCCTAGTGGATTACATTGGTCATAGTTTAGGGTAAACTTCATGGTTTATTACTACCTTAGTCTAAAAAAATGTAGATCTATTTGGATTTTTTCACACATATTAAGAAAGATGGTTAAATTGGTTATGTGTTATTTTTGATGGAAAAGTCTAAAATGATATTTGACTATTATTAATGCAGAGTAGTAAAAAGTGGTTGAAGGGTAAAATAAAAATAATATAATAAATGATTTATTGGTTATTTAAATGAACTTACATTTTAAGACAAAACAAAAAAGTTAAACGGAATTATATTTTTGAACGGAGGTAGTATGTTTTAACATTGTCACTTTTACATATTATTAGTTCTCATAGAAATGATGAACCATAACCAAATCCCTAGCTATTGCATCGGTTCGTTAAACCTTCGAGTGGCTTCGCACCTCGGTAGCACCTCGAGGTGCATTTAGTTGTCTTACATGAGACTCGGGAGATTTCCACTCCATGGCATGACACTTTCGCTCATCCATTCCGCCTGCCCGCGGCGCTCTTTCTCATTAGCATCTACCAGGGGCGGACGCAGGATCCCGGGTAAGGGGGACGATACTATGGGCGAGTGTAAATTTTTAGTGGGGGCAAAAAAAATACACAACATACATAATAGTGTGTTTTCCGGATCTAAGGGGGGGGCGCTTGACCCCCTCCTTCCTTCTTAAATCCGCCCCTGGCATCTACCGCCCTTTCTTTCCTCCCGGCTATTCACGCATGAGGATCGTCCTATGTATGCTCGACTTTGGTTGCCGGTGCTATAGGTAGGAGTCAATTATGGCAGGATCAGTCGCCGGTTCAATGATGATCCGAAATTCCAACCCAACGGTTAATCAATCGTTTATAAAGGGAAAACCTCTTGTTTGCTCTACATATACTTCATTAAGGTCTCCTTTCATTTATTTATTTATATTTAATAAAATGATAAATGTATCTCAAAAGGTCTATATAATGTCTACACTCAACAGTTCTAATTGTGATTTAAAATGTGTAATAAGATTATGTGCAGTAAGTGTCACGTTTTTCTTTTATTTATTTAATAAATAAATAAATATGGGTAGATTATAGTATATATTAAGGACAAAATATTTAGTTTAGTTAAACTCCTGTTTTGCACGAAAACATCTCATGGGTCATGAAAATGACTGCAAAGCTGCCTTGTCGAAGTTGACATACCAACTGTGAATCTTCTCCTCTTAATTAGTACAGGGAAATATACAGGTGGCCATAAGTCACATAATTTTAAGAAATAAAAAAAGATGTTTCTGTCAATAATACATTGTTATATAGTAATTAAAAACGACTCTATCGAGTTCTTGTGCAGGACTTATTTTTAAAGTTAAAGTCAGAATCTGCATGTACGACTCGGGTTTAACTTCGGATTCGTCTGGTCAGTTGGTTCCGGATACCGGAGTCAACACCACATCTACGACAAAATCGTATCAACACCACATCCGAGTCTAAATCGTACCACCCACGGCTTACGTACAATGAAAATTCTACTCGTAGGTGTCCTCGATAAGAAGATCCACTAGCATTCAATTTACGTACTGACACGTAGTAACAAATACACTAAAAGCAAGCTCAAAAACAAAACATGTCACCATGTGCCTTGAATGAATGCTACTGGACATCCGTAATAGACACCGTTGATTGTTTTCTACGCGACGCCGTAGTAATCACACCACGGTGTCCCTAACATCCTCAATTTTTTTAGTATCCGATCTCAATGTCCCAAAAATCGGTCTAGACGGCTGCCAGACGTGCCGATGATACTCTAGGCAGGCTGGGCTAGGCGGGTAGGGTCTTGGACGAGGTCTAAGTAGGGTTTAGGCGGACAATTTGCTCTAAAAAATAAAAACCAAAGTTGGCGACCGCCTAGCCGTCTAGATGCTAGGCGCCCCTTCACCAACCTACTAGCGTCTAGCGTATTTTAGAACATTGTCTGATCATACAAATGATAGATTGAATGACTATTGTCGATACTATTTATCCAGTTAATGTGAATGAGATTACGACGGGTAGCACAGTTGTTGACAGAGCAATTATGCTAATGTCATTCAAATAACAAATGGGATGTCGTGTTATTGACAATATAATTCGTTACGTTAATAGAATTGTTGTGACAATAACATATGAATGCAGGTGGTGATGACGAAGACAACAAAACTATGCACGAGCAAACCGATAGTGACAGTGAATGGCCTTTTTCCAGGTCCCACAATTTACGCAAGGGAAGATGATACTATACTTGTGAAAGTTGTTAATAAAGTCCACTACAATCTTAGCATCCACTGGTAATATTTACCTCACTCACTTATCTTTTGAGAAATGCTACTACCTGTGCCAGATTCATAAATTTTTTTTTTAGCGAGGTTCATAAAAGTTTTTTCAAAGTACATTCTTTTACCCGTCCGAAAAAAAAATCGGCCACACCTCTTCAATTCCTGCACCACAGTAGAATCGACCTTGTGAAAGTTGGTTCCCGTGTCAAGAACCAACTTCTCGTAGGTTCTGGAGCAAGAACCGACTTTCCTAATGTCAGGTTCTCACAATGCACCTACGGGAAGTCGGTTCTTGACTGCAGAACGGACTTTCACGAGGTGATTCTACTGTGGTGCACAGGTAACGCCCGTCCCGAAAAATTGAGGATTTTCGGAACGGGACGTTACAGCACAAGTATAGAGTGATGCACAAGTAGAATGATTGTGATGCAAATAATAGCCTTCCAAAAGAATTTCTATAGGTAAAATGTGTTTTCTTCTCTTTCATTTAGAGGGGTCCGTGGAACCCTATATGGTATAGGTAGTTCACCTCCTGACTACTACTACAACAGTTGTGTTACAATTGGATAATTGGATACCTCTATACGATGGTTTATCAGTAAGTATCATACAATTTGCAGGCATGGTATAAAGCAATTTCGGACGGGTTGGTCCGACGGGCCAGCATATATTACACAATGCCCGATTCAACACAAACAAAGCTATGTTTACAACTTCACGGTGAGCGGCCAGAGAGGAACTTTATGGTGGCACGCACATATTCTATGGCTGAGAGCCACCGTGCACGGAGGAATTGTTATACTTCCCAAGATCGGGGTGCCATATCCCTTCCCAAGACCCCATAAAGAACAAGTGGTTGTATTAGGTAACAATTGGTTTCAAGCCAGAAAATTAAAAGTTGCATCAACAATTTTTCCCCATCCCAAATACATAAATATTTCAACCGTCAAGTAATAACATACAATTGAAAAAAGATCAGTAAAAAAGATACTAATTTGTTTGCTTGTTAAGCCATATTTGTTGAATATCACTTGCTCTCTAGAAAAATTATAACAATGTATTTAAACAACTAAAAAACAAGGCAAATACCCTTTAAAAAAAAAAAAAAAGGTGTAATCGAGTCGAGTTGAGTTGATACACCCCAGGGCTCAAGCCCGACTCCACTAAGAAACTTCAGGCACAAAACTTGGCGTGAGCTCGATTGAGCCTTAAAAGGCAAGATCGAACTCGACTCGCTAAGTAATCAATATAACTCGACTCGACTCGACTCATAAACTTGATTTTTTTTCTTACAATTCATTTATTTTTATTACAAAATAAAATATTGGAAGTTCGAGCTCTACTCGTCTAACACTCGACTCGAATAATAATAATTATAAAAATATTTAATGATAATTTCTATAAATATAATTAATTAGATAATTATTTACTCCAATTGACACGCGAGCTAATCGATTACTATATTTAAAGCTCCAAATCGGCCCGGTTAATTACTTGAGTAGCTCGACTCGCGCTTGAAGTCGGAAAAAACCGAATCGAGTCAAACTCTTTTGCGAATCGAGTACGAATAACTCACGAGTAGCTCAGTTCACTTACAACACTATTCCAAAATAATAAAAATAAAGGCATATAATTTAACTTATATATTTAAGAAGATAAAGAGATAGAAGGCATGTGCCTTTTTTAATTAATCTGTTATTAATTTTTTTTTTTTTTTTTGGTTCTTTCCTTTTTTTTTAAGGGGAATGGTGGAAGTCAGATGTTGAAGCAGTGGTCCATGAAGCAATGAAGACAGGTTTAGCATCCAATGTTTCTGATGCTCATACAATAAATGGTCACCCTGGACCTGTTTCTAACTGTTTCTCACAAGGTACATTATACTCACTGGAAAAGGATCTTTTATTATATCGGGGAACGGATTGAAATTCATCCAGAGTTTCTCACCGAAAAGTGTAACGACGTTTACAATTAGATTAGATTCAATCCCTAATATGAAGCACATAGATTTTGCTTTGGGTTCAACTTAATCCTACCTTTGTTTTAAATCTAAAAAAATCTAAAAACTAGTTTAGTGTGTACCATTATGAGCATGTGAAGGGTACTGATACATCCGCTCCATATATTCACTCAATGTATCATTCCACGCTCTTATTACCCTTGATCATAATAGGACCCTATACTTTGATCAATATTGGTAAATCCACATGCAATACATGGGTGGTTATACGAAACATATACATCATTTTGCTTTAAAAACAAACAACCATGAATGTATGTATGTGGGGTCGGGAGGGGACCTATCTTGACTTGGAGGGCCAGTGTCCTCGCTGATATCTAAAAAAAAATATTAAAACGGTATTGTTTTGTTGTTAAAAATATAAAAACACTATTAATATTTCGAATGATATTTCGATTTTGCTCTAATGCCAACTAAGAATTTTTTCGAGGTCCACCACTGTGTAGGGTCCCATCCCCTACACAATCTTTCTCTCAAATGGGGGATGTTTTTATGGGGGCAGATCTCCTCGAGTATGCATTATCATACTGTTGTATTCACAAATTTGTCTTATATGCAGATTCTTTTTTTTTTTTTTTTTTTATATTTTTTTTATATTTTTACGTGGGGATTGCCAGATCCCCAAGTACACTGTGTATCCGCATATGCAGACATGTATATCATAAACAATTAAACATATAGTGTGTATGGTGTAGACGTTTTTGGCAACACATAAAAATGGCAATCAAATTCCTGCCTATTATAAATAATTAGTAAACCTATTAGGTTGGGTTTAGGATGATGCCAAATGGTGATCTCCTCAAATGGAGTAAGAACTACCCTTTATTGAATTTGAAGCATGATTGAATTTGAAGCATGATTTCAGTCAAAGTGTAAGATAATGTTTTGATTTTTCTGTTTTATATTCAAACAGGAGGATTCAATTTACATGTCGATACTGGGAAAACATACCTGTTAAGAATCATCAATGCTGCACTCAACGAAGAACTCTTCTTCAAGATCGCCGGCCACAAGCTCACCGTCGTGGAGGTTGATGCAGCATACGTTAAACCGTTCCAAACCGATACAATCCTCATCACACCCGGCCAAACAACCACCGTGATTCTAACCGCCGATCGACCTACCGGAAAATACTTAATGGCTGCTTCACCGTTTATGGACGCTCCGATCACCGTTGACACCAGAATCGGCGCTGCTACTTTGCATTATTCCGGCACAATCTCACCAACGGCGACACTGTTAACATCCTTACCAGCTAGAAACGCGACTCCGGTGGCGACGAATTTCACGGATTCGCTTCGAAGCTTGAATTCAGAAGAGTATCCGGCGAAGGTTCCGTTAAGTATCGATCATTCTCTGTTTTTTACCGTTAACTTAGGGCTAAGTCCTTGCCCTAATTGCACCACGAAAAACCGATTAATCGCTGATATCAACAACGTCAGCTTCGTCCTGCCTAAAATTGCTCTGCTTCAAGCTCATTTCTTCAATATCGGCGGCGTTTACACAGATGATTTTCCGGCGAGACCGAAATCTCCGTTTGATTATACCGGAACGCCGCCCAAGAATTTTTTCACGACGAAGGGGACGAGGCTTTACAGGCTAGCGTTTAATTCTACTGTTGAGTTGATTTTACAAGATACAGGGATGATCGTACCCGAGAACCACCCGATTCATTTACATGGATTCAATTTCTTTGCTATTGGAAAGGGTTTGGGTAATTTCGACCCGAAAAAAGATCCGCATAATTTCAATCTTGTTGATCCTGTGGAAAGGAACACCATTGGAGTCCCATCTGGTGGTTGGGTAGCTATCAGATTTCGAGCTGATAATCCAGGTACAAAAACCATTTTCTTTTTCTATTTTTTGTTTTTGTTTATTTGCCGAGCCGCTCAGAAAACGAATGACGCTCGGTTCGTGAAATATTAGTTCAAATATGATCTAATCAATCACGAGCTAAATTCGAGCAATTTATCAAGGTTAACGAGACAAACTTTAACACTTGAATTCTTGACTTGAAATGTTAATTATTTTTATCGAGCATTTAGAAAAAATATATTTTCTTTGATGAGCCGAACTTGTGCATTTTGAAGCTCGACATTTCTTTTGAGCTTCTCAGTATAGAGTTCAAACTTGAAAAAGTGCTTAAATTTTTTTCGTTCGTAATCAAGTCAAACTCAAGTATTATTAAAACTTAATTGAGACGGTCTCGAGCACTTTTTTCTGTGCTCAAATAAACTCGAACCGAGTTCGAGTATCACTGCTTTAAAATGTTGCTCGATTCGATAAATAAAATGTTTGATTCGATTACACCTTTACCGTAGAGGATCCAGACTCGATGTGGTATGAGGACACTTCTTAATGAGCCTTCTTTGAAAATAATTTTATTTGTTCAATTCTGGTAATTAGATAAATAAAAAAATTGAGAATTAATTGTATTTTTGTTTCACTAAATTGCAGGGGTATGGTTTATGCATTGCCATTTGGAATTGCATACTACATGGGGGCTAAAAATGGCATTTGTGGTGGACAATGGCAAGGGTCCTGACCAGTCTCTTCTACCACCCCCTAGTGATTTACCAAAATGTTAATAATTTTTTTTTTTTTTAAATGCATGACCTCAAAATACTTATGTGTTTTACACAATTATTTTTTCTATGGTATAGTTGAGATGTAAAGAAAACATTTCAATATTTGTGAAGGTAGAAGTTACTTTTTCCTTTTCCATTCTAACAAGCAAAAAATTGCATGCTTAATTTACTTGTTTGAAAATTTTCTGAGCTTATTGTCTGTGGGAAACATAATGTTGGTAAGATTAGGGTGTAAATGATTGTCAAATTGAGCGTACTAGGACCGCCATAAACGAATTTGGCTCGAGATAAGAATAAAATACAAGTGGTGATGATGAAGAATTCCTCCAATTTGTATGGTATTCGGAACGTTTGGTATCACACATGAAGACCGTCCCTGCTCATTGATGTTCGTATTAAACGTCACTAAAAGGTGTACTTTGTCTCAATCTTATCGGTTTAAGTGTTCATTCTTCTTGCTCTTTATCTAAATCCTTATCATCCTTGATTTTCGGGTACCCTGCTCATTAGTGAGTCATGTTCTTCTTAAGCCCCTCCAAACATCCTTGAAAACTCTAGAAACCCCCGACAACATGTGGAAAAGTATTCCGGTTCATCAACGAGATAATGCACATCCCTCTAGATAAATAATACTTTCAACGAAATAGCAAAAGGTCAACCAGAAACGAATGCACATCAATCGATAACGGGTCCATGGATTCCGCTGATAATGAAAAGGCCTACACACCAAAAAATAAAAATTAATTTAAACATCCGTTGATTTTTTCGCTTTTTTTTTCTGAGTCCGTCATTAAGTGTTCTTCATACATTTGAACAAATACTTGTGATGTTGAAGGTCCACTTAAATAGTCCTATGTAATTGGGCTTAGCCTGCATTAATTCTTCACCTTCCGACCATTCTTTAGCCCCACAATCGCTTATGAAACGAGAGTGATTAGATAAACAAAATTTGATCTGAACCGAATGTTTACATTTAAATATTTAAAAAAAAAAAAGAAAAAAAAACACCAAAATATATGAAAAATGAATGTAAGTATGCAATGTTTGGAATAATCATTTCTAATTTTGTTTTTACCAAATGATAGATTACATTAGCAACCAGTGACTTTATGGATTAATTATTACTTATTATTTTTTGAGAGGTTATTACTTATATATGTCGATAATTTCTAATTGAGTTTCTATATATTAACCTGATTGCAAGTCGTTATATATGTCCATCATCATATAGGGTAAAAGGAAAATGAAATAAAATAATATCATACATTGTGTAACATGCTCGAGTTGGTTCAAGTAAAGTTATCACAAAATAAATTCATAAATTATTTTAGAAAAAAATTTATAAATTGTTACCAACTCAGCCATGTTAAAATTTGACACTTGTATACTACTGCTACAATACTACAACATCAATCCACAAGTCATTAGTCACTTTCAAATAATTGGCACATGCTTGACGGTTCATTTTGGGTCCAATTGGTTGCATCGGTATGAAATAGTGGTTTGTCATAATATAGTTAGTCCGCCCATTGAACTGGAAAGTTATTGTGTGGTGTCTTCATACGGTGTGGAGAAACGTATGGCACCATACAGACCACGATAATTTTATTCTGTATTTAAACTGTGTTGTTCTAATCGTTTCACCCGCCACTTCACCTCAAATTTCCCCACCACACAATAACTCCCCCTGATTCATGTAGTGGTGGTAGGTTTTGATATACCTAATTTGCTGACTCGAGAATTGTTCCGATCTGAAAAAACAGCATTTGGCACAGAATCGTCAGATGATGTTGCGTTGCCAACTCTAGAGCTGAATCGGCAATTGCAACGTTTAATCGATGGAAACAGAACATTTTCGGAACGATAAATAAATCCAGTAATATCATTGTTTTATCAATGAAAGAAAATACAATGATTCGAATGACGTACAAAACTCGTCAGTCGAATCACCCGTCTCATTAATCTCGGCGTCGTATCACAATCTAGCCGAGGCTACACTCTTCCGAAATATTCAACATCTTTACTCTACTATCCAAATAATTATCGAATGCCCATGATATAAATAAACATTACATATGGATAAATCTGCACAGACGGTCCGTATATGGAGCAAGGTATCATCCGTAAGACTTCTACGTAACATCTTATTCTCGAAGTACCATTAACTCGTTCGTTGAATTACCATCTCTCCCAAAAGATTAAGCTGATGAGAGGTAGATAATTAACATTTTATATGTTTCAACACGCCCCTCAAGGTGGACCTATTATACATTTGAGAGGCCCAACACTTGAATTTTTGTTTTGTTTTTTCGGGAAGACTGTGCTTGCAGCGGGGTTTGAACTCGGGAACTCTCGCTCTGATACCATGTTGAATTATCATCCATCCTTAAAACTTAAGCTAATGAGGGGTAGATAATTAACATTTTATATGTTCTAACACCATTAGGGACCGATATCCTTTGATCATATCAAGGTGCACGCAACCGATCAGTACCAGGATCAACAAATGAGAGAACCGTCACCTTCTTCTTTCGATGGAGGAATGAACTCCATATTTGTGACTTAAATTATTGGCTACTAACTGATCCATAAGTGAAACTAAAATGGTCGGAATTAAGGAAAGCATCACTTAGTTAACCGTACCGCCAAATTACGCACCACCCCTAACAGACATGAGTCTATAATCACATCATGATTAAGATTCAATCCACAAATGGTCATCTATTGATTCAATTAGTATCTCATGTTACAAACTTGATACGAGACATCATATCAAATTAGTTCAAGCATATGTGAACTCTTTCACATATAAGTGCATCCACCAAGGTGTCCAACACCGAAGGCAAACGAGAAGTAAGAAGGGACTTCTGATCTTTGATCCTGAGCCTGAACGATCTATCCTTAGAAGAAGGCTTTTCCCTGATTTGGACAAAATGGCGGATCAAGATCCACCAATTCCAAATCCTGACCCCCAAGCTCAGTTATATTTACTCCTTCAACAAATGCAAGCTCTGCAGCAACAGCAGAATCAGCAAGCTGGCATAAATCAACAACTTCAACAATTCCGCCAAAACCAGCTTAATCAGTTGAACCAGGACCCCTACACCCCATATCTTAATCAAGATTTTCTCGAGGGACATAGACCTATTCGTCCACCTGATATGGGGGGAGTAAATTTCGACCTTAAAAATGGAGTAGTTGCACTAGTCCAAAATAGCTCTTTCCATGGCCTTTAAGAAAGACCCGCACGACTTCTTGTCCACATTCGTACAAATCGTGAAGCGAGTGCCATTATCCCGGTGTTGATTCCGAGATCGTAAAGTTGAAGCTATTTCCTTTTGCTTTAAAAGGTGAAGCAAGCGGATGGTTTAAGTCGTTAGCACATCATTCCCTCCATACATGGAATGATGTCAAAAGAGCCTTCGCTCTTAAGTGGGTTTCACCGTGGCAAGATTATGGAGATGAAACGGGAAATAGCTACGTTTGAGCGGATGGAGGATGAGGCTGTTGGCAAGGCTTGGGAGAGATTAAATCTATTGATGAGGAAGTGCCCCAATCACGGATATGATAGACATGAGTTGTTGGAACTATTTTACAAGAGGAGTCTCTCAACCTAATAGAGACTATCTTGACTCCACAGCTCATGGATCCTTCTTAGGGGGAGGTGATGAGACTGCCTACAGAGTGGCTGAGACCATCGCCAAGAACAATATGTGGTCGACTCCTAAGAAGACCAATATTGTTAAGAAAGAAGGTACGCAAGCAATCCCGATACACAACCGTTGGTTGCTCGGATGGAATTGATAAGCAAGCGGTACCGGCCAATCTTCGGATGCGGCCTTCTAATTCAAATTATCTTGAAACACGAGCGGGACCGAGATGACGGAGGAGGTAAACTTAATGGATAATCAAAACCAACCCTTCCGAAACTTCAACCGGAGCAACCGAACTATTCGATTTCAACGGCAAAACTTCAATCAAGCCAAGTTACCACCTGGCCCTTCAAATTCGAATTCTTTCAACTCGAACTATCAAAGGCCGATTCGTAACTCCCAAAGGCCTCAAGGTGGCCGGAATCAAACTCGAACAATAATCATACCACCTCATGTGTCCCTCAACACAAATTCGATGGCCGGTAGACATGGTGAAGACTCGTCTACTAGTGTTAAAGCAATTGAGAGACAAGTTGGTCAAATGGCGGACCAAAGAAGCAAGCGAGACCTCACGGTAAACTTCCGAGTTATACCGAGAGAAACCCAAAAGCGATGTGAATGTTTGCACTTGCCATTACACCACAATGGGAGTATGGGCAAGAAGAGGAGTTGAATGAAGTAACGTTGAGAAGTGGTAAACAGTGGACCCGGCAAGATGTCGGGAAACGAGTAGCCCCTCCCGACGCCATGAGTTCGGGAGGGAAATCGAAACCACATGCCGAAGAAAGCAACGATGAGGAGCTTAGTGACAATTCTTCGGAGGATGAAAATAATTCGATGACGAGGAAAGAAAGGAAAGTCAAGGGCGGTACCCCGACTAAGAAAAAGGAAGAAAAGTTTGTGAGATGGAAGGATAAGGAGGATGAGGCGATAAAGAATCAGGCCACGAAGAATGATAAAGCCCTTCCTTATCCACCAAAAAGGAAAGAGAAAGCCCTCGCCAAAGACAAGCAGTATGACGGGGTGAGGAGGATACTTAGGGACACTAAAGTGAGTATGCCCTTAGCCGAGGTATTGTCTCGAAATGCCTAAATGTACTAAGTATCTTAAAGAATTCGTGGGAGCAAGAGAAAGCTTCGGGGGATGGTCAAGAAGTGTTTCGAGAAGATTGCGCAATGGTTTCACAAAAAGTCGCCGTTAAGCGAGGTGACCACGCGTACCTTCAATCTCCCGTGAGATCGAAGGCCATTTGTTCGAAAATGTATTATGCGACTCGGGGGCCTCTATTAATGTGATGCCATTAAACGTTTGCAAAAAGCTCGGGTTAGATAAAAGGATGCGGGAACGCCCGATTTCGCTTCGGATGGTAGATAAATCTAGCCGGACCGGCCGGTTGTGTAGCTAATGTTCTCCTTCAAATTGAACATTTAGTCTTCCCTACCGACCGGGTTATTCTAGACTATCCACCGATAAGGAGATGCCTCTAATTCTAGGCCGAACCTTTTTAGACACTTCTAACGCTCTCATCGACTTCGCAAAGGACGATTACTCTTAGAGTTGGTGACACATCCGTCACCTTCACACGAGGGACACATCCCGAAAGAGCCGTAATTGATGAAATATCGTTTGTCGAAGCTATCTATGAGGACGAAAAGATGCCTACTTTGAAGAAGCAGAGGAGTTGACAGAGATAGGTGTTTTTGAAGTCTTGGACATTGAGGATCCGGCTGACTGCGGACCACCTTCTAATTCATTTCAAGCCGTAGGCATTGACGAGTCATCTTCACTCGCTCATACTGGGCCTGTTATTGAGTTAGAAGCATGGAGATGCCCAGCAACAAACGATGATTTCAAAGAGCTGAGTCAGGAAGACTTCATCCCTGGTGAAGAAGAAGCTCTGATGGGTAGTTGGGACGAGGTAGAGTTTTGGAGAGAAGCTACTCATTGGGAAGTAGATGATTGGGAAGAGGCTGGCAAAAGAGCTTAAAGATGAAGAGTTAAGAAAAATGATCGATCACAAGAAAAAGGAAGCAAGTGTTGACCGGAGGATTCCGATGGATGATTTGATCCAAATACCTTTCTGGGGTTGAGCCTCGGGAAGATGAGGTGTTCTACTGTCAACCACTTCAAGCTCATAAGGAGAAAGGTGGCCCGTTAAAGTCTAGTATTGAGCAACCACCTACGATTTAGAGCTTAAACCGCTTCCAAAACACCTTAAGTATATCTTTCTTAAGGATGGAGATAAATTGCCTTTGATCATTTCTTCGAAACTCGACCAAGAGCAAGAAGCACAGTGATAGAAGTGCTTAAGAAAAACATCCTCGCGTTCGGTTGGCAAGTGGGTGATATCCGAGGGATCGGCCCGGACATATGCATGCATAAAATCCGAACGGAGGAAGGAGCTAAAAGGTAAGACAACCTCGGCGAAGGCTGAATCCGCATATGCAAGAGGTTGTCAAGAAAGAAGTGATAAAGTGGCTTGACATGGGCATCATCTATGCAATCGCCGATAGCGAGTGGGTCGCCCTACTCAAGTTGTGCCAAAGAAGGGTGGAATCACAAATCGAAAAGAATGAAAAAGGGGAGGAAGTTGCCTTACGTCTCGTGATCGGCTACGAGTCTGTATCGACTATCGTAGATTGAATGAAGTCACTGCAAAAGATCACTTCCCCTTACCCTTCATTGACCAACTAATTGAAAGACTGAGTGGTCACAAGTATTATTGTTTTCTCGATGGATACTCGGTTACTTCCGGATAGCCATCGACCCCAATGACCAAGAGAAGACCACGTTTACGTGTCCATCTGGTACTTTTGCTTTTCGTAGAATGCCATTCGGTCTATGCAATGCACCCGCGACTTTTCAACGGTGTATGTTGGCCATTTTTGATGGACTTGTTGAGAAATGCATGGAAGTCTTCATGGACGACTTCTCAGTCTACGGCGATAGTTTTGATGAAATTTTAGAGAACCTAGATATGGTACTCCAACGTTGTGTTGAGAAGAATCTGGTGCTTAACTTGGGAAAAATGCCATTTTCTAGTAGACGAAGGAATCGTTTTGGGACATAAGGTGTCCAATGCTGGTATTCAAGTTGATAAGGCTAAGGTCGAAGCCATCGAAAGGATGACGTACCCTAAGACAGTGAAAGAGGTACGAGGTTTTCTAGGACATGTTGGCTTCTACCGGCGTTTCATTAGAGACTTTTCTACGATTGCCAAGCCTTTATCAAATCTCTTGAAAGAAGATGTAGATTTCTTGTTCGATGCGAAGTGCAAAGAAGCTTTCAATTGTCTGAAAGACAAGCTTATCAGTGCCCCTATTTTAGTTGCACCCGATTTGGACCAAGCCTTTCGAGTTGATGTGCGATGCCTCTAATTACGCCGTAGGCGCAGCTTTTAGGTCAAAGAGTTGATAAAAGGTTCGAGCCCATCTATTATGCGAGTCGTACCTTGAACCCGGCTCAATGCAATTATACTACGACCGAGAAGGAATTCTTAGCCGTCGTCTTTGCCATTGACAAGTTTAGAAGCTATCTTCTAGGGTCTCAAGTGATTGTATGGACAGATCATGCACTTTACGCTACCTTATGGATAAAGCGGATGCCAAACCAAGGTTACTTAGATGGATTTTAATTCTACAAGAGTTTGACCTTGTGATTAAAGATAAGAAAGGTAGTGAGAATATTGTGGCTGATCATTTATCTCGCTTAGTAAATGAGGGTGCAGAGAATCACAATGATATAGGCATTGATTTTCCGACTGAGCAATTGATGAAGCTTGAAACGGTTAGGCCGTGGTATGTTGACTACGTCAACTATTTAGCGAGTGGTCATTTAGAGGATATGACGTATCAGGAGAAGAAGTTCTTTTCTGATCTTAAATATCTCGTATGGGAAGATCCTTATTTGTTCAGAGTCTGTAAAGATGGGTTGCTTCGAAGGTGTGTTCCTGAGCATGATCAGTGGGATATCCTAGAACAATGCCATAGCGGTCCTACCGGAGGTCACTATGGAACACCAAAGACGGTTGCAAAGATCCTTCAAGCCGGATTCTACCGGCCGACCCCGTTTAAGGATGCGAAGCCTTTTGTAAAGGTTGTGACAGGGTGCCGAGAAACGGGGAAGGCGAGTAGTAGGATGGAAATGCCACTTAAGCCCATTCTTGAATGTGAAGTTTTCGACGTATGGGGCATAGATTTTATGGGACCCTTTCCATCCTCATGTGGTAATAAGTATATCCTCGTCCGTGTGGATTATGTTTCAAAGTGGGTCGAGGCCATAGCTACTCAAACTAATGATCACAAGGTTGTAAAGAAATTCTTGCAAAAGAATATCTTTACTAGATTTGGTCGTCCGAGAGCACTCATTAGTGATGAAGGTACTCACTTTTGCAATGCGCCGCTTGACAAGATCCTTGAGAAGTATGGTGTCAAACATAAGATTGGTACACCATATCATCCTCAAACTAGTGGCCAAGTCGAGGTAAGCAACCGGAGCCCGAAAAGAATTTTGGAGAAGACCGTGAACAATAATAGATCTAATTGGAGTCTTAAGCCGGATGACGCATTGTGGGCTTATCGTACTTGCGCATTCAAGACCCCGATGGGCACGTCACCCTTCCAAATGGTTTATGGCAAAGCTTGTCATTTACCTTGTCGAACTTGAACACGAGCTTTACGGCAATTAAATTCTTAAATTTTGATAGCCAACTCTGTGGGGAGAAAAGGTTGTTACAGTTGAACGAGCTCGACGAATTCAGACTCAGAGCATACGAGAATGCTAAAATCAGCAAGGAGAGAACTAAGATACTCCATGACGCTAAGATCAAGGACCGAGAATTCAAAGTTGGTGAAATGGCTTTACTCTATAATACCAGACTTCATTTGTTTCCAGGTAAACTCAAGTCTAGATGGTCTGGTCCCTTTGAGATTCTCGAGGTTAATCCAAGTGGAGTAATTACTTTGAACGGGTATGGTAATCAAGCTTTTAAAGTGAATGGCCATCGACTTAAGAAATATTTTGGGCAACCAAAGGAAAAGCCTGAGATTCTTTATTTCCAAAGAAGAGATGAGAGTACAGATGTCCTGATTTGTGAGGAGATTCCATCTTCTTTCTTTGAGTCAGATGATGATGACGTTCCTATATCCACCTGTAAGGTACCTTCTGTTGAGACTTCTGATCATACCACTATGTCTATGCCTATCGTGCGCAAGAACAAGAAGAAGAGAGTCGTGTAGTTTGGAGAGAAAAGTTTAATGATCTTATTGCGCACTTGACTTGTTGTTGTGGTGAAAATCATTTCCGCCCCAATACTCCCGATTCCGATGCGAGGTGGCGGCCGTTAAACCAAAGTGGCCCGATCCGGGTTGATCTTTTGGAATCTCGTGTCAAGCTATTGACATTAAAAGAGCGCTCCTGGTGAGGCAGCCTAGTTTTCTTTGTTTGTTTTCTTTTCTTAGGTTGTTTTGTTTTATTGTTTTAGAAATAATACTTTAGTTGCTTTTGTGTTGATGGTTATTCCTCCTACGTTCATTGTGAGTGTTTTGTGTTATGTGTTGCTCATATACCCCGTGTACCCCGAGATTATATGGTATGTCGAGTGTGGCAGATACTTTTGAGCAGGTTCACGAGCTTTTATGTCCAGTGTTGTCTATTCGAGTTGTTGCGGTATACTCATGCTCCGGCCTGACCTCTGCCAACTTTCATCCGACAACCACTGTTGAAACCAGCTAAGTTTTCTTTTTCTTTTATTCTGTACATTCTGAGGACATAATGTGATTTAAGTGTGGGGGGGTGTTTGGGTATGTTTTTATGCTATATCCTTTGAAATATGAGTGAATGTTAAATTTCTGCGGAATTTAAAATTTTTTGTGAGTCTCGAGCATATAATTGGAACTAGATGCTTGCTAGTTGTAGTTTTCTAACGATGATAGTATGTGACTTAGTGAGATAATTATAGCATGTCTTTACTGTCATGGAGATAGTATTCATTTCACACTCCCGAAAGCCTTTGATTTTGAAGCATGACTTTTGAACTATATCCTTTCATTATTTTTAATGATTTATCTTAGGAAGGTCAGTATAGTTACACCTAAAGTTAGACCGTGTACTGTGAATATCATAAAGTTTGAATGTGATAAGTGAGATGTAACTTATGACTTTGAAAAGTGAATGAATAAAGTGAGTGAGCAATTATTAATAGATACTTTTGTCGAAAGCTGGTCGATGATTGGAGTGCGGTAGGGTATACCTCGTATGTCCTATACCACTATGATGACCAATAGCTCACGATAGTCAGTTTATAGCTACCCTATGATTTGAGTAAGGTAGGGTGTTATCCCGAAACATCCTATTCTACTATGATGGGTAAGAGCTCATTCTGATATGCGTTAAATTTGAAAATTTTGGAAAATGATGGATAAAAATAAAGTGAAGTCTTTGTTATCATGGATCTTATACCCGTAGAACCGCATGATATGCTTTGTAGGGATTATCCTACGAGTGCGTGGGAAGGCTTTGAGTGGAGCTATTACGTCTATACCTAGGATAGTCATTGGAATTTTTGAGAGGATATTTCTTTGAAAGGCTTGTTAAGATTGAGAATGGCTTGTCACACTTACACCGAATCTATCTCTCGTGTTGGTATCAATTGCTATAGTTGTTGTATCTTTCGTTACGTGAGTTAGAGATCTATGTGGATTATTTATAAAGTTGAGCTATAGTTTTGATTGTTTTGTCCGAGGACGTACAAGAAGCTAAGTGTGGGGGAGTTGTTTAGGGTAAATTTTACTATATTTTCGGGCTTAATCCCTAAACAATTTACCTTATTTTTAAGGGAAATAAATGAGAAAAGCGTGTTTTAACCGTTAAATTCCTATAATGGTTATTGAGGAATTATAATTTAATTATGAGGAAATTATGGGTTTAATTGTTATTTTTGTTACACATTTTTATTATTATTATTATTCGATGACTTGGTGTAACAACATTTTGCGAGAAAATAAAGAAATGCGGGGGGTGATATTATTTAATCAAGAGGATCAATTTCATTCAATCATTTGGATTTTATTTTGGGAAGATAAATATTATTCAATCAAAAGAATCTCAAGAAATAAAGAAGATATTCGGAGCAATTAAAGAAGGATAAATCAAATCGATCGAGAGAGTGGAGTGAGGAACACGTTATACGAAGCACGGTGTGAACACGGGCATTTGGTAGGCTCGGTCGACCGAGCCATGACACTCGGTCGACCGAACGTGTCGGCTCGGTAGGTCGGTGGATTTTCGCATCGTTATCTTCTAGATCTTCCTATGTCGGCCACGATCCCTATAAAAGGAGCATCCATGCGGAGAGAAAGAACACGAAATTTTACACACGAAAAAAAGCACCACATCACACAAAAACATGAGTTTCTTTCTTTCAATCTTGCTTGGGAGTTCGAAGATGATTGAAGGCTAAGCATCTTGCGGTAGGACAACGGATGAAACCAATCAACAACCACACCAATTAGAGGATTTTTAGCTACATCTTTAGTGAGTTAATTTATGGTTTTTCATCAATTAGATATTGTTATATTGTTTATGTTTTATTGAATCGAGGGATCTATGGAGCTATCGTTTGATTTGAATTTATATGAGAATATTGTTCAAAGTTGTGATCTTTTCAATTGATGCACTTAATTATAATTCGAGAGATCGTTTATAATTATTTGAGTAAGAGTATTGGAAACAATCTCATGATCGTGTTATGCATGCTAGTTTAGTTTTGCTTGGGAAAGAAAACGAAACCCTAGGAATTGATTAAAGAGATTTAATCGAATTCGTGATTTGATCATTACTAAAAATTGTATCTTTAGCGCGCAATCTAGTTGGGGTTGGGTTGGTTGATTGGTGGATTCCCGTTGCCTTGCCGTTGTTTTAATTACTTGATAAATCGAATAGTTCGTATCAATTTGATTCCAATTTACTATTCATCGAAGTTACTTGTTCATCGTCGTTTTTACTTGTTCATAATTAGTTTAAACCCTAGTTTAGTTAATAATTGTGACATAATCGATAGAATAATTGTTCCTTGATCCGATAAACATTCCACTCCCTTAGGACGACGATGAACAGTAACTTCGATGAATAGTAAATTGGAATCAAATTGATACGAACTATTCGATTTATCAAGTAATTAAAACAACGGCAAGGCAACGGGAATCCACCAATCAACCAACCCAACCCCAACTAGATTGCGCGCTAAAGATACAATTTTTAGTAATGATCAAATCACGAATTCGATTAAATCTCTTTAATCAATTCCTAGGGTTTCGTTTTCTTTCCCAAGCAAAACTAAACTAGCATGCATAACACGATCATGAGATTGTTTCCAATACTCTTACTCAAATAATTATAAACGATCTCTCGAATTATAATTAAGTGCATCAATTGAAAAGATCACAACTTTGAACAATATTCTCATATAAATTCAAATCAAACGATAGCTCCATAGATCCCTCGATTCAATAAAACATAAACAATATAACAATATCTAATTGATGAAAAACCATAAATTAACTCACTAAAGATGTAGCTAAAAATCCTCTAATTGGTGTGGTTGTTGATTGGTTTCATCCGTTGTCCTACCGCAAGATGCTTAGCCTTCAATCATCTTCGAACTCCCAAGCAAGATTGAAAGAAAGAAACTCATGTTTTTGTGTGATGTGGTGCTTTTTTCTCGTGTGTAAAATTACGTGTTCTTTCTCTCCGCATGGATGCTCCTTTTATAGGGATCGTGGCCGACATAGGAAGATCTAGAAGATAACGATGCGAAAATCCACCGACCTACCGAGCCGACACGTTCGGTCGACCGAGTGTCATGGCTCGGTCGACCGAGCCTACCAAATGCCCGTGTTCACACCGTGCTTCGTATAACGTGTTCCTCACTCCACTCTCTCGATCGATTTGATTTATCCTTCTTTAATTGCTCCGAATATCTTCTTTATTTCTTGAGATTCTTTTGATTGAATAATATTTATCTTCCCAAAATAAAATCCAAATGATTGAATGAAATTGATCCTCTTGATTAAATAATATCACCCCTCGCATTTCTTTATTTTCTCGCAAAATGTTGTTACACCAAGTCATCGAATAATAATAATAATAAAAATGTGTAACAAAAATAACAATTAAACCCATAATTTCCTCATAATTAAATTATAATTCCTCAATAACCATTATAGGAATTTAACGGTTAAAACACGCTTTTCTCATTTATTTCCCTTAAAAATCAGGTAAATTGTTTAGGGATTAAGCCCGAAAATATAGTAAAATTTACCCTAAACAGGGGCAGATCTAGGAATTTGTTCTAATGGGATCATCAGAGTTTAAAAATACATTTTTTTATCAAAACAATTGTTCAAGTGGGGTCAACGGAGCCTAAAACTGTATTTTTAACTACAAAACGACATATTTCAACAACAAAACTACATCATTTTAAAACTAAAGATTTTTTTTCCGGATCTCAGTCAGATCACGTGACCCCCATTGTATCAAGAAGATCCGCCCCCGACTGAGGGCTCTGGATTAGACGGTCACACTCTAAGTGGTTTAGGGAAAGAATGGTTACTTGACTGCGAGATCTCAGACTCTATTCAATTTTGAGCTTTAGTCGATTCACCAATGACTCAATGTTTTAAGGGAGTTCATCATAAACTTGTGTTGGTCCCTTGAAAAGGCATTGGTTAAGTTTAGAGGGGGGGGGGGAGGGGGTGGGTTGAATAAACTAAACACTTAAAACTTTTTGGAGTTTACAAACTCAGCAGGTTCAATAGTCTGCTAACCTTCAGTAGTTTGCTGACTATTGAAACTATTGAATCTGTTGCAGCGGAATATATTCAATTAAGCCTTGATACTTGTTGTTTAAAGATGATACTAAGTATTAGATACTCAGTAGTGCAAGTAGTGTGATTCCAGTAGCTAATTCAGCAGGTTGATGTGATAAGTATGCAAATAAAGTAAAGTGCAGAAAGTAAATGCAGTATAATAAAGTAGGCAAGTTTTATAGTGGTTCCAGATGGTGTAATTTTGTCACTCCACTCTTTTCCTGTGATGTTGGAGGAAATTCACTAGAGACTTTTGAGATAGCTGTTACAAAAATCTCTAAACTGTTTGTCAATGACCAATGACTATGGCACAAACTGAACACTAGAAACAGGTAGGATTGCTGCTCCTAAGTATTCCACTGGTCCTTGAAGGGTAGGATTGGCTGTTCACCAGCTACACCACAAACACAACAGTCCTTGACACTTCAGCAATGCTTCTCTTTCTTCAGGTTCTTCATGAAAAAGAATGGGTAGAATCAAGAAAGTGATTCAGCTTTCGGCAATCTTTAATCAGGATAAAGAGATCAGCATCTTGTAGTCTTCAAGTGTGTATACTGGATAGAACTTGATTGCAGACACAATTGAATAAAATTCTTGATCAATAAGTTTAAATGCTCAGATTGTATCAACAGGGTAATATTGCACTTGATCGATATTGCTTGTTCTTGCTCAAAAAATACTTAGTTGTTTTTCTCTTGCTCTTTTTTTAGTCTGAATCAGGGGTCCTCTATTTATAGGTGCAAATCTTGTGGTTTGAATTTGAATTTAAAAAACAACCGTTACAGGATTGTCTGATTATTCCCTGAAATATCCTCTGCTATACTATACTGACAGTGTCAGTGTCCTCCTGACAGTCTGTCTGTCAACCAATAAAATAATTCCATTTGATTTGGCTCTGAAATCCTTACAATGTCCATTTCATCCTAGCCATTGATTGACTGATTAATCCAATGCTTGTAATTCATCCTTATCCATTTAATATTCCAGAAAAACTTGGATTAATTCGACTTTTACATTCAGCAGACACCTGTTGTATAGGTTTACTGATGTCCACATATGACATCTGACTTTTGGTCTGCTGTGTTTTATAAACACCTCATCTGACTGCTTCTCATCTAACTTTTTATTATGAAGTTAGAGTACACCATTTTAAGTATAACCAAGTTCCAATCATCTCTTTACTTTTTGTGGAACTTAGACCTTCTACACGGGGTATATGTGATCAGTATACGCCATCACAGACTTACCTAAAATCTGATCCCTGACTTTTAATAATAAGTTTGATCCCTTAGCCTTCATTACTGAGTTTGAACCCTCCGTCTTCAACCATCAGCAGGTCCTAGACACTCTACTGACCTAGATAGGTCTGTTGATCAAGTCAGCTGACCTCTTTACAGTGCTTGTTTGATCAAACCTTTACAAAGATAAAACTCTAATAAACCTATAAATTAATTCTAGACATCTTTTTTGCCTTTGATCTATAACAACTAGTCTGGAACTCATCATTAAAACTAAAATATGTTCAACTATTTCCCCATTTTTAGTGATGATGCCAATACCTTCCTTACAACAAAGCAAAAAGGTAAATACACTAAAAACAGAACATATTTCATTCATATATCATTGAGGTTCAAACTTGTTCAAAAGCTATTACAATTAGAATCAGCATAAAGATAAAAATCATAAATATGAGTCTGCTGATCTAGTTTCTGTCTCTATCTTGATCTCTTTTCTGTTGATACTCCTTGATTTCCTTAACCGCGTCTAACATCCATTTATTTTCAAGTGTAGAGAAATCAATCCAAGTATGTACCAACTTCCACCTTTTCCAAGCCTCAAGTAGAGTCAACTGTATGCTTTGCCAATTGAATCCTTGTCTCATATAGAAATGCTTGAATTCTTCCAAAGAGTCTTTTGCTGACAAATTTCTCAATCTTTGTTCAACAAATTGACCTCTTCCTCCATGAGCTCCTTTGTGACCTCCTCTTCTTGTTGCCCTTAAGGATCTAATCCTTGCTTCCCACAATTTTAGTCCAAGGAAAGATTCTTGACCTTCTATGAAAGTCATGTCATGATAAGGTTTCCTTCTTGCATAGTATGCAGTCTTGAACTCTTTCAGCAACTCATCACTCAAATGTATTCTTCCAGGTGTAGGGGTTCTAAAAGCATTAATATCAGCCTCAAATCTCTTTTTGTTGTAAACTCTTGATGCCTCTTTTGCTTCTGCTGCTTGCCCTTCTTCCCCCTTATTGACATCATCAATAAAACGGTTCAGTAGGGCTAAAACATTATCCAGTGTATTGACTAGATTGTTCAGCTGTCCCTCCATAATTTCTGTTCTTGTATCAACTGAAGTAATCCGGCCTTATATTGTTTGCTCCAGCAGATTCATCCTGTCCAGGATTTTAGGATCAAGTGCAAGATGGGTTGATGTCTCAACCATCTTATCAACTTTCTTGTTCAGATTGATAAGAGATTCAGTAACAGCCTTGTGATTGAGTTTTGCGGCACTGGACACATTGTCAAGATTCTCATAAATGTCTTTGACTCTGAACTGCAAGTTTGTGACACTTGATGTAGTAGATTCAGTGGTTCTGCCTCTATTTTCCACCAAATTTATGAGATCTTCAAATCTTTGCTCACTATTTCTCAATTGAGTCCTCAGCTGTGTAATATCATCCCTTACAACCCTCAATTATTCCAAGATGTATGCTGGTACTGTAGCAATACCAGCCATATTTCCAGCAAAGTTCCCAGCAGGCTCTTCAACATTATCATTAGCCCTTGGAACTCTTACCATAATGGCCCTTGTTCTGTCCCATTCATAGGGCTCAGGACCCTCCTCATCCACATCAGAAAAATGATCATGGACAGGTTCTTTTTCTTCTTCTTGTGGTAACTGAAATTCCTCATCACTGAAATCATAATATAGAGTTGCTCTTCAGATTGTTCATTAGCAGCTTCTTTTCCATCTATATCAGTAGGAGCTGCATCATCAGTAGCCTCCATGCTAGTGACAATGGATTCTTCCAATCCCAACAACATATCCAACCTTTGTCCAAGTACTGTTTGATCCTCAGTATTTTGGACCTCCAGCTCCGACCTGTGTTCAGTTGCTGTCTGAAACTCAGCAGATAGAACCTCCATCTCTTCAACACTCGGAAAAACATCTATGTT
This sequence comes from Gentiana straminea, assembly GCA_036785695.1. Classification (NCBI taxonomy): domain Eukaryota; kingdom Viridiplantae; phylum Streptophyta; class Magnoliopsida; order Gentianales; family Gentianaceae; genus Gentiana; species Gentiana straminea. The sequence continues at coordinate 278,374 of JAVUPR010000426.1, read as the reverse complement.
CTCTTCTAAAACACCTCCAACTTCAACAATTTCCCTTAAGACTTCAACAGCCTGTGCCAAGGTTTCATCAGTATCAATACTGTCTTGATATTGAGCAGATTCCTCAGAAATGACATCAGTCTGCTAAACCATAACAACTTCAGCAATATTATTTAAAATTTCATCTTCAAGTGTTGTTGTTGCAGCAACCAGTACTTCTAAATCTTCAGTGAAAGCATCGAACAGTTCTTTTTCTAGATCATCAGTCTGCTGACCCTCAGCAGACTTATCTTCCTCAGCAGGTTGCTCTGTTGATTTTTGAGTTGATCCTTGTCCAACAGGCTCAGTAGATTTCTCCTTTACAACACCACTGGACTCTCCAGGATGCATAGGATGATCATCATTTGAATCAGAGAAAGATGAACCAGCACTATCATTTCCAGCAGTCTTCTTAACAGGCTCAGCAGGCTCAGTAGGCACATCATGAGTGCTAATTTCAGTAGACTTGGAAGTTTCAACTGGTTGCTTTGACCTCTTTGGCTTTTAGATCTCTGTTATCTTCCTTGTATCAGTAGCCTTTCTCTTCTTTGTGGTCTTCTTTGATGCAGCCGGTTGAACATCATCTCTTGCTTTTGTTCTTTGTTCCTCATTGTCATCACTTTCCACTTCTTGTACCACATCATCATCATCGAAGCCAGGAATGGGTGTTTTAATTTCTATCTTGTATCTTGCCTTGTTAATGGTGAAGGGAGCAACATTAACAATCTTTAAATGATTCAGCAGGGTCTAAATCATCAAACCCAAAGGTTTTGCCTTGATAAAGAAACCTGAACCCATATATCCAGCATGTTTCTTGTCTTTTAACCTTTTTTTTTTGATGATTTCTTTCTCGTCAGTCATTACCTTCTTTATATAATGCACAAAGGAACCAGCCTAGTCAAACTTCATACTTCTAGATATGATAACCATCAGGTCTATTTTGGGTCCTGATAATGTATCATAACTACCAACCAACACAAAAGGTTCCTTGCTATGTACTTGTTAAGCAGATTATACTCAAAAGAGATGTGTTTGACATTGATACCCAAAGAAACTGGTATATATGGATTTGTTCTAATTGATTCAACAAATTCCAATCTTGGGTTTGTAGGAGCTCCATTTTCTTCACTGAATCCAAAGACCTCTCTCAGTAGGTTTGATGAAACAACAATCTCCTGAGCATTTACAGTTGTTGTAAACTCCTCTATATCTGCTTTAATCACTATGTTTCTCCAAAAATCACAAACATTTTTGTAAGAAATATTTTCCAATATGATGTTGAGTAGGTTTTCTAGGCCTTCATATCTCCTTATTCTTCTGCCTAGATTAATCACCATTGCTGTTACATTTGCATCTATGACATAGCCTCTAACACTTTGGCTAGATCCAAGATATACATCTTCAGCCGCCATTGATAAGTTGAATTTTGAAAGAACGAAGAAGATGAATATGGAGAGATAGCTTTCACACTTGTATAAAATGCAGAGATTATAATGTGAAACCTTTGTATACAACCTGAAATATATAGGCAGATGTAGTAGTGGGAAGGACACCTCAGGCAGGTACTGTGCACGTACTGTAGCACTATGCATGATTTCAAGTTGAAATAAATATGGTAATGCACTAAGCTGATCCCACTAGCCTTCATTTATTTGAACCCTCGAGCCCTTCGGTCTTCGCCCCGGCGGTCCCACTGGTGTAGTCATCCAAAGCAGTCCCTACTGTTATAGTTAGTCACCTTTGCTACTAAGCGGTCGATCCCACTAGCTAACTCATCCTACTCGTTGTAGTAAGTACCGTCTAAGAAGATCATCCACTCGCTGGTGCACAAAGGGTTGCCCGAAAGCATTTGTATCATTTGTCCATCTCTTTTGTGCAAAGAGTCTTGCAGCCTCCTTTCTTTGTACATTGGCCCTCTTCCCACTTAGTGACATCATCAACAAAACGGGATATAAGGCCATGAATACCTTCGTGATACTAACTCCATCCCACTTCCGCGTAAGTATCAATAGCTCCCGGATTGCAATGTCTCCTCCAAATACCGTTGATCCTTTCAAAGAAGTTTGGGATCGGGCACGAAAGCGGGTTGTTGTGCAATCGGCAGTTTAGGTGTTGCGGCAAGGTTGTCAAGTTTCCATGGATAGAAATAAATTGATCTTTCGTAAATTGATCTTTTGTAGTATTTCCAATCTTGATCCCCAGTCCCCTTAGTGTATGAAGTGTCTCCGTTTTCATTTACCATCTTCATCAGCTTCTTCAAATCTCTCTTCCGTCTATCCAAATTTGTGTCCTTAATCGTTGTATATCATGCCTTACAGTTCTTAACTCATTTAGCACTTCAACTGGTACTTCACTGGTCATTCTTCCACCAGTGGCTTCATCAGCAGGCTCCTCCACATTATACTGTGGCCTCTGATTGCTTACTACCATTGCCATACTCCTATCCAGTCCAGCAGGGTTAGGTCCTTTATATTCATCCAGGATAGGATCAATGGCAGGTTCTTCAAAAACAGGTACAAATGCCTGAGGTGGATCAACATCAATATTTTCTTCTTCAGCAACCTTTGTCCAGTGCTTTGTTTGTATCCCGCAACTCCGTACCTCCTCTTCAATTCCTTGTGGATTGAATATAGCCTCATTATCCACTTGGAAATCTTCTCGCATGACCAATCTTGTGTAGGATGATGGCGCTTTTTAGTAAGAGTGCCTTCAATGTCAAATCCACTAACCGATCCTGTTCACTTTCTTGACCAATGGCCAGCTTGTTGTTTCTCTAGCCACTAACTGATCCCACTAGGCGTAGTCGCTCAAATGCCCATTCTTCAAATCCACTCATTGGATCGGCGGTAAATGGTTTCGTCTCTTGTAGAATCCGAACTTCCACCGAAAGTAGTTTTGCACCTTTTTGAAGTTTGGATCTACTTTGTTCTTTTTGGATGCCTTTTCATATGGCATAGATGGCTTCCTAATGGCAGTTCGAGCTTGCCGACCTTCAAAAGCTTCAACAAGTAAGCTCATGGTTTCTTCAACGGTCATTCTAAAGTCGCAGTTGGTTACCGAGACCGTACATTTGTACCTACTACTTCCAACTCGTACCACACTTGGTTCCCCGACTTACATGCTCATCGGCGGGGTTAGCAAAGCCAGATCGCTCTTCCCCCGAGTTCTTGCCACACTTGCGGGGTCTTCAACCAAGTCTTCAATTATCTCTTCAACTACCACGGCGAGTTCAGTTCGGTGGTTTGCGCGTGGTTCCTCGGTAGATACTACAACAGTTCGAGTTAGTAGACCGTCGTGTATCTTCAACGATTGCTCAACAACAACTCCGTCCAACATCATTAGACTTGACACCCTCTTCGGTGAGGAGTCGGTATCACTACGTGGCGGAATGATAGTTAAGGGCTCGGCCTCACCAATAGCCTTGTTCTTCCTCTTCTATCGATGCCTCTTCTTGGATTCTTTGAGCCTCCAAGTTTTTAAGTTCTTTTCCCTTTCCATGTTTCTTCTTTTTGGCAATCACCTTCATTCTTTTGGAGAGGGGTTCATCATCATCTTTTCCAAGGTAGATTTTCTCTTTCTACTAGCTTCCTTCGTTGTTTTCTCAAGATTTCAACAACGAGCTTTTCCTTGCGGCTACGGCAGTCGGTAACAAGAACTCCACTTGACCCTCGGCGACTCCATGTCGTGCTGTTTCCATTCTTGTCTTCTTTGAAGGCTTTGAAACTTCGGATATTTTCTTTGTATTTCCACCTTTTCTTTTCTCGGCGGCCTTCTTTGGTGCAAAGGTTTGATAGATATCTTCTTGGTTTGCGTAACCTCGCTCACCACCAAGATCACCATCATCATCATCATTGTCATCACCAAGCCTCTCCGGCAACCTCTTCATCATCATCTAGATCAGGGAATGGCATGATTAATTTCCTTCTTGTATCTAGACGATTAATATTCTCGGTTCAAGATCGGGAACTTTCAAATGATTCACAGGGTCCGAATCATCAATCCCAAGGGTAAGGCCTTTGATTTCCTTTTCCTAATTTCTCCTCATTGGCTACTTTCTTCATATAATGAATGAAATAACCAGCCCACCAAACCTCATGCTCCCGCAGAATGATTATCATCGGCCTCTATCTTAGGTCCCGATAGAGTATCCATGCTCCCAACTAGTCCAAGTATATTCTTTGCAATGAGCTTGCTCGCCGGATGTACTCATATCCAATATGTTTGCGCTTGATGCTTGGTACGGATTTGGTGGCGCATTTGTTTTAATCGATCAACAAACGTCAATTTGTCCAATCCCATTGCTTCAGGATTGACCGAACCATCCACCACTTCTTCAAATCCAAACACTTCCCTCGCAGTGAGGCGGAGGAAATTACAGAGTTCCTCGATTCACCGTTGTCTTGAATGCTTCGGCTTCCTTCTTCCACAACCATATTCTTCCCGTAAATCAATAACATTGATGTATGAGATTGTTTTTAATCGATATTGAGTTTGTTCTCCAAGCCTCGCAAATCTCCTTATTCTTCGACCTATATTAATAGCCAACTCTCGTTTGTTTTGCATCAACAACATAGCCTCTCACACTTTGGCTTGATTCGATTTGAACTTCAATCCTTTCCGCCATTGAAATAAGAAAAAGATGAAGAAGAATTGCTCTCAAATCCGTGTTCACACAATGTAGGATTTGCGAGAGATAAAGCGAGAATTGCAAGTAGAGAATTCGCCGTGTGATCGATTATATAGACAGGGGTAGTTGAAACTGTCATTGCACGTACATTGAGGTAACCACGATTAAATTGAATAATTTCGACTTGACACGTGGCCCATTACTCCTCCATAACGTTTGTAACCGTTGGATGGTTTAACCGTGGTAATAATGGATAGAATAAATATCCCGCCAATATGCCTTTTTGACTTTAATAACTTTGACCGAGTAACGTTCCATTCAAGCAGGTAATCCTCGGCGGGGTAGGTTCGGCGATTCATCGATAAATAGGCTTCGGCGAGATTGGCTGACAAATGTACTCGCTCTCGCCGATCCCCGTTTTCTTCTTGTTTTGTTCAATTGATAATACAAGATGAAGTTTAATACCTATGATCGATCCGTCAAGTGAGCTCACCCAAAATGACAAAGACCAATCCCCGGCAACCTCATTTGCTCAATTGTCCAAACATAAGTACTTGGAATTGTTGATACCAATGACTAATGCTAAGTGAGCTCACCCAACATAGCAAAGACTAATACCCTTGGTGAATTCCAAGACACTTCGATTATCGACCAACTTTGATAATTCCAAGCTCAAATTCTTAATTTGGCAAATCTTTCACCGTCAAGTGGTTTAGTGAAAATATCGCCAAGTTGATCTTCGGTAGGGATGTATAGAACCACCACATCTTTCTTTTCAACATGATCTCTTATAAAATGATGTCTCACATCAATGTGCTTGGTTCTGAGTGCAAAAGATTTTCTCGTGATTGCAATTGCACTTGTGTTATCACACATAATTGGAATTTCCTTTTCTTCAATTCCATAATCCCTTAATTGTTGTCTTAGCCATAGTACTTGTGCACAACAATTTCAAGAAGAATGTATTCGGCTTCAAAGAATGGAAGTTGAAATAGAATTCTGTTTCTTGCTAAACCAGGAAACCAGTCTATTTCCCATTAACTGACAGGTTCCTGAAGTGCTTTTTCTATCAATCTTGCATCCAGCATAATCAGAATCTGAGTAGGATATAACTTTGAAGCTTCCTTCCTTGGAATACCATATCCCTACTCCCAAAGTCTCTTTAAGATACTTGGGTTGTGTCCTTGTAATAAATTTGTAATAAAGGTAAGATTAATATCCATTTACTCCACTGTTGACTTTCATTAAAGATTGACTTTATCAGCCGCATAGAGTCTCAGCAGACTCAGTCACAGCAGACTTGTAGCATATATACTCTGTTGATATGATTCAGCAAGTTCAGGGGTCTGCTGATGCATATAACATAGTTGATCTTCATACACCATAGTTTTGCCCAATTGATAATAAAAGATGAAGTTTAATAACAATGACTGATTTTCCAAGTAAGGTCACCCATCAGGGCAAAGACCAATCCCCTCGGCAACTTCATTTGCTCAATTGTCCAAACTATATGAGTACTTAGGAATTGCTGATACCAATGAATAATCTGCCAAGTGAGCACACCCAGCAGGGCAAAGACTAGTCCTCTTGGTGAATTCCAGTACTCTGCTGACCATCAGCAGGTCAGTCAACCTTGATGATGCCAAGTTCAGTCCTTAACTTAGCAAACCTCTCTTTATCCAAAGTCGTTGTAAAGATATCAACAAGTTGATCTTCAGTAGGAATGCAGAGAACCACAACAATTTTCTTTTCCACATGATCTCTTATAAAATGATGTCTTACATCAATATGTTTGGTTTTTGAGTGTAAAAAAGGATTTTCTGTGATTGCTATTGCACTTGTATTGTCACACATTATGGGATTTCTCTTTCTTCAATCCCATAATCCCTTAATTGATGTCTTAACCATAGGACTTGTGCACAACAACTTCCAACAGCAATGTATTCAGCTTCAGTAGTGGAAGTTGATATAGAACTTTGCTTCTTGCTAAACCAGGAAACAAGTCTATTTCCCATCAACTGACAAGTTCCTGTGGTGCTTTTTCTATCAATCTTGCATCCAGCATAATCAGAATCTGAGTAGGATATAACTTTGAAGATTCCACCTTTTGAATACCATATTCCTACTCCCAAAGTCTCTTTAAGATACTTGAGAATCCTTTTAACAGCAGCTAAGTGACTTTCCCTAGGTTTTGATTGAAATCTTGCACAAACACCTACTGCAAAGGATATATCAGGTCTGCTGGCTGTGAGATATAGCAGACTTCCTATCATCATTCTGTATAAATTTGGATCAACATCTTTACCTTATTTATCTTCATCCAACCTGATGCTTGTACTCATAGGAGTTGATACTTTGGTGCTATTTTCCATACCAAACTTCTTCAGCAGCTCCTTGGTGTATTTTGTTTGATGAATGAAGATACCATCATGCATCTATTTGACTTGAAATCACAAGAAATAGTTCATTTCTCCCATCATACTCATTTGGAACTTGATTTTCATGAGATTGGCAAAACTTTTCACATAACACTTCATTTTCAGAACCAAATATGATGTCATCCAAATAAATCTGCACCAGCAGGGTGCTGTCTCCTTCATTGATTCTGAAAAGAGTCTTGTCAATGGTTCCTTGGTGAAACCATTATTCACCAAGAATTGAGATAAAGTCTCATACCAAGCTCTTGGTGATTGCTTTAGTCTATAAAGTGTATTGTTGAGTCTGTACACTTCATCTTCTTGATCTTTAACTTCAAAACCAGGAGGTTGCTGAACATAAACCTCTTCTTCTAGAATGCCATTTAGAAAGGCACTTTAGACATCCATCTGGTAAACCTTGAAGTTTTTATATGCAGCATATGCCAAAAACAGTCTATTGCTTCTAATCTTGCAACTGGGCATATGTCTCATCAAAGTCTATTCCTTCAGCTTGTGAATGGCCCTTTGCCAGTAGTCTGGCCTTGTTTATAACAATGGTACCAGATTCATCCAACTTATTTCTGTAAACCCATTTAGTACCAATGATATTTGCATGATCAGCCTCACTAGTGTCCACACTTGATTTATTTCAAACTCATTCAGTTCTTCTTGCATAGCAATTATCCAATCAGGATCAGTAATTGCTTCTTCAACAACTTTAGGTTCCAGTTGAGACAGAAAACATGTGAACATTGCTTCTAATTGTCTTATTGTCCTTACACCTTGCTTTACATCACCAATCACTTGTTCAGCAGGGTGATCCTTCAACCATTGTAAATCATGATTTTCTAGATTTACAGGAACTTGATCTCCAATAGGGTCTGTTGTTGGTTCAGTAGGGGGATCAACAGATCCTTGAACTGTATCTGTTGTTGCATCAGTAGAGTTACCAGTAGTTCCTCCAGCAGGGGCTTCTTCAGTTCCAGAATCAGATACCTTTAATTCCCTTATCCTATCTTTAGAATATCCACATATTATGGGCCAGTGTCTTCTAAATGAATAGGAGGTTCTGAAACTTCTTCATTTTCCATTCCAGTGAACTTTGGTTCATCAAAAACAACATGTATAGATTTTTCATGTTTTAGTGTTCTTTTGTCCAACACCCTAAAAGCCTTGCTGACTGAAGAATAACCCAAGAAGATTCTTCATCTGAATTTGGTTGAAAAGTCTTCAGTTGCTCCTTATGATTCAAGATAAAGCATTTACTTCCAAATGGATGAAAGTAGGATATGTTTGGCTTTCTTCCATTCCAAATCTCATAAGGTGTCTTCATAAACTTTTTGTTCACTGAAGTTCTATTCTGTGTGTAGCATGCTATATTGATTGCTTCAGCCCAATACCTTTCAGGTAACATTGCTTCACAGATCATAGTCCTCCCTGCTTCCTTCAAAGTCCTGTTTCTTCTCTAGCAACCCCATTCTGCTGAGGTGTTCCAGCAGCTGCTAATTGATGCAGCACACCATTTTGGTCACAATATTCTCTTATGACTTTGTTTAGGAATTCAGTACCCTTGTCAGATCTAATCTTTACTATTGTCACATTTGTAGTCTTTTCAAAAGTTTAGGCATCTTTTCAATTGTCTCACTTTTCTTGTTCATGAAAATTACCCAAGTGTACCTTGAATAATCATGCACAACTACCCTAGTATATTTCTTCCCTGTTATGCTAGTTGGTATCATTGGTCCAAACAGATCCATATGCATTAGCTCCGAAACCCTCTTGGTTGATTGTTGAGTCTTTGACTTGAAACTTGACTTGGTCTACTTTCCTTGTTGACAAGCATCACATATTCCATCTTTCTTATATGTGATTTCAGGTAGACCTATTACCAGTTTTTTCTTCACCAATTGATTGATATCATCAAAGTTTAGATGATTCAACTTCTTGTGCCACAAACATTTGAGTTCTGACTTTGTATGCACAATGAGACAGGTTTCTGGAATAGTTGTGTCCAATCTACAACATACATGTTTTGTTGTCTTCTTTCAGCAAGTACAACTTGTTGTCCCATCTCACTCATGATAGTACAGTGTTCTTTGTCAAAAGTAACTTGATATCCCATATCACAAAAATGACTTGTACTCAGCAGGTTGTAGTCCAGTCCTTCAACATATGCAACATTCTTGATTGTTAATCCATTCTTCACTAAGATTCCATATCCTCTAGTATATCCAGGTGTGTCCTTGTTTCCAAAATTGACTTTTGGTCCATCTCTTGTAACAAAATCCACCAAACAGTGCTTGCTCTTGGTCATATGTCTGGAACATCCACTATCAAAGTACCAGACACCCTACAAAACAAATTTAATGTGTTTTAGGTACCCAAACCTGTTTGGGTCCATGGTGGTCAGTGGTAAGTACAAACCTTGGCAAGTTTCCATAAGGTCTTCTTTGAAAAGTGTTGCACTTTCTTTCATATATGTATGCTACATTTCCATAGAATCTAGTGTTTGGTTGTGTAGCATTCACATATGGTTTTTGGCCTCTTGGTACATAATGTTGTTTGAAGTTATTTATGTTGTTAAAAGCATTAGCATAACCATATGATTGTTTTCTGTTAAGAACAACCCTGTATTGTGGTCTCTGCTGAGGTCTCTTCTGAGTCCTCTTGTGAGGTCTCTACTGAGTCCTCTGCTGAGGTCTAGCCATAACATTTTGTTTCTAGCGGCAGGGGCAGGAATATTCCAATATTCATCAGTAGGGAACAATCTGCCTTTCCTCCTGGGATAGGTATCCTTGAATGATTAACATTATTGGGTTTGACATTGTTGTCTTTGGAATATTTCTGGTTTTTGCTCTTTTGTGGTCCATCAGATCTTTTAGCAAGTCCAACAGACTTACCTTTAGATGTACCCTTTTTGTTAGGTGCTGCTGTCCCTTTGGACTTCTGATTTTGCTTCTTTGAAGCATTCTCAGCAGGCTTTACTACCTCAACAACCTTTTGAGGTGTTGGTCTTGTGCAGCTACAAACTTAGGACCAATTCTAGCACTAGGTTCAACAGCCTTACTTGATCCATCCTTAAAAGGTTGTTGAGTGTCAAATACAAGGTATGTTCTATCATCATAAGGCTTCCCAGATTTGAATGCAGTTGTGAAACTTGATTGTGCAGCAGATTCAGGTGCCACTGTTGGTGCAGCACACTTATACTGATTCTATTCATAATCCTTTTCCTTGCCTTTAAGAATTCTTAATTCAGCATTCAATCTTTGGATTTCTGCTTGAAGTGTTTCTCTTTCAGCCTTCCCAATCTCATAACCATATTGTATTATCCTTAGTTGATTAATGAGGGCATCTAGAGGCTCTTCCATGTTAGAATTGTTTGGATTGGAATCACCAGTAGACTCACATTCACTTTTTGCAGAAGTGTTAATAGATACAGAATTGTATACCTCCTCAGTTTCATCCATATGAGCCATGAAAGAATAATCATCCATATGTGCTATGAGAGCTGTGTCATCTGATTCATTTCCTTTTTCAGATTCCACTTCATAGCCAGATTCATCATCAACAACCAATGCTTTTCTACCAGGTCTTCTCTCCTGACCTTTGTTTTTCAGCAGGCCTGGACAGGCAGGTCTAAAATGTCCAGGCTTCTTGCAGTTAAAGCATAGGTAGTCAGGCTCTTTCTTTTGTTTTAACTCAGGACAATCAGGTTTGAAGTGTCCAGGTTTCTTGCAATTTAAGCACATGAAGTCATGATCCTTCTTTGATTCATCATTTTTCTCAGTTGTTTTCTTACTAGAATTCCATGGAGATGCTTTTCCAGATTTCATCATTCTTATCCTTTTAGTCAGTAGGGCTATTAGCTCTTGCATTTCATCTAGAACATCATCTTGAACACTTGATGATTCTTCTTTATGAGTGGTAGCCAATGCTATTGTCTTTGTTGCTTCTTTCTCAGAACTTGCAACAAGATTCTTGCTGAATTCATAAGCTTTGGGATCAGAAAACAATTTGAAGGTGTCTTCCTCATGTAGTCTCCTGTATTCCTCCATAGAAGTAACCTTCATTTCCCAGACTTCTTTTGCAGGTAAGGCTTTGAGAATCCTGGTGTTGATCTCTTCTTTTGTATAAACAACATTCAGCAGGGTGAGTTCATCCAGAATTGCATTGAACCTAGATTCCGTCTATTCAATGGTCTCATTTGATTTCATCTTAAACTCTTGAAACTTTTGCTTGGCCACACTGATCTTGTTCTTTTTGATTACATCAGTTCCTTCACAAATAAGTTGAAATCTTTCCCATAGTTCTTGGCAGTTTTGTAATCTTTCACTTTCATGTACATATTGCTATCTAAAGTTCTGTTGATGATATCAATAGCAATATTCTTCAGATTTGCCCTTTTTCTATATTCAACACACCATTCACTCTTTGGTTTTGGAATAGTTTGATTTTGGCCATCCACAGTTATGACTTTGATGATCTCAAGTGGTCCATCAATCAGCACATCCATCATCTCATCACGAGTTGCAGCTAGATAAGCCTGCATCCGACGTTTATACCATCAAAACGAACTAGAGAGCACATCAACATTGTCCTAGAATAAGGGTTGTTATCCATGATGCAAAAACATGAAAACAGAAACTTGAAAAACTTTTCAAAGATTTTTCACAAGCACAACATGTAGGATTACTTCAGAACAGAAGCCCTGCTCCGATACCAATTGTTGGTCCCTTAAAAAGACTTTGGTTAAGTTTAGAAGGGTGGGGGGTGAATAAACTTAACATTTAAAACTTTTTGGAGTTTACAAACTCAGCAGGGTCAATAGTCTGCTGACCTTCAGTAGTCTGCTGACTATTGAAACAATTGAATTTGTTGCAGCGGAATATATTGAATTAAGCCTTGATATTGTTCTTTAAAGATGATACTAAGTAATAGATACTCAGTAGTGCAAATAGTGTGATTCCAGTAGCAAATTCAGCAGGTTGATGTGATAAGCATGCAAATAAAGTAAAGTGCAGAAAGTAAATGCAGTAAAGTAAAGTAGGCAAGTTTTATAGTGGTTCCAGGTGGTGTAATTCTGTCAGTCCACTCTTCTCCTGTGATGTTGGAGGAAATTCACTAGAGACTTTTGAGATAGCTGTTACAAAAATCCCTAAATTGTTTGTCCTTGACCAATGACTATGGCTTCACAAACTGAACACTAGAAATAGGTAGGATTGATGCTCCTAAGTATTCCACTGGTCCTTGAAGGGTAGGATTGCCTCTTCACCAGCTCCACCACAAAACACAACAGTCCTTGACACTTCAACAGTGCTTATCTGTCTTCAGGTTCTTGTTGAAAAAGAAGGGGTAGAATCAAGAAAGTGATTCAGCTTTCAACAAGCTTTGATCATGATGAAGAGATCAGCAGCTTGTAGTTTTCAAGTGTGTATACTGGATACAACTTGATTGCAGAAACACTTGAATAAATTTCTTGATCAGTAAGTTTAAATGCTTAGATTGTATCAGCAGGGTAAGATTGCACTTGATCGATATTGCTTGTTCTTGCTCAAAAAATACTTAGTTGTTTTTCACTTGCTCTTTTTTTAGTCTGAATCAGGGGTCCTCTATTTATAGGTGCAAATCCTGTGAATTGAATTTGAATTTCAAAAACAACCGTTATAGGATTGTCTGATTATTCCCTGAAATTCCCGCTTCTGTACTATACTGACATTGTCAGTGTCCTCCTGACAGTCAGTCTGTCAACCAATGAAATAATTCCATTTGATTTGGCTCTGAAATCCTTACAACGTCCCTTTAATCCTAGCCATTGATTGATTGATTAATCCAATGCTTGTAATTCATCCTTATCCATTTAATCTTCCAGAAAAACTTGGATTAATTCGACTTTTACATTCAGTAGACACCTGTTGTATAGGTCTGTTGATGTCCAAATATGATCAGCTGACTTTTGGTCTGCTCTGTTTTATAAACTCCTCAACTGACTGCTTCTCATCTAACTTTTTATTATGAAGTTTGTGTACACCATTTTAAGTATAACCAAGTTCCAATCATCACTTTACTTTTTGTGGAACGTAGACCTTCTACACAAGGTATATGTGATCAGTTTCGGCCGACACAGACTTACCTAAAATCAGATCCCATATCATTGACTTTTAATACTAAGTTTGATCCCTTAGCCTTCATTACTGATTTTGAACCCTCCGCCTTCAACCATCTGCAGGTCCTAGACAATCTACTGACCTAGACACTCTACTGACTTAGATAGGTCTGCTGATCAAGTCAACTGACCTCTTTACAGTGCTTGTTTGATCAAACCTATACAAAGATCAAACTCTAATAAACCTATACATTAATTCTAGACATCTTTTTGCCTTTGTTCTATAATAGCTAGTCTGACACTAATCATTAAAACTAAAACATGTTCAACAACTTGATCATTCCGTACATAACTCTTATGAATTAAGTTTTATAGTTACATAATGAACTCCAAGAGATTTTCTTGCAGTGTCATTTATATGCACACAATGAGAAAATAAAAGGAAGTCAATTTCGAACTTTAGTCGATTCACGTTTAAGGTAGTTCATTATAAACTCAATCATTCTGTACATTACTTTCGTGCACTGAGTTTTATAGTTATATAATGAAATCAGAGATCTGAAAACATCCTGTGTAGACAAAAAAACCAAAGAAGACAACAAGGACCCAAGCTTTAAGGCACTAATAACCTAGAAAAGACCAAGCCAACAATATCCGACCGTTTTCTTCAACTATTGCTAACGAGACTGGAAATTAAACCGCAACAACCACTGCAATCCTCCAACCAAAACCACCTTGATATGTAGGCAAAATAGAACCATGCATACCCACCAAAAAAGAGATGAAAGAAAAGCCGGCAACAACCAACGAGCAAATACTCCAAAAGCCACCCTTCACCCGGAAAGCATGTAGAAAAGCATATAAAAAAGGAATGAGACAAGAGAATTAAGCAAACAAGCAATTACAACAGAGAGTTGGAGGAAACGCCATTGACGGCGACAAAGCTTTTCCTCTGCTAGAGTTTTTTGTTATTCTATATTATTACTATTATTATTTACAATAAAGGAAAAAAGGCTTTTATATTTTTCCTAGCTATCTGGCAGGTGTACAAAACACGTCACTGCAACCAATCAGATTCGTTTCCAATGCTGACGTGGAATTGCCGTATACTTCATACTTTATCATCCCCCCGCAAGCTGGACGTCGAGTAAATGGAGTGTAAACCAATCTTGTTGCAGAGCCAAGTAAATCTAGGTGAGTCTAAGGGCTTAGTGAAAAGATCGGCCAACTGCTGTGATGAAGAAACAGATGTAGGAGTGAGAAGGCCAGCTTGAAACTTGTCCCGAATGAAGTGACAATCCAATTCGATATGCTTTGTACGCTCGTGAAAGACGGGGTTTTCCACTATGTAGCAAGCGCTTTTATTATCACAGTGTAAAGGTATCGGCAACCGATGTTTGACACCCAGATCTTGTAGAAGGAAGACCAACCATTGTAGCTCACATGATGTGGAGGCGAGAGCCCGATACTCAGCTTCAGCCGAACTGTGAGAGACCGTGGTTTGTTTTTTAGCCTTCCACGAAACCAAAGAAGAGCCCAGAAAAATGCACCAACCTGTAGTGGACTTCCGTGTGTCCAAACACCCTGCCCGGTCAGAGTCAGAGTACGCTGTCATGTTGAACTCAGCACCAGCCGGATACAGTAGGCCCAAACCAGGAGACTGCTTCAAAAAACGAAGCAGATGCATGGCAGCTTGCTGATGATTAACTGTGGGGCAATCTAAAAATTGTGATAGCTGCTGGACTGCAAAACTGATGTCTGGACGAGTAAATGTCAGATATATAAGTTTCCCAATGAGGCTTCGGAATCCTTTAGATTCTGGCAACAAATCTGAATCATCCTTGAACAACTTCATATTGGTTATCATGGGAGTTAATGCCGGTTTACAGCCTAGGAGCCCATATTCTTCCAGCAAGTCTAATGTGTACTTCCTTTGGGATAAAAAAATTCCTTTGGAAGAACAAGCTACTTCGACACCCAGAAAGTAATGCAATTTTCCCAAATCTTTAATGCTGAATTTATCATTTAAGTCGCGTTTTACCTGCTGAATTATGGAAGAGCTGGGGCTGGCAAGAATTATGTCGTCGACATAAACGAGGAGGGCCACAAAATTAGGTCCCTTGCCTTTTGTGAAAAGGCTATAGTCACTTTTGGATTGTTTGAATCCCTGCTGCAATAGAAATGCTGAGAGCTTTGCGTTCCATTGTCTCCCGGCTTGTTGAGTCCGTACAACGATTTTTTGAGCTTACATGCTGCCCTCGGTACATCAGTGCAAAACCCAGGTGGCAAACTCATATATATCTCTTCAGCTAAATCTCCATGGAGATACGCATTGTTGATATCTAGCTGCTCTAAGTTCCAGCCAGAAGCAGCCGCTACAGCCAACAAAACCCGAACTGTAGTTAATTTTGCTACTGGAACGTATGTATCGTTATAATCAACCCCTAGCTGCTGGGTGTAGCCCTTGGCTACGAGCCTGGCCTTGTAGCGTTCTATGGTGCCATCGGGTTTGTATTTCACTCGGTAAACCCATCGACAACCAACTGGAAACTTTCCAGCTGGCAAGGATACGACATCCCATGTTGCATTTTTTTGCAGGGCTGTAATTTCGGCCTCCATTGCTTTTTTCCAATTGTCATCAAGAACAGCCTGCTCATAGCTGGATGGCTCACCTGTTGCATTCAAACTCAAGACAAAGCATTTATAGTTAGGTGCTAAAGAATAAAAAGACATGCAATCTTGGATGGGATAAAGGGATTTGGCTGCAGTAGAAGAATGACACACATAATCTTGAAGATATTTGGGAGTTTGAATGTGCCTAGCAGATTTTCGGATGGGCTGATTATTTGGAACTGAAGATATAGGTGTATTCGGCTGAGGTGCTAATGGCACAAAGGTGGCTGATGGCTCTGGAGAGCTAGGAGGTGTTGAGGTGGAAGTGGTAAGTGGTGACCCAGGTGACTGAGTGGTTGGTGTGGTATTTGAGGATTCGGATGTAGGGATGGATTGAAGGTTGAAGGGAATGGGATTGTCACAAGAGGGCACTGGAAAAGAATATGTGGGAAAAGGTGACAAGGATGAGTTTTTAAGAACATATGGAAAAATATCTTCCTGGAAAAGCACATTTCTAGAAATGAACACTTTGCCGGTTTGTAAGTTTAACAAGAGATATCCTTTGGTGTTAGGAGGGAGCCCTAGGAAAGCACATGGACAACTTCTATTTGCAAATTTCGGTTTGTTTTGAGCTTCAGTGCTGGCAAAAGCTAAGCAACCAAAAATCTTAATGTCTGCATATTTGGGTACAGCGGAATGAAGTTGTTGATGAGGTGTAGAAAGTTTTAAAACAGGAGTTGGGGTGAGGTTAATAAGATAAGTGGCATGTTGGACACAAAAGCCCCAAAAACCTATGGGAATCTTGGATTGAATTTTTAGGGCTCGGGCTGTGTTTAATATATGTTGGTGTTTGCGTTCCACGATTCCATTTTGTTTAGGGGTGCCTACGCATGAATTTTGGTGTATTATTCCTTTGCTACTAAAGAAGTCCCGTAGTTCAAACTCTAATCCATTGTCAGATCGAATGATTTTAACACAGACAGAAAATTGCGTTTGAACATAAGCACAAAAGTTTTTTACTAAGGAACTAGCCTCAGATTTGCATTTCATTAAAAACACCCACGAGTACCTAGAATAGTCATCTACGATGGTTAAAAAATAACGTTGGCCAAATATGGTAGCTTGCCTATACGGCCCCCAAATGTCAACATGTATTAGCTGAAATATGCTTTGAGAAACGGACTTACTCAATGGAAAGGGTAATTTCTTTTGCTTAGCCAAGTGACAAACAGTACAATTATCAATTTCAAAACAATCAACTGAGGGTTCCCACTGTTTAACAGCCTTGACAATTTTACTCGACATATGTCCTAACCTAAGATGCCATTTATATGCATCAGAACTTCCACTGACTATAGGGGCAGCACCTTTATCGACTTGGTGCGAAAAACAAACGGGATGAGATAGATTAGAAGTGATGCCCTCTTGAGCTAAGTAATAGAGTCCTCTATGGAGTTTAGCTAATCCAATCTGTTTCTTGGTCAAATGATCCTGGATGGAACAAGCATCAGAACCAAAAATTACATATAGGTTCTTATTTGACAAAAGCTGACTTAAAGAGATCAAATTATACTTGAATGAAGACACATACAAGACGTTGTGGATGCTTAAGTCATTAGACAACTTGACAGTGCCTTTGTGAGTTGCTAAAGTGCTACTGCCATTAGGGAGAGTAATTTTTATGTTTGAAACTGATTTATAAGTGAAGAAGAGATCAAAATTGCATGTGATGTGATTAGAAGCACCAGAATCTATAATCCAGTGCTTTGAGAAAGAATGAACAAGCTTACCATCCATACCAGGTCCATTCTTACCGTAAGTGCCAGGACCTTCAAAGTTCGCACTCAAAACAGCTGCCTGATTCACGACATGCTCTGGTTCCTCTTTCTGAACTTGTTTCTGTGCCATTTTCGTCATATTGATCGAGTGTTCTAACTGTTCTAGGGCGAAGGTAATAGCATTTGCTTGAGCAGCCTCTGAACCTTGTTCCTGCTCTGTTTCTACCTGATTAACCACATGATAATTGTTTCCGGAAGGCGGAGGCTGAACCAGGACGAGAGGCGGATTTGCGTTAGGATGTGAGTAAAACGGACTCAAATTTGCCATGGACAAATCTTCTAAACAACTTCTCAGATCTTCGAACCTTGCGAGCTCTGATACCATGTAGAAAAGCATATAAAAAAGGAAGGAGACAAGAGAATTAAGCAAACAAGCAATTACAACAGAGAGTTGGAGGAGACGCCATTGACGGCGACAAAGCTTTTGCTCTGCTAGAGTTTTTTGTTATTCTATATTATTACTATTATTATTTACAATAAAGGAAAAAAGGCTTTTATATTTTTCCTAGCTATCTGGCACGTGTACAAAACACGTCACTGCAACCAATCAAATTCGTTTCCAATGCTGACGTGGAACTGCCGTATACTTCATACTTTATCAAAGCATACCCGCAAACAAAATATCTAACAAACAAAAATTAGAGGGTAAATTCCACACATATATATGTTTATTAAAATATGTGATATAGTTATTTTGGGGGTTCGGCTGCCCACCACTCACATGGGTGGCTCCGCCGCTGATTATTGATGACCTCTTTTAATGATACAATTTTATCTTGGAATCACACCGAAAACAATGGGCTTGAATAGAGGTTGCATCACCTCGTGTTGAAGAGACATTATCGGAAATTTGTGGAATCTACTATCTACATTATCATCTCTTTTGTTGGTACAATTTCCACAAACTCCCTTTGTTAGATCTAGTTTATATTTAGTAAAATGTGTTCGATACGGGATATGAACCCTCCATACATCTTTTGTTCTTCACGGTCTTTCCTCAAAATCAATATTAAGATGTTTCATTGAATCATGCATTGATGTTGTTTCCACTGCTACTTTTTGTATGATAAAATTGTGATGTTACTAGATATGTCTGTTGTTCCTAGAATTCCTAGAATGCGTCATTGCCACCGACTTAGCGGTGTTGATACCAAAGTTGCGGTGCTCGGCTGAACTCACAGTGATGCTGATTCTGGGTCGGACTCAGTTTTCAAATCATAAAAGTACGTATATCACACGCACACAGTGAAATTCGACCTCTCCAGGTCGGATTAATTTATGCACAAAACTCGACTTTAAAAGGTTGGAAATATATTTTGACCTCTGTAAAGCCGAAATTTACACGAAACATGGTGTATATCGATCGTTTTGTCATTGTTAATGCCCGTAGTATTTTATCATTTTTAAATCGTAAAATATATAATTAATAGTTGAAAAAGAACTAGCTGACTCATAAAAGCATACTACTAGACAAACAAACAAAACTATTAGTACAAAATATAATACCTAAACCTGCTTAAGCATGAGTGCGTTTACTTTACAATTTTTAATTCATAACCTCTACTTTAGTTCAGTAAAGCATCAATTTAAAACACATGTCATTAACACAACTAAACAGAGATTAGATTAGATGAACCAATCAACTTTTCTTAAATCAATAAAATTAATATTTAAATTTATGCCACGTGTCGATATCTCATTGGCTAGAAGGCTTTCACCAAAATAAATAAACTAGCGAGAAACTTGGAGAAATTAAAAAGAAAGTCGTGGTGGTTGTCACACGCTCCCAGTGTATTAATTCACTCACGCTTTTACAGCATTATTTAAGCAGACAGCGTTTTGTCTGGACTATTTTGGGCAAGAGAACGAGGGACGAATCTTTCTTTAAATGGAAATAAAGTCATGATAGTGCTTGCCAAAGGATACCTTTGTTAGGTGGAAAATAATTGAAACATTACCAAATCGAAAAGTTTACATTTTAATATTTATATAATTTTTTTTTGAGGCAATTTATATAATATTTTCAGTTTAAGAAATTAGAAACACTTAATGTAACACTTCTAAACTTGTGTCTGGTAGCGTTAAATGAGTTATAAAAGATCAAACATGTGTCTGACGCGCTAACTGAGCCATGAATTATCCGGTTAACTTCTTAGACCGGCGTTCTCGCTTGACAAGATCTTCATGTCTCACCCCTATATGAGGCTACATGAGGGTGAGAATTATACTACTACTTTGTTTGATAACGCTATTTGAGGCATAAATGACCAAACATGTGGATCAAACATGTGAGAATTCTACAACTTTATCTGGTAGTGTTAATTGAGTTATAAAAGACTTAACATGTGTCTTTAACTATTTAGATCCACATGTTTGGTCATTTATGATGAAAGACTTAACATGTGTCTTTTATCATGGTAGTCTTTTATCATGCGTTGTGCTAATTGAACCATAAAGGATCTAGTTAACTATTTAGATCGCCGTTATCGCTTGACAAGACTTTTATGTCTAACACATATATGATGATGAGAATTATACTACTTTAACTATGTGAAACATTACAATTTTAAAGTCGTGAAAACCATAAAGTTTGAAATTAAATTGTGTAGCGATGCTGCTTTTGATACCAACTGTAAAGTCTCAGGCCATAAAGTATCCGGTTAACTACCTAGTCCCTCGTCTTCGCTTTATCTAAAATGATTAACCTGAGTTGGCAATATCTTTTATGTTTCACACTTACATGAGGGTGAGTTAACTAATACTTTAATTATGTGGGACATTACAGTTATAAAGTTGCGAAAACTAAAAGTTTGAAATTAGTGACGCTACTTCTGATACCACATGTAACGTCCCAAAATTGCGGGTCTGTAGCGCTATTCTAATATGTCGGCGCTATTTGAATCATAATGTATCCATTGACTTGTAGACCCACCGTCCTCACTTGGCCTTAAACGCTTAACCCGAGTTATCAAGTCCATTATACCTCAACATTATATCTTCTTAATACTATTTCTCCAATTTTTCGATGTTGAATATTACATTCTTCCTCTCTTAAGGAACCGACGTCCATGTCAGGACCCTACAAGAGGTAACTAGAGGTGACTCCACTGCCTCTCACGGTGTGGCACCATACCAAAGGCATCTAGAGGTGGCCACCACCGTCTCACATTGTGTCATTTAATTCCGTCTTGTAAAATGATCTGATACCCCTTGTAATACCATAGAACTTGGGTTTAGGGGCGCTACGAGCCATAATGGATTCAGTACCTACTTTGGCTATCGTCCTTGATTGACCTAAAATTGTTAACTTAAGTTACCAAATCCATTATTCCTCGACCTTAAATCATAGCACCATTTCTCTCATTTTTCCAATATGATACAATACAACTCATTGACCACAAATCTTTGTATTGATCGCTCATTGACTTCAAATCTAACAATTAATACATATCTATATTCATATAAATATATACGTATTTGTATAAATATAAATATATATGTATCTGTATAAAGATATACATATAGACAAGGGCATCCCTGTCCAAATTTACCTTGGTTACTTGTTAACTTATACCATAGTGCTCAACATTATGACAATACTTATTGATTTCGAAAAATACTATATATATATACTACTGAGTCAAAATTTCGCTGGGCACTTAAATTCATAGATTTTGGGGAGCTCTGGGCCATAGGCCCTGGCTCTCCCAAGGGGGTGCCCCATGCATATAGGTTCTTATAACTATATATAAATTAGCTGGAAACCCGTGTCATGCACGGGATGTATGAACATAACACCCATTTTTTAAGGGACATTGCAGAAAATAAAATTACATTTTTTAAGGGTTGTATCAGTATTGCAATTTACAAAAACGATCTAAAGAGAAACGAAACACATATCATCACTTTTGAATAGCGAAAATGTGAACATGACATACATTATATGACAAATTGTTTGACATTATATTTTCTGGACTCGGTGTGTATGTGAGTCCTCTATTTTTTTTTTCCCAAAATGAAAGATATCATTAGATGAAAAATAGATTAGTTTACAACGTTCTAACAGCCTCATCTTTCTGTTTCAAAGAAACAATCCAAGCAGGAATGACTCCAGTCCAGATGGCTGGAGTAATAAGTTTTTTACCAAACGAAGCTACTCCATGACTAACTAGGTTGAGACTCCTACTAACATGATAGATAGAACAAGCAGCAAAAATGTTCAAAAGAGTATTAACGTCCTTAATAATAATTGCCACCGATGGGTGTGCTTAGGATTGATCCTTCACCATATTGACCAAACAATTAGAATCGGTCTTTAGCAAGATGTTATCCCAGCCTCTATCTTTTGCAATCCCAAGAGCTCATCTAACAATTTCAGCTCGTAGAGCAGAGTCAACATTCAAAAAAGATCTCCCCCAAATCTCCATAAGATTGTAGTTTTTGTCAAAAACCGCAGCACCACCACCTGATGGTTTTGAAGAAGAGCACCAAGCTGCATCAGTTTTAATGCAAAAAGCATACTGAGATACTAAATCTGCTGGAAGGTAACTGTCTGCAAGGGAATGATCATTATTCAGGAGGTCAGTATTTTCAAAAGCATTATTACTCTGAGAGTTTGCAAGATTATAATCCCCAAAATCCTTTGAGGCCACAAAAATAATAGATTGTGCATCAGTGATGTTTCTGTTAAAAATCCAGTCATTTTTGGACAGCCAGATGTGCCAAAAAATAAAGATCGTTTGTTCGACTTTTCCTTTCAAACTATTATAGACCTTATCAACAACAATAGAAGACCACCAAGACACCAAATCAAAATGCTGACTATAAAAAGCAGGCCAAAAATAGAACTTAGATCCCAGATATCCCTTGATCTAGGGCAAGTCACTAGGATATGCTCAGGAGTTTCTGGATCCTCACCACAAAATCTCAATAGTGTCAAAGCATGACAATCCACACCGTGATGCCATGTAGACTCCGGCCCTAAGGATAATTACACAACCGCCACATAGTGTAACACTTAACAGTGTAAGTGGGTCAGTCTAACGTACGCGTTCTCTAATACACGTCCATGTACAGTCCAAGTGTCTCTACACTTGGATAGACGAGATCTATCCATGCCCTTAAAGATATAAGACATCTAATACGTGCTAGCCTGTTTGTACTATCAATGCCCTATTTAATAGTACATAAGCCTAGATACATTTAAGTATCAAACTTAAAGTGATTAGCGATCTCATCAACCATAATCTCCTATCATGGTTTCTCTATCACAATTTAATACTAAGGACGTTATCATATAACAATTCATAATTGATTCTTTAAAAGAACAAATATATGACAACGAGAAAAGCCATTTATATATATATATATATATATATATATATATATATATATATATATATATATATATATATATATATATATATATATATATATATATATATCATAAAAAAATAGTAGAAATGACCCGACCCGGTCGGATCCGGTCCAACCCGATTGAGTTTAGGACACTATTTCAACAATCTCCCACTTAGCCTAAAGCCAATCACTCGCACACACAAGACCGAGTTGAAATACAAGAATCTCATGCAATACTCGCAACCAGCCATAGCTGTGAACGGATCACTATCCGTGGGGACTCAGACTATCTTCATATCATGATCCAAATGATCAAGTCAAAGGAACCGCCTCAACACACACATGAATCTCTGACGAGACCCTGGTCCTTGCTTCCACCAATGAATCCACTTATTATATCAGCTTTATATAAAAGGTGGAAGAACCATACGAGGTTCAGGAATGAACCTTCAAGACCCATGTACTGCTCCCGCTGCGCCTCCAAGACACTACTGTGTTTTGGCTCAGTTGTATAACTTACAGTGACCCATAACCAAGAACATTTCCAGCTCACTGTATCACTTAATCAAAGTGATTGCAAACCCAGAATGTAGCTCCCACTCGCCTTCATAAGACTAAGGATATACATCTGTATAACTATATTTATCTGATTCCCAAGTTTCGATAAACTAGGAAACCACCATTAACTTTTTTAAGGATATTCTCGACACTCACCAGATTTACTTTCATACTTGCCTATGACTCTTCATGGACTATGAACATCTGGCATTACTTTTATTATGGTTCCTATTGCAGTAGCAAAGGAAACCTTCCATAAGCCTCATCTTTCACCTTATCTTTAGGACTAACGTCCTAACATAGATAGATCTCGAGAACACCGGCTAGTAGTATCTCCTGTCCCAGTCTATGCTAAACTCTTTTAACATCACATCTATATAGGTAAACTATAATCTAACAGCAGTTAAATCTACCACTATAGATTCTTATTTCAAAAAATAAGAACTGCTAATCCAAGTGATTTCGTAAAGACCTTGAACTACCAAACATTAATTGACTGTGACATGGGGTGATAATTCTCGAGAGAGATATCCAATACCTTACTCAAAAATCGTAACACATTCCCACTATCTATCTTGCACATTGGGCATATCCCTTCTTTTGACTAAATCAAACTCCTCTGATTATTATACAAAGAAATCGTCTAGAGAAACTTGTTCGAGTCTATAAATGGATCTCATGGGCTCACATATCATGTTATCGTCTATGAACATCGAGCTGTTTGCCAACGTCTTCAACACTATCATATAGCCATGTTACAAAGTTATAACAAGCATGATCTGAATAGAACTGGGCTCAACTGGTAGCACAAAGATAATTACAAGGTTTACACCCCATACCCTTCAGCTGTCACTAAAGGGTTATGGCAATCATATTACTATCCATGTTAGCCTTTCAGGGACATTCCCTCTAGGTAAGACAGACTTGGTTCACAACCTGGTTGTCACTGATGATATCTAATTCAGATATTATGGCTCCTGGCCATATCTCTCAATGTTGCCTTTCAAACATTCTTTATAAGTCATGAGATATTCAATCTTCAAGATGAACATACCAGCATCCTTTTCAGGCTTGAGGTTATCCACAGACTTATAGAACATTTGTGTGCATTGACCAGTGTTCTACACCTCATCGTTATGCGGCGCCTGCTCGTGTTCAACGATTGAATATCTCTTCATGGTTCTCAAACTACCTTTGAGATCTGAATTCACTCCGGCTGTTTCTTTTGGAAGAAACACTTCCTCTTGAAAATAGCATGTTTGGAGACAAACAATTTTGCTCCGTGGGTAATTAAATAATATTTAGCATAAATGCTAAGATATCCCACAAAGTTGCATATGTCATACTATGCTCCAAGCCTTTCAGACATTGCCTGCTTGCTAGAAGCATGACAACACTAAATCATCGGTTAAGATGGATTTGATGTTATCGTCTTCCATATCTGATATGGAATTTATTCAATATTTATTCTTTGGAACTTGGTTAAGTATATGTATTGTATAAGGGCACTATCCCAAAACAGGTAAGGGATACTTCGCATAGCTTACATCCATTTTAGGAGCACAATCTAATTCCGTATCCCAAAGATGGTATCATTCAAAGAAGAATCTGATTCTTTTTCAGACGACTTCTGAAACAGCTTTCAGGTATTAATTGCTTCAATCCAATTGGATATTAATTCCCAAGTAGCTCATCAATCTCATATTCGTACTAGCTCGAACTTTTCGGGCTTCCCGAATTGTTGTACTTCACTGAGCACACTTGACTTATTTCTAAAAATAGTCATAGAGATTAATAAACAGTTATTTGTGGCATTAATTGTCATGAGCCAGCAAACATCGGTATGTTTAGGCTTTCAACAACTTTCTAGATTTTATAACCTTTTCAAAAAAGGGTATTTTAGTCATCTTTAGATAAGATACGTATTTCCCACATTATTCATAACACATGGTTCAGACGTCATCATAATGGCATCTGATCACACGATTCCCCTCCATAGAGACTATGTCTAGAACGACCACCAAATATTAAGGATAACAGCCATATAAACATTTAGTGAGATTTCATCACATATATCAACTATATAGTGACACCAATCTAGTATGTCAGATTCATTGACCGTTTAATTTTATCGGATAACATTTATTCCTTACAATTGAATCTGTCCATTAAATCCTAACATATAACTGAAAATATGTTCTTCATAAGAACTGGAACATGATAACATTTATTTAGTTCCTTTATCAGTTTACTAGACTCATAATACAAAACCGAAAATGCTGCTACATTTGCTTCACTTTTCCGTACCTCTGTGTATTCCGTATTTAATCCTTCTAATTTAATCATACTCGTAAGATATCATATATCTAAGAGTTGACTTGAACTTAGATGGATTTATCTCAATACGTTTGCCTAGAATAAAGACTTCAATAAGATCTCTTATTTTAAGCACATGCCTTAACTTCCTTTTTAATCCTTCAAGCACTTGTAAATATTTCTTAGTGTAGTCTTCATAAGACTTAAGAAACATCACAAGATCTATGTCTTTAATTTCCTTTCATAAAGAAAATCTAAAGTTTTTTAAATTACTTAACCTTTTGAATCGTGTTCAAAGCATTAACTATTTAATTAACCTTAATCAATGATTAAAGAATTAAGTCATTACTTAAATCTTACAATTTTGAAAACAACCTTTCCAAAATACGATGCGGTCATTCCTATTCAACGTTTGAATTAATTGTCATCGTATGACAGTATGATCATATTGGATCGTATCCAATATATGATTAATTCGTGAAACTCATTTCAAGTGATTCAATCATATCATGAGCTCCCGTTTTTCATTAATAATTACAGTCTTGGAGCACTGCAACGAATATGTAGTCTCATTGTCTCTAACTACTATAACGGGGTTGCTCATGTCATTGCTTATTTAAAAGGATTAAAATTACTTAACCATATTTGAGAATATTTCTCAAAAGGTAACAATCATAATTTGGTTTTACTAATCGAGAATAAAAACATAAATATAAAAGTTTACTAAAATCTAAAACATAATAATAAAGATAAAAGAGTATTTTTATTTATACACGCAAAACCAAAAATGGTCTTTTGAGTTTATGATTTTGCTCACACTAGTCAACTACTCTCAATTGACTTTCAAAAATCTTTTCAAAATTCTTTAGTGGCCAAGATCCCATCTAGTTACCCCGATTCCCGACGAGGGCCGATCAACCGGAATAATTCGAAAGGTAGGTAACACTTTACCAATCACATCTCTATGTGACTCTTGGTGGTTGACTAGTCAACTCTTTGACAATACACATCTTTATGTGGTAGTCAACCCCTTGTCTCTAGAATAAGACGGTCTTGACGAGGGCCAATCACCGCAATACTCTAGTCAAGTCATAACCCAATATTCACGAGATCTCATACGATATATCTCAATAACGATGATATACCCGAGGTAGGTCAACTCCCGACGAGGGCAGATCAGTTGGATCAGAACAAGGGCTCTTCACCGTCGCTATAATATTGGGAAACAATATTTCCACTTAATTTTTGTTGTGTGAGTATTTTATAAATTAATTCACTTAATTAATTTCAAATTAATTTTCTTAATTAATTTAATCATGGTCTCATCATGTATATCTATCTCTATAGACATACATCATACACATTCATCTAGATCGTGCCTAGTTATGCATCTATCGTATCATATAAAATAAATACAAGCACAAAATAAATAAATACGTAAAGTAACCGGTATGATCATAGACTTTTCCTAGGTGCTGTTTTGAATACAAAATGAAGAAACCGCGAGTCACAATCTAAAGGTATCTGCAACCGCCAATAGGATCTTTAAACCGCCATTCTCCAATGAGATCTTTATTTCGTATTTCTTTGGTCTCCATCTTCCGCTCCATTTTTGTTATATAAATTTTATCTAATAAAATAAATACACCCACCGTACACGGGGGGTGCTAACGAGAATGTGATAGTGTAGAAAATAAACTAGGTCACGTTCTTCATAACGGCCTAGGACAATTTTAAACCAACGAAAAATAAATCATTCACATCCATCCTATTGGTCGAGTCCATGATCAATCAGGGTCTATATAATCATATTATATCTACACAATATCTAATCCATACAATAACATCTTATGAAAAAGATAAAATTAAAAACTAACAACTTGCGTCTTAATTAATCGATTAACGTTTAATCTATTAAATAATTTTATCCAATCAATTAACTAATTAACATTTAATTAATTAATGATTTTAATTGAAATAAAATTAACGATTAATTTTAAAACGACTTCAATTTTAATTTTAATTAATTAGAACTATTCCACAAATAAATCAAAATTAAAATTAGGTCTCTTTTATTTTTTCTTTTGATTCCTAATCAAAAGGGAGGCCTTTGGTTTCCGTAACCAAAAGATACCAATCTTGGCCCTTTCCAAAAGCAAAATTTTGAAAAGGACCTAGGCCTATTCCACACAAAATCTGGAATGACCTAGATTATTTAAAGGCAAATCATATTCACCAAATAATGCAATGTGGCATCCCAATGGTTCAAACTATTTGAATCATTAGTTAGCCACATGACATCAACTAAACAAAGAGATATCAATCACAACTATGACCATGTTGAATCACAAAATACACAAAACAAAAGGAAGGGACTTACCAAGCAGCCGCCAACCGACAGCCATAAGGCTGCCGCCGACCGCCGGACGGTGGTGGTGCCGCAGCCAGTCGGTCGAGCACCACCCGATCTCCTTTTTTTCCTTTTCGTGTATCGTTTTGCGAATAAAAAATCTTTCATTTTTTAATTATTTGATTTAAACGATAAAATTAACTACGCAAATTAACATGCTTATTGCTTAAACTCGAAGCTCGCTCTGATACCACTGTTAGGAAATCTACGTGGGAACGCAGCAGAAACAAAAATTTATTTGTATTTAATTAGGATCGACTTCGTTTAAACAACAAACATAAAAGAAGTAAATGGTGAATACCTTTCTTGATTTAAAAGATTGACGCTTTGACCCTCTAAAGAGAGTAGTGGTGAACGGAGCCGCCCAAGCGTTCGGCCTCTACCGCTAGTCCACATGAACAACCCGGCGGAATCCACCATTGGATTGATACTAGAAGAACTCGGTTGCTAGATCGATCTTTTCTCTCTCTAAGAAGCTCTCTATTTTTCACAAGAAACTATTATTCACTTAGAATTGTGGTGTTGCAAAAGAGCTAGCCAAGCCTCCCTTTTATAGGAGAACATGCGCCCCTTTGCTATCCCAATCTGATTGGGATTAGCTTTCTAGTAGATTTGGGAGAAAGAAAACATTTCCCTAATGAAATAAAGAAAATATCTTTGATTGATTTATCTCATTTAATTTAATATCTTATATTATATATATCCAAGATATTGTCAATATCTAATATTGACTATCTTTATCTTATTACCATAAATTTATTTTGCAAAAATCAATTAATATCCAATATTAATATAATTATAATATTATTAATTAAATTACACAATCCAAGTGTATCTTAATACACTTAAAGTGGCTCCCCAAACACCAACCTTTTGGCATCCGGAATATTTTTTAAATAATATAATGCTATGATTAATTAATTTACAAAATACATGTTTATCATATATATATATATATATATATATATATCGAAATACATATATAATATATGTACATTTAATTAATCAACATAACTAATATCTTGTATTATATTTATTCATAATAAATAAATACCACCATATTAAGTTACCACTATAACCTTTATAGTATGAGATAAATTCTTTTTTTATTTGGTTATCAACTATAACCACATTTTAATCCGAATTGATGTTCATATGTGTGTGACCCGATAGGCTTCCGAATATGTTGGCTGTAGGCACAAAATGCAAATTACGAAAATGCCCTTCATACCTAACGATCACGGGAAATAGTCTAGCAACACACCGTGACCCCTAATAATCGGAAGAGTCAAATGCAATGACTACTACATTTCATGTGAAACAGTTACCGTGTAAATAGAATCCTATCGCTGTAATAATATCCATACGGTCGCACATCGAGTGTCAAACATCAACGACTGTTTCTTATAATCTGGATATCATGCTCTTTTGAAGTAACTCATTTACTTCCACTTTGCAAAGATTCACGAGAGTAAGACATTCCTTATAAGAAGACCCTTTCCGATATTCACCCCTACTAATAGGGTACGCAATTTCCGGACGACCAAACATGTATACTCCGCATGCTTCAGTAACTACCCCATAATCGCCCCGTGGCTACGGGAAATCTCAATAGTGTCAAAGCATGACAATCCACACCGTGATGCCATGTAGACTCCGGCCCTAAGGATAATTACACAACCGCGACATAGTGTGACACTTAACAGTGTAAGTAGGTCAGTCAAACGTACGCATTCTCTAATACACGTCCACGTACAGTCCAAGTGTCTCTACACTTCGATAGACAAGATCTATCCCTGCCCTTAAAGAAAGAAGAAATCTAATATGTGCTAGCCTGTTTGTACAATCAATGCCCCGTTTAATAGTACATATGCAAAGAGACATTTAAGTATCAAACTTATTAAAATGATTAGAGATCTCATCAACCCTAATCGCCTATCATGGTTTCTCTATCACAGTTTAATACTAAGGACGTTATCATATAAAAATTCATAATTGGTTCTTTAAAAGAACAAATATATGGCAACATAAAAGCCTTAAATATATTTATATGTATAATCATAAAGAAATAGTAGAAATGATCCGACCTGGTTGGATCCGGTCCAACCTGATTGGGTTTAGGACCCTATTTCAACACAGGAGGTCGCTGACCTCCCGACGAGGATGGCCGAGATAGAGGCTGCAATCCCAGCTCGGTTCTTGGAAGCCATTCATGAGTATAAGGCTTCGGCGGAGTTCGTCGAAGCTTTAAAGGTGCTGCTCATCCGTATCCTGAACCATGGTTATACCCTGGGGTGGATGAGGCGATGATTCAATATCCTTCTCTTGTAGTGGATAACCTTTCTAAGAAGGTATATTATAAACAGGGGATGGACGCGGCCTACACCGAGCACGTCAAAGACTTCATGGCCGGAGTGGACATTGTATCTAAGTATGCAGTCTAGCTTGCAGCCCCTAGCTCGGCTCCTTCGTCCGAGCTTCAAAGGAACCCGACCCCAGATTATTAGGGTGCTTAAGAGTTACTTATGTTGGTTATTTTGTTGTTGTTGTTGAAACTTTTGTACTATGTTAGTTTTGATAATGAAAATGCCTTTTGCATCTCTCTTTTTCGAATTTTGTTATCTTAAATTTTTGATGCGGCCTGCCCCCCAGTATGCCATTCATTATTCTGAGTTTTTAGATAGCGTACTTATGCTTGTGTAATTATACTTATAAGGCCGAGACCAACACACGGGTTCGGTCATTTAATTAAGTTAGTTGTTAGTTTGTGAGGGGCGAGGCCCAGTTAATTTTTTCTGTACATATAAGGCCGAGCCCAATGCGCGGGCTTGGGTAATTATGAGTTGGGTATCGGTTTCAACAGATTGGGTCAGCTTTAGCTTTATGTTAGCAGGGCCAAGTTAAGTTGGCCTTCCACACAAATTTAGGCGAGCTGAGTTAGGTTAAACGGCTTCTTATTGTAAAGCATGGCGAGCAGAGACAGGTCGGACTGACTTCTCGTTAAAAAGCACTGCACACAAGGCCATGTCAGATTGACTTCTCGCGTGAAGTTTTGGACGAGCAGGGCTAGGCTAGTGCTGACTTCTCATTAAAAGGCACGTCGAGCAGGGCCAGGTCGGTCTGACTTCTCACATGAAGTTTTGGACGAGCAGGGCCAGGCTAGTGCTGACTTCTCGTTAAATGGCACGGCGAGCAGGGCTAGGTCGGATTGACTTCTCGCGTGAAGTTTTGGACGAGCAGGGCCATGCTAGTGCTAACTTCTAGTTAAAAGGCACGGCGAGCAGGGCCAGTTTGGACTGACTTCTCGCGTGAAGTTTTGGATGAGCAGGGCCAGGCTAGTGCTGACTTCTCGTTATAAGGCATGGCGAGCAGGGCCAGGTCAGAATGATTTCTCGCGTGTAGTTTTGGATGAGCAGGGCCAGGCTAGTGCTGACTTCTCATTAAAATGAACGGCGATCAGGGCCAGGTCGGATTGACTTCTCGCATGAAGTTTAGGACGAACAGGGCTAGGTTAGTGCCGACTTCTCGTTAAAAGGAACGACGATCATGGCCAGGTTGGACTGACTTCTCGCGTGATGTTTTGGATGAGCAGGGCCAGGCTAGTGCTGACTTCTCATTAAAAGGCACGTTGAGCAGGGCCAGGTCGGACTGACTTCACGCGTGATGTTATTGACGAGCAGGGCCAGGCTAGTGCTGACTTCTTGTTAAAAGGCACGGCGAGCAGGGATAGGTCAGACTTACTTCTCGCGTGAAGTTTAGGCAGCACGTTGGTTAACTGGTCCTTATGGACTTATGAAATACTATGAGGATGTACGCAATAAACAACAGAAATTAAATGCTCCACGGAAAAATTTATTCCAAAAGGCGGTAATACTTAAGACTAAAAAATAAAGCATAATAAAAGTGCGAAAAGTAGACTACGGAAAGCAGTAAATGATAAAGACTTGCCGATCAGATCAAGCCAAGATAATTCGTTTGTCTTTGATAGTGGCCGCGTTGCAATTGCGGGCGACCTCCAGGTCTCCTTTGACTTTAACTGAACCACGGGCGGTTGGAAACTTCAAACTGATGTGCGCTGGGGAAATCTTGGCTTGGAGATCGACCAGAGCAGGCCTTCCTAGGATGATGTTGTATGTTGACGATGACTTGACCACCACATAATTAACCATTAGAGTCCTTCCCATCGGCTCTTTCCTAAATATTGTTACGAGCCGAACCAATCCTATGGGATGAACAGGTTGACCCGAAAATCCAAACAAGGGTGCCGAGATTGGAGTCAGCTCGGACTCCTTAAGATTCATCGCTTGAAAAGCTGCAAAGTAGAGGACGTTGACGGCGCTTCCAGTGTCGACCCAAACCCTTTTCATCAAGTTTTTGATTACCACAACTTCAATGACCATACCTTCATTATTAGGGACCAATGGGAGCGGATCCCTAGGCCTATAGCTTACTTCTTGAAAAGGGATCTGACCTCCTCTGTTCGCCTGTATGCCTCCAGGTACGGTTTTAAGGATGCTGACTTCTCCAAAATGTATTACCGGGGCCACCCACAATAGTATTGATGGTGTTGATCGGGCGGTTGTCTACCTGTCGATCCCCCTCCGGGGACCGATCTCTTCTTCTCTGAGGCTCACCCTGCCGGTTGCGCTCTCGGTTGAAGTTCCTCTGCGGGTAGTTGTTAGGTGTAGTGCCCGAAAGACAACTTGTGTAAATGTTTTTGATAATGGATAACATAATTTATCTCACCTTATTACTTGCTTTGTGGTTGTAAGTAACACACTGCTGCAAACCCTAAGTATATCAGTATGTAACCGTTTAACTCAGTGTATGGCATGCACGTGAGGATTGAATTAATGGTGATATACTTAAACTGTTAGTCCGTGGTGAACTTAATCAGAGTTTAGGGTCTCATGATTAAAACACCAATAATGCGCCCAGAACATCTTAGGGTGTGATAGTCTTATCCGGACTGTCGGTAGAGGGTACCTAAGTGGGGAATTTATATATGATGGCATTCATATAGGACTGGACCGATTTAATCTAGGTTTCTCGATATAATTCCGTAATCGAGAAAACTTATTAAATCATTAGATGATCATATATGGATTGACCTTAATCCTGAGGTGATCACATGATGCTGCTTGTCTCGGGGTAGTGTTTGATGTGTTAGTTACAGATCACTTTGATATGTGATCCAAGTCACTTCTCGTTGGCACTATTCCCTGATGAGTGAGTAGTTCTGGTTTTCACAGTCATGGAATCCATTCATTCCTGTGGGAAGTAGAGAGACAGTCCCCTTATTTTTTAGCCCTAAGAAAATGATCGATGGGCCTAGTTCATATTAGACTAATTAGCTACTAGTCAGATATGTGAACTAATTGATCACTAGGGGGTTAATGGTAAATAAAGATAAGATATTCTGAGTCGGGTTCACGGAGACTTCCCACTCAGAATGGACAGTCTATGGAGGGTTAGTCTGTATGTAGTGATTATATCAGTGGACGCTTATTTACTCATAGGGTTGAGTGTAAGTATATATCTATAATTGGTAGAGTTCAGTTTCGGGTTTTTTGGTGGCATAATCCCGGAATTAATAACTTAAGTGTAAATATTCATTTCGATGAATATTTTACTTAATTTATTGGAGCTACTGGTTATAGGTCCATGGTCCCCAACGTGGCTCCTATAATGCGAGTATTTTCTTGTTATTGGGCCTCAGTGATTATTAATTAACTAGGCTAATTAATTGATATGCGAAATATTATTTAGTTGGGCTAAATAATATGATACACAGAAAAGACATTTTTTGTGGGCCTGGTGAGCTATAGGTGGCGCCAATATGTTTTGGATTTTCCAAGAAATTAGTTTTCTTGGATAATGACATATTGTGTAATTAATTATTTATCTGTTGAATAATTAATTGGATAAATAAAAGAAAGTAATTTATTTATTATTTATCTCTTAACTTTAAGGATAATTATATTTTCTTATTATAAGATTATAATTATCTCTTATTTTTATTGGATAATAATATTTATAATTATCTCTTTTATTTTGTATTACCGATTGGGTATATGTTTCTCTCTTGGGTTTTGGCTATAAAAAGAGAGTTCTCCTCGAGCCCCAAGAACAAAATTTCTGCGCCCCATAGTAGCAAAAGGGAGACAAGAATTCGTTTTTGGTCTTAGTCTCGGTTGAAGAAAAACTTGGAGTTTTTCTTGGAAGCATATCAAGGAGGTTCCACTACCAAGAAACAGTGTCCACCAACCGCCGTTTGGAGAACACGTTGGAAGACTTTGGCTTCTCTTCCTACTATTGGTAAGTAGTACTAAACCCCATTGTAGGATTTTAGATCCTTTATTTATGTATTGTAATTTGTAGATCGTGATCCATCCGCTGCGCAAAGAAACTACATCCTTCAGTAGTCTCGCCGAACCCATCATTCGCCATATTGAGGTCGCTCCACGACCTCTTCCAGCTTTCCCTCGGCGATTGCTGCGTCCACATCTCTTTGAAAATCCTTACAACCGTCCAGATCATGCCCGGTGTCTTATGTTAGGAAATCTACGCAGGAACGCAGCGTAATTTAAAATTTTATTTCCTCTTAACCAGAATCAACGTCGTTTAAGCAATAAATAAATAAGCTAGTAGACGGTGGTTACCTTGGTTGATCTAAAAGATCGACGCATTGACCGTCTAAGGAGAGTAGTTCTGCATAGAGCCGCCCAAGTGTTCGGCCTCTACCGCTAGTCCACACGAACAACCCGCCGGAATCCCATCATGGATTGCTATTGGAAAACTCCGGTGGCTAGACCAGCCCTTTTCCCCTCTCTCCAACTCTCTATATGATGCTCTCTATTTTACACAAGAACTATTAGCTTTTGGAATTGTGATGTACAAAAGAGTTTGACACCCACCTCTAATTTATAGTGAGAGGGGCGCCCCAACTAGAGTGGAGGAGAAGAAAACCTTTTCCCAATAAAATAAAGAAAATATAATTGATTGATTTATCTAATTTATTATAATATCTTATATTAAATAAATCTAGGATATTGTCAATATCTTATATTCAATATTTCCAAGATATTGTCAATATCTAATATTGACTATTTTTATTATATTACCATAAATCAATTTATACATGTGTATATATCACATATATAAACTATATAAACTATATGCATAAATCTATATATATATATATATATATATATATATATATATATATATATATATATATATATATATATATATTATATATCCATACTACACTAGTGCGCATATATAAACTATATAAATATATATATATATAATATATATATATATATATATATATATATATATATATAATATTAATATATATATATATATATATTAATATCTTATATTAATTTTAGAAAATACAATACCATGATTAATTAATTTGCAAAATCCATGTGTATCAATATACACAATAAATTTTGACATACATATCTAACATACATACATTTAATTAATCAACATAATTAATATCTTGTATTTAATTTATTCATAATAAATAAATACCACCATATTAATTAACCACTATAACCTTTATAGTACGAGATAAATTCTTTCCTTATTTGGTCATCAACTATAACCACATTTTAATCCGGCTAGATGTTCATATGTGTGTGACCCAATAGGCTTCCCATTATAACAAGTAGAAATTTGTGTTTTCCCTTTGGTAACGAGTTTGAATTCATGTTTTCTTCTTATTAACGAGTTCAAATTTGTGATTTTCTCTGGTAACGTGTTGTCCTTGCAGAAAAAATGTTTTTTTTCCCCTAATAACGAGTTGACATCGCCGGAAATTTGTGTTTTCCCGTTATAACGAGTAGAAATTTGTGTTTTTTCTTTGGTAACGAGATCAAATTCATGTTTTCTTCTTAATAACGAGTTGACATCGCCGGAAATTTGGCCTTCACCAGGTGCAGTATGAGGGATGATCTCTCGCAGTTCGTGATTACGGATGGGGATTTGAGGCGTCTTCTATTCTTTTGTGTCTATGGTTTATTATGTTTGTTTGTGTTTTGGATCTGGTCTGTGATTGTCGGCTTTTCCGGATTGTCTTTTAGGATTTTTGTTTTGTGTTAGTCTGTCTATGATATGATTATGGCTATTGTATTATCTTACCAAATCAAGACCTCTACTATGAGGCAAAATTTGGTTGAGATGGATGATGGGACTCAACTTTACGTGATTCCGGCGCATTTTCCACCCCCGTTTACCATACTTTTATGCACATTTCTTGGTGTTTCTAGACCATTTTTGGGGTGATATCGTGAGTTTATAGCACGGGGAGTAAATTCGTCGCTTTGATGGTTTACTACCTCTTTTTATTGATATTAACCTCATTCCGAGCACTTTTACCCTCCGGAATCGTTTGTGTGTCTTGTTCGTTCATGAGATTGTAGGGTATAGGTGTCAAGAGAACCCGAAAGGCAAAGATTTATGATGATAAGTGTGATCAAGGTGCAAGAATGAGCCAAAGAAGAAGAAAGATGAAGAAAAGGGGGGAGAAGTTTTAGTATCTCAACCCCTATGTTCTGTTCAGCAGCATTTTGACCTATGATGGAGGCATTTTCTGGTCATGGTTTCTTCATGAAAGTTGTAGACAATTGAAAGATCTTTCCAACGCATTTTGAATCACTCAAATCGGAGTTCTACACGCGAAGTTATCATGGTTTTACTGCAGCCAGAAAACTGCTGAATCTCAAACGCGCGTTTGGAACTTTCAAACGCGCGTTTGGAACTGTTTTTTTACGTACAGTGAGTTAAATGCTGAAACGCGCGTTTGGGAACCTTCCAAACGTGCGTTTGGGTCGTTTTCTGCAGATTTTGACCTATAAAAACACACCAGAACAGGAAAAAAAAGGGGGGAGACGCGAATGGAAGTAGTTTAAGATCAATTTGGGCGATTTCCTTCGTTTTTAGGAGTTAGAATTAGTGTAATATACCGTTAGAAAGCTCTTTCAATCCTCTCTTTGATTCTCTAACTCTTAGCTTCGATTTATAACATTTCATTGGGCAAAATTCGATCTTTTGTATTCAACTTTTGTGCTCTTCTTCTCCAAACTCGAATTTCTACACTTTAATGGTACATTTCTTCTCTCTTTTACTTATTATGTCTTTAATTCATTGTTTCTTTCATGTTTTAATTAGTATAATGAGTAGTTAATTCCTCCCCATAGCCGGGTCATGTGATATGTGATGAAATCACCCTTTGGGTGATGAAATTGGGAGTGGGTAGTGTGTTTTATTGTTGTTTCTTGCATGTTTCACGTCTTAGAACTTGTTATAACGGATTTGAGCTAGATTAGCTACCTAGGTCAAATATCACACACATCACTCTTGAGAGTTGTTCGAGAGAGAGGGGTGTGGGAAAAGGGTTCTAGGATCGTGGTGTAGTCTCGGTTTAGTTGTTAAACCGAGCTCATCGTGAGGTTACTCGTTTATACGTTTAAGCGGCTCGAGTGCAAAACATGACTTGTTAGGAGAGAGTTGTTCGACCTTAACATGGCATAAGGTGTTAGAAGAGAGTTGTTCAGACGCTAGCACCGGGTTTAGGAGTTCGCACCCGTGAAATTGAATGCAAGAGTTCGTTTATTATATTGCACACTCCCGGTTTTGTCTATCCTTGGGGTTGAAATTAGTCATTTTGATCATGGTTCGGCTATGTCCCTTTCCCCCTTTTAGACTTGTTAGTTTAATTTACTTTAGTTTAATTGAAGTGTACAAACATTCCAACAACTTGTTTGCCTAGACTAAGCAATAAGTTCACTTTGGTACTTACAAGCACATCTTCTCTGTGGGATCGACCTCGGACTCCTGTAGCTTTACTCGCAATCGACCCGGTACACTGCCGGTTAGAGAGCTTGTTTAGTCACCGTTGTCTTGAGAATATTATAAATTTTGTTTGGTGAAAATAACGCTCAATCAATGGACTATCTCCATCTCCTTGTCTTCTTTTTTATGTGTCCGGCTCTAGGCCGGTGTTGATCCGGAATTTGTCTGGCTATCGTCCGGCGTTGGTCCGGTGTAATGTGTTTGTTGTTTTTTAGTTTATAAAATCCTTTCGTTTCTAAAAAAAATACATATTACCCTTGTCTCTTGCAATAAAAAATATCAAGTCATTTCACATCTACTTACGGAAAATATCAAATCTTAACATCGCAAAAACACGCGCGCACACACACACACACACACATATATATATATATATAAATATATGTATATACATATATACATACATGTATATATATATATATGTGTGTGTGTGTGTGGTGTGTATTTTTTTTTGCAATGTTTAAGAGAGGTGATATAATATGTTGCAATTAATTAATCATGTGTATTTATAAACACTCGCAGCTTTCCACAGCTGGGACACACGGAGAATATATTCATCCGCATGATAAGGTGTTTGATACCCAACTGAGGTTCCATTCGAAAAAAGAAATCTTTGAAAAACTAGCATCCGAGTTAGTGCAGTATCGTCAAGGCGATGGTACCTTGTTATCTAGATTGCAAGAATCAGTGTTTGGTCAATTTATTACTTGGTATCGTGGTAACTGGGCGTACAAAGGGCGGCTAATAGCATTCTTGTGTTTCCAAATGGTTTATCCCGACCGCGACGACGAACTTCATTTTAAGATTGGCGAAAATAGAGTGAAGTTCGGTAAAAGAGAGTTTGCAATGACAATGGGGTTTAGATTTGGAGATACAAACGTTCAATTGCATCGAATCTCAAGGTGTTTTGAGGAGCCTTGTCAACTAAGTAAATGCATCACGCCGTCACGTTGGCCAAAATCCTAGGAGCGTTGAAGTCAAGGCGATGCGACAACGAAACAGTATATCGGATGGCTTTAGTGTATCCTATTTATGGCATATTAATCAGACAAGACCCTGGAACGGTAATACCGAGCCAGATATTTTATATCTTCGAGGACCTAGAACGGGTCAGAACTTATCCATGGGGGAAGTATCTCTTTAATAACTTGATGTGGAAATGGCGTAAACAAGTACAACACCTACAGTTACTTGGACCGAAAACTGATATGAAGGCACTTAAGCCAACGGTATCCGGTTGTCTATATGCGTTATAGTTGTGGGCTTTTCATGCCATTCCAACCATCTTTCGGAAGGGGAATTACGCATTATTGAGAGAGGGATGATCACGTGTAAGTCACTAACGTCGATATTACTAGCAAGAATACTAGGTGCATCGTAGTATAGTAAAAGCGAGTCAAGGTCGATCCCACAGAGACAATGCAACTTTAACTATAAACGGTTCTAATCTAATTAAGAAGCGACATAGAGGCGGTCATTGACCAACAATAAACATAAAAGAAACTTGGTATTTCTCCCCCTCTTCTCACCGATCTACTAACTTGGATTAGTTAATCTTTATATTTACTTCCCCACATAATTTTCTTAAATTAATCGAGCGAGCTTTTGGTTTAATTATAAGCTACGGGTGAAACTCCTAACCATATCTACTCCGAAAATGGTAGTAGACAATCTATACGCATGCTACCCTCCTTAATTGGTCCGTAATAGCCCATACGCATAAAGAACTAGAATTGCGGATATCGAGCGCTAACTCATACCGCTAAACTGCCTAGAGAGCTGTCGACACTGATCAGCACGTTCCTAAGGTCCATCAAAACTATGTCCAAATTAACACTTCACCATTCGTATTTCATGATAATTTTACGATTACAATAAGCGGATTGGCCCGATCTAACCTACTGTTAATTAAAACTGTCGATCAACGTAGCTGTAGTGAATCCTCCAGATTAAGTTGTCTAAATATTGCCTCGGTAAACCGGTATAGACCACCGGTTTAGTGGGGTCATCTTTTCTTAATTCCAGATCTACATTGCTCAATTACGATTAATCTAAAGTAAATCATGGGGTCGTTAAACATGCTATTTAACTAAAACACATAAATACGAACATATCTACCATATTGAAGACAAAAAGGACTGTTCAAAGCTTCATACCATAAAAAATGGAGATCTAGCTTTATCTAGTCAAGCTAGAGATGGTAGAGAAAGGGAGAAAACCAGAAATAACTCCTTAAAAGCTTAGAATAACTTTATTTTATCAAATTGTATAATGTAATTGAAGATTCAATAATAAGATATGTAAGATGTTCAGTTCTGCGGCCTTATATAGATACAACGA
This sequence comes from Gentiana straminea, assembly GCA_036785695.1. Lineage (NCBI taxonomy): Eukaryota > Viridiplantae > Streptophyta > Magnoliopsida > Gentianales > Gentianaceae > Gentiana > Gentiana straminea. Next base: position 237,909 of record JAVUPR010000426.1, on the reverse strand, counting down.
CCGACTTATGACTCATAGAAACCCAAACCGACCTAGACAATGAGGCAAAATCAATTTCTTGTTCTTCAAGGCCCTCGGTTTACCGGACCTAGCCCTCGGTAAACCGGGCTGACTTTTCCTCTTTTTCTTCAGTAGATTTCTTCTTGGACTTCTTTTATTTGGCCCAATATACTTCTTTTGGTCCAGATCTGTTCTCCAATGCTCCGGATTTGGCACATCCTATAAAACACACAAAACGAGGCAAAACACTACCAAATCTTTGGGAAAATAACATAGATACAGAATTACGATCCTAAGAACACGCACATAGCATTTAACACATATTCCACACAATAACGAGCCTATCTATCCCTTATTGAGCAGAATTCAGGATGTATAAGGGTATAATTAATGGTACCATGTAGGGCGTTATCAGCTACCCCCAACTTAGCTTTTTGATCGTCCGGAGCAAAAACGCGAAAAAGAAACAACACTCTGATTAATATACAAGTTAATTAAAAATAACTATGCCTCACAAAGTCAAGATCAAAATCATGCCACTCATATCCATCAGTAACTCATTAAACACTATTCATGTCATGAGCCAATGTGTGTGTGCAATAACTTTCTCAACCGCTTAGTAATGCAGACAATCTCACATTACGTCAACCCGTAGTCGAACTAACCAGTCTCGAACATGTTTTTTATTAATCAAATTAGATGGAAAGACGGATCGAGAACCGAGTATATATTACTCTTAGGCTCGCGTTTATCGGTCTATGCAAAAGTCGTGCGTCTTACGCTCCATTGACTCAATTTTTGCCAAAGAGAATATAGATGTATATATTTCAATACACATTTCTTTCATGGCGGGTGAACTCTCGTAAATTTATCTATCCTCACGGTCTCACTCTTGATAAACTACCGAATCCGAAATTCTTTTGCCTTTATAAGCGTTGGTGAAACATCATTCGGGATAAAGCTAGGGTCAAATCTAGTCAAAGCAATATGCTATCGACTACATACCAAGGGAAGTGAGTTATATGTGCTTAAAATGGTGGCTCACAACAGAATATGCGCTTAATACGCCGCTACTTCAGAAGTGGGCACTTACATTCACTTGTACATCGTGGAACAAAGATGAAGTCAATTAACTCAAAAAGATCAAAGATATCATATTTTGTCGGAATTCTGTCGAAATGAATCAAAGTCTAGGTGGTGAACAGTGCATCAAAGAGAATCAAGATAATCACGTAATTCACTGAATATAATGCAAAGAAGCTAATTGACGTCCCTTACCCCCACTTAATCGAAACGTTGTCTCCAATCTGTAAGATGAAAAAAAAGTAAAAACAAAAAGGAACTTAGCTTCTTTAAGGGTGGAGCCAAAGAAGAATTGGATCGTCATATAAATCATCGGGCTCATGTAAGTAGTCCGCAAATAATATGCGCTAAATATCTCAAACAAACCATGAAGAATCGTGGCAACAAGAAATCATATAATAATATCGCTGCAGTAAAAAAGAAAATAAATAACTCCAAACAAATTAAGCCGACAAAATCATTATATTAATAAAAACCTGCTACACGTACTAGATAGGAAATAAAAATAAAAACAAGAAAATGGAAAATAACAACAATAAACAGAAAGAAAAACTAGTCCTCCTCATAATAATCCTCCCAATCATCTGTAGGCTCAAAACCGGGAGGTGGTGCAGAACTGGAGGCAGCAGCAGTAGAGGATGATGCTCGGTGACGTGGGGCAGTCCTAGGTGGTGGGGTCGATGGAGGAACTCCTAGAAAATATATAATTCTATCCATTTGCGATGCAGACTCGCAATTTCTCTCGAGTGCTCCTCCAACATTGCTCTCTGAGTCTGGGGTACTCCGTGGACCGGAGTATGCTCCCTCTCAGCTCTCTGACCGACCCGTCTCGGTATGCGTTGAAACGACTGTGAACTGATCATTAGCTCTGTAAGGAAATCGATATTCTAACGCAGCGGAATTTAAAATTTTGATTTCCTAAACTAGATCGTTCTTCGAATAATGCAATAAACACGTTAAGGGGGTTGGCAGTTATACCTCAATGATCTTAAAGATCGTCGCTTTGACCGCCAACGGAGAGTAGTTCAATGCGCAAGCCGTCCACGCGTCCGGCCTCTATCGCTTATCCACACGAACTCCTTGCCGGAATCCTTCCTAGGATTGCTATTGAAAAGCTCCGGTTGCTAGACCGGACTTTTTCTTCCCTCACAACCTCACAACAAAAGCCCCCTTCTTTTGCACAAGAAAACTAGCTCTAAGAATTTTTCTCTCAAGAATAATGAACTCTTGGAAGAATGGTGTGTCTAAGAGCTTGGCAATCCCTCTTATTTATAAGGGGGAGGGGCGGCCTTGATGCTTGGGGAGGAGGAGAAGAAAACTTCTTTCCAATAAAATTAAGGAAAGTTAATTAATGTGATTGATCTCTCTTTCCATAATTTATTTTTCTCCAATAACTTTTATTAAATAAATTATGATCTTACCATAAATCTTATTTTCTCAAAATCAATTAATATCACATATTAATTATTATGGTATATTTATTAATTAAATTGCACAATCCAAGTGTGACATGTTCACACCTAAATGGCGCCACCTTCTCCATAAAATAACTTATGGAAAATTCTTTTAATTAACATAATTTGTATATATAATTAATATCTTGTATTTTATTTATTCATAATAAATAAATACCACCATATTAATTTACCACTATAACCTTTATAGTCTAGAGATAAACTTTCCTTATTTGGTTATCAACTATAACCGCATTTTAATCCGATTCGAAGTTCATATGTGTGTGACCCGATAGGCTTCCGAATATGTTGGCCGTAGACACAAAGTGCAATTTACTAAAATGCCCTTCATACCTAACGATCACGGGATAGCGTCTAGCAACACACCGTGACCCCCAATCATCGGAAGAGTCAAAAGCAATGACTACTACCTTTCATGTGAAGCAGTTACCGTGTAACTTACAATCCTATCGCTGTAATAATATCCATACAATCGTATCTTGAGTGTCAATACATTGACGATCGTATCTTATAATCTGGATATCACGCTCTCTCGGAATAACACATTTACTCCCACTTTGCAAAGATTCTCGAGAGCTAGACATTCCTTATAAGAAGGCCATTTCGGATATTCGATCCCAACATAGGATACGCGATTCCCGGACGACCAATCATGTATACTCCGCATGCTTCAATATCATACCCAATCACTACCGCATGATCGCCCCGTGGTTAGGAGAAATCTCAATAGTGTCAAAGCATGACAATCCACACCGTGATGCCATGAAGACTCCGGTCAAAAGGATAATTACACAACCGCCACATAGTGTGACACTTAATGTAAGTAGGTCAGTCTAACGTACGCATTCTCTAATACACGTCCACGTACAGTCCAAGTGTCTCTACACTTTGATAGACGAGATCTATCCCTACCTTCTAAAAGATAGAAGACATCCAATATGTGCTAGTCTGATTATACTATCAATGTCCCATTTGATAATACTTAAGACTAGAGACATTTAAGCACCAAACTTGTTATAGTGATTAGAGATCTCATCAACCATAATCACTATCATGGTTTCTCTATCACAGATTGATACTAGGGACGTTACTATATACATACAACAAATGAAGATAAACAATATATAATAACATAAGTGCTTTTATTAATCATAATAAACTTATTACATGAACTAAATAGACTGTAAATGACCCGACCCGGTCGGATCCGGTCCAACCCGATTGGGTTTAGGACACCTTTCCAATAATCTCCCACTTGGCCTAAAGCCAATCACCCATATGTCTAAGCCCCTGCAAGTGAACATGTTTCTCATGCTTTGCTTGAGACAATGCTTTGGTTAACGGATCAGCTATGTTATCATCCGTGTGGACTTTTTCTATCTTTACATCTTCTCTATCTACTATCTCTCTAATCAAGTGATAGCGCCGTAGTACATGTTTGGACTTCTGATGAGACCTTGGCTCTTTAGACTGAGATATCGCTCCATTATTATCACAGTACAGAGGCACTTGGACCTTCAATGGAGGGAACCACACCAAGTTCAGCAATGAACTTCTTCATCCAAACTGCTTCCTTTGCCGCCTCCGAGGCTGCTATGTATTCGGCTTCCGTTGTAGTCCGCGATAGTCTCCTGCTTGGAACTCTTCCACCACCGCTCCGCCATTAAGCGTGAAAACAAATCCAATTGCGACTTGAAGTCGTCCTTGTCGGTTGGAACCGGCATCCGTGTAACCTCGTAACACTAAATCATCATTCCCGAACACCAAGAACATATCCCTAGTACGTCTTAAGTACTTGAGGATATTCTTGACAAAGAACCCGTGACCATCACCTGGATTGGACGGTACCTACTAGTCATACTAAGAGGGTACGAGACATCCGTCTTGTGCATAACATGGCATACATGATAGACCCGATTGCCGAAGCATAAGGGACTTTACTCATTTGTGCCCTTTCCTCCTCTCGTCTTAGGACTCATTCCCTTCGACGGATAGACCCCATGTGACATGGGCAACAATCCTTTCTTGGATCGCTCCATGCTTGAATCTCTTCAGCATCTTGTCTATGTAGGTGGATTGCGACAGACCAAGCAACCTTTTAGATCTATCTCTATAGATCTTTATTCCTAGAATATAGGCTGCATCACCCAAGTCCTTCATAGAGAAGTTCTTGGATAACCAAGCTTTGACTGATTGTAACATAGGCACATCATTCCCTATGAGCAATATGTCATCTACATAAAGCACTAAGAACACAATGGCACTCCCACTAACCTTCTTGTAAACACAGGGCTCATCTTTGTTCTTGATGAAATCAAACTGTTTGATTATCTCATCAAAGCGAAGATTCCAACTCCGAGAAGCTTGCTTTAACCCATAAATGGATCTCTGCAGTTTACACACCATCCTGGCGTCATTGGTTGTGAAACCCTCAGGCTGTGTCATATACACTTCCTCAGACAGGTTCCCGTTAAGGAAAGCTGTTTTCACATCCATCTGCCAGATTTCTTAATCATGGTATGCTGCAATAGCGAGCAAAATTCTAATGGATTTTAAAATGGCAACAGGCGAAAAGGTTTCGTCATAGTCAACTCCTTGTCTTTGCTTATAACCTTTTGCCACTAACCTAGCCTTGTAGGTAGTCACGTTACCGTCCATGTCAGTCTTTCTCTTAAAGACCCATTTACACCCTATGGGAACTATTCCCTCAGGTGGGTCAACTAAGTTCCAAACTTGGTTGTCTTTCATGGATTCCATTTCAGAATTCATGGCTTCCAGCCATTTCTCTTTGTCATGCCTTAATAGCACTTCCTCATAAGTTCTAGGGTCCTCATCTTCCATGAGATACATGCTTGTGTACCTTTCCGGTTCACGGCGTTCCCTGGTGGATCTTCGAGGTGCTAGTGTGTCTACGGTAGAGGCTGGTGTCACATCTGTGTGTGGCAAGTCCTCTACTTCCATCAACTGACTATTATCCGTAAGTGGTTCTCGAATTTCTTCAAGATCAATTTTACTCCCACTGACCCTATCTAGAATAAACTCTTTCTCCAGAAAGTGGCCGATCCCCGGCAACAAACACCTTTTGTTCCTCGGGATGGAAAATTGGTACCCTTTGGTTTCCCTAGGATATCCCACAAATAGACATTTGTCGACACGGGCTCTAATTTGTCGTGGCATCATCCGCTTCACGTAAGTCGGACAACCCCAAGGTTTTAGATGACCTAGGCTCGGTTTTCTCTTAGTCCATACCTCGTATGGCGTAGAGTCAACCGTCTTTGATGGAACTCGGTTCAGTGTATATGATGCGGTTTCTAGAGCATACCCCCAAAATGATTTTGGAAGAACTGCGTAGCTCATCATGGATCGCACCATGTCTAACAAGGTGCGGTTCCTCCTCTCAGACACGCCATTCATCTGTGGCCTTCCGGGAGGAGTCCATTCAGGTAGAATCCCATTCTCCTTCAAATAATCTTGAAACTCTCCATCTAGGTATTCTCCACCTCGATCGGATCGAAGTGTTTTGATTTCCTTACCTAGTTGTTTCTCCACCTCACTTCTGAATTCCTTGAACTTTTCAAAGGCTTCAGATTTATACTTCATTAAGTATATATAACCATAGCGAGAATGGTCATCAGTGAAGGTGATAAAATAAGAGTATCCTCCTTTGGCTTGAATTGACATTGGGCCACACACATCAGTATGTATGAGCTCAAGCAATTCATTGGATCTTATCCCTTTTCCACTGAAAGGTGACTTTGTCATCCTGCCAAGTAAACAAGCCTCGCATGTGTCAAACGATTCATAATCGAATTGTTCCAACATTCCATCTTTATGGAGCTTGGAAATGCGATTCTTGTTTATATGGCCAAGTCTACAATGCCATAAGTAGGATTCATTCAAGTCATTTGTTTTGGCTTTCTTGTTATTTATATTAAGTACGTCAACATTCATATCTAATATGTAGAGACCATTGCTAAGTATGCCAGTACCATAAAAGATTCCATCACGTGAAAAAGAACAACATTTATTCTCAAACGTAAATGAAAAACCATCAACATCTAATGCGGAAATAGAAATAATGCTCTTTGTAAGAGCAGGAACAAAATAACAGTTGTTGAGTTCTAGTACTAGCCCACTGGGCAATGAAAGAAAATAAACTCCTACGGCCAGTGCAGCAACACTTGCTCCATTTCCAATGCGTAGGTCCACCTCTCCTTTCCTCAGATCTCTAGTTCTTCTTAGTCCCTGCATATTCGTACAAATATGAGAACCACAACCAGTATCTAATACCCAGTGGTTAGACTTAGAAGAAGCAACATTGATCTCAATCATAAATATACCTAAAGTCGAAGCATCAGAATGCTTCTTCTTGGTACTCAAGAAGCCTTTGCAGTTTCTCCTCCAATGTCCGGTCTCACCGCAACGGAAGCAAGCATCCTTGGATTTGTCTTTTGCTATCTTAGGCGTTGGCTTAGGTGCAGCCTTCGCCTTCTTGGACTTCTTTTGGGCTTTTGTCTTGCCCTTGTTGGAAGTGACTAGCAACACTTGCTTTCCCTTCCCCACAGTGCCCTCAGCAATTTTCAACATGTTCAATAACTCCGCAAGGGAGCAATCTATCTTGTTCATGTGATAGTTCATCACAAACTGCGAGAATGAATCAGGTAGAGATTGCAGAATTAAGTCAATACTCAACTCTCGTTCCAACTTGTGGCCCAGCTTCCCAAGCCTCTCTATGTACCCGATCATTTTAAGCACGTGTGACCCCACAGCAGTCCCAGATGCCATCTTACAACTAAACAGGGCCTTCGAGACCTCGTACCTCTCAGTGCGAGACTGAGAAGCATAAAGTTCCTTTAGGTGGACCATGATAGAGTAGGCGTCCATAGACTCATGCTGTTTCTGCAGTTCAGGTGTCATAGAAGCAAGCATGATACATGTAGCATCATTACTGTCAGAACAGTGCTTGTTGTACTTCTCGACAACATCTGCAGCCGAACCTTCAGCGGGCTTTTCCGGTAGGGCCTCGTCCAAGACGTAGCCAATCTTCTCGTGCCTCAAAACGATTTTGAGGTTTCTTTCCCAATCGAAAAAATTTGTCTCGTCAAGCTTGTTTTCGATGATAAAACGAAGGTTCAATTTGTTTGACATTTTCTACAACAGTAAATAAAGATAGAATAAGTAAAAGCTCATGTATAAAAACCCTAAATTTGCACTTAATAAATCTATAAGGTTTTTACTCCCACTAGCCAACTATTCCCTATTGGCTTTCAAGAAAGTAATTCCTTTAGTGGGAAAGATCCCATCGAACTATCCCGACCCCCAACTTTGGCTGATGGGCCGAAAATAATTAAACAGGTGGACAACGATTTGTCGATCGTATCTTATACGATTCTTGTTGTTTGACCAGTCAACTCTTTGACAATATTTCATCTTATGAAAAAATAGCCAAACCCTTGCCTCTAAAATCCAAACGACCCCGCTTTGGCTGGTGGCCGAGAGAATTCTTAGTCGAGTCTTAACCCCAATATTCATGAGATCTCTTTCGATCATATCTCGATAACGACGATATACCCGAGGTAGGTCAACCCCCGCTTTGGCTGGTGAGTTGGGTCCGAACAATGGCTCTTCACCGTCGTTATAATATGGGGAGGCAATTCCGACTTGATTTTTGACGTGGGAATAATTTTTAAATTAATTCACTTAATTAATTTGGTTTAATTATGGTCTCATCTACTTATGTGCATATTACTACGATATCATATAAAGTAAAACATACACAACATTCCGTGCATAAAATAACCGGTATGATCATGGACTTTTCCTAGGTGCGGTTTCGAATACAAACTGACGAAACCGCGGGTCACAAACTAAGGGTATCTGCAACCGCCAATAGGATCTTTATTGCTGTACGCCAATGGGTTCTTTATCTCTCCTTGGTCTTCAACTTCTTGCTCCATTCTTGTTACATAATAAATAATTATACCCGCCGCACACGGGGGGAGCCAACGGGAATGGGATAATTGCAAAAATTAAACTAGGTCACGTTCTTCATAACGGCCTAGGACAATTTTTTCAAAAAAAAAAAAAAAACCAACATAAAGAATACATTCCCATCTATCCTATTGGTCGAGTCCATGATCAATCGGGGTCCATATAATCACATTATATCTACACATCTAATTTATACTATCATATCTTATAAGAAGATTAAGTTTTAATTCTAACTACTCAAGCGTCTTCATTAAATCAAATAATTAAATAACTTTTAATTAATTATATGACTTAATCGATTTATCTATGCACAATAAATATCACGACACGAGAAGTCGAACCCCCATCGAATTTATGGAGGAGTGGGTTCACCGAGAAGCCATCACTCATCCTCGACTTAACGCATCATGATTTGAATCTTGCATCTATCGATTACTACGCAATTATCTAATGCTTATTGCTTAAGCTCGAAGCCTGTCTCTGATACCACTGTAAGGAAATCGATATTCTAACGCAGCGAAATTTAAAATTTTGATTTCCTAAACTAGATCGTTCTTCGAATAATGCAATAAACACGTTAAGGGGGTTGGCAGTTATACCTCAATGATCTTAAAGATCGTCGCTTTGACCGCCAACGGAGAGTAGTTCAATGCGCAAGCCGTCCACGCGTCCGGCCTCTATCGCTTATCCACACGAACTCCTTGCCGGAATCCTTCCTAGGATTGCTATTGAAAAGCTCCGGTTGCTAGACCGGACTTTTCTTCCCTCACAACCTCACAACAAAAGCCCCCTTCTTTTGCACAAGAAAACTAGCTCTAAGAATTTTTCTCTCAAGAATAATGAACTCTTGGAAGAATGGTGTGTCTAAGAGCTTGGCAATCCCTCTTATTTATAAGGGGGAGGGGCGGCCTTGATGCTTGGGGAGGAGGAGAAAGAAAACTTCTTTCCAATAAAATTAAGGAAAGTTAATTAATGTGATTGATCTCTCTTTCCATAATTTATTTTTCTCCAATAACTTTTATTAAATAAATTATGATCTTACCATAAATCTTATTTTCTCAAAATCAATTAATATCACATATTAATTATTATGGTATATTTATTAATTAAATTGCACAATCCAAGTGTGACATGTTCACACCTAAATGGCGCCACATTCTCCATAAAATAACTTATGGAAAATTCTTTTAATTAACATAATTTGTATATATAATTAATATCTTGTATTTTATTTATTCATAATAAATAAATACCACCATATTAATTTACCACTATAACCTTTATAGTCTAGAGATAAACTTTCCTTATTTGGTTATCAACTATAACCGCATTTTAATCCGATTCGAAGTTCATATGTGTGTGACCCGATAGGCTTCCGAATATGTTGTCCGTAGACACAAAGTGCAATTTACTAAAATGCCCTTCATACCTAACGATCACGGGATAGCGTCTAGCAACACACCGTGACCCCCAATCATCGGAAGAGTCAAAAGCAATGACTACTACCTTTCATGTGAAGCAGTTACCGTGTAACTTACAATCCTATCGCTGTAATAATATCCATACAATCGTATCTTGAGTGTCAATACATTGACGATCGTATCTTATAATCTGGATATCACGCTCTCTCGGAATAACACATTTACTCCCACTTTGCAAAGATTCTCGAGAGCTAGACATTCCTTATAAGAAGGCCATTTCGGATATTCGATCCCAATCATAGGATACGCGATTCCCGGACGACCAATCATGTATACTCCGCATGATTCAATATCATACCCAATCACTACCGCATGATCGCCCCGTGGTTAGGAGAAATCTCAATAGTGTCAAAGCATGACAATCCACACCGTGATGCCATGAAGACTCCGGTCAAAAGGATAATTACACAACCGCCACATAGTGTGACACTTAATGTAAGTGGGTCAGTCTAACGTACGCATTCTCTAATACACGTCCACGTACAGTCCAAGTGTCTCTACACTTTGATAGACGAGATCTATCCCTACCTTCTAAAAGATAGAAGACATCCAATACGTGCTAGTCTGATTATACTATCAATGTCCCATTTGATAATACTTAAGACTAGAGACATTTAAGCACCAAACTTGTTATAGTGATTAGAGATCTCATCAACCATAATCACTATCATGGTTTCTCTATCACGAGATTGATACTAGGGACGTTACTATATACATACAACAAATGAAGATAAACAATATATAATAACATAAGTGCTTTTATTAATCATAATAAACTTATTACATGAACTAAATAGACTGTAAATGACCCGACCCGGTCGGATCCGGTCCAACCCGATTGGGTTTAGGACACCTTTCCAACAAGCTCAGGGTCTTCCCAATCGTCACTGATGAGAACTTTCACCTCGTCCTCCAAAGCAAACATGTCAATCATCGGCCCATATGGCAACTGCTCGCGCTCAGATGTGGCGGCAAGCTCGTATATGCGGTTATGCATCAGTAGACTGATTTTGATTGGAGATCCTTGCTCCAGATAGAAAATCGCCCTCTTAGTGATGACAGAGACCGTGTGCTTGGTCGGTAGAAGGTGGGCACAAACAAATCGGTTGACCATCTTCCGGTCCTAAGATAATTCACTCTCTAGGAAGACGGTGGGGGCTCCTATAGGGTTGCGCTTCCATTTCACCCTAAAGTAATCAGCTATCATATTCATCCTCTCTAGATCTTCAACATTGGTCGAGGATGTGTACTCGTCCAGGCCCACTGGTGGGTTGCGAACCCCATAATGTGCATTGATCCGCTCAATCGAAAAATCAACCTTTACTCCACGGACCATCGTAAATGTGGCTCATGGGTTGTGCGAAAGATAAGCATAGAATTCCCGTACCACCGTAGCATTGAACCATGTCGGTGCCTTGGCCATATCCAAAATGTCTTGTACTTGAAGGGCTCGTGACAAAATCGAGCCGCGATCGTCCAATTCTACTCCTTGTTCTCAGGCAACCGGTCTTCCGTTCCAATGCCCTCGGAACGATTCAAAGATCTCTAACGAGTTAAACTGATCAACCCATCTATCAAGGGGTTAGCATCTCCATAAAAAAACTGGTGACCACTTGGATGAGGGGTTGTTCTGCTACGTTTAGGACCCATTCTGAATGAAAACACAGACTGATGTTGAAGCTGAATCTGAAAAAGGTACCCTCGGTAAACCGGAGGTAAGCCTCGAGTTACCGGCCTAATTTTTCTAGGTTTCTTTCTGGGACTGCGCTTTTGATACTGGAAGATGAAGAACTGCATCACTCCACTATTGTAGCAGCACTTTTCATCAACAGGGATGGAGAAATTGACATGGTTGGTGTTTTGGGTTGATAAAATGAAAGAAAAATGTTTGGTTTTGGTGGATATATGGTGGTGATAGTGGTGGTGATGATGGCTGAATTTTGTAGAAGAAGAAGAAATGGAAGAAGTGTGGTGATTTGAGATGATGATAGTAGACGAGAATGATGATAATGGTGGTGAATAGGTGGTTTAAATAGGAGAAATGATGGAAGGTGGAAGGATTTGGTGGGATAGTGGGTTGAGGAGTAATTAGGGTGATGGATTTGAGGGGGTGATTGATGGGATTGAGGTGGAGTTATGGTGGAGTGTGGGAAAGGATGAAAAGGTAAAAATTAGGGAAAATGGGACGGTTTTTATTAACTGGTGGTGTCTGATGAAACGTGTGTCCTCCACGTATCTCTAAAAATTCTGGTTTTCAATCTGACACTCAGAAATTTAAAAATCCTGGCTCGGTAAACCGGAGGTAACCCTCGGTTTACCGGGGCTTCTTTTCCCCAGATTTCTCTGTACTCCTTCACTGCACACTTTAATTAATCTCACGTCCTGCTTAATCCTGACCTTAAATTGAATAGTCTCTTACTCCTTTTGTTGCTATCTCCGACTCAATCTTAACCTACTTCACTAAATCCACAATGAATTAAAAAAACCTTTCCAACAACCATCGGTTTCAAGCCTAAGGGTGCGGTAGGATGAAAAAAAAGCTCGTCCCTTCATCCAGCTACTTTTATTCATTCCTAATCTACCTAAGGGTTTAAGAGAATAGTTATGAGTTTAAAGTCGTCAGCTCGACTTACCTTCGGACTTTCAATCAATCAAAAGTCTGGTTGACTTTTCCTCTTTTTCTTCAGTAGATTTTTTCTTGGACTTCTTTTACTTGGCCCAACATACTTCTTTTGGTCCAGATCCGTTCTCCAATGCTCCAGATTCAGTACATCCTATAAAACACACAAAACGAGGCAAAACAGTTCCAAATCTTTAGGAAAACAACGTAGATGTAGAATTACGATCATAGGAACATGCACATAGCATTTAACACATATTCCACACAATAATGAGCCTATCTATCTTCTCTTGAGCAGAATTCAGGGTGGATAAGGGTATAATTAATGGTACCATTTAAGGCGTTATCAAGGGACATGATAACGACCCTCCAAGCATGTTGAGATGGAAATGTTCGAACGGCAGGGTGTATTCCGATAAACTGGCCTCCAAAGAGTTTGCTGTATGGGTAAGTATCATATTATCATTTTTATCAATCCATATTTTAAACATATTGTATCTAAAACCATGTTTTTTTTCCTGTATTCAGGTAGGAATGCCCGATGATGTTTTGAGAACCGCAGAAGATAAGGAGTATGTAATTTCACTAGGGTTTCCGGTGGCGGATGTTACTGCTTTACCTCATCAATTACCGGTCCTTCCTGTCAGAAACACACCAGCCCGTGCCTCTAGTCATGCCAACGCGTGAGCGTCCCGAAATTTATGAAGAGGACGCTTGACGTAGCCAGTCGCGGCGTATAGATTATGCGTCTACATCCGCAAACCTGCAAGGCGATGGCACTATACATATTGTTGACGGTGTGCAGTTGGAAGCACTGAGGCCAATAATTACTCAAATCATTCAACAAGAGCTGGAAAAAACTAACTCCGAGTTAAGTGTTGCGAAGACTGAGTTAGAAAAAACCAACTCCGAGTTAAGAGATGCAAAGACCAAGTTACAAAACACTAATTCCGAGTTAGGAGATGCGAAGGCTCGATTAAGTGAAACGATGTCTGGGTAAGCTCTAGTTAATGCTGAAGTGGGACGCATGAGAGGTGAACATGAAAATATGAAGGCTGAATTGGGATATTTTAAAGGTGAACATGCAAAATTTGTCAAATGGTTAGCAAACTGGATCAATAGACATGTATGAATTATCTTGCACATACGAATTTGACAGTCGTATTTATATTGTTAACACATGAATTTGAATTATCAATAGACTGGTAATCCGTCATCATAGTCACAGGCTGGCACACAGCCACGAGTCTCTCAGGGTGTTGAGTCAATTCCACAAGGCAGCCACGAGACTGATACACCTCGAGGCCACGATACAGAACCTGCTCAGAATCAGGTATGAATGAGCTTGTAAACATGAACTTCATTGAGTTTTTTTGTTACCCTAAATTTAAATTCATATCATTCCGTTTAATTTTCAGGCGACTCTTAGTAATGTTGAGTAGTCATCACCGTCCCGGAGTGGGACACATACATGATGCTTTCGGACCGAGGCTGAGCCAATCACACCCACACCTCTTGGCCCAGGCGCAATGAGTGATGGCATGTCATTGTCGTGTGGTGAACGAGAACCGCCTGGTCAAGAATTTGATCTTGGTAGCTATCCTGAGACTGGTCGGTTAAGTGAAGTGAATGTTGATGTGAATCCGGAGATCCAAAGCACGGGCACTTACACTCCTTTAGGCCAACAAGAAATGCCAGGTATAAGGAGGGGGTGGAAGGGGAGATAATAGACCTATGGAAAGAGAGGCAAGGCATACAAGGATGTGATCGACTGCACAACATTCTTCATTGTTGAGAAATGAAGGCGGCATGTGGGAAATTCCTAAGAAATTAACACAGCTACAAGAATCAATGGATACTCCGAGTAGGAAGGTTGACAGCGACAAGCTTAAAGATTTTGAAGTTTGGGTCGCTAACGAGATGGTAATATATGAAAAGATTGAGAAGGCGAAAGAAAAAGCGAAGCAACGGGGGGAACCGGTGCCCAAAGATTTGCCTAAACTAGCGACTAAATCAATACCATTTGGAATCGATGTTGTTGGAGTCACGCCTCTCGAGTACCCAACTGATGTTTCATTTTGGTATATATTGAGGACCCTACTGAAATCACTGTTGACAGATGTAAGCGACTATAATTTTACATATTGTTTTTTCATACCTTATTGTTAGTATGCAAATCGTTTATGACTAATTCATACATTTTCACGTGTAGCATGTCGATGCCTTTATAGATATATTGAAGCGTCGTATGTTGTTACGTCCGGATTACTATAAAAAGAAAATGGAGGTGGCTTATACCGCTTGCACTCAAATATTTTTGCATGTTATAGTTGAATAGATACAGAATCCGAGTTGTACTGCGACGATGCCCGATGGTCTAAAGGATCTTACCAGTCTTGGACACCACAAACGACGGTACTTTTACCATGGCATATTGCCAGTGCAGATCATTATTTTCTCTTGGAAATTGACATAGATAACAACGATCGATTGTCTCTACGGAACTGGCAACGAAGACATTGTTGCTGACATTATAAGACACTTGGAAAGGTTTCTACCGATGTTGTTGTCTGCGAACCCTGAATGTCGTAACCACCCAATGGTGAAAAAGGCCAACACATCTTCATTTCAAGTAAAAAGGACGGACCAAGAGTACGTTCCACATGCCAGTCAGGTAGGTTAACGTTGCGATTAATTAAACATTTCACTATTTTTATCCTTTTACTATATACATATATTTAAGTACTATTGTGTATTTTGTCATGCAGTGGCGATTGCGGGGTGTACATGTTGAAGCACATCGAGTTCTCTGTGATGATCTTCAGAAACTTGGAAGACGTAGTCCCTGAGCAGATTGAGGAGTTTAGGAAGAAAATGTGTGCTGATTTATTTTATCAGAATTTATAAGCACTTGGTATTTTGGCACAGTTGGTGTGAATCTTCCGTTTCTTGTTCCGTCGTCTTCTCGATCCACTTATTGTATTTTACTTTCATTACTGTTTTATTTTTCAATTTGTTGTTTCTAATTATTTCATTAACTCGGACCCGATTTAACAAAACGAAACGAAAGCAGTAAAAAGAAAGAGTAAAAGCAAACATATTTTGTCATAACTCATCACCACAAATACATTTGTTTATTTGCTTCCATCTCAATGTCTAACTGTATAGATTGAAAATACCTGCCACTTACTCAATTACCGAGTACTGTAGTTTCTTGTCTAGTCTGGTCTCTATCCTCTAGTATCTAGCTATGTCTACTCCGACAACAGAAGAATTGATACATATCCAAGACATGACCCTGACTTGGAATTTAAATCTACATGCATTCAAATGGAATCGTTGAAATTTAAACAAATTCATTGCAATTTAAACGAAATCGTTGCACTTGTATACAAACTCGTTGAAATTTAAACGAAATCATTGCACTTTTATACAAACTCGTTGAAATTTAAATCTACATGAATTCACGGGATTGCATTTTTACACACTTGATTGATTGAAAAAAAGACTTGTCACTGACTCAATTACCGAGTATTGAATTCACGAGTATTGCAGTTTCTTGTCTAGTGTGGTCTCTATTAGTCTCTACCTATGTATTGTCCGTCAACAAAAGCATTGATACATATCCAAGACATGACCCTGACTTGGAATTTAAATCTACATGCATTCAAACGGAATCATTGAAATTTAAACGAAATCGTTGCACTTGTATACAAACTCGTTGAAATTTAAATGAAATCGTTGCACTTTTATACAGACTCGTTGAAATTTAAATCTACATGAATTCACGGGATTTCACTTTTACACACTTGATTGATTGAAAAGACCTGCCACTGACTCAATTACCGAGTAATGAATTCACGAGTACTGCAATTTCTTGTCTAGTCTGGTCTATCCTCTAGTCTCTAGCTATGTCTAGTCCGTCAACAAAAGCATTGATACATATCCAAGACATGACCCCGACTTGGAATTTAAATCAACTTGCATTCAAACGAAATCGTTGAAATTTAAAAGAAATCGTTGCAATTTTATACAGACTCGTTGAAATTTAAATCTACATGCATTCAAACGAAATCGTTGAAATTTAAACCAAATCATTGCAATTTAAACGAAATTTGCAGATATTGCTTTATGTTTTGACATTGACTACACTTTGATTTCACTTTTTCAAAAATTTCTTCATCACCATGACAATTTAACAGGAACATTGATGACAAGACCTGACCATGACCTCTTACGTCGATAACTCCATATATACTATGGACCTTTACACTGCCTATGTATAACCCTCACTTTTACTCCTCCTTAATCACAATGACTGACTCGAATTCCTCTCCTACGAGCATCATTCAGTCTTTTAATCCTGAGTTTGATTATCCCCTGGAATGGCATCCTTATCGTCCTGTGACACAGTACGGTATACATCACTTTTACGACGAGGAGACACTGTTAACTCGGTTCACTACAAACGATGAGCATGCAAATTGGAGTTGGTTATTTCAAGATAGGGCTGTTGTCAGAGAGAAGAGTATTATATGGGAGAGTCTACCTACCAGGATGTCGGCGCTCCTACGTTGATTGTCATTGGAGCGTCTCACAACTAGACCAGTACCGGCATCGACTATGAATCGTTCAATTGTTCGTGAATTCTACACACTAGTCAAGTCAAAAATGAATGCGTCGCACGATATCATACCAGCATCAGGGGTGTACAAATTACGTGGAGTAGATGTCTCATTTACTTCGGAATGGATCAATCGCTACTATTGTGTACCTGGAGTCGAAGCATCCAATCTCCCATACAACAGGCCTTACAACATTGAGGCAATGAAACGTCTGAGTGGGAGGTGTCAATGGCCTAATGAATGGCTGCGTGTTATGTTCGAATGGATTGCTAGTAGCATCTATGGTACTGTACGCACTGTTGAACTGAGCAATGATCTGAAAGCTTTTTTGTACACAGTTTTGAATCATGAAGTTGATTTTGGACGTGACATCGTTGACAGGATTCGTAAACTATTTCTTAGCTTACTTGGTGATGGTTATCTATATTATCCATTTATTATCACGACTCTCACAATAGATTTTCACATACAGGAGTATGACAATGACGACATTGATCAGGAAACCTCCCATGTCATCTTCAGTGACCACCCATGGTTTGTTTAAGTATTTTATCGTATTTATTGTTTCCTTTTACAAATTTGTGTGTCAGGTCATTGATGAGGAAAAAATTCACCCTGATTATGATAACAATTTACCCCACTTATGATACCATTTTGAGCACTTTTATATCAAATCAAGTCATTAATTCCTAAGTTTCATCTAAATGTATAAATAGTAGTTATCATGTAAAATATCGTGTTTTTACTAGGTTTTGTACCGGTTTAGTAACCGGAGTGTCGTGTCGGATTTACGCTTGGTATTTTGGTGATTTATTGCAGGATTTTAGGTTGATCGAGATACCGAGTGACGACATGTTTTGAGCCCTAAAAGATGGATTTCGAGGGGTAGAAGAAGATGTCATAAGCTTACGAGTTCAAACAGGATCAATTGTCCTTCTACCGTAACATATCTTCGACGGATATTTGACCAAACTTAAGGGCATTTCAAATTACGTCAATCAGAGTTTTACAACTCAAGTTATGGCCGTTTTACCGAATATCTGTGAAGAAGATATTTTGTTTTTCCGGTCTAGGCCGGAATAAGCCGGCCCGCGCCGGAATAATCATCATTACAGCACGTGGGTCTGACACAGAAGAAATCTGATTCCCTTACCCGGCCCGCGCCGGGAAAAGGCCGGCCCGCGCCGGTCCGCCACCCCTATAAATACTCACCTCGATCCAATTGTTTCGTATGTCCCAAAATATATATATATATATATATATATATATATATATATATATATTTATATATATATATATATATATATATATATATATATATATATATATATATATATCATAAAAGAAATAAAAAGAAAAAGGCTATATATATATATATATATATATATATATATATATATATATATATATATATATATATATATATATATATATATCTAGTTATATAGTTGTAATAATTCGAATAGTTTCGTTATAATATCGTTTTCCTTTTGTTCTTTCTTGTTTCGTTTCTTTCATTATCTATATCTATCTATATACTTATGTACTTACATATATATTAGTATATATATATATATATATATATATATATATATATATATATATATATATATATCTATATATGAATATCTATATATATGCTTATGTATTTATACATATATATATATATATATATATATATATATATATATATATATATATATATATATATATATATATATATATATATGAGTAGCTAATCTCGTTTCATAGCCGAATTATGTGAAAACGGGTGAAATCAACCCTTGGGAAATGAGATGGAGTTGTGTAGTGCTTAATTAAACGTTCGTATGATAAACTCATGTTCTAAAACTTGTTTTGATCATTTACATAGCTTTGAATGAGATTGACAACCTTGTTCACTGCTATGAGATGTGGAAACAGGTATTAGAATCACTAAAACATAGCATTAATAGTTAGATTGACAACCTAAGTGACACGTTAGGACTATGCTTATTTGAGGTTTTCAGCAGCTTTTTATTCTGGTCAACCATGTTAGGCAAGTTAGCTTTCTAAAGGGAAAGTTAATAAACCTAGTATGGGGGTTAAGTGAGAGTTGTTCAGACCTTAACGCAAGAATAAAGAGTTGACACCCGTGAATGTCATATAAATTGAATCAGTTAAAACACACTCCTTGTCAAGTTTTTCCTATGGGGTAAAAGTAACATGTTGGATCATAGTTTGGCTATGCTTTTTAATCACCTAGATAAACTCGTTAGAATAATATTTACTTTCTGCATTAGTGTAATATCTCCACCACAACTTTGATCGCCTAGACTAAGACACACGTTCGCTTTGGTACTCACAACCACATTTCTCTTGCGATCGACCTCGTACTCCTGTAGCTATCCTAACAATCTGACCCGGTACTCTGCTGGTTAGAGAGTTGGTTTACCCACAGTTACGAGTCTTTATAAATTGTATTTTTGAGTGGGTAGATTTTAAGCTCATCAAAAAAATTGGCGCCGTTGCCGGGGACATGTGTGATATTGTTGTGATATCTTGTAAGTGAACCGAAGGCTTGGGCCTAGGTTTTTATTTTCTTCGTTTTATTTAGATTTCGTGTGTGTGTGTGTAAAAAAAAGAAGAAAAAAAAGAAAAATTTTATTGTTTTCTTGTTGTTTTCTGAAGATCTTGCAGATTGAGCTTAAATGGATGGATTTTTCAATCAATACTACTCACCTGAACAACAATACTCCTACCTACCTTAGGCATCTGCACAATGTTATCAACAACAGTTCGTGCCTCAACCTCAGTATCAACAGCAGAATAACCTGTTAGGTGTAGTGCCCGAAAGACAATTTGTGTAATTATTTTTAATGGATGACAGAATTTATCTCACCTTATTACTTGCTTTGTGCTTGTAAGTAATACATTGCTGCAAACCCTAAGTATATCAGTATGTAACCGCTTAACTCAGTGCATGGCATGCACGTGAGGATTGAGTTAGTGGTGATAACCTTAAACTGTTAGTCCGTGGTGAACTTAATCAGAGTTTAGGGTCTCTTGATTAAAACACCAATAATGCGCCCAGAACACCTTAGGGTGTGATAGTCTTATCCGGACCGTCGGTAGAGGGTACCTACGTGGGGCATTTATATATGATGGCATTCATATAGGATCGGACCGATTTAATCGAATTTCTCGGTATAATTCCGTAATCGAGGAATCTTATTAAATCATTAGATGATCATATATGGATCAACCTTAATCCGGAGTTGATCACAGGGTGCTGCTTGTCCCGGGGTAGTGTTTGATGTGTTAGTTACGGTTCACTTAAATAATGTGTTCCAAGCCACTTCTCATTGGCACTATCTCCAGATGAGTGAGTAGTTTTTGATTTTCACAGACATGGAATCCATTCCTTCCTGCGGGAAGTAGAGAGACAGTTCCCTTATTTGTTAGCCCTAAGAAAGTGATCGATCGGCCGAGTTCATATTTAGACTAATTAGCTACTAGTCAGATATGTGAACTAATTGATCACTAGGAGGTTGATGGTAAATAAGGATAAGATATTCTGAGTCGGGTTCACGGAGACTTCCCACTCGGAATGGACGATCTATGGAGGGTTAATCCGTATGTAGTGATTATATCAATGGACGCTTATTCACTCTATGGGTTGAGTATAAGTATACATCTATAATCGGTAGAGTTCAGTTTCGGGTTTATGGTGACGTAATCCCGGAATTAATAATTAATGTGCTTATTCTGTTCGATGAATAATTAATTATTGGAGCTACTGGTTATAGGTCCATGGTCCCCGATGTGGCTTCTGTAATTCGGACAAATAATCTTGTTATTTGGGCCTCAGTGATAATTAATTGGCTGGGCTAATTAATTGATATGCTTGGATATTATTTAGCTGGGCTAGATAATATTATACACATAAAAGACATTTTATGTGGGCTTAATTAACCTAAAAGTGGCGCCTCCTCCTTTATTAATTATCACAAGAATTATTTTTTGTGATGTGGAAAATAAAAGATATTCTTGTTATATGATTGGTTGGATGACTTGTTATTTGATTTCCTATTGGTCAATACATGTCACAATTAGTCATTAAGGAAAATATCTTTTTATTTTGTTTAATTAATTATTTATTTAATTAATTAAAACTTGGAGGCCAAGGATTTACTCTCCTATAAAAGGAGAGTTATTCCAAGGGTAATTTACAAGTGTGAATTTCGACTACCACCACTAAAAGGAGAGAAATAATTAGTTTTCTCATCTAGGGTTTTGTAGAAGAAAAACTCTAAGTTTTTCTTGAGTGTTGCATATCAAGGAGGCTTGAGTATCAAGAAGGGTGTCCACCAACCGCCGTTTGGAGAACACATCGGAAGATCAAGGCATCTCTCCCGATATTGGTAACTTAATTTTAACCCCCTTGTAGTTTATTTAAGTCCTTTATTTATGTATTGTACCGTGTAAATCGTGATCCGTCCGCTGCGTATAGATCTAACTCGTTTAGATCTAAGAACCTGCATCCTTCATGTGGTAGAAGAGCCAAGTTCCACGATTTACATAGTATAATCATAATTAAACGATTTAAAGGAGTGTAATTGCATGTAGGTAAATTTAATTTATTGTTCTATGCATTGTTTATGATTGGTTGTCATGGTTGAAGAGATGGATTGGGGGTTGGCACTGTTTACCCGTTAGATCTATTGTAAACTCATATGAACAATGAAAATTCGTTCATATGCGTATAGGAAATTATGTAATTTATTGGTTATTGCAATTTTAATTTCCAGAAAGTAGATCGGTTTAGTAGCTGTTTAGTGTTTTCGTTTTTCCCGTTAATCGAGCCGTTAAAAAGAAGATCCCTCCCGTCAGAATCAAGATTGGAAGTTGATGAACAATCCCACAAAATTTGGCGTCGATCAGAGTCTGTTTGGATTTCCGTTCGTTGCTGCAAAGAAGCTGCTGTAACAGAAAAACGCAGGATTCACAGAAACCCTACCTGCGACTTACTCGAATTTATGGGAGAGTTTCGACCGTTGAAACGGAAATCCAACCGGTCAGATTGATAAATATGGAGTTTTGGACGTGGAATAAAAATTTCAGGTCGATCGGGTTTCAACTCGATTCCCGATCGGCAGCGGGAAGTCATTTATGCGCTGCTGTAAAAGTCAGATTCAGCAGCAAGTTGGGCGGCTCACTGGAGAATATTGACAAGTCAAAGCTCCGATCCAACCGTCCATCTTGAAGTCCGAAGAATGAAGATCAGATCTGGAAAGTTTCGTCCCGATCCGAGTTCGTTTGATATGCCAATCGTCAAAGATTCTAAACAGATGCAGATTAGGGTTTTATTTTATTTTCGAATAGATTAGTTACGGGGGTGTCAACGGTCCATCTCGGTGTTTATTTTCCGCACTAGTATACATGTGTAGATTGTATGAATAGAACCGGAAAATTGCCATGACATGCATCATATCATGAATTCCACTCCATATGCATACATGTAGAAATTAATTCGAGGAATTAGTTAGGCATGTATAAAACACGCAATTAGTTTTAATTAATTGTTTGATATTGATTAGAAACTAATTAGGGTAAAAAAAACCGAGGAACACGGGTTTTTTCAATCGTCGAGGTTGGGTGATGGATTCTCGGTGAATCCCACTCTGCGAAAGCATAAGGAGTAAAATCCCGAAACCTCGTGGTTAAGGTGTTGGATTCTCGGTGAATTCCACCTTACACTAGACGAGATTACGTTTTTGTTCCGTAGTGTCTACGAGAAAGTTTGGTGTTTAAGGATTGGATAATCACGGGCAAACGGGTTCGAAAGTGGTTTAACCACGGTTGGGTGGTCAACGGTAGCTACGGCTCAATCGACTTCACCCTCCACGTGTGGCGTTTGCACGGGGGTCCGGCAATGCGAGCCATCCGAAGAGCCACTACGGCTCAACGGAGCTCTCCTAGCCTTGACCCGTCCGACGGTCACATATGTTCTAACGAATAGGTCGGGTGGGCTAGCCCACATAACCGACAACATTCGGGCCTATGATTTATTGTTCCTTAATGTAACATCAAGTCCAAAAACGTGATCAGTAAACCCACCACTTTTTCAAAATATTGAGTGGGAGCGGGAGAGGCGACAGCCGACCCCACGGCCTCTACTGTTGACACAAGCAACGTGAGAGAATGGTGACGCCTCGTGCCGGCTTTGATTTCGGCCCCTAAGGAAGGCCTTCACCGCTATCAAAATTCAAGGCTTGGTCTCCGAAAGGATAGAATTTTGGGTACTCGCCGGGTCACTGACCGACCCTAAGGCGGCATACTCGGGGTCTACCTAAAAATCTGAGACAGTACGTCACACTCATAAAGGGTATTTTTGGTAGTACCTTGGCTGAAAAAGGAAAGGTGATTGACGATCACAAATGAGATGTTCGATTCTCAATCTGATCGTCAATATTAATCGAAACCTCTTTGACCTACCCTAAGGCGGCACTGAGGCATTAGATTAAATCCTTGGAACGGTAGGATAGACCATAAGTAATTAGTTTATGTTCCTAAAATTTTAGTAGTCTATGATTCGGATTTATTTTCTGTCAGTTTTATTTACAACTATTTATATATCTCTCTAGGGTACTAGGCTTTGCTAGTGTATGTAAAATTGACTAGTAACGACTTCGTTAAAAGTGGTAAGTAACTAGAACGTTGTATTTATTAATCTCACATGCGATTAATTTTTCGGAAGAGATATATCTCTTGAGCCTTCAAAACTTAAGTGACGTAAATAAGTATGTCACTTCTTTGTCAATCGTGCGAACGAGAGACAACCGTAGTTAGTTTGAAAGGTGATTGGGACGATAAAATTCTTCCAGTGAATTTTAATTGTGTAGTGTCTACACGAGAAATTTTCTAATAGAAAAATTAGAGAATCATAAATTAAAGTGTCGCTAGTTAGACGGTATTTGGAACCGATAAACTAGTGGGAGCTTTTGTCTTATGTTTTTCTAATTTAGAAAATTAGTCCCACTGGGTAACGCTTTCATTAGACATCCCACAGTTCACGAGTAGTGTCTACTCAATTGAATTGCTAGTTCAAGACTATTTCCTTAAAGGAAAGTTGAGAATGGGAAAGAATGTCTGTAAGTGTTAATCATCTTAACTAAAGTTTTAAGGCTAAACCGAAACATTAATTAAAGAAAGTATAGGATAAGGAAAGTAATTCCGGATCACTAACCAATGAATCCTTAGCGACTTTCTTAACCGAGTAACTTGACTCGGTAGCTTAGTTCTTTGGAAGAACAAGGAAGCCGTGTGCATTAACGATTAATAGAGTAACAACGGGCGTAATTTCGGCTACAATAGTGGGAGTGATATAATGAAATGAATTTCGGATTCTATCCTTGAATATCACGAGAAAAATTTATTTTTACGTTTACGGATTCGTTGAAACAAATGGATTCACTTTCAACTCGATATATTGTTGCCTCATAGAAAGTGAATATGACATTTGTAGTACGAATCCAAGACTCGGACTTTTGTTTGATAAAGTCAGAACCACTAAGAAAAGCTGAATAAGTATAACATATCTAAAACTAATAAAGGTAAAAGGTTTCCGTATTAAGATAAGCGACCTTTCAATATCTGTTAATTAGTGCATATATGATGGAAGGTCAAGTTAAATTACTAACTCGATGCCTAAATAACCACTAGCAAGTGAACTAGGTTCAATCGCAGTATAGCTAGATAGAGTCGAGGTCGATCCCACAGAGAATCAATTTGTGGATCCTACTTAAATAGTCAACTAGTTACCTCGTTGAACAAATACGGTCTATGACCAACATAAAGTACGAGGAAAGAAAAACACACTCAAATATATAAACAACATGTAAACACATAACGTAATCAACGCGCCCAATTATAACCATAATTATTTGGATCTAGATAATTTATATGACAACAAAACTCATCTACTATTAATCCGTTCATATCCCTTTATATTGGCTACGGGAGTCATCCTCTACAACTTGATGTAGCACCGGTAGGTCACTATATCACCGTGGTATTGTTACGTGACTTCGCCTTTTGGTGCCTCCATCTCATATAACTCACACGCTTACTACTCTAAGGATGCCGATATTAACCGTACACCTCGTCCAGGCAACATTCCTTTGGTTAGGCGTACTTCTGAGACGATCACTCAAACTCTCGTCCAACTAACAATTACCAAGTTATAGTCTCATGCTAGTTTACGATCTACGTGTATCAAGGTGCGCGCAATTCCCTAATATAAACCTACCTAGATAACGCGAAAGTCCGAAGATCAATTCATAAGCCTACCTAAGAGTTTTATACCGGTATTTCCTTTTTACACGTTTTAATTAAATCAAGTGAGTGACGTAGCCATAGCCATACCTACCGAGATAACGATTCAATTAAGCTAACCTAATCATAAAGACGTGACTGATTAACAGATGAAAACAGGTTTGCTAACTCTCGGTTGACCGAATAGGTGCTCTTGGTCGACCGAGTGACACCTCTCGGTCACCCGAGAGTCTAACTCCCCAGATTTACATCCCCGAACATATTTCTCAGCGTTTCATATACAAATCGGATTATATAGCGAATTATCGGGACATCATATAAACTAATCTAAATACACGTAAATTAAACACACGGATTCATCCGTAGATGTTAGGTAGAGGACGTAGGGTTTGGGATCCTTATAGACAAGGTATCACCGCTTGCCCTAACGTCATATCCTAGATCTACATCATCTAGATATGAATACCTACTCAAATAATCAAAGCATAATTGGGAAATTGATTACTAAAAAGAAAACAAGAAGATAAACTAGGGCTTACATGTTTGCAACCCTTGCAACCTCCACAAGCCTAAAGAATCCTTATGTGTTTATTTGTAAGTATGAAATAATGTTGATGAATGCATATTAAAAAATACAAAGGACTTGTGTTTATATAGAGCCTCAGCCGTCATAGACAACCGACTTAAAAATGCCGACATTCGAACCCTAACCGACTCAATTAATGTGCCGAACTTCCTTTGGACTATAGGCCCACTCGGTCGACCGAATGCATGGGCTCGGTCGACCGAGCCTTACATGCTCCCGGCTTTCTCCTCTTTTCTATCTTGGGCCTCCCGAACTTGTCCGTGATCCATCAAAGCTTTTCCGAAGTCCACCCATGTGCTCCCAAATGAGTTACTACAAATATAACGTGAAATACGATCGTAGTATCAAATAATATAATAAAACCTCTTAATACATAATAATGAATCGTAACTCTCGACATATGTGAATTAAGCGTATTACGACTTATTATTACTCTAATATAGCTCCTTTAAACTAGAATCGGGGATAAAGGTCATAGAATAATGGGCACAAAATGACCGTTATCAATATATCCTAGAGATAAGACCTGACGACTGGCTAAGGGTGATTCCTATCTCCCAGTCTAGGAACACTATCTCAAAGGAACAATGACTAAGTTTCCTTTCAATCGGGAAAGGGTAATAGATTTGAAGGGGTAACATAGCTTGTTCACCATGACCTTCGGGGTCTAGTGAGAGATACAAGCTAGTGGGAGTTTTTGAGTGGTGACATTTTGTCTGATAACTACTCGAAACGTGATTTAGTTTATCAAAAGAATACGAGGAGGAGTATCTGATTTTAGCAGAGAATAGAGTATTCCATGCTCATTAATAGGCTATAGCATAGTCTTGGGACTGATGCTCGGCACCGCCTCCTAGTGGAATGTTTCTCACCGAGGAAGAAACCATAGACTTGCACGATATAGTTATTAATGTGCTACAATACACTGTTAAACTCGATTAAGATAATTGGTTGCAAAATAACGGTTAACATTATTATGTAATCCGAGAAGTCTACCTAGAAGATGCCAGTGAATTTATGGATAATTAGTGAATTCGGTTCACACCACTTCCATAAATGTAGGCATTTAGCGTTTAATGCTTGAAGGTAGGACTGGAGATTTTGCGCATACGTTCAGATTGTGACTGTTCGTGAAATATCTTAATGAGACGAGTGAAGGTTGATTATAAGATTCTTGAGATCAGAAAGTGACAGTTGAACTGTCACAAGCCTTCTGATAGAATCTATAAGTAACAACCTTAAACCTTGGAGTACGGTTACCCAAAGGAAGTTACTATCTGATTTAATCGGACCACGTCCAACATCGGTTGTTGGTGATTACAACGATAAATACTACTAGATCGGGATGTCAATCCACCACGCGGTGGGAGTATGGTTTAACCATTGACCCATTGTGGTTTTGTGGACTTTACGGTCTGTTTGGGGTGATTGATAACCTATGGCTCTTAGTGGGGCTGTATAGGATTCGATCATAGAGGTTGGTTTGACGACCTTAACCACGTAAATGGAGTTTTTGTACTCCAGTTCTGTTCGACCTCTTGTAGAACCACCTGAGTGTCTTAGGCCCAGTGGGAGCAATTGGATCTACATAGAAAAGAGTCGAATGAATAGGAAAGTTTAAAATTTCAGTGCAAAGTTGAGTGGTATAGGGGTGATTCCCTGACAAGTAGAGAGTTAACTAGACCTTGAACTCTCTCACCACTCAGTCTTGCTAGATTTCGTTAGAAAGCAGAAAATAGGGGTGATTCCCTGAGACTTTATTGCCGAACAACGGAATCTGAATTCATTCGGAACAGAAGGGTTTAAGCTGAGAATGAATAACGGATTCGTTACAAAGCAGAAGATAGGGGTGATTCCCTAATACCTTTTTTGCGAGACTAACGATATCTTAATTTATTCAGAAAGAACCATTGGTAGGAAGCCTGCCATGGCTTATATCCTTTGTGGATTTAAGAGAACCTCTCGGTCATTTAAAAGTCACATGTTTTAAAATATGTGGACTTGACCAAAATATTGATAAGTTTTTTCGTAGACTGGATATCAATATTGGTAAAGTAGTAGCATTAGTGTTCATAAATGATAACACTAAAACGGTTGGAAACAACATGGGTGTGCTATCTGAAGTCGGAAACTGACACGCCAAGATTCTCTGGATGAGAGAATTGGACTATATTCTAAGAATTTGATTCGGTCAAATTCACGAGAATGAGTCATTGGCTATCCCACCTATCTTATTGAATAAGATGATTATGCATATACGGTTGCAGCATTCAATGAGAGTAGTCCTACCTTACCTCTCAGGAATGATTCTCTAAATCTCCGGATAAAGAGAAAATGGGATAGAGTCTCTCTTGGATAACGGCAAGTCAGGTTATCAAAATTCAATAGTAGTCGAATCTCGGATTCGTGCATTGAAAAGCATTTTAGTACGTCCTCAAGTATCTTTAAGAACGAGGAATAATATGCTTGTATATTCAGGTGCAAACTTGAATATGGTTGACTACACTGATTCTGACTTGTAGTCAGATTAAGGATGATCATTAAGTTGATCTCGGGCTAAGTGTTTACTCATAGTGCCTAGAATTTCCTTTTATGGTCTGGAAGTAATTCCAGGTCTGATAAGCCGATATCACTTCATCGTGAAAACAGTGAAGAGATAGCTTAGAAGGATCTTCTCAGTCATAAGGAGTCAAAAGCATATTGAGAGAGAGTACCGCCTGATTGGAAGGACCGGCTACGTTTCAATCCTAAAGATCGTCTCGAGTCGACAACCTAGCTAATCAGTGTACCAAGTCGAGTGCTTGGAGGGTATGGTTGATGGATATGTCTCATATGCTTTTAGAGCAAGTGGGAGAGTGTTGTGAATAAGATAGGGTGTGCTCTAAAAACAATCGTTGCTTGTCATTTCGTGCAAGTGGGAGATTGTTAGGTGTAGTGCCCGAAAGACAATTTGTGTAATTGTTTTTAATGGATGACAGAATTTATCTCACCTTATTACTTGCTTTGTGCTTGTAAGTAATACATTGCGCAAACCCTAAGTATATCGGTATGTAACCGCTTAACTCGGTGCATGGCATGCACGTGAGGATTGAGTTAGTGGTGATATACTTAAATCGTTAGTCCGTGGTGAACTTAATCGAGTTTAGGGTCTCTTGATTAAAACACCAATAATGCGCCCGAACACCTTAGGGTGTGATAGTCTTATCCGGACTGTCGGTAGAGGGTACCTACGTGGGGCATTTATATATGATGGCATTCATATAGGATCGGACCGATTTAATCGAATTTCTCGGTATAATTCCGTAATCGAGGAATCTTATTAAATCATTAGATGATCATATATGGATCAACCTTAATCCGGAGTTGATCACGGGGTCTTTGCTTGTCCCGGGGTAGTGTTTGATGTGTTAGTTACGGTTCACTTAAATAATGTGTTCCAAGCCACTTCTCATTGGCACTATCTCCGGATGAGTGAGTAGTTCGATTTTCACGGACATGGAATCCATTCCTTCCCCGGGGGAAGTAGAGAGACAGATCCCTTATTTGTTAGCCCTAAGAAAGTGATCGATCGGCCGAGTTCATATTTAGACTAATTAGCTACTAGTCGGATATGTGAACTAATTGATCACTAGGGGGTTGATGGTAAATAAGGATAAGATATTCGAGTCGGGTTCACGGAGACTTCCCACTCGAATGGACGGTCTATGGAGGGTTAATCCGTATGTAGTGATTATATCAATGGACGCTTATTCACTCTACATGGGTTGAGTATAAGTATACATCTATAATCGGTAGAGTTCGGTTTCGGGTTTATGGTGGCGTAATCCCGGAATTAATAATTAATGTGCTTATTCGTTCGATGAATAATTAATTATTGGAGCTACGGTTATAGGTCCATGGTCCCCGATGTGGCTTCGTAATTCGGACAAATAATCTTGTTATTTGGGCCTCGGTGATAATTAATTGGTGGGCTAATTAATTGATATGCTTGGATATTATTTAGTTTGGGCTAGATAATATTATACACATAAAAGACATTTTATGTGGGCTTAATTAACCTAAAAGTGGCGCCTCCTCCTTTATTAATTATCACAAGAATTATTTTTTGTGATGTGGAAAATAAAAGATATTCTTGTTATATGATTGGTTGGATGACTTGTTATTTGATTTCCTATTGGTCAATACATGTCACAATTAGTCATTAAGGAAAATATCTTTTTATTTTGTTTAATTAATTATTTATTTAATTAATTAAAACTTGGAGGCCAAGGATTTACTCTCCTATAAAAGGAGAGTTATTCCAAGGGTAATTTACAAGTGTGAATTTCGACTACCACCACTAAAAGGAGAGAAATAATTAGTTTTCTCATCTAGGGTTTTGTAGAAGAAAAACTCTAAGTTTTTCTTGAGTGTTGCATATCAAGGAGGCTTGAGTATCAAGAAGGGTGTCCACCAACCGCCGTTTGGAGAACACATCGGAAGATCAAGGCATCTCTCCCGATATTGGTAACTTAATTTTAACCCCCTTGTAGTTTATTTAAGTCCTTTAATTATGCGTTATGTTATATGAATCGTGATCCGTCCGCTGCGAATAGATCTAACTTTGTAAGATCTAAGAACCTGCATCCTTCATAACCAAGGTTCATGGGATTATCAGTGCCCTAGTACGTACCAGGATCAGAATTATGGTTATTCGAGTTATGAGCCACAATATTATGAGGGTTCTTCGAACCCTAGTGCTTATCAGGATTATGGTGTTCATACTCAATGCGTTGATAGCTTTACCCAGATTCAGCCTCTTGATCAAAGTCTGGAATGGCAAGAAGCCTGCAACCCACCTCTGATGAATCAAAGTCAGTATGATCAGTTTGTTCCCGCGCTACAAGAAAGTTTTACCGACAGTCAAATGGAACAACTAGAGCGATTGGACCAGATTTTGCAAGAGCGACTCTTTGGACATGCAAGAGTTCAAGATAAGTACTGACTCCTCCCTAAGAAATCTTCAAGAGAGGGTGGTGCAATTGATGGAAATAATGGGGTTTGAGCAGGAAAAATTTGCAATAGAGGTGGTTAGGGATGAAAATGTTATCATTGAAGAAGTTCAGGGTGAGATTGAGGTTGATAATTCAGTTTGCGAAGAAAAAATGCAAGATTTGGAGATGGAAGAGTTAGAGGAGCATATGGGATCGCCCATTTCTCTATCACTCCCAATTGGTGATTTCCATGAGGAGTGTACGGGGAAACTTGATGAGATTGATCAGCCATCTTTGGTAGAGCCACTGGGAGAGTTGGTAATATTTGATATGAAGGTTCCAGATTACTACATTCGTCCACTCTGTGAGGATAAATTTTCTATGGTCCGGTTTGTGTACTCCACGATGGATGAACTATATGGAATAGCGAAGAAGATGGCTCGACAGGCTGATAAAAGAAGATTCTCCGGCTGGGAGAAGATGGCATCGAGAACCAAAAGAGGTACGTATCTAGATAATTTAATTTCTATGGTTCTCGCATTGATCACTTTTCTTAAGCTATTGATCTTCTTGAGTTCGGATTTTGGTTGATGACTTGTAAATACTACTTTGCTCGAGCAAACGACGTTAAACAAAAGCGCTACCGGGAGGCAGCCCGTTAAATAATAATTTGGATAAGACTAGTCTTAATGGAATGTAGAATCTGAATACACAGCATAACCAAGTCTCGGGATGAATGTTTGAATGTCATTAAAAGGGAACGATTAGGTGGTTATCCGAAAATCCCAAGGGAGTACAAAGAAAACATTCAAATACATCATTTCTTGGACATAGGTTGTTGGACTATTTTGACAGAACCTTTGAGGATCTGGGTATAAAAGACTCACATTCACTACTTTGCACACATTTCATTTTATGATCTAGTCTGTTTCAAATTTCTGGTCGTTGTAGTATAGTGGTGAAAACTGTGTGTAATAAAAATGAATCTAGGTATAGCTGACTTGACTATGATATATGCTCATGTGATACTCTCTATAATACATATATGCTTAGATGTTCTGTGCTTTACCCGTGTGGGTAATTTTTCCATCTAAAGCTGTTATGCGATGTGCTATATATTGCCTATCGAATTTTCTGACGTGACAGGAATATTTTCTTATTCCTATATCCCTATTGCATACTTTGGCACGAGGACCATGTCCCGTGTTGGCTTTGTTTTAATTGTTTTGGTACAGGGATTCGGGACGTGCTTTCTCATGGCTATTACGGGATTC
This sequence comes from Gentiana straminea, assembly GCA_036785695.1. Lineage (NCBI taxonomy): Eukaryota > Viridiplantae > Streptophyta > Magnoliopsida > Gentianales > Gentianaceae > Gentiana > Gentiana straminea. Next base: position 205,485 of record JAVUPR010000426.1, on the reverse strand, counting down.
GATAGCACCTTTCTGCTAGGTCTATAAGTTAAGTCTTTCTCTCTATCTCTGGGGATAATGTAAAATCGTAAGTGGGGGGTAGAGACGTGGTTGGTTTAGCAATGGCAGTAAGTGTTTAAACCCTTAGTTTTTGATTCCTTTTCAAGCATTATTTAGTTGATTAAAATAACTTGTACGAGATATATATTTCATGGATTTGAAGAAGTAATGATCAATTTGGATGTTTATAACCAATGTGAACCGTAATTACATTTTAACCCTAAGTGTATTTGTATAACATGAATTCCTTATGAACGTATAGTCTCAATCTTTTGTTACCATGCAACTTTTGTATGATATCATGTAAGCATACTTTTATAGCAACTAGAACTTAGGTTTGATATCCTTTCGAGGCGAAATAGAAAGATGTTTGGAATCGAAGTTAGGGATGACGGTCATGGCATTCTCTTTGACCCTACCATAGCCAAATAAGCCTTAACCTAAACATTTGACCTTCGTAGCCCTTACTCAGCCTTGATAGAATGGTCTGACCACCATTCGCTTTAGCCGTTTTGTTACTTCGTCAGAAACCTACCCTTGAGCCTTATTATGGTCACATTCCCTTCATTTTAACCCTACGAGTGGACTTAGTCTTTTGTAGGACCACATTTGATAAAACAAGTGTAAGGTGGGGGGAGATGATGTTCTTAGTCGGTTGGTTTCTTGGTTTTGAGCTATAAGGAGAGGAGGAGCTCGGTTGGGCCAGATGCTCGGTTTTGGGCCAACAAAAAAAAAGAGAAAACAAAAAGAAAAAAAAAACAAAAAGAAAAACAAAAAGAAGAAAAACAAACTTGGATGTATATAGAAATAGAAGGGTTGGAATCAAAGAGATGAGTTCAAAGTTATTCTTATGATGTTAGAGTTGGGATAGTGAGATAAGTGCTAATGTATTCGTTCTCACCTCATGACGCTTGAAACATAGTCGATTTTGGCAATGAGTTCGGGTGCGTTAGTATCCTATGGTTTCCAAAGTGTTGAAAATAATCAAAAAGGAGTTTGGATGGTTTGTATGGTAGCAATGAGGTGGTACATGAGTTGATTAGGTTTACTCGTACTTCTTTTTCTATAGTTTCCAAAATATCATTTTTGATTAACCGAAATTACACTGTCCTAACGTTATAACCTTGCAAGTCCTACCTGATCTAACTTCTTGACTCCAAATATCTCGATTAGTGGAGATTGGTATCATTCTTAAGCCTATGGTTTGCAACTACAAGTGTTGTATACATGATTCCATAATTAATTGCTTGATAATAATTTTGAGAGATTATTAACACACGCACTCTGTTATACAATTAAATTGAGGTTAACGTGTGGTTATGATTTAATTGGTTGCATCATCTGGTTGTTCCTTATATATATTATATTTTCATGAATTTATCCCTCATTCATTTTATTTTATCGCTTGTTTTGCTCGAGGACGACCAAAAGCTAAGTGGGGGGTTGTGATGAGGAAAAAATTCACCCTGATTATGATAACAATTTACCCCACTTATGATACCATTTTGAGCACTTTTATATCAAATCAAGTCATTAATTCCTAAGTTTCATCTAAATGTATAAATAGTAGTTATCATGTAAAATATCGTGTTTTTACTAGGTTTTGTACCGGTTTAGTAACCGGAGTGTCGTGTCGGATTTACGCTTGGTATTTTGGTGATTTATTGCAGGATTTTAGGTTGATCGAGATACCGAGTGACGACATGTTTTGAGCCCTAAAAGATGGATTTCGAGGGGTAGAAGAAGATGTCATAAGCTTACGAGTTCAAACAGGATCAATTGTCCTAAATGCTTCTACCGTAACATATCTTCGACGGACATTTGACCCAACTTAAAAGCATTTTCTGGGGAAGACTTCTTCATGAGAGTTTTAAATCTTCAAATGAGCTTTCCAACGCATTTCAAATTACGTCAATCGGAGGTTCACAACTCAAGTTATGGCCGTTTTACCGAATATCTGTGAAGAAGATATTTTGTTTTTCCGGTCTAGGCCGGAATAAGCCGGCCCGCGCCGGAATAATCATCATTACAGCACGTGGGTCTGACACAGAAGGAATCTGATTCCCTTACCCGGCCCGCGCAGGGAAAAGGCCGGCCCGCGCCGGTCCGCCACCCCTATAAATACTCACCTCGATCCAATTGTTTCAGATGTCCCAATATATATATATATATTTTCCTTTGCCTTTTTCTTTTTATTTATTTTATGTTTTGGGGCCCATATATATATATATACATATACATATATATATATATATATATATATATATATATATATATATATATATATATATATATATATATATATATCTAGTTATATAGTTGTAATAATTCGAATAGTTTCGTTATAATATCGTTTTCCTTTTGTTCTTTCTTGTTTCGTTTCTTTCATTATCTATATCTATCTATATATATATCTATATATCTATATACTTATGTACTTATATATATATATATATATATATATATATATATATATATATATATATATATATATATATATATATATATATATATATATATATATATATGAGTAGCTAATCTCGTTTCATAGCCGAATTATGTGAAAACGGGTGAAATCAACCCTTGGGTAATGAGATGGAGTTGTGTAGCGCTTAATTAAACGTTCGTATGATAAACTCATGTTCTAAAACTTGTTTTGATCATTTACATAGCTTTGAATGAGATTGACAACCTTGTTCATTGCTATGAGATGTGGAAACAGGTATTAGAATCACTAAAACATAGCCTTAATAGTTAGATTGACTACCTAAGTGACACGTTAGGACTATGCTTATTTGAGGTTTTCAGCAGCTTTTTATTCTGGTCAACCATGTTAGACAAGTTAGCTTTCTAAAGGGAAAGTTAATAAACCTAGTATGGGGGTTAAGTGAGTGTTGTTCAGACCTTAACGCAAGAATAAAGAGTTGACACCCGTGAATGTCATATAAACTGAATCAGTTAAAACACACTCCTTGTCAAGTTTTTCCTATGGGGTAAAAGTAACCTGTTGGATCATAGTTTGGCTATGCTTTTTAATCACCTAGATAAACTCGTTAGAATAATATTTACTTTCTGCATTAGTGTAATATCTCCACCACAACTTTGATCGCCTAGACTAAGACACACGTTCGCTTTGGTACTCACAACCACATTTCTCTTGGGATCGACCTCGTACTCCTATAGCTATCCTAACAACCTGACCCGGTACTCTGCTGGTTAGAGAGTTGGTTTACCCACAGTTACGAGTCTTTATAAATTGTATTTTTGAGTGGGTAGATTTTAAGCTCATCAGTCATCGAGTTATGTTTCCTCTGTTTCTTTTCAATAAAAATGTTGTCGTTTACTAAAAGTTGTTTATGTTTACGTACGGTTCCTTGTCGTTTAATAAAAGTTGTTTAATGAAGAAATGTTACGTACTGGTTCCTTGTCATTTAATAAAAGTTGTCATTATGATGTTATTGCATACAAATGAACTACTTTCTTTTCGAGTTGCTTTTTTTTTTAATGTTTTTAATGCAAAATGGCAGTCGTTTCTTAAATTGTGTGTTCGTTTTTACCAAACCGTATTATTATCTATGTTTCCCTTCCTTAAGAAGATGATTTTACAAGTTGCGGTGTTATTTTATTAAAACAATATAATTTAAACGCATAATGACTAGTAAAAGACTACATGTCAACTTCAGATGATAACTCTACACTTCTTCTTGTTTGAAGCTGATATAGTTATGACTACACGATAGCATTTTTGTTTCTCTTTGCATATTCTTTTCTTCTAGTTAGATATCTGATTAGTTTGATTCATCATAGGATTACAGATGTTCTTCTAAAAATGACAAATTTTACGTTAAAACAGTATGGCACGGTCATTAAAAAAGGAAACAAGCGGAATAATAAAAATGTCTGCTACAATCGTGATGGCTTACAAAATTAACATCAACACATGCTAAAATAGAGATTTATTCAATGAGGAACAACTGCACGAGTCGGATATCTATTAATTCTGTGTCCGGGGTTACCGCAATTCGAGCAATTCCTACCGGTACCTAGGTTTGTCCTCTCAGTAGGCATCCTGCTAGTTCTATCACCGTGAGGCTCACCTTGAGAAGGTATCCTCAGGGTCTTGGGTTGGCCCCGCCTAGATCCCGTACTCTGTGTTTCTCCTCATTCCCTCACTCTAGGCTCAGGCGGAGGAAAATGTTGAGTTCTAAGCCAGTCAGGAACAATCTAATCATCCTCGACTGGAACAGGAAAAATGCCTCCTTCATATATACGTTTGAAAAACTTAGCTTTGTAGTAATCAGAACAATAAGTGTACGGAATCTTGCAGCGCTGACTTATAGTAGTGCAAGCATGTACGCAAGGTAACTCAAGTCCCAAAAACTGCCTGCGAAAACATTTCTTTGTAAGCATATTTACCTTCGCACTAATATCAATGTCCCCAACTTGAAACTGGTCCCGGTCGAAACTCCTTCTGGCATGCGAAAGATCATTCAAGAAATCTTTAGGTACAGGGGCTAACACGGTGCGACACTAGTCCGTAAGTTCTCTCCTCTCATAATACCAACGCTGAAACACTCCCCTGATGTGGTCAAAAATATTTACGATACTCATCTTACGCGCATCCCTGATGACGTTGTTAAAGCTTTCAGCATAATTGCTTGTCATTATTGCGTAACGTGTACTCAGAAATTGCGATCGTGCCAGAAAGTGTGGAATCGCGTCTCTATTATCTTTTGAAATTGGCTTGTTTTGGTTTCTAGCCGTCTCTATTATCTTTTGAAATAATATTTTGAATCGTGTTTCCAAAAATGTAGACGCGGCTTCCTAGAAAGTGTATGGACAATATCCCATTCCCGAATTTTCTATTCAAGTTCATGACAATGTGGTGGTAGCAGTAACCGTGGTAAGCGTCTGGAAATACATCCCTAACGGATCCAATGATGCATGACCCTCTGTCTGATATGAAAACCAAGTCAATACGTTCTCCGATTATCGACTTCACGCCTCCCATGAAATACATCCACACATCAAGGCTCTCTCCGTCGGTCATGACAAACGCTAACGGAAATATATGGTCGCCCGCGTCTACACTGACAGCTACTAACAATGTCCCCTCGCATTTTGTTTTCGGATGTGTACCGTCCACAACTAAGATAGGCCGACAGTACATAAACCCCTCAATACTAGAACCCAAAGCCATGAAACAATACTTGAACCTGCCAAGCGCATTAGGTATAATGTCTATGATGGTTCCAGGATTTTCTTGCTTCAACATGTAAAAGTAGGCAGGTAATTTAGAATATGACATTGTTACGTAGCCGTCGATTAATTCCAAGGCTTTCTATCTACATTGATATGCACATTGATATTTAAGGTCTATGTTGAATGTTTTTCTGACCTCAGCTTGTAAAACTTTTGTCGTGAAATTGCTGCTGAGTTTTATGAGGCTATCCCTTACGAAACGACCTATAGGTCTGGCCCTGGCTTGTCTATAATTGTCAGTTAATCGCTCTAATCCAAAAGTGTGAGTTTCAGTGTACGCGGTTATCTCAAAGTTCATGCAACGTTGTTCGTCCGTAGCGTCCACATTCGAATCAACAACCCTCCTATCGACAACCTTACATTCACATTTTTCCGAAGTATAACATCGTAGTTTTAACTTATCCTTGTCAGACCTAACGAGTTTCTATATGTAGTCGTGTTTCAATGCGTGGTAACTCATTTTATCCTTCATATCCTTCTTGTATCTATACTTTTTACCAATAAACAATACTTTCTGGATTATCGGTTTGAAACGTCCCAGCACGTGGACATGGAGGAATTTGGGAAGACTCCATTAGAGACCCAAAATGCACACCTCTATTGCGATTAATACTTACCATACTAAATGTGTTACCAGTGTTATGGTTCTGTTCCAAAGGTGCTGTCAGATAACTCATGAAAGATCCGCCGATAGTGAGGCCCGCTTGCATCGGTGCTTGCATCGCTGTTTGCGTAAATAGAGGTGGACAGTGAAACTGCTGGCTTGTTCCATCTATGTGGACATCATGACTAGTCTAACAAAAATTATTCCAATGTGTCCCAGCTTTAGTCACTGATTCACGCCTCCTACCACTAGATTGCTGGCTGTACGGTGTGTGCGTCGTTTGAACTACATTATGCCGAGATGTTCCAGCTTCATTCATAGATGCACACATTTTATCGATAGGTTGTTCACTGTAAGGTATGTGCAATGGCTGACTAATCATATTTGCAATAAATTCCCAATCGTAGCCACGTTCATTTGACAAGTCAATGACTTGATCACCTAAAGTTTGTATTCGGTTGGATGGCAATTTTATGAGGGGCTGAGACTGATGGTGTACGTACAACATGCTCTCGGGAATTCCGATTACAATAAAGTTCGGGTGTAAAATCCTCAATCCCTCTATCATATTCTTGAACTATCGGTTATTCATTTAGGTCAAATGCGTTGTCATTCATGTCTTCCGAGTGATCATCAGCAATAACCGGTTTCGTGTTAACACATAGTTTGACGGTTTCTAGTCTAAGCAGATCATCAATGTACCCTTGCCATGTCTCATCTTCCAAAACATCAATTGGCCCCTTGTATTTTTCGTACAAAAGTTTAATGACCAATGTATTTTTAGATACACCAATTCCTACTTTCCCAGACACTTTCTGCTTCACTTCATCTAATGTCATATCGGTTTTCACAAGAATCAAATAAAATTTTCCTTTTCTTTAAGACCATCTGCCGCTTCCTTCATTGTATATCCACTCTCCACTGAATTCAAACTTAACGGACACTATGTTGTTTCTATGAAAGATTTATAAATTTACTTCAGTATACAGTGGAAATATGAATATAGAATAATATATAAACAATGAATATATAATATGTTTGTATATATGTCATCATATGTCTATGTGGTACACATATATGTAATAAGTATATATATATATATATATATATATATATATATATATATATATATATATATATATATATATAAGGTGTGTGTGTGTTTGCAATACATATATATACACACATTATTATATACATACATACATATAATAACCGGAATGTCGTTGTTTTGTGTTGTAACGTTACGGAGGGGGGGGGGGGGGGGTAAGAGAAGAATAGAATATTGTTTTTACCAACGTCATAGAATACTGGATGATGACGAGGGAGAATAGATGCCGGACGGAGCCGGCAGAACATAGCTTATATTTTCAATCTAATGGGTGGCTAATATCCGGCTGAGGATTTACCAGGCTGCTGGGGACATGAAAATATACTCTATTGAGCAGACCTAATGAAATTTTCTACGAGCTACCTATCAGAAGCCCCGATACAAAGCCCGGGGATTAGGCATGACATAGCGGATCAGAAGGAATCGAAAACAACCTAGGGAAAACATGCAATTTTAAGAACCTCATCAGACCAAGGTTTACCATGGAATTCAGTTCGAGATTTTTGTTATTGTAATTTCAAACAACATTAATTTGTCGTTTGTTTCAATTTTTTAAATCACATACTTGTTACTGATAATTTCAAGGGATGTTCTCATACTATCACAAAATACGTAATAAAAAACAAAAACATTTGAATTGAATTTTCATCTTCCACTACAACAATAACATAATCAACTTATAACCAAACCAATAAAACACATTCGGTATACAAGTTTCGTTTATTACTACGAGCGATCACATTGACATCAACCAAAATAAGAATGTATCATTATCCAAATATATCATCAAAATATGTCAAACAAAATAAGAATGCATCATTGACTACCCTAATGTCAATTCCATTATCGAAATATATCATCAAAATTAATCATTTATCTACCCTAAAAATGCACATACCACGCTAAAAATCGAAAATTTATAACTTTAACATACTCTATTGATGTGTACAAATAACAATAAAAACAAACATGATAAATAAATTTATTCAAACTAAAATATAATCTTAAGCAAATGCTTATCCATTTGTTTAAAAATACAACACCGGTGAAACAAAATCAACGCAGCTCAAAACCCGGTTTTTTTTTTTTTCGTATAAATTGTGAATTTTTGGTGTAGTAATGGTGCTTTTTTTGGTAGCAAGGGTGATTTTTTTGTATGATAGAACGGTGAAGACAAGAGGCTGAAAGAGTAGGTGAAAAGAGTGAAGAAGACCGGATAATTGTTTCAAATTTGACGGATCCCTCAAAATTTGGACGAGGCGTCCTCCATTTTGACGAGGCTATCAAATGGATCCGTCAAAATTTTGGACGGATTCACTAACGTGGCCAAAAAGGACGAAATCCGTCCAAAATTTGGACGCTCCGTCAATATTGTGACGGAATACGTCACAATTTGGATGAATTCTGTTCTTTTTGACCAGTGAGTGAATTTGAACGGAAATGAATTAATATTCTGACGTTTTATCTATATGTGGACGAAATCGTCCAAACTTGGACGTGGAACCTAAAAAAAATATTAAAAAAAGTTTGGCCTGAAACTAAATATCAGATTTACTAACAATTTATGGGGTTAGGTTGATATGTGCCAACAACTTGGTTTGATAGCAACGCCGAATAGTTTATGGACTTTAAAACTCGTTTGGTTTTATACTTCAATGAATGTAGTTTGAAATTGACGTATTTGTTTATTCCCTTCATTTCTTATTAATGTTTTTTTTTAATCTCATTTTTTATTAATTAAAATAGTTTAAAAAATATTTTTAATCTGATACAACAACATTTTTAAATCATCAATTTTTTAAAACTTATTTCTTAGAAATGGTTGCATTAACTACATTATTTCATATTATGCTTAATATCAAAATCTAATTTACTTTCTTAATATAAATGATTTTGACCCTTGTTTATAGATAAGATCGAAGATAATAATTAAATGGATAAGATCAACAGAGACTTAAAGTTAACATGGTAGATGATAAAAAAGAAAAAGAAAAAAACACAGTAGAAGATAAATATTTGTAAGTTATATTTGTTATTTACCTCTGATAAATATCAATCTGGATTTTATCTGCAACGGTCTCTATCATTAGGTCAGATTTAATGTTAATTTTCTTTTTTCATTATTTGTTGTTTCATTACATAAATTCATACACGATGTTCTAATTAAAATTCATTTCATTACGGTAATCCAGATGTAAATTTTAATCATAAAAATAGCGTTGAAGTATGAGAACGTTTAAATCACTGATTATGACTAACAGTTTAATAGTACTACATCGAATAATTTATGGAAAATGACAAGTGATGCTTCGTGAGCTGAATGGGCAAAACAGCAAAAATAGAAAATTGGTATTATTTTGTCTATTTTTATATCCACTAATTAAGTAAATAACAAAGCAAAAATTGTTAAAAAGTTTGAAAGAAACAGGTGGTTTGGCTACCCCACGACTTGTTTTTTTTAAATTGGGGTTAGAGTCCATAAGAACAGGTTTTAAACTTAAATAGTTGATAATGACGATTCTTACGTACGCTATTCTACTTACATTTTGTACATGTGTTACTATATTATTGTCCTTCTCAACCATTTTAGACTAAAACATGTCCTTTACATAGAATCAGACAAGATCCACCTTGAAACGAGCTGCTACCTCCATCCTAAATTATAGTAGTAAATCATTTTGAGAGTTTTCATACAAATTAAAAAAAGTAGTTGAATGTCACAAATTTAAAATTTAAATACGAAAATAGTCATTGACTATCACAGAGGCGCCCCTGTGGGGGGCCAACGGGGTCATGGCCCACGGCCCCACAAAAAATCGATAATTTTAAGGCCCCGTCATTTTTATTACGCATTAGCATATGTATTATGTATTTTTATATTAAGCTTCAATTATCAATAAACAAGTTATTATGATAGTGGTGAGCAATTTGGTATAACAAGTCAAGTGACTAGGGTTTGAGTCTTGTTAGGTGGAAAATTTTGGTTATTCTTGTTTTTTAAGAAGGGCCTAATTTTTTTTTTGGCCCCGAGCATAAATTTGGACAGGAACACACCTGACTATAATTAATACAGTAGTTGTTAAGTAGTAATGCAACATTATTAGATTGATAATAAATTAAGGATAGGATAGAGAAATGAGCAATAAGTTTTGCATTGGTAATGTGTTAAGATCAAGCACTTACCGTTTTTCGAAAACCAATTGGTATCAGTAAAGGACAACTTTATTTCTTTATCATTTAAGAGTGTGGGCAATCTATCCCAACACCCCCCCTCAAGTGTTGACAATCTGTCCAACACTTGCACTATTTTTTCATTCAAGAGTGTGGGCAATCAACCCAACACCCTCCTCAAGTGTGGCAATATGTCCCAACACTTGCACAATTTTTTTTAATAATGTTTCAACCAGTGTTCGATCTCGCGACCTCTGGCTCCGATACCATGTTAAGATCAAGCGCTTACCGTTGTACTAAAACCAATTTTTTTAATAATGTTTCAACCAGTGTTCGATCTCGCGACCTCTGGCTCCGATACCATGTTAAGATCAAGCGCTTACCGTTGTACTAAAACCAATTGGTGCCAGCAAAGACACTACTTTATTTCCTTATCATTTTAAGAGTGTGGGCAATCTGTCTCAAACCCCTCCGTGCCAGCAAAGGCGCAACTTTATTTTCTACTTTATTTCTTTATCATTTTAAGAGTGTGGGCAATCTGTCTCAAACCCCTCCTCAAAGTGTTGACAATCTGTCAACGCTTGAACACATTTTTTTTCAAGAGTGTGGACAATCTACCCATCCCAATCCAGAGTTCGAGTGTGGGCAATCTACCCAACACCCTACTCAAGTGTGGGCAAACTTTATTTTCTACTTTATTGTGGGCAAACTTTATTTTCTACTTTATTTCCTTATCATTTTAAGAGTGTGGGCAATCTGTCTCAAACCCCTCCTCAAGTGTTGACAATCTGTCAACGCTTGAACACATTTTTTTTCAAGAGTGTGGACAATCTACCCATCCCAATCCAAAGTTCGAGTGTGGGCAATCTACCCAACACCCTACTCAAGTGTGGGCAATCTGTCCTAACACAGGCACAAAATTTTTATTATGTAAATAATGTTCCAACTAGGGTTCGATCTCATGACCTCTGGCTCTGCTATAATGTTAAAGATCAAGCGCTTACCATTTTACTAAGACTAATTGGTGGTAGTAAATGTGCTACTATATTTCTTATACATTAAGAGTGTGGGTAATCTGTCCCAACATATTGTATAATGAATTATATTTTGAGATGAAGGTAGTATTTTATTTACGTGTCATAAAGTTGGGTCATGAAAATGTCTATAACAAGTTGCTATTAATTCTATTTAAGGAGCGAGCTATCAAAAAAATGTTTTATTTAAGTGTAATATAACATTAATATTTATGAAATATCGGGAGACATAACATGAATTCACTTTACAGGATTTACAAAACCGTTTAAAGACGTAGCCTTTAATCATTAAGAAAACTGTTCTTAAAGTATAGCATGATAATGCATAAAAAATATACATGCATATCAAGTATTTTTTGTTCATTTTGAACGTATTTGTTCAGTTCTTTTTTTTATATCCTAGTTTGCTTGTACTTGATTCATTTATATTCATGTTTCAACACATAGTACCCGACGAGAATTCTTTTCAGTGGTAGCCAAACTAAAAAAAGGTTAAAAAAAAAAGCTCAATTGCCGAGTTTCGAAACAATTACAAGGTTAGTTAATAATACTTACATCCAATTGAACTAAATAAATAGTTACATTAGATATTGTCCGGAATAATGTACATACAGGGTGTTTAATATTATTAGAGGGGTGTATTAGTAAATTCGTTTGGAAATTTGAGTGGGGTCTATGGACCCCTCGCTGATCCATGTGGGTCCGCCCCTGATTGTACCAGATAGTCAAAGGTACAACACATGCTACCACCTAGAATGAGGGTAATATGACCAGCCAGTCATCCCACATGACACGTAAGAACACGGTATTCAATGCAATTGATTGAGGTTTAACATGAGTAATATAACTAGTTATACATCCGACATGATACGTAGGTCATGATACTCGGTGAAATACATCGCGGATAACTAATTCTACCTTACCAAATTTTTTCGGGTAGTCAATATAATACATAGGAGCACGTAAAGAGCATATAACTTTTAGAGACATAGAAGCAAACAATGACAGAACATCCAAGTTCTAGAAAAATAAACCTAGCTCGTTGAGACGGGGTCTTGCCTATCCTTGGCGAGCCGCTCAAAAGTACTTAAAATTTCGAAAAACTCAAAGTTTATGAAAAAATGAAACCTTAGGCCGATTTAGATTCAATTTATAGGCTTTTACAACCCCAATGTCGGGTTTCCTTTAACTTGGAGGCGAAAGAAACTTGAAAAGAAAAGGAAAATGATAAAATTATTTTGAAAAAGACTAAACTCGTCTACAAAAAGATGAGAAATTTTACAAAGATGCTTGGATCAAAAGATAAAAATGTTTTAGTAATTGGGTTTGGAGATATAATATATAAATTCTAAACTTTTGGTTTTTAGATTTAAAAAAAATGAAATTTCATATGGCGACATGTCATTTTGTCTTTAATGACGTAAAAGCATGTCATTGGATTAAATATCTAATAATGTGTAGCGGCTCTGTCCCTGATATCGAATACTTATCCATAAATGGAACACACGACACGTAACTTTTAGAGAAAACCTTAAAACTCATGTTAGTCTAATGTAATATCAGAGTAATTAAATAAGACACGAACAAATTGATACTACATCCGTCCTAAAATATAAGTCCTCATATTTTTTGAGGGGAAATATAAGTCTTCATAGTTTTTTATTTTCTATTTTTTTTTAATTTTTTTTTAAATTTTGGTCCCATAATATAATATAAGTCATTTACAATACCAAGTGTAATATCCCGACTTCTCGAAAAAGTACAGACGTGCCTTTTTGCGAAAGCGGAAGATTATGTTTAATTATAATTATGTATTTAAAGCATTATATATATATATATATATATATATATATATGGAGATAAAGGAATTTAAAAGGGATTTATTGGTAATTAATGGAAATAGCTGGTATATATTTCCTTGGAGGTTATTTACGAGAAACAAAGCCACCCACTTGTTTTAGAAGTTGTCAGACGTTACTTTTCTCCCTCAAGAGTTCGACCCGTTTCTCCTCTCAAAATCAGAAAGCAAGCAAAGGAGATTTCTCCCAATTTCTCACAAGATATTCAACGGTTTTCAGATCAAATTAAAGATTTGGAATCAGCAGGAAAAGATGATCGTTTTGATACAAGAAAGCTGGAGTTTTGGAAAGGTAACAGTTCTAGACCTAGATTCAGTTTCCTCTCGTTTTGATCATGTTTCAAGGTTTCGTTTGGTTGAATTCGTAGTCCTTATCGTTTAGACACCCTTGATCACAATTAATTCTTGATTGATTGATGATCGATTAGGTTTTGTGTTGAAGACGTAGAAGAATCTACAGTCCTTTGGAGTTTTGCTGTGGTTTTGCTTGCTAGAAGGTAAGAGGCTCTTCCTAATGTTTAATTAAGATTTTATGATGCTAGGGTTGAGTTTTGACATGTTTTGATGTTAGAAATCGTACCTAAATGTTGTAGTTAAAGTGTGAATGTTATGGCATGTTAAGATATGGTTTTGTGAACAATGAAGTGTATAACAATCAATTATCAAAATGCTGTAGCTAAATGCTGAGTAAGTAAATAAATGCGTAAAGTAAATAAGGCAAATATTATAGAGGTTCCAGGTGGTGTAATCATGTACGTCCTCTCTTCCCCTGTGGTGCGGAGGAAAATTCCACTAGAACATCTTGAGGTGAATTGTTACAAAAAGTCCTAAACAATAGTCCTTCGCTAATCCCTAGCTTCACTATCTAAACAGTTGTAGAACAGGTAAAATTGCTGTTCTTCAATTTCTTGATCACTGGTGCTTGAAGGGTTACGTATGCCTCTTCACCAGCTACCACCACAAACACAGTCTACCCGACTTCTTGTAACAACTGTCCTTGGCAAAACCTTCCCGGTTTGCTTCACTGTCTAAACCTTTGATGTAGAATCAAAGTTGGGCTGAGAATCAATAAATTGATTCTTGTTTGTGGTTCTTCAAAGTGTATAATTCATGATAAATTCTGTGTAGCTTGAACACTTGAAGAAATTCTTGATATGATCTTGATATAGCGCAGAGAAGATAGCAATTCGAATAACTAAGACTAGTGCACAAAAATGTTTGTTGATCTTGATAATTCTTCTTGTTTTTCTTGGTGCAAAGTCCTCTATTTATAGTGTGAGGTCCAGCGTTCATCTTACATGAATTCGAATTGAATCAACGTCTATCTTGTAACGGCTATATTTTTTGACCGTTCTGATGTGTCAGTATTTCATCCAATAAAATTGCTTCCTTTAAAATGTATCACTGTACTATCAGTTTGTTGGATGGCTGACATGTAAAACTGAGTTCCTGATCAGTTTTACACTGAGAATGTCAGTTGTCAGTTTCTTGACTGACTTGGAGAATTAACTGAGATTTTTACTCTTATTCAAATATCAGTACTCCATTTTCCTTCTGATTATAATTGACTTAATCATCTGAGAATTCATTGTCCTTATGAATCTTAGGTCTTCATACAAGATCCATAAAGTCAGTTCAGGTCAACACAAACTTGCCTAAAGTCTAACTTCATAGTCTCGACTTGTAATCTTCATAACTGAGTTTGAACCCTCAGTTCTTCAGTCTTCAATAACTGAGTTTGAACCCTCAGTTCTTTAGTCTTCTAGATAAGTCAACTGAGTCTGTGTCCCTCAGCGAACTTATTTTCTTCAGTTCAATATTGATGTATTCTGAGTCAGTTTGTCTGTCTTAGTGATTTCCAGTTTTCTAGATGACTTCCAGTTTTTCAGTTTTACGACACACTAACTATTACAATGCTTGTCTGATGTAACTTATACAAATATCAGACTCTAGTAAAACCTAAAAATTCAGTTCTAGACATCTTTTAGCTTTTCACTACAACAGCTAGCTTCAGCACTTCATCAATGAGGTTAAAATAATACTTTGAATAAATATGATGAATTATCATCAAAACATAAATTTTATTTCCAACAATTTCCCCCTTTTTGATGATGCCAAAACTCTCCTTAAAAGAAAAGCTTAAAGATCAAAACAATGTATATCAATGTAAAACTAGAAACTGGATTTGATTAGAATAAGCAAAAACTGGAGTAGTTACATTCTGTTCAAATTAGAGTAACTAGAGATTAAGTTCCCTTCTGTGCTCTTTGTATGACTGAGTCATGTTTCCTTCCTTTGTCATATAGACGATAATCATACTCTAGTTTAGAGTCTTCCTTAGAAAAGGTTTTGTTGTTGTCTACTTGACTTCCTTCTTTCCATTTCCTCCATAAGATTAACTTTGGTAAAGCTGATTCATTCACGTAGTATTTCTCAAATTCTACTACATCAGCTTTCATCTGTTCAGTTTTATCTTTGATCTTCAGTTTTTCTTCGTTCCTTTGGTCTTTTTATACTGAGCCACTTTCTGATTGCAGAATTCATCAGATAGAAAGTAGTTCAAGGATTCTTCAATGGTCTTATCCTTGTACTTGGCTTTGATAGGATTATGATCTTTGACAAATTTTGACCACAGATCCTTTGTAAGAGTAGCTCTCTGATCTTCGGGTTGACTATATTTAACAATGAGTCACTCATCGCTTAACTCTTTCTTTAAGAATTTTGGATCTGATTTGTATCTTTCCAACTCGTCTTCAAGTTGCTTCTTTTCCTTGAGTAACTTCAGCTTTTCTTCTTCAGCTTCCCCCTTTTTGGCATCATATAACTGATCTACAAGAGCATGGGTTGCTTGTTGGTCGGCTGATATACGTTGCTGAGAAGCAAGTACTTTCTTAAGCTGAGTTTCAAACCCGTAGATGTGCTGATTCATATGCCAGTGAGCCTGTGCATGTGTTTCCCTGTCTACTGCGGTTGAGTCTTCAAGTTTTTGTTTGAGTAACAAAATTTCTGAAGCATAACTTGAACTGGATTTGTGAATCATCTCTAGTCTTGTATGAACTGAGACATCTGTTCTACTTCTATAATCTAGATATCTAGAGAAATTTGATAAAAGGCCGTTTTGTATATCTCTTTGACTGTGCACGATCTTCAAATTTTCATGAACTTTGGCCAACTCATCATTTGTTAGGATGTCAGAAGGATCATAAGTTGCTTCTATTTGATCATTAAACTGAGTAGTATCTTCAATGATTGCCAGTTGTCTGATCTCCAACTGGCAAATCTTCTTTCTGTGTTACAGTTTGCGTAGCTAGAGGTTGAGTTTCTGTTTGCAAACCTGTAGTTACATCTGCTTCTTTTCTTGATTCATCATCATCATCCTTTTTCTTTGAAGTGACTTTGGGGGTGGATGATGTGCCTGATTCTCTTCTTTGTGCTAGTTCAGTGAATCTTTTGAAGCAGTTTTCAAGAAATTCCGAAATAGGAAACAGAGTTTATAGATCTCTAACTTCCAATTTCTCCAAGAGTAGTTTCTCTTCAGTCTGTAGACTGACATCATGAGAGTCTTCTGGTTCAAGCTTCATTTTCACCAGCTTCAAAAACTGAGATTGGTTGCTGATCTGATTGGTCTTGTAACTGAGAAGCATGGTCAGCAGTGATATTTTCTTGTGTATCTTCTGTTGTCAGTTGTTGTTGTTCCCCCTCAGTTGGTGTTGTCTTACTTGAGGTTCCTAGGTACAAACATCTTACAACTGATCTTTCTTTTGCTGAGTCCGCTTTTCGCTTGATGCCTTTGTGTTCAGCTTCCTGCTGAGACACAGTTTTCCGTTCAGCTTCAGGTTGGGAAGTTGTTCTTGTGACAGCTGCTATTTCCTTTGCATTTTGTCTTTCTTTCTTCCCTGCCTTGAGTGTCTCCAGATAAAATTGAATTATTCCACTGAGTGTCTTTTTCAGTCGGAATCTACCAACAGTTGCTTGACCTTCAGCTTGAGCTCTTCGTACACTTTCTAATTCGGCTAAGTGTTGCTTCTTTATCTGATTGACTACATAACCTGCCCAATTGAATTCTATTTCGTCCCAAATTATGTTCATCAGATAAATATTTTCTTCAGACAGTGTTCTTAATCCTTTGGATTTTCCAATAACATGTTTGTTGAGCCATCTGCTGAGGTGCGCAAATTCTGGCTTGAGTTTGTCAACATGAATATCAAATTCTACTGGTTCCTTAGAAAAAGTAAGTTGCTTAATAAAAGCATCTCTTTTCAATGGTAGAGTAGTCAAATCTATTGATGTCACAGATGAATTTATGAAACCAAATAGTGACTTCATAACTCGTCCATTGATAATAATACGTTCACCTCGAACTGTAGTGATCAGGGAGTCTCGTACCAGACGCATATTCTCATAAAATTGAAAAATCCCTTCCACATCACGTTCTTCGTTGAACTTAACTTCCAGAAGATTCCTCAAACCTGGTTGTTTCTGGATTTTATCACAGATCCAGCTTACTAACAGAGTGTTTTTGCATATTGCTTCATAAATATCGAATGAAAATTCATCTAACTCTGTGATCAATTTTTCTTCTTTTGATTTTTCTGAAGTGGCCATATCTGGGTGTGAACACAAAAATTGATTTTTGAAAAGAATGGATTGCGAAGAGTCTGATTCTGTTTTTAGGAAAATTTGAAATTTTGATTGAAAAGAGTGTGAACGAAGGTTGAATAAATAGGTAGGATATACTGGCGGTTGAGTATTACAACTTTTCAAATTCCATGATGGTTTGGGTAACCGATGCATGTACTGTTCTGACAGTCGTGGGGTGTACACGCAATATTCTGACAAAAAGAACGGCAGTAATTAAATGTGATATAACTGCTGTTGATTTTATCATATCAATCTTTGACTAAAGTTGACTGTAGTAGAAACTGATGCTGAGGTCAGTTTTAGAGTGAACTATCACTTCTGTCAAATTCTCAGTTAATCAGTTTGAGATTGTTGATTTCAATGACAAATCTGTTAAGTGAGTGCACCCAACATAATAAAGATTAATCCCCTTGACGAATCTTTGGCTTAACTGATTTAACTGACTTTGATTATCCCCAACTCAGTTCTTAATTTGTCAAATCTTTCTTTGTCCAATGGCTTTGTGAAGATATATGCCAACTGATCTTCAGTAGGTACATAAAGAACTGTAATATCCTTCTTCTCTGCATGATCTCTTATAAAATGGTGACGCACATCAATGTGTTTTGTCCTTGAATGTAAAACTGGATTGTCAGTAATTGCAATTGCACTTGTGTTGTCACACATTATGGGAATTGTTCCTTCTTCTATCCCATAATCTCTTAATTTCTGTCTAATCCATAATACTTGAGCACAACAACTTCCAGCTGCTATATACTCTGCTTCAGCTGTTGAAGTTGAGATAGAATTTTTCTTTTTGCTAAACCGTGACACAAGTCTATTTCCTAATAACTGACATGTGCCTGAGGTGCTCTTTCTGTCCACTTTGCATCCAGCATAATCTGAGTCTGAATAAGATGTCAGCTTGAATTCTCCTTCTTTTGAATACCAAATTCCAACTCCATCTGTATCTTTTAGATACTTCAAGGTTCTTTTTACAAATGTGAGATGACTTTCTTTTGGTTTTGACTGAAATCTTGCACATACACCGACAATAAAAGATATTTCTGGCCTACTTGCTGTAAGATAGAGTAAGATTCCAATCATTCTCCTGTAAAGTGTTTGATCAACATCTTTGCCTTCTTTGTCTTCATCTAGCCTGATGTTGGTCCCCATTGGTGTAGAAATTCCAGTTGATTTCTCCATACCAAACTTTTTGATAAGTTCCCTTGTATATTTGGTTTGGTGAATGAAAATTCCATCATCTAATTGTTTAACTTGTAATCCAAGAAAATAATTTAATTCTCCCATCATACTCATCTGAAATTTGCTCTTCATTGAACTTGCAAATTTCTCACATAACTGTTCATTTTCTGATCCGAAATTGATATCATCAACATAGATTTGAACAAGTAGAGTGCTTTCTCCTTTTTTCATTCTGAATAATGTTTTGTCGATTGTTCCCTTGATAAATCCATTATCCACTAGAAACCGAGATAGAGTTTCATCCCAAGCTCTAGGTGCTTGTTTAAGTCCATAAAGGGCTTTCCTTAGTTTGAAAGCTTTATCAGCTTGATCTTTGATCTCGAATCCAGGTGGTTGTTGAACATACACTTCTTCTTCAAGAATTCCATTAAAAGATGCGCTTTTAACGTCCATCTGATATACTTTGAACTTTTTGTGAAATGCAAATGCGAGAAATAGCCTGATTGCTTCCAATCTTGCAACTGGTGCATAAGTTTCATCAAAGTCTATGCCTTCTGCTTGAGAATATCCTTTAGCTACATGTCTAGCTTTGTTTCTGATGATATTCCCATCTTCATCAAGTTTGTTTCTGAAAACCCATTTGGTTCCAATGATATTTACATGAACTGGTCTTTCCACAAATTCCCATACTTGATTTCTTTCGAATTCATTAAGTTCTTCTTGCATAGCTAGTATCCAGTCTGGATCCTTCAAAGCTTCTTCAATTTCTTTAGGTTTAGATTGAGATAGAAAACATGCAATCATTGCATCTAGTTGATGTCTTGTTCGAACGCCAGTTTGGGTATCACCAATAACTTGTTCTTCAGGGTGATCTCTCATCCATTGATGAACTGGTGCTTGCATCAAAGGGTTTGCAGTTTGTTCGACTGGTTCTACAAGAACTGGATCTTGAATTTCTTCAACTGAATCAGAGTCATGTTGTTCAGATGTGAGTTGTTGAGTAGTTGGAAACTGAGACTGATTTTGATCTGAAGATTCTGAAATTTGTAGTCTCCTAATGTCAACTAAAACTGATTCTGGCATGACTGGTAACTGAGACTGAGAAACTGGTTCTGGTCTGTCTTCAGTTGTTTCACCAGGAAAGTTTGGTTCATCAAACACCACATGAATTGATTCCTCATGCTTAAGTGTCCTTTTATTTAGTACTCTAAAAGCTTTGCTGACACTTGAATATCCTAGAAAAATTCCTTCATCAGCTTTGGGCTGAAAAACATGAAGTTGATCTTTCCCATTATTGTGTATAAAACATTTGCTTCAAAAAGCATGAAAGTATGAAACATTTAGTTTTCTTCCATTCCAAATTTCATAAGGGGTCTTCTCATGCCTTTTGTTCATGAAAGCTCTGTTCTGTGTATAGCAAGCTGTGTTAACTGCCTCTGCCCAATATCTTTTAGGTAGTTTTGCTTCACAGATCATCGTCCTTCCGGCTTCTTTGAGTGTTCTGTTTCTCCTTTCAGCTACACCATTTGGTTGAGGTGTTCCTGTGGCTGCAAGTTGGTGTAAGACACCATTTTCTTCACAATATTCAATAATCACAGTGTTGAGGAATTCAGTTCCTTTATCTGATCTTATCTTCACAACTGATACTCCTTTATGATTCTGAAGTCTCTTAAGTAATTCTGTAAGTCTTTGCTTGGTTTCACTTTTCTTGGTTAAGAAGATAACCCAAGTGTATCTTGAAAAATCATCTACCACCACCAACGTATATTTTTTGCCACTGATACTAATTGGTGTAATAGGTCCAAATAAATCCATATGTAATAATTCTAGGATTCTGGTTGTTGAATGCTGAGACTTGGTCTTGAAACTTGCTTTTGTTTGTTTTCCTTGTTGACAAGCATCATATAAGCTGTCCTTCTTATAAGAGATTTCTGGTGGGCCAATGACTAGCTGTTTCTTGAAAAGTATGTTGATGTCGTCAAAGTTTAGATGACTTAGTTTCTTGTGCCATAGCCAACTGATTTCTGATTTGGTATGCACAAGCAAACAGGTTTCAACAACGGCTGTTGTCCAATCAACTACATACATATTCTCTTTTCTTCTTCCGGCTAAAACAACTTGAAATGCTGTTTCGCTGACGACATTGCAGAATTCTTTATCAAAAGTGACTTTGTATCCCATATCACAGAATTGACTGGTGCTAAGAAGATTGTAGTGTAATCCTTCTACATAAGATACATTCTTGATTGTAAGTCCATTTCTGATTAAGGTACCATATCCTTTGGTGTATCCAGGTTTTTCTTTACTTCCAAAATTGACTTTGGTCCATCTTTTGCAATAAAATTACTGAGACAGTCCTTGCTCTTCATCATGTGTCTTGAGCAACCACTGTCAATGTACCAAACATCCTGCTATAAAAGTTAAAAAATTTTAGGTACCCAACTCTGTTTGGGTCCATGGGGGTCAGTTGTCAGTACAACTCTGGGAATATATCCTTTAGGTATTCTTCGGATATTGTTGCACTTGTTTTCATATATGTAAGCCACACTTCCATAGTGTCTATGTTTGGACTGTGTCTTATTTATATGATCTCTCAGATCTTTTGACTGAAACTTATTTCCATGATGCTTTCTATTGTTGAAGCTTGAATAATAACCGCCATTCCTTGTGTATTGAGGTCTGGACTGACCTTGGTACTTTTGCTGAGGACTGAGATTAGCTCTCTGCTGAGTTTTGGAATGAAACTTGTGATAAGTTTTCTATCTGGAATGAATGTTATTAATAGTTTTACTAATAGATACAGTAAAATTCCAATCATCATCAGTGGGATATAATCTTCCTTTTCCCCTGAATGTGTGAATCTTTGAATGATTGACATTCTTGGATTTACCTTGATTGTAATTTTTCTGGTTCTTGACTTGATTGGTTTTTGTGGATCTGGCAGTTGATTTTCCATTTCGATTTCCTTTAGATACAGCTGATCTACCATTTGATTTACCTTTGTTGGTAGATACAGTTGTCTTCTTAGAAAACTCGATTTATCCTTTGTGATACCGGGCTTTACTTGGTTCAAAGAATTTTCTCGGTTTGTGGAAGTTGCTCAGCTACAAACTTAATACCAGTTCTGATATTAGGTTCAGCAGCTGTGCTAGTTCTATCCTTAGAAGATTGCTATGTATCAAATCCTAAGCCAGTTTTGTCTCCATATGGCTTTCCTGATTTGAATCCAGTAGCTGAACTTGATTGAGTAAATGATTCGATTCTTTCTTGCCGCCGATCGATGAGTGATCTTGAATCTTTTCTTTATCAGTTTTAGTCAGTTTCAACATTTTTAGTTCAGACTTCAATCTTTCAACTTCAAGAATTAGACTTCTTTCTCAGCTTTAATTGATTCATAACCAACTTGAATAGTTACTAGCTGATTCATCAATTCGTCAAGTGTTTCTTCTAATTCTAGATTTTTTGGATTGGAGTCAGCAGTCGAAGAACATGCATTTTGCATGGAAATTTGAGCTGAAGAGTATTTAGAATTGGATTCACATACCTCATTTGTATCTTCTATATGTGCCATTAAAGCTGTGTCATCTGATAGTCTTTCAGTACCAGCTTCATAGTCTGACTCATCTCCAGCAAGGAGTGCTCTCCTTCCAACTCTTCTTGGTGGAGTCTTCTTGGTCAGTTCTGGGCATTCAGCTTTGTAATGTCCAGGCTTCTTGCAGTTGAAGCAAAGATACTCATCATCTTTTCTTTTCTCAGGAGTCTTCTTAATGAACTTCTTGGTTACATGATGACCATTCTTCATCCTTTTGATTCTGCTCATCATAAGAGCCATTTGCTCCTCCATTTCATCCAACTGTTGAAGATTATTAGTAGACGCTTCTTGAGAATCATTTGATGCTGCTGCAAGTGCCGTGGTCTTTGGTTCTTCCAGAGCTTTAATTATTGCAGCTGTACTTGTGAAATCTTCACTGAATTCATAGGCTTTCAAATATGAGAAATTTTTGAATGAGTCTTCGATGTCAAGTCTTCTAGATTCTTCCATAGCAGTGACTTTCATCTTCCAGCACATTGGTAGTGCCTTCAAGATTCTTGTGTTGATTACTTTCTTTGTGTATTCAATTTTGAGTAGGTCTAATTCATCCATTATAGCACTGAATCTTGTTTCCATTTGGTCAATGGTCCCTCCAAATTTTTTCTTGAAATTCTCAAACTTTTGTTTTGCAACTGAGATCTTGTTCTCCTTGATTGAGTCAGTTCCTTCACAAACTAACTGAAGTTTGTCCCACATTTCTGTAGCAGTTGTGCATTCTTTCACCTTTAAGTACATGTTGCTGTCAAGAGTTCTGAGGATAAAGCCCATAGCAACATTGTTGAGATTGTTTCGCTTGCGATCATCACTAGTCCATTCGGCTTTGGGCTTTGGAACTCGTACTTGTCTATCACCATCAGTTTGCATGCGAGTGATCTGAATTGGTCCATCAGTGAGTACGTCCATCATTTCGTCATGAGTAGCCGCCAGAAAAGCCTGCATTCGACATTTATATTCATCAAATCTGTCCATATTGCATATAAGCATCTGTCTTGCATACTGATTGTTATCCATTGTGAGTCAGTGAAAACTGATTGTTTAATAACTGGAAACTGAGCTTTCTTATGAGAACAACTAGAGGAGATTAGAGCAAATGAGCTTTTTAACAATGGCTTGTTAAAGAAACATTGCTCCGATACCAATTGTTGGTCCCTTGGAAAGGCTAACACAAGTTTAGAGGGGGGGTTGAATAAACTTGTCTTTAAAAACTGGATTTAAAAAAAAATAAGGTTTAGTTAAAACTTGTGTGGAATTAAGCTGACTAAGATGAGTTTATTTCAAAATGAGTCCACCGGCAGTGGATATAATTCTAGCCTTTTTCTTGATCTTGTTATTCTATGTGAAAGCTGAGTGTGTTGAACTGAATTCTGAAGAATGTCAGTTTGTGAACAGTGAAGTGTATAACAATCAATTATCAAAATGCTGTAACTAAATGCTGAGTAATTAAATAAATGCGTAAAGTAAATAAGGAAAATATTATAGAGGTTCCAGGTGGTGTAATCCTGTACGTCCTCTCTTCCCCTATGGTGCGGAGGAAAATTCCACTAGAACTTCTTGAGGTGAACTGTTACAAAAAGTCCTAAACAATAGTCCTTGGCTAATCCCTAGCTTCACTATCTAAACAGTTGTAGAACAGGTAGAATTGCTGTTCTTCAATTGCTTGATCACTGGTCCTTGAAGGGTTCGTATGCCTCTTCACCAGCTACCACCACAAACACAGTCTACCCGACTGCTTGTAACAACTGTCCTTGGCGAAACCTTCCCGGTTTGCTTCACAGTCTAAAACTTTGATGTAGAATCAAAGTTGGGCTGAGAATCAATAAATTGATTCTTTTTTGTCGTTCTTCAAAGTGTCTAATTCTTGATAAATTCTTTGTAGCTTGAACACTTGAAGAAATTCTTGTTATGATCTTGATATAGCGCAGAGATGATAACAATTCGAATAACTAAGACTAGTGCACAAAAATGTTTGTTGATCTCGATAATTCTTCTTGTTGTTCTTGGTGCAAAGTCCTCTATTTATAGTGTGAGGTCCAACGTTCATCTTACATGAATTCGAATTGAATCAACGTCTATCTTGTAACGGCTATATTTTCTAACCGTTCTGATGTGTCAGTATTTCATCCAATAAAATTGCTTCCTTTAAAATGTATGACTGTACTATCAGTTTGTTGGATGGCTGACTTGTAAAACTGAGTTTCTGATCAGTTTTACACTGAGAATGTCAGTTGTCAGTTTCTTGACCGACTTGGAGCATTAACTGATATTTTTACTCTTCTTCAAATATCAGTACTCCATTTTCCTTTTGATTATAATTGACTTAATCAGAGTACACCATAATCAAATATCATCTAAGAATTCATTGTCCTTATGAATCTTAAGTCTTCACACAAGATCTATAAAGTCAGTTCAGGTCACCACAAACTTGCCTGAAGTCTAACTTCATAGTCTCGACTTGTAATCTTCATAACTGAGTTTGAACCCTCAGTTCATCAGTCTTCAATAACTGAGTTTGATCCCTCAGTTCTTCAGTCTTCTAGATAAGTCAACTGAGTCTGTGTCCCTCAGCGAACTTATTTTCTTAAGTTCAATACTGATGTATTCTGAGTCAGTTTGTCTGTCTTAGTGATTTCCAGTTTTCTAGATGACTTCCAGTTTTCCAGTTTTACGACACACTAACTATTACAGTGCTTGTCTGATGTAACTTATACAAATATCAGACTCTAGTAAAACCTAAACATTCAGTTCTAGACATCTTTTATCTTTTCACTATAACAGCTAGCTTCAACACTTCATCAATGAGGTTAAAATAATACTTTGAATAAATATGATGAATTATCATCAAAACATAAATTTTATTTCCAACAGTATGTTTTAGGGTGTTTCTGGTGAATGTGTGCGCATTCCGGAGCAATGTGCGTGCATTGGCTGAGCAGAAGCATCCCGGACCTGTCAAATCGTCGAATGTATGCACATCAGAGAGTAATGCATGCGCATTGCCCTAGCGGAATCAACGTGAATGCTCAATGTGTGCGAATTCAGCCCTGTTTAGGGGAAATGTTTTGTTCTGAGCCCCGAGTCCATTTTTATTGTTATTTCTCTATCTATTAACATTAAATGAACATGAACAAGCTTTGATTAAGCTTTTGATGCATTTAGTTCCGGCACCGAATGGATGCTTCCAAAGAGTTGAAGTTCGGGACCGTTGGAAGAGCATGATAGGCTTGTGCTTTGATGAATTAGTATTCATCAATGTCTGTGTATGTGCTAGGCTTGTCCGTGTCTAGTGGTCTAAGTAAGAGAGTAGGAGTTGTAAGGGAGCTTATTTAAAAATACTTAGGTGGCTAGTTAATAATTAATAACAAACGTACGTGTGTAGTTAAGAAACTAAAAATCATGTCATTTTTGGATAGACACAAGTCTATATCGCGATGTGTGGGCATTCTGAAAGTGAATACGTGCGTAAGTCTTTGAGACCCTACGTACGGAGGAACTTAACCCCGTAAGTCTGAGACCCTACGTATGGAGGGACTTCACCGAACGTGTACACTATCGGAGTATACCAACATAGACTTCCGTGGATATTGGTGTTATCCACCATTATGTTCCACAGTATATCTCATGGCGGATATACACCATGCGCAGTTCTCTTGAATGCTGATGTAACAAAGATAAGCTAAGCTAGAAAAAAACAATCACGACATGTTGATGAGCATGAAGTGAACCTTAGAGTTGTGTCTGTCACATAAAGATAATTTAATTAGTTATATGAGCCTTTTCGTTGTAAAGTTTAATTATTCATTAGTTTCTCACTCTTGATAAGTACCTATGTACTTACCTCCTTTGCATGTTTCATTTGTATGCATTGTGGGTTGAGAAGATGAACATGTTGTCCATGAGTTCGATGACGAGGATATGTGATGAAGATGATGCTTTGATGATGCGTCATGTTTCCTTTATTTCATGTTGCACTAGACTTTTTTGCTTTCCCTTCTTTAGACAAATGTTGTTCTTTTTTTTCTAGACTTTTGTAAAAACGTTTGTACTTTTTTTTAAGACAAGTTAGGTTTTTGTGGACATCGTACTTGTAAGACGTTCGTTGTTTGATGGCACCTCTCTATCTTTTAGTTTGTTGAGTTTCTGTTCTGGTAACATTTATGGTTTTACCCGAGTCTTTTGCAAGTTCGTTTGCTTTTATTATGCCATAGAGGCTTGCGTATAATATTAGATTTACTTAATGCTATACGCGCCGAACGTTCTCTTCCGGATAAGGACTCGGTATCCGGGAGTGGGGTTTTACACCAAGAGAGTATTGATTAACGTTTTCCTTATTTTACCCCTAATTAAACCATTTTTATTTACTTTACAACTGTTGTATTTATAATAGTCAAAGTGTGTATCAGGCATTTTAGCCATACATTAATTACATTTAACCACTTTTTAATCTATGTGAAAAGTCTAGGATGACTTATATTTTGAGATGGATGTAGTACATGCTGAGACTCGGGGGACATACCCTTAAAATCATCCAAAACAACCAACAACAAGAGCACCACTACTGTCAAACTAGAATTATAAATAACTGAAATAATTTCTATCACTCTTTACAACTCAACTCAATCAAAAAAGAAACTAATACAACTTGGCATCCTTGCCTTATTAAAGAGAACAACTACAAACAGGAAACTAAAATTTGAATGAGAACCCTAGAGCTCTATCCTAAGCAAACACTCAAAACTCGTCCTCAAACTCTACGTGTAAATGCATACCTTCTTATTTGAAATAAAGGATTTAGCAATAGCTAGATACTTTATAAAGAGAAAGAAGATCAAAAGAGTGATTCATTCTTGTCAAATACTGGAAGACATCACATTAATCTACTTTATCCAGTTTACAAAATAGTTGAAATGCATAAATTAAAACTTAAGAAAATCCACTTTAAAACCAACCTTTAAATGATGCAAAAGAAAACATGCGTATTAACTGCATTCAGTTCATCTTGCACGTAATTGTTCAGTTTCATTAGTTACTTACTTATCATGTTTGTGTTCTTGTCATGTTCATGCCATGTATATGTTTCATGTCATATCCTTGTTCAACTAATAAAATCTAGATATTCCACGGTACAACGCCATGATTGGGTAATATTACCAGCATATCCCACGCAACATGTTAGAGCATGGTATTCATGTAATACATCGAATCTCAATAAGGGTAATAACTAGTCATACATCCAAATACATCCCATGAGTCGGTCGCAGTGCTCTTGTGACACATTGCAGGTAAGTAAAGTGATGTGATATATGATGAGTTTTACGATGGGGATCCCGATCCATTGGCAACCATGAAGAAGATTGATCCATTGATCATTAGAGATGGACCATTGACAAGGCTCCAAAGGAAGAATATGAGAGAAGCCTTGAATACATTGTTGAAAGAGATCCATGAAGAATTTGGACAGCCCAAAAAGAGTGATGAAGTTCCAATATTGTTTATGCACTATGCTTTTGGGCTCGAAGACAACACTTAATGCTTGTGGCGCCATTGTTAGTTTTGTTTGGACTTGTTTAATTAATTTATGTGGGCTTTATTTAATAATTATCTTGTGGGCTTAGATGACACAAGAAAGGCTAGAAAAGCCCATTGAAAGTGGCGCCCCCTTCTAGGTCTTAGTTACTTAGGCTTTATTTTACTAGTTAATTTTCTCCCACATTACTTAGGAGGAAAACTAGTCTTTTGCTTGTAGCCTATATAAGGCACATACTATCTCCTTTCATGAACAAGTTAATTTTGAGTGAAATATTATTTTCGATTAAGCATTGTCTTAATTGTGCACCTTGTGTGTGAGATTCTCTTGGATTGGAGGATCGCCCCCCTTTGAGAACTTATCAACGTAAGTGAGCATTACGTTGTGGCGTTCCAACCGTAGTCTTGGTCTAAGGCGCGGATCATAGCTCGTATTGACTACCTTCAATTTCTTCCTGGGCAAAACAAAGGATTTGATTCGTAAGAATCACATCAGTTGGTAGCAGAGCTCAGTAATTGTTGGTAATCAAATATCCCTTTTCGTTTTATTTTCTATTCGTTTTTCATTGTTGATTCGTGCTTCCTGCGTCCTATTTGCTGCAAAGTTGTTCTTGTTCATCCATTGAAAAAAAAAAAAAAAAACGAAATTTGCTGTTCTGCTGTGTTGATCGTCTTAATTGTTGTTCGTCGTCTCTGTGTTTTCGTCATCGTCATCCTCATAATCTGTTCTTGTTGTGTTCCTGCGTTTTCTTCAAAAAAAAAAAAAACACGTCTTTCGTTTCCGTTTTCTTTTTGTTCTTGGCCGAAATCAAAACCCTAGGTTTTCACAACCCTAATCCGAATCCTTCAACCCGAAACCTTCAACTTTTCTTCAAACATTCAAACCTTCTTCCTCGCAGCCCGGATAATATTGCTACAACACACACAAATCCGTAGCAATCAGCCTACCTAAGCCCTAAACATCCCCAAAACCGCAACCTTTCAACCCTAAACCCTATTTTCACACCGAGAACGATCAAGAACTCATCAGGATTCACTCTTTCGTAATCAAGATCTACGTTCTTGAAATTACGAACCCTAGTTTGTGTTTAGTGGTTTCGTCAGTCGTTTATTTGCTGCGCATATAATTTTGTAGGTTGTGTAATCGTCCAAAAGGCATCCCAGCCTAAAAAAAAAAAAAACGAGTAAAATGGCGGGAAAGTTATGCATTTTTTTTTTTTTTTTTTGTAGCTTGTGTTGTGTCGTAGAGTTCTTGTGCAAAATTTGGTGTTACGAAAATTTTTGTGATAAAAAAACGAGTAAAGTTGGCGGGAAAATTCTGCAAGAAATTTTTTTGTTTTTTGTAGCTTGTGTTGTGTCGTAGAGTTCTTGTGCAAAATTTGGTGTTACGAAAGTTTTAGTGATCTAAACCCGTCCCAAGCCTAACCCTAGCCTAGATTCGTTTTGCTTGTTATTTTGATTTGTTTGTAAAAGGGGTGCTTTACTTTCCACAAGAGCGAGGGAGAGTGTAAACACGAGTGTCTTGGTGAGGGTTTATTGTCTATCCTATGGAGGACTCTAAACATTCTAAAAATTTGAGTAATGAGTATCTTGAAGAGAGATTGGCTGCCCATGTCAAAGAATTTAGCAAGGAATTTAATAACGAGACTGATGCAAAATTCGAAAGGGTTTTTACGGAGATGATCAAGCTATGAGGGCATCCATTCGGCATTTAACAGCCCAAATGGTTAATCTTAATCGTGGTGCCCAACCTGATGGTGCACAACCCGCAGCTCCTACTGCGGTACCTCGACTTCGACAACCGGTCCGTGTAATTAATGTTCCACAGCTACGTGATCATGCTGATCAACATACTGACGACGATGCGTACATTCCGGATAATAATATGACATAGGTAAAGATGAAGCTTCCTAGTTTTGCGGGTTCCGGTAGTGCTTCGGTATATCTTGATTGGGAGAGTAAGCTAGATCAGATCTTTGCGTGTAACAATTATACCGAGGTGAAGAAGTGCAATCTAGCTCAATTAGAGTTTACAGGTTATGCTATGGTGTGGTGGAATCAGGTACAGTTCATGCGTACCAAATACAGACAGCCACCTATACGTTCATGGACACTTTTAAAAGAGATAATGCGCACTCGCTTTGTTCCTATATCGTATTATCAAGACCTCTATCGTGCTCTTCAGACAATGAAACAGGGACAACGTTCGGTAGATGATTTCTATGAAGAGATGATGACTGCTTTGGCACGATCACAGGTTGAGGAAGAGGAGATGGTCACCATGCAACGTTTTTTGTGTGGTGTGCGTTTGGAGATTGGACAACCATTGGAGTTACGTGGTTGTAATACACTGGATGAGATGTTACAAACAGCTCGTGCGATTGAGAGGCAGTTGAAACGCCAAAAACCCACCTTTAATAAATCAATTGGAGGTACTTCTTCTTCTTTCCGTTCGTTTCAGCCTAGAGGAGATAATCCAAATTTTGTACGGAGTGCACCTCGGACAGCCCCTACTACTTCCTATGACGCTTCTAAAGCTAAGGCGGTGAGAAGGGTAAAGGTGTAGACAACCGCATTAGGCAAGCCTCGTGACGTTAAATGTTTTAAATGCACCGGTGTTGGTCATGTTGCATCTGAATGTCCTACTAAACGTAGCATGCTAGTTGTAGAGGAGGCTGTTGATGGTGTTGATTTTGATGGGGACGACTTTGACCAGGCTGATTATGAGGATGCGGAGGGTAATATTGAGTGTGACCCACTTGAGGGTTCTATTTATGTGCTTAAAAAGGTGCTAACCGCTAGTGCTAAACTTGAGGACGGTGTCCAACGTGAAAATATTTTCCATACACGCTGCTTGCTGAATGGTAACTTATGTTCTCTTATTGTCGATTCGGTAGTTGTGCTAATGTTGTTAGTGCTTGATTTGATTTCTCGTATGGGTTTACCTACTATTCCTCATCCCCACCCCTACAAGTTGCAATGGTTGAATAGTGTGGGAGAGTCAAGGTTACACAACAAGCGTTGATTTCTTTTAGTATTGGGAAATATGAAGATGAGGTGTTATGTGATGTTGTCCCCTTGGAAGTCACCACATATTGTTGGGTCGCCCTTGGCAATATGATAGAAAGGTGTTGTTTGATGGGTTTTTGAATAAGTACATTGTTCATCATAAGGGCAAGAATTATTCTTTATCAGCTCTCACCCCTGAACAAGTACGTCAAGATCAGCTTGCACTTACTCGAGCTCGTGAGGAAAAACAAAAGAAAGAGGGAGAAAAGTTGAAAAGTGAAGAAAACAAATTGACGGGAGAGAAAAAGAATGAGGGCCTTAGGACTGAGGGAAAAATAAGAGTTGAAAACAAAAAATTGGTAAGGGAGGTCGATGTAGTTTCTCGACGAGGGAGTGATAAAGTAGAAAAGTCAATTGCGAGTGTCGGTGCCACATCTAGTGAGGGAGGTAATAAAGTTGAAAAGTCAAAATGTGCGTGCGTGTGTAGGAACTTCTATGCCAAAGCCACTGAAGTCATTGATACCATTGACTCCGACCAGGTTGTATTTCTTTTCTTATGCAAAGACCCCATAATCCCTTCCCCTACACTTACAACCGGCCCCACACACTCACCAAAGGTGACTTGGCCGAGTTGCCCCCCTCCCCCTCCCCCTCCCCCTTGTTTAATGCTTGTAAGCGATCTCACCGGTTTTCTACCTAGTGTTGTGTGCTCTGTTTTACAGGAGTTTGCTGATGTATTCCCCGAGGAGGAACCAAGTGGCTTACCACCATTGCGAGGCGTGGAGCATCATATTGACCTCGTGCCGGGCTCGCATTGCCCAATCGTCCGGCTTATCGAGCAAACCCAGCCGAAACTTTAGAGATAAAGAAACAAGTCGATGACTTATTAGCTAAAGGCAAAATTCAAGAGTCTATGAGCCCTTGTGCGCACTACCGGTTCTCGTGGTGCCCAAGAAAGGAGGTGAATGGAGAATGTGCATGGACGATCGTGCCATTAATCAAATTACGGTAAAATATCGTTATCCCATTCCTCGTTTAGATGACATGCTAGATGAACTTCGGGGTGCTAAAATTTTTACTAAAATTGATCTTAAGAGTGGTTATCACCAAGTTCGTATTAGGGAAGGTGATGAATGGAAGACAGCCTTTAA
Organism: Gentiana straminea; assembly: GCA_036785695.1. Taxonomy (NCBI): domain Eukaryota; kingdom Viridiplantae; phylum Streptophyta; class Magnoliopsida; order Gentianales; family Gentianaceae; genus Gentiana; species Gentiana straminea. Next base: position 173,305 of record JAVUPR010000426.1, on the reverse strand, counting down.
AACCAAATTTGGATTATATGAGTGGTTGGTTGTGCCCTTTGGCTTGACTAATGCACCTAGTACTTTCATGCGTTTAATGAACGAGGTGCTTCGCGAGTTTATAAATAAATTTGTGGTAGTTTATTTTGATGATATTCTGTTTTATAGCCACAATTTAGATGATCACATAGTTCACCTACGTGCTATTTTGTCTACGCTCCGCGATGCTCAGCTTTATGCTAATCTAAAAAAATGTTCCTTTTGTTTGGATAGAGTTGTTTTTCTTGGTTTTGTAGTAAGTGACCAGGGTGTTGAAGTTGATCGTGACAAGGTTAAAGCTATCGAGGATTGGCCTACACCTCAAACTGCGGCTGATGTGCGTAGTTTCCATGGCTTAGCGAGCTTCTACAGGCGTTTTGTCAAGGATTTTAGCACCATCGCGGCCCCTCCGAACGAGCTTGTGAAGAAAAATGTACCCTTCTATTGGGGTCCACGGCAAAGGAGTCTTTCGAAACTCTAAAAGCTCGTTTAATTTCAGCCCCTATACTTGCACTTCCTGATTTTAATAAACATTTTGAAATTGAATGTGATGCATCGGGTGTGGGTATTGGTGGAGTCTTAACTCAAGAGGGTAGACCTATTGCATATTTTAGTGAAAAGCTTAAAGGTGCTTCTTTGAATTATGCAACTTATGATAAGGAATTGTTTGCGTTAGTTAGAGCCCTTCACACTTGGAAACATTATTTACGTCCACGAGAGTTTATCATACACACTGATCACGAATCGCTTAAGTACTTGAAAGGGCAGGGTAAGTTAATTCCGCGGCATGTTCGTTGGGTTGAATGTATTGAGTCCTTTGCTTATATTATTAAGTACAAAAAAAGGGTCAAGATAATGTGGTCGCTGATGCTCTTTCTCGTAGACCTGCTTTAATTACCACTATGCATACTAAATTCCTAGGTTTTGAATTTATCAAGGATTTATATGCTTCTGATGAGGATTTTATGACTAAGTGGCATAATACTGATAATAAAACCGATGGTAGGTTCTTTAGACGCGAGGGTTTTTTGTATCGAGATCATGTCATTTGTATTCCTCGTTGTTCTATGCGTGATTTATTGGTGCGTGAAGCACATAATGGTGGTCTTATGGGTCATTTTGGCATTACTAAAACGCTTGATATGCTTAAATCTCATTTTTATTGGCCTCGTATGAAAGTTGATGTTGCTAAATATTGTGATGCTTGTATTACTTGTAAGTCGGCTAAATCTACATCCCACCCCCACGGTTTATATACGCCCCTCCCTATTCCTACGCAACCGTGGACTGATTTATCTATGGATTTTGTGTTAGGCTTACCCCGGTCTAAGAGTGGTCACGATTCTGTTTTTGTGGTAGTGGATAGGTTTTCTAAGATGGCACACTTTCTTGCATGCTCTAAAACTAATGACGCTTCATATATTGCTGATTTGTTTCTTAAGGAAGTAGTTAAATTACATGGTGTGCCTAGAACGATTGTGAGTGATCGAGATTCAAAATTCATTGGTCATTTTTGGAGAGTTTTGTGGATGCGTTTAGGAACTAAGTTACTTTATTCTACTGCATTTCATCCTCAAACTGATGGTCAAACTCGAAGTGGTTAATCATGTGTTGGGTCGGTTGCTTCGTTGTCTTGTTCGAAAAAATCTCAAAAATTGGGAAGATTGTTTACCTTATGCTTGAATTTGCTTATAATAGGTGTAAACACTCTGCTTCTAAATTCACCCCATTTGAGATGGTTTACGGTTTTAATCCGGACACGCCTTTTACGTTGGCTCCTTTACCTGATATTGCGCAGGTTAGCTTGGATGGTGACCAACGGGCTGCACTTGTTCGTGACCTACATAAGAAAGCACGTAAGAATGTGGAGGCAGCCACGGCGCGGTATGCTAAGCAAGCTAATAAAGGACGCAAAGAAGTCATCTTCGAACCTGGCGATTATGTTTGGTTACACTTGCGCAAGGATAGGTTCCCAAAGCAACGCAAGACCAAGCTGCACATGAAAGGAGAGGGACCGTTCCAAGTTCTCGAGAGGATCAACAATAATGCTTACAAGATTGATTTGCCGCCGGATTGGAATATTTCTTCTTCTGTCAACGTGGCTGATTTGACTCTTTTCGACAATCCCTTTGATCTGAGGACAGATCCTTCCCAACCGGGAGGGAATGATGTGATATATGATGAGTTTTACGATGGGGATCCCGATCCATTGGCAACCATGAAGAAGATTGATCCATTGATCATTAGAGATGGACCATTGACAAGGCTCCAAAGGAAGAATATGAGAGAAGCCTTGAATACATTGTTGAAAGAGATCCATGAAGAATTTGGACAGCCCAAAAAGAGTGATGAAGTTCCAATATTGTTTATGCACTATGCTTTTGGGCTCGAAGACAACACCTAATGCTTGTGGCGCCATTGTTAGTTTTGTTTGGACTTGTTTAATTAATTTATGTGGGCTTTATTTAATAATTATCTTGTGGGCTTAGATGACACAAGAAAGGCTAGAAAAGCCCATTGAAAGTGGCGCCCCCTTCTAGGTCTTAGTTACTTAGGCTTTATTTTACTAGTTAATTTTCTCCCACATTGCTTAGGAGGAAAACTAGTCTTTTACTTGTAGCCTATATAAGGCACATACTATCTCCTTTCATGAACAAGTTAATTTTGAGTGAAATATTATTTTCGATTAAGCATTGTCTTAATTGTGCACCTTGTGTGTGAGATTCTCTTGGATTGGAGGATTGCCCCCCTTTGAGAACTTATCAACGTAAGTGAGCATTACGTTGTGGCGTTCCAACCGTAGTCTTGGTCTAAGGCGCGGATCATAGCTCGTATTGACTACCTTCAATTTCTTCCTGGGCAAAACAAAGGATTTGATTCGTAAGAATCACATCATAAAGGCACTTCCCCAAGACTATCCAGATACAAGTAAAACACATTTGAACAAATAAGGCACATAAGATCATGTTAATGCCATATTCTAACCTACGTGAGCATACAAAGAACATGTCAACACTAATCTACCATCATATTTTCACTACTCTCGTAAATACATAATAAGGAAAAGTATTCAGAAAACAGAATAACTTTCTGAAACCATAATTTACATCACAGACTGAGCCAGAAACCAATTATGAAGTTTTGTCCATGCGCTTTCTCAAGAGAGGGGCCGGGAAAGCGGCCCCCACTTATATTGTAAAATTGTACCCTCGCCTAACAAATACCCGAGAACACATATTCATATCCAGTTTCGTGCACCTTATAGAAAATAGTATTCAAAACCATTAAAAATATAATCTTTAAACCAAAGGGATCCTTTTAATAAGAAGAACTTCTTACCTTAAAGACGAGTTGAAACTACGAGCCGAACCACAACTATCTTTCGAATCCACATGAATCTACAAACCATCAATGATCTAACATAAATCTTACGAGAATCTAACACTACCAAGATCAGAGACAAGAACTTACTACGAACGGAATTATCTTAATGAGATTTTGAACCTAAAACAACTTCTACAACTTGATTTGCTTCGATTTCACCACTCAGATCCACAAAACGAAGCCAGACTTGTCAAACAAAGCATTGACTCGGCTGCTGTCCTGAGAGAATGCCTGGGAAAGCGCCTCAACTTTCTTTTGACGCTGTCAAAATCACAAAATTTATGAGGTCTAGGTCTTCTGTATCCTTTTTATAGATTTGTTTAGAACTTAGGTCGGTTTAAAGTGACTTAGAGTCTAAGAAAAGCTTAATTAACCAAGATTCATTTCATTAAAGACACAACGATGATCCTTTTGTAAAATCTTTTGGGTCAAATAAGTTCTTTAATAGAACTTTTGTTGTTGAAAAAAACAATGATCATAGAGTTTTTCCATTTTCATACTTAGTATTTAGGGAAGCAAGAGTATAGTATAATTAACCGAGGATTTTGTGTAAAATAAATATTGAATGTCCATTGCAAATAAAAGAAGGAGATGAAGAGGGAAGGAAGGAGAAGATTAACGTTGATACGCAATGCAGCAAAAAGTCTCGGCAAGCGACCGCTATGCGTTTCTTTGTCTCCATTTTTTTGGAATAAAAAATAATTTGTTTTTGATAGGAAAGAATAAATATATGTACTTCAATTGTCAATGGTTTGGATAACTATCAAGTAGGTCAACTATGCAATTTCTAGAGCAACAAGCAAAATAAAAAAAATCAACTCTAGTTTTTTTTTTTTTTTCGGAAAAATATAAATAATAGAAGGTAGCAAAATAAAAAAAGTCTTTGGAATAAAAGGTTATAAGGACTCGTTCTCATAATAAGGGCAAAATCATAGATCGACACATGTTCAGCTCGTGACTTACAACTGAATATGTAAGCCTTATACAACGTTAATAGCTGAAAAATGATGATGTATTCTTGACCTTACACCTGAATAGATATCTACGGTGATAAGTGTTGACATGTGGCTTAATCTAGTACTAGTTAGTTATGTTACCTAGACTAAGAATCTTGTTATAGATTGTGTATCGATTGTATTTAAGTGATGAAGTGTATTGAGCTGCACCCATTCGATCCACACAAATGAATCTTCATTCTGTTAGTTTGCTTTCTTGGTATCAGAGCCTGAAAGCTCAACTCATATGACAACTCCTTCGTTTTAGTAATCCGCCATTGAAGATGGCACAAGAAGCCCGGTTTAGAATGCAACTCATGTTGTTGAAATTGATGTCATCATGATTCAAGGAACCCAAGTTGTTTATGAGTGTTGGTCCCTTGAAAAGGATTTGGTTAAGTTTAGAGGGGGGGGGGGGGGGGGGGGGGGGGTGAATAAACTTAACACTTAAAACTTTTGGAGTTAACAACTCATCAACTTTAGCGACCCTGCGATACTTCGATGTCCGTACGCGACACTCGCAGTCTATTCGATTGTTGAGTTTACTGAATTTGTGCAGCTTTGAAATATATCAAAAATTAAGCCTTATACTTGTTGTTAAATATGATACCAAGTATTAGATACTCAGTAGTGTATGTGTGTGATTCAGTTGCTAGATTCAGTAGATTGATGTGTTAGATAAACTAAGTGCGAATATAAATGCGAAAAGTAAGTAGGCAGATTTTATAGTGGTTTCAGGTGGTGTAATCCTGTCAGTCCACTCTTCTCCTGTGATGTTGGAGGTAATTCACTAGAGATTTTTGAGGTAGCTGTTACAAAAATCCCTAAGTTTCTTGTCCTTCATCAATAACTATGTCTTCACAAACTGAACACTGGGAACAGGTAGGATTGCTGCTCCAAAGTCTTCCACTGGTCCTTCAAGGGTAGGATTGCCTCTTCACCAGCTCCACCACAAACAACAGTATTTCACACCCAAAGATGCTTCACTTGTCTTCGGATTTCTTGTAAAAGAAAGATTGAATTAAGTAAGTGATTCAGCTTTCAGCAGCTTGATCAGGATGATATGATCAGCAGCTTGATGTCTTCAAGTGTGTAAACTTGATGCAGCTTGAATGCAGATTACACTTGAAGAATTTTACTGGAACAGTAGCCTTATTCTTCGTAGGGTCAGCAGGGTGTTTTTCTTGATCAGAAATCGAAGCTCAGGATTATCTGTATTTTTCTCTAAACGTTCATCAATCTTCATCTGAATTAGGAGTCCTCTATTTATAGGTAGGAATCCTTGTGACTTATGTTTGAAATTCAAACATAGCCGTTTTGGATTTGTCTCCATCTTGACTTGCTTTTTCTTTCGTTCCTAGGGGTCGACACTTTGTCGATTCCTTTTGGACGAGCTTTACGATCCGTCCACCCTTTGACTTGTATCCATTGGATAAAGGTCTGAATCATCCCAACGTTCCTTTAATCTTAACCATTGATTTGTTTGATAAAATCAGAGGTTGTTAGCTGTCCCTTTCTTTGTAATCTTCCAATGTAGCCTTTGATTAACTCGAAATATGTGTCCAGTAGGTTCCTGAGAATATAAGTCTGCTGATATACACATCTGTAAGCTGATCCTTATTTTGCAGTGTTTAAAAACACTTCAGCTAACTATCTTTTATCTAATGTTTATTTAGGAAGTTAGATTACACCTTTTTGCATATAACTAAGTTCCAATCACCACTTAACTTGTGGAACTTAGACCTTGTACACAAGGTATATGTAATCAGTTTAGGTCGTCACAGACTTCCCTAAATTTTGATTCCATAACCTTGACTTTAATTACTAAGTTTGATCCCTTAGCCTTCAATAACTGAGTTTGAGCCCTCAGCCTTCAGTCTTCAGCAGGTTCCTGACTAGTCTACTTACTCAGCTACCCTACTGATCTAGACTAGTCTGCTGATGTAAGTCAGCTGACCTTTTACAGTGCTTGTTTGATCAAACCTATACAAGATCAAACTCTAATAAACCTATACATTTGATCTAGACATCTTTTTGCCTTTGCTCTATAACAGCTAGTCTGGCACTCATCACTAAAACTTAAAAATAAGTCCAACAATGAGATTCCAATTTTATCAATATCCATCGATCCATCTCAGTAAAGGATCAAACCGGAATCTACCTCCACTCCTATCGTCCCTCAGCTCTCGGTTCATGAACACTAAACATGCAACATCTACATTTCATCTTCCTCCTCTCAACACTTCTCAATTAGCAGATAAAAATCCTATCCATCCTTATTTAGACTAGGCAGCTCACCTGCTATCAATTCTTTGACACCATCTCCATTTCATGGTCATCTGAACCAAACCAATACTGTCAAACTCACTCGAGATAGTTACCTTCTCTAGAGGTACAAAGTTCTTTCAGTTGTTAAAAGCCACAAACTGGATGGATTCTTGCTTGGAACCAAACCTAGACCACCAGAGATTCCAGGCTATCTGTCCAACCTAGCACACGAAGAACGGGAATTAATTTATCAGCTGCTGATAGGATGGCTATTAAGTGCTGGATATATACAGAAACCCGAATCAGGATTTGAAATGTGAAAAACCCGAATCCGGAAATTTTCCGGGTCTCTACGCATCGAGAGTGGGTCTCGACGAGTTGAGAGTTTTTGCGTTTTTTCAGATCGAAGAGATCATATCTGATTCACATCACCGATCAAGCACAACGAAAACGAAGAATTAAATTTGTTCTCGATTTTACCATGCTATGATTTACATGATCAATTAATCTAATCTACAGAAGGTTTGGAGATTACCCAACCGAATCAAGATGTCGCGATCGTCCGAGTTGAATCTCCAAGCGACGTCTGGTGGACGTCGATCTCGTATTCAAATCTCCTCGAATATGCTCTAAGAATAACCTCAGTTTTTCTTCTCCCGATGGCTAGGACAAGAAACTAATTTTTCACCCCTTTATTCAAAAGTGGCGCTGAAATTGCTTGTGAATTGTGTTGGGAGAACCTCTCTTTATATAAGAAATAACTAGGCAAGAGAGATGTATCATTTTCACAAGACAATTATATTTTCTTTAATGAAGAGATAATCATTATTAAATAAGAAACAATCTCTTATTTTATCCATTAATTATTTAACAAATAAATAATTAATTACACATGTGATGTAATTAATGAAAATTTATTTTCCCAATTTTCTACACATGTGGCGCCATTTTATGTGCCATGGATTATATAAAATGTCTTCTCTATTTCATATATTATTTACATAATAAATAATATTTCGCATATTCAATAAATAGACCAACTATTTAATTTTTCTTGAGGTTTTGAAATATGAGAATTCACTCGCGTGTTAGGAGCCAACCCGGGGACCATGGATCTATAACCAGTAGCTCCAATAAATTGAATAAAATATTCATCGAACATAACATTTCTATTCAACTTCTTGATTCCGAAATTACGTCACCATAAATCTGAAACTGAACTCTATCAATTATAGACATAACTTATTCTCAGTATGTCGAGTCAATAAGCATCCATTGATGTAATCATTACATACAGACTAACCCTCCATAGACTATCCGTATTGACGTAGGAATATTCTCGTAAACCTTCTTCATTATATCTTATCCTTATTTAATTACCATTAACCCACTAGCAGTGGCGGAACCAGAAATTTTTCTTAGAGTGGTCTTGGTTTTCACTAATATACATATCCCGAAAAAAAATCTCAATGCTAAAAAATTACATTGATCGTACATCAAGTAACGAACATAAATATATTTAGATGGTATAAGGTAGGAAAAAAATGTTGATTTAAAAAGTATAAGGTAAAGAGAATAAAATATTAGATTTAGATCGTATAAGTCAAGGAAAAAACGCTATAAGCATCTCAGTGGTATAATGTACCAAAAAAATGTCTCAGGTAAATGGAAAAAAAATTAGATTTAGATCGTATAAGGTAAGGTAAAAATGCTATAAGCATTTCAGTGCTATAAGGTACCAAATTGATTAGATTTAGATGGTATAAGGTAGAAAAAAAAATAATGTTTAAAAAGTGTAAGGTAAAGGGGAAAAAATCTTAGATTTAGATCGTATAAATTAAAGAAAAAATGCTATAAGAGTATTTTAGTGGCATCGTACATCAATTAACGAACATAATTAGATTTACATGGTATAAGGTAGGAAAAGAATTGTTGATTTAAAAAGTCTAAGGTAAAGGGAATAAAATATTAGATTTAGATCGCATAAGTCAAGGAAAAAATACTATAAGAATTTCAGTGGTATAATGTACCAAAAAATGTCTCAAGTAAAGGGAAAAGAATTAGATTTAGATCGTATAAGGTAAGGAAAAATGCTATAAGCATTTCAGTGGTATAAGGTGCCAAATTTATTAGATTTAGATGGTATAAGGTAGAGAAAAAATAATGTTTAAAAAGTTTGAGGTAAAAGAGAAAAAATCTTAGATTTAGATCGTATAAATTAAGAAAAAAATGCTATAAGTATTTCAGTGGTATAAGGTACAAAAAAATTGCTTCTACAATGTCTTGAATCCATGACCATGATATTGGTAAGACAAATTGTATAGATCTTATTCCACTAGGCCAACATGGCATTTCTAGAAAGTTAAGAAGAATTAAATACATATACTAATAATAACACGAATACAATTATACACAAAATTAAATTTCTTGTCTTTTTTTTCAAATTTTGCGGCGGTCGTGAGACCACCTACCTAAAGGGTGGCTCCGCCCCTGCCCACTAGTGACCAATTAGTTCATAACTAATATGAACTCCCATGGATCGATCAGTTTCTAGGATTAACAAATAATGAGATTGTCTTTCCACTTCTCGCAGGAAGGAACGTATTCTATATCTTTGGAACACACACTTGCTACTCATTCCCGAGTAGTGCTAACGTGAAAGTGATTTGGACCGTGCCTTTATGCAATCCTTAACGAACACATCATACCCTATCTTGAAACAACCATGAGTCTACAACCGCTTCAGGATTAATGTTAATCCATATATGATCATTTTGTGATTTAATAATATTTCTCAATCACGGAATTATATGAGAAATACAGATTAAATCGGTCCAGTCCTATATGACTATATCATATATAAATGCCCCACATAGATAACCAATATCGACGGTCCGGATAAGACGGTCACACCATAAAGTATTCTGGGCGTATTATGGTGGCTTAATCAATAGACCACATACTTTGATTAAGTTCACTATGGACTAACAATTTAAGTGTATCACCATAATCTTAATCCTCATGTGTGACACACACACTAAGTTATATGGCTAAATATGATACAACTTGGGGTTTTCAGCAGTGTATATCTTATGAGCACGAAAAAATAATAAGATGATGAATAAATTGGTCATTTATTAATTATAAAAACAATTTCAAAAATTGCCTTTCGGGCATTACATCCAAAACAAGTTCAATGGCCGGACAAGCACTAGTGTAGGTAATAGGGTGTTCTGCTTCTGATTAGATTTGGTCTACTCTTAAGGTCTTATTTATTAATCAATCAGAGGCTAGGATGCTAAAATATATGAGTGCTTTAACCAAATCTGTGAAAGGAAATAGTTCTATGACTGATTCCCTTTCTTTAATGAAATCTCATGGTGATATTTTAGTTGATGTTGGTTACACTATTTCTAAATCTGAGCTAATCATTGCTGCTCTTGAAGGTATCAACAAAAAATTTGAAATTATCATAGTTACCATAGCTGCTAGAACAAGCTCCTTGACCAGGACTGAGGTGCAATCTTAGTTGTTGACTCGTGAGAGTCTTTTAGCTACATTGAATCCTTTAGTATATGTTGTTTTACATCAACCAACTCCCAATGCTATCTAGAGGTCTATTCTATTAATCCATATGGTTTTATTAGAGAATATGTGAGACATAACAGTCAGTTCATCTACCTATGTGAGGAAGATGAGTATCTAGAGATGGAAGAAATAGAGGCATGAAAGGTGGAAGATTCCATAGTAACAATAGAATGATTTGACATTTATGTGAGAAGAATGGACATATAGTGGGAGTATGCTAGCACAGATTTGAGGTGACTTCATCCTGTATAGAGAGACCCCAATCCCAAATTTATCCTAGCACTAGACAAATACCAGCTCTTTTGGCTACACCAAGTTATTTACTAATCATGCCTAGTATCTTGACATTGAAGCAACCAATCATGTGACCTTTGATTTGGGGAACTTGATTAATAATTCAAACTACAATGGTAATGATACACTAGTAGTAGGTAAACGTGACTCTCTAGCTATTCAGCCCATTGGCGGAATCAAGTTACACACACAATCTATCACTTTACTTATTGATATTTTTTACATGTTCCTAAAATCACAAAGAATCTTATCTTCATTTCTAAACTTGTTTCTGTTAATCCTATACTTTTAGAATTTGATGGTCCAATCTGTCTTATTAAGGACAAAGCTACAAGCACACATTTTCTCAAGGAAGCAATCAATGATGGTCTAGATCAGATACCAACTCTAGATGCAGACACATTAGACCTCCATTCGATCCAAACATGAGAGTCTCATCAATCAATGTCAATTGTTGAGTCCTAAATGTGTCATGTCATTTGAGTCTATAAAGCTTGATCTTGATCAAAATATCTGGTATAGACTAGGTCTCCCTTCTAGGAATGTTCTGCATCATATTCTTAGTACTTTTAATGTTCAAAGTAATGAAAGTTTATCCTTTTGTGAAGCTTATCAATTTGGTTAATCTCATTCTTTACTCCATTCCCCATCTGCATCGCATGCTAGTTCTGCTCTTGATATTATTCACACTGATCTTGTTGAATAGTGTCCTAAACCCAATCGGGTTGGACCGGATCTGACAGGGTCGGGTCATTTACAGTCTATTTAGTTCATGTAATAACTTTATTATGATTAATAAAAGCACTTTTGTTATTATATATCTTGCTTAGTCTATTTAGTTCATGTAATAACTTTATTATGATTAATAAAAGCGCTTTTGTTATTATATATCTTGCTTATCTTTATGTGATTGAATATATATATATATATAGTAACGTCCTTAGTATTAAACTCCGATAGAGAAACCATGATACTGATTATGGTTGATGAGATCTCTATTCACCTTAATATGTTTGATACTTAAATGTCTCTAGTCGTATGTGCTGTCAAACGGGACTTTGATGGTATGATTAGACTAGCACGTATTGGATGTCTTCTATCTTATTGAAGATGGGAATAGATCTCGTCTATCTAAGTGTAGGGACACTTGGACTGTACGTGGACGTTTGTTAGAGAATGCGTACGTTAGACTGGCCCACTTACATTAAGTGTCGCAGTATGTGGCAGTTGTGTAATTATCCTGAGACCGGAGTCTTCATGGCATCACGGTGTGGATTGTCATGCTTGACACTATTGAGGTTTCCCCTAGCCATGGGGCGATCTTGCGGTACACTCGGGTGTGATATTGAAGCATGCGTAGGATACATGTTTGTTCGTCCGGAAATCGCGTATCCTATGATTAGGAGTAATTATCCGAAATGGCCTTCTTATAAGGAATGTCTAGCTCTCGTTAATCTTTGCAAAGTGGGAGTAAATGAGTTATTCCGAGAGATCATGTTATCCAGATTATAAGATACGATTGTTGATGTACTGACACTCGAGGTACGATCGTATGGATATTATTACAGAAATAGGATTCAATTTACACGGTAACCGTTTCACATGAAAGGTAGTAGTCATTGCTTTTGACTTTTTCGATAATTGGGGGTCACAGTGTACTGCTAGACGCTATTATATGATCGTTAGTTATGAAGGGCATTTTCGTAATATGCACTTTGTGTCTACAGCCATTCGGAAGCCTATTTGGTCACTGATGACAGTCAACTTTATACCTTTATTTACCTATTTATTACCCCCGATACTAGCTTAAATGGGCTTTAAGTGGTTAATAATTAGTCGTCTCATGCATAAATTACACCCGAACCGAGTTACGACTCGTTATTTTGTAATTAGCCATTTTATTATATTATTTGATATTACAAGCCTTGTTTTATGGTTTATTTATAGTGGGCTTGATTTGGAAGCAGGAATGGACTTCAGAGGAGAAAAATGCTCAGAAATAGACCAGGAACGGACCAGGCGAAGTAGGCGGAGAGGCCCGGCGGAGATCCTCGCTCGCTCGCTAGCGGCGAGCCCCGCTCCCCCGCGCCGCGAGTTGACCAAATTGCCCTTGCTTTTGAGACACGTTTTCTATCTTGTTAGGGTTTAGAATTTAGGAATTAGGTCGGTTGATGGCAATTCTAAGTCAGTTTTACAGCCTATAGAAACTCCCTTTCATTAGTCACTTTATAACACAACTCATAACACAAATTCTCAGTTTCTCAGAGCAGTTTTAATACAAGTTCAACAGCAATTATGTGAGTTCTTGTATTTATTTGTTCTTTGTTCTTTGTAATTAAGTCCCCCCGATTATTGTTTATTGTTTGAGGTTGTTCGTTCTTCACCGAACGATGTAGATCGAAGGATACGATATGAGGCAGTGGGGATTCCTTGTCTATAAGGATCCACACGCCCAGATCTGTTATCCGGTGATCTATAGATGACTTTGGTATGATCGACAATCGTGTTTCTAGTAGATCTATATAATTGCTTTATGAATCTCTATTTTATCCGTTACGTATATAGAAACACTAAGATTTAGGTTTTCACCGTGTCAATCTAGCCACGTCTTTATGGTGTGATTGTCCACCTAGAATTTCTTATCTTAGTAGGTATGGCTACGGCTACGTTGCTCGTCTGTTTTAATTAGTGTATTACTAGGAAATACCAATATAGGACTCCTAGGTCGGCTCATGAATTGATCTTCCGGGACTTTCAGCGTGATCTAGATCTGTTCTATATTCGGGAATTGCATGCACCTAGTTATACGTAAATCGTAGATTAACATGAGACCGTGCAGGTAATTGTTAGTGGGACAGAGACTAATGCGATCACTTAGGAAGTACACCTAACCACAGAAATTGTGCCTAGGTGAGGAATACGGTTAATATCGGCATCCCTAGTTTTGTAAGCGTGAGAGTTATATGAGATGGAGGCCTACGAAGCGAAGTCACGTAATGTAGCATAGTGATCTAGATGGCCTAACCGGAGCTAGATCTAGTTTAGGGGATGACTCCCGTAGCCAATATAAAAGAAATACGAATCGGATTAATAGTTGTCGAGTCTAGCTTAATTATATAGAATCTCTAGATCTAAACGATAACATAATAATTGAGGAGGTTAATTACGTTGTTTTTGTTGCGTCCTTTATCTTTTCTTGTTGTTTGTTGGTCGTAGACCACCTTTGTGTCCTTGATATGAATAATTAATGTTTGTATATAAATGATCCACAATTGGTTCCCTGTGGGATCGACCTTGATTCTCTATAGCTATACTACGATGGACCTAATCTTCTTGCTAGTATTGGTTTATGGTGGTCAAGTATTTTGTTATCACTTGATCTTGTCATCAAGTTTTTGGCACCGTCGCCGGGGAACCAACGGTCAATTTTATATATAAATAGTTTTTTATTCATGTTAAGTTTTCTGTTTTAGAGTCTATTTTTACGTTTTTGAGTCCCTCTGGTTGTCTGCTCTGTGTAAAAATTCCAGAATCTGGAGCAGCTGGTTTCGCTCCCAGCGAGACTTCCTCTCGATGCCAGCGAGCCTGGTTCTGTTTTCTAGATTTTCACGTGTCTGTTTATCTCCGTATGTTTAATCCGTAGGTCTGATAGTAGCATGAGAAACCATGTTAAAGTTAGTCTACGGTCTGTTTCTTTTTTTGTTTTTCTTCTGTTTGTAGAAACCATGGAAACAATAATCCGAGTCAGTAATTTTTCACGGGCGCTGAGAAAATAACCCAGCAACATGTGGAGAATCTACGATAGGAAAAGCGATGGAAGCAACACCTTTAAAGCACCAAGATGGCTCCGAGAAAAAAAATATTAAAAGGTTCGAATTATTCGTGGTACAATGTTGAAGGCAAGGTACTACCTTTTTTGCTTATATTTTAATATCTTTTGGATTTTTGAACATATGTTAGTCTTTACATGAACCTGAATGTGAATCTTAGCCCAGAGTTGGTTTGTAAGATTAATTTTATTGGTGTGGAAGGTTCTGCCCCAAAATCTGTCTCATCTAGAGGGCGTAGGGAAACATGTAGTAGTTGAAGGAAGCAGTGAATAAAGAGTTCCTCGTAGTTCTGTCAAAATCTCATTGTCCTATGCATGAGATTGCTTCTACCGGCCATAGGAGCAACAATTTGTGTAGTTTTTAAATATTCTCAATCTAAAGAAAACGTTGAGTTTTGAGAGAGCATAATGAACAAGCATTATAGAGGATGTGTTTAAAATGGGTCCCTAGGACTAAATCTTCTTAGAATTCACTAGTTCCTAAAACGAGAGCCGAGGTAAGAGCTTTGTATAAATGGTATGGATAAATGTCATTTCCTAGGTCTCACAACCAAGGGAAGGGTATTAATCCGCAAAAGCGATGAGCCCACCTCATATAGTGCTCAAGGGGTCAACATCTGGCAATCCAAGAAGGATAACTGACAAGGATAATTTTTGGAAAGTCGAGCTGAGGACTTTAAACTCAGAACTACTTCTAAAACCCTTAGGATTTCTTTTTAGGATTTTAGGTTTTGTTTTCTTCGAGTCAAATAAGAGTAACGTGACATATGTTGAGATTTTTTATTTTGCAGTGTTCCGATGGCCATTAGGCTAAGGATGTGCAAAACATTTTTACTCAATATAGGCCGCATGAAATAGAGTTTCTTAGGAGAGTCGAGAAATTGCTAAAGAAAAAGAAATTTAGCAATCAACCTTAAGATGGAAGCATTAAGAGAACTTGAAAATTACTGAAAATGTAATAGAGAATGATTGGTGTGAACAAGAACAATTTTGGTCAACTTCCAAAACCTTTTAGAATGGTGATCCAAGTCAAAATCCAAAGTGGTGTGCAGTTCGTTCTGCAACTATCCTTATCTTTCCCTTTACACTTTTTCACCTTCAAACTTTTCGATCCTCTCACCAATCTGCCCCAACAGTTCACATTTCTAACCATTCTTTCATCCCCTCTCTTTCTTTCCATCTATTTCACTCTCCCACCCTAGCCCAATCCCTTCAACAACACCTACCCAAACCCATATTCTAAAAACAATTTCCACCCACCTAGAGCACAATTTCTGCCCTATCCCTATATTATCTTTTCTTACCATCCTTATATATCTTTTTCTAAACCCATCATACTCTCAACCTCCATTTTGTTTACAAAATACCCTTGTGTTGCGGAATTAGAAATATTTCTAAGTATTAATGATTATCTTTTATCATTTTGGTTTTCATGATCCTCGTTGGGGTAAGTGTAGCTCTATACCTAGCTAGCTTAATTTTAACAGTTTTTGGTTCGATCATACAACTACTTATCTTTCTACCGGAAGATTTCAATTTCACAATTTTTCTGACCCTTCCGGCACATATAGATGGTGAGTTTTGTTCTAAGCTATCACACCGATCCGACCTTCTTGATGACATTGAGAACTTCTACATGCTAAATTGGGTAATTCGTAATTTCGGGGAGAAGCTACATCTCCCTAAGTTGTTGATATCCAATCAAAACGTGAAGCGTCTGCGCTAAGTATCTGATTTAATCTTTAGCCAATAGGTCACATTCACTCTGTTAAATGTTTTACCAAGTTTCTCTTTTACACTGGGTTGAATACATGGTTGATCCAGTCAACCTCATGTTTTCCCACATGGGGTAATGCTTTTGGATCTTTGTCTTCTCTACCCGGTTTCAAAAATATTTTTGTGGTGGAGGATATCGATGACGACTATCTTCTTTTGTTGATTGTTTATTTTTCTTTCTATTTAGTATTTTTCTTTTTGAGTCCGTATATCCTTTATCTTATTCGTTTTAGTAATTCGTGTCTGAACGAGTAGTTTTAATGCTATAAAATAAACATTGTGAGGGCTTAAACATCGGTTTAAGGTTTATTTTATTCCTTCTACTGACTTTTTTTATTATTACTTATTATGGGCTAATGCTGTAATGAGTTTCGAGCTTTGTTGAAGATTTGTTTTGCATCGATATATCTCTTGTTAGTTCCACGGTCTATCTATGTGCCCCGAAGTTCATCGACTTGTTCCACTTTAGCGCTGGACCGAAGCTAAGTTCCTATGCTTTACTTTCTTTTTATGCATCGAGGAAAATGCATCGTTTAAGTGGGGGGTACACGAGTGACTTAGCTTCCGTATATCAAATAATTAATAAATGTGTAAAAATTAAAATTTAAGCAAGAATCACATTTCCTTTTGTGAAAACCGACCATGTATAGATAATGAAAGAAGCTCTTAAGCATAATTATAACTTATTTTTGCCATGCTATCTTCAGAATTGTTTAGTAAATATCATATCATGCTGTGTGAGTAGTTTTGTATTAAACATATATTTTTTCGTGGAATCAACCTCTTTAAGCACGTATAACTTGAATGCTAAGTCTGAAATTTTAGGTGAAAAATTATTTTTTCCAGAAGGTTGAAACATGAACTACTTGACTTTGTGATTACTTCTTCTTGTCATACTTCCGATAAGGCTAATATCGATGATTATGAAGCAAAAACCGGGCAAGAAAAAACAGGATTTGGTTTATAGAAAAAATGAGTAAATAAAGTAAAAAGTGAGGAATAATATGAGCTTTTAGGTTAGAGACTGCAAAACCGACGGAGCATAAGATGCACGGTTGTAAAACAAGGCAGTAGGGTAGCAAGTTCGTGGAGATTTGAAAGTAGTTGCTTGCTAGGCACCCACCATTGCAAGTTACTGTCCCTAGAATCTACGTGGCCCTAGCAAAGAAACAAACGTGAACTAAGAAATGCTTCTTGGTTTTCGAATCCGCCCCGCTTCACTTGAATCTGGTATTACACCTGCATTATTTGTTAAAGATAAGGAGGCGTCACAAAGTTTTGAGTGGTGAAAGTTGCATCTAGAGGACATTATAATTCGAATCTCTCTATTTCAAATACTCTGCATGACGGTTATATCACACACACGTTGATTCAATAATGAAATAGTGGTTAATGCCTAACTGACAAACGTGTTTCCAATTTTATTTACTTTGGACTTTTGAATGAGCCTGCCATCAATTAGTAAATTATGTTTCAGTGGTTCTTTCGCCTTCTGTGTTTGCTCGGGACAATCAAAGGCTAAGTGGGGGGTAGTTGATGACAGTCAACTTTATACCTTTATTTACCTATTGATTACCCCCGATTCTAGCTTAAATGGGCTTTAAGTGGTTAATAATTAGTCGTCTCGTGCATAAATTACACCCGAACCGAGTTACAACTCGTTATTTTGTAATTAGCCATTTTATTATATTATTTGATATTACAAGCCTTGTTTTATGGTTTATTTATAGTGGGCTTGATTTGGAAGCGATTGGAATGGACTTCGGAGGAGAAAAATGCATAGAAATAGACCAGGAACGGACCAGGCGAAGTAGGCAGAGGCCCAGCAGAATCCTCAGGCTCGCTAGTAGCGAGCCCTGCTCTGGCAGCCAGCGAGTTGACCAAATTGCCCTTGCTTTGGAGACACGTTTTCTATCTCGTTAGGGTTTAGGATTTACGAATTAGGTCGGCTGACGGCTATTATAAGTCGGTTTTACAGCCTATATAAACTCCCTTTCATTAGTCACTTTATAACACAACTCATAACACAAATTCTCAGTTTCTCAGAGCAGTTTTAATACAAGTTCAGCAGCAATTATGTGAGTTCTTGTATTTATTTGTTCTTTGTTCTTTGTAACTAAGTCCCCCCTGTTGGACTTATTTCTTAGTTTTGATGATGAGTGCCATACTAGCTGTTATAGTGCAAAGGCAAAAAGATGTCTAGATAAAATGTATAGGTTTATTAGAGTTTGATTCATAAATAGGTTTAATCAAACAAGCATCGTAAAGGGCTGGCGATTGATATCGCCAGGACCGGTCTAGGTCGAGGGTAGATAGGTCGGTGGGCGGTCCGGAACCCGCCGAAAACCGAAGACGAAGGCTAAGGGATCAAACTTAGTAATTAAAGTCAAGGATATGGAATCGATTTTAGGCAAGTCCGTGATGACCTAAACTGATTACATATGCCTTGTGTAGAAGGTATAAGTTCCACAAGTTGGATGATGTTTGGAACTTGGTTATATTTTAAAATGATGTAATCTAACTTCACAAATAAAAGTTAGATAAAAGTAATCACCGCATTATATTTTACGTACAAAATAATGATGTTCGACGGATGCGATTGGTATTACGACGGATCGATGAACCCGCCGATATATACCTCGATTAACTCAAGATTATTGGAAGATTACATGGATAAGAACAGCCAACTACCTCGACTTATCAAGCAAATCAAAGGCTGAGATTAAAAAGACGTTGGGATGATCCTTATTTTTATCCATTGGATACAAGTCAAAGGGGTGGACGGACCGCACCGTCAAAAAGTAATCCCGACAGGTGTCGATCCTATGAATAGTGACGAGAATGCGTGCGATGGGACAAATACAAGGAACGGTCACATTTGAATTTTAAATTCAAGTCACATGCACTCTTACCTATAAATAGAAGACTTTCAACTCAGAAACAAGGGGATGAATTTTGGGAAAAATTTTAAGTAACAATACTGAGCTGAAAAACACCCTGCTGAACTTACTGAGCTTAAAGCTGCTGATCTAGTTATCTTCTTCAAGTGCATTCTGTGTTCAAGCTGCATCAAGCATACACACTTGAAGACTGCAAGCTGCTGATTACATCATCTTAATCAAGCTGCTGCAACTGAATCATTTATTTGATTCATTCTTTATCTTATAAAGAATCTGCGAAGACAAGAAGCATCCGTTGGGTGTGAAAGACTCGGTTTGTGGTGGAGCCGGTGAAGAGGCAATCCTACCCTTCAAGGACCAAAGTGGAAGACTCGGGAGCAAAGAATCCTACATGTTCCCGCTTTCGGTTGTGAAGCCATAGTTATTGGTGAAGGACAAGCAACCTAGGATTCTTTGTAACATATAACTCAAAGATCACTAGTGAATTTCCTCCAACATCACGGGAGAAGAGTGGACCGACAGGATTACATCACCCGGAACCACTATAAAATCTCTCTACTTACTTACCGCATTTACTTTCTCGCACTTAGTCATTACTCATATCAACCCGCGAATCTAGCAACCGAAATCACACACATACACTACCGAGTATCTAATACTTAGTAACATATTTAACAACAAGTAACAAGGCTTAATTTTGATATTATTCCGCCGCACAAATTTAGCAAATCGAACTATCGGTAGACTACCGTCTATCGAAGAGCTACGAGGTCTCGACGGACTCGAAGTATCGTTGGCCGCCGAAGTTGCGAAATTTGTTAACTCCAAAGTTTTAAGTGTTAAGTTTATTCACCCCCCCCCTCTAAACTTAACTAAAGCCTTTTCAAGGGACCAACAATTGGTATCGGAGCGGTTTCGTTCGAAGGAATCCTACTTGTTGTACTTGTGAAAATTCTTTAAAACTTTCTTTCAAATTTCGATTTTCAAGACTTGCATCATGGACAACACACGGTATGCTAGAACTATGTTGATGTGTTCTCTTGACAGATTTGATGAGTATAAACGTCGAATGCGTGGCATATCTTGCTTTGCTACTCATGATGAGATGATGGATGTACTAACGAAGGACCACCTGGAGATTACAAAGGCGAATAACGAGTGGGTGACGAACCGAGTACATTCCTAAACCAAAGAGAGAATGGAATGCGAAGACGAGAAAAAGAGCAAACCTCAACAACATTGCTATTGATATCATCTACGTAACCTTGGATAGCAATATGTACATGAAGGTCAAAGATTGCAAGACCGCAAAGGAACTTTGGGATAAGATTCACTTAATCCGTGAAGGCACCGATGCAATAAAGAAGAACAAAATCGGTGTGGCCGAGAAAAAGGTTTCAAAAGTTCAAGATGCTACCTAATGAAACCATTGAGCAAATGGAATCAAGATTCAATGCTATATCGGATGAACTTACCCTACCGAGTGTAAGTTATTCAAAAGAGGAAGTAAACACCAAAATCTTGGAAGCTTTACCCGCAAGAGATGTTTGGAAAATGAAGGTGACCGCAATTGAAGAAATGAGAAAGTTGCATGAAAAAGATACCTTCAAATTGTTCTCTGATCTTAAGGCCTATGAATTTAGCAAGAAGCTGGTGCCTGAAACTGAAAAGGAAGAGCCAAAAACCACTGCATTGGCTGCTTCACGTCATGAAGAAACATCGGGAGGACAGGATGATATGCTAGATGAAATGCAAGAGCAAATTGCCCTACCGAGCAAGAAAATCGAATGATGAAGACCGGAAAGGCCCCTACAAGAAATTTCACAAAGAGGCCTACCGAAAGAAGGAAAGAAGAACCAAAGAAAGATAATGACTATCTATGCTTTCATTGCAAGAAACCAGACACTTCGGACCGATTGTCCCGAGTTGAAACAAGGCAAGGAACCCGATTATCTTTGCTTCAACCGTAAGAAGCTCCGGACATTTTAGACCCGATTGTCCGTACCTACGAAGACCAAGAGTCAACAAAGAAGACATGGCAAGAAGGCTATGGTTGCCGAAGATGAATCGGGATATGAAGTGGAATCGAAAAAGGAAATGAATCGATGACACAAGACCGGTTGCCGATATGGAGGATTATGCTTTGATGGCCAATATGGATGAAACGAGGAGGTATACAACACCGTATCTATAAACACTCCCGCCGGGAAGTGATTGTGAATCAACCCGTGGTTCAAATCCTAGAAATTCGACAACAATGAGACTTTGGATGCCATCCTTAATCAACGAGGATAATACAATCTTACGAGGTTGTGAAGGCTGAAAAAGAGGCTCTTGAGTTAGAAGTTGGAAGATTGAAAGCCGAATTAAGGGTTTTCAATGGTAAGGAAAAAGAAGTTGGATAGAATCGCATAAGTCCGTCGAACATCCAAAGAGACCTACGAATCCGCCGAACCATCTTGTTCTAATACTGCATACAAATCAGGAAAGGCTTATAGAGATAGAACTGGGCTTGGATTTGGAACTCAGCAATCTAACAAGAGTGGATCCAGTAAGGTTACTGAACCTAGTACCAGATTTGGTCCTAAGTTTGTGCGTGCACTAGATCCATCTCCTAGTAAGGCTGCTGAAGCCGTAAAACCCAATGAGAATGCCTCAAGGAAGCAAAATCAGAAGTCTCAGAAGTCAACAGCTCCTAGTAAAATGAATAAATCTAAAAATAGGATTCGCTTGTGCCTTCTAAGCCCGCCGATAGCGGACACTGCTACTAAGTCTATTTGGACCACGAAGGGAAAGAAACGAAATATTCCAAGGATAAGAATCCTAAATCCAAAAATGTTGATCATTCGAGGGATACTTATCTCGGGGGAAAGGTAGACTCGTTCCCCGCGATAATGATTGGAATATTCCCGCATCTAATGCTAGAAACAAGAAAGTATAACCATACTACTAGGGTAAGACCTAGACAATGGAATCGACAGAGGACTTACACAAGACCTCGCAGACTCCATATTACGGGCGTTCCTAACCGACAACACACCTATGGTTATGCAAATGTTTCTAACAACAAGAATCATTTCAAACAAGATTATGTACCAAAAGGCCGTAAAACATATGTGGTTCCTACACAACCTACGTTAGAACCTATGGATGCGTGGAATACATGTATGAACCAAAGTATGAACCAAAGTATGACACATTTAGGAGAAGACCTTATGGAAACATACCAAGGGTCATGCTTGCCACTGACCACTATGGACCCAAACAGGTTTGGGTACCTAAAATGCACTAACTTTGCTTTGTAGGGTGTCTGGTACTTTGACAGTGGATGTTCCAGACACATGACAAAGAATAAGCACTGTCTAACAAACTTTGTGGCAAAAGATGGTCCAAGGGTGAATTTTGGCAACAAAAATACACCTGGATATACAAAAGGATATGGCACACTTATCAGAAATGGACTTACAATCAAGAATGTGGCATATGTGGAGGGACTGGACTACAACTTGCTGAGCACTGGACAATTCTGTGATATGGGATACAAGGTCACTTTTGACAAAAACAATTGTACTTGTCATTAGTGAGAAAGGTGATCAAGTTGTACTTGTCAGGTAGAAGGCAACAGAACATGTATGTTGTGGATTGGTCTACCGCAGCCTTCCGAAAACTCTGCCCGATTGTGCATACCAAATCTGAACTCAATTGGTTATGGCACAAGAAGTTAAATCACTTGAATTTCGATGATATTAATCGGTTGGTGAAAAAGAAGTTAGTGATTGGTTTACCCGAGATCACATTCAAGAAGGATGCTATATGTGATGCATGTCGGCAAGGTAAACGAGATAAAGTCAAGTTTCAAGTCAAAGACTAAACAATCAACTAACAGAGTGTTGGAGCTTATGCATATGGATCTTTTTGGACCAATAACTCCAACAAGTGTAACAGAAAGAAATACACCTTAGTAGTTGTGGATGATTTTTCCGGATACACCCAGGTGATATTTATGAACAAGAAAAGTGAGACACTCCAAAGCATGCCTAATCTTTTGAAGAGATTACAAAATGAGAAAAGTTTAACAATCATAAAGATAAGATCGATCGTGTACCGAATTTCTCAACAAAGTTATAAGAGAATATTGTGAACGAATGGTGTACTACATCAACTTGTCGTCTGTTTGGTACACCTCAAAAATGGGGTTGCTTTGAAAGAAGAAACGGGACATTAAAGGAAGCGGGAAGAACAATGATTTGTGAAGCATTGCTACCCGAAAGATATTGGGTGAAGCAAGAATACAAGATGCTATACACAAAACAACATCGGTAAACAAGAAGCCGCTTTGAAGACACCCTATGAGGTCCGGAATGGAAGGATACCCAACATATCCTATTTCCATCCATTTGGAAGTAAATGTTTTATTCTAAATCACAAAGTTCATTTGAAAACATTCCAACCTAAATCGATGAAGGCATATTCTTGGGATATTCTTCGCCGCGAGCATTCGTGGTACCGAACAAGAGGTCACTAAAACATGAAGAAACAATCCATGTTGTGTTTGATGAACCTAAGTTTACTGGAATGGAAGATGAAGATCATGAACCTGCTAGGAATCAACAAGTCACTGATCCAGATTGTGTTGAAGTTTTGGAAAGATTCAATGACTTAAAAGTTTCGATATCGCCCTGCCGAACACCCCGCCGACAATGTTACCGATGCAACAACCGAAGCAGCTTCAAGGATCCGCGACCCCCCTGTAGAAGAAACTACGAAGAGACCCCACCGAAGATGATGTTCCCGAAAATCAAAATAACCAAAATCCTCAATGGTTAAGGAATCACCCCGCCGAACAAGTTATTGGCAATGTACGGCAAGGTGTGAGGACTAGAAGACAACCGGAAGCTATGTTTACTGTTTTCTATCTCAAATGGAACCTAAAGTTGTTGAAGAAGCAATTTCGGATCCAGATTGGATAATTGCTATGCAAGAAGAATTAAATGAATTTGAAAGAAATCAAGTTTGGACACTAGTTGAAAGGCCAAGTCATGCAAATATCATTGGTACTAAGTGGGTATACGAAATAAACTTGATGAATCGGGTACCATTGTGAGAAATAAGGCCGGACTAGTTGCAAAAGGCTATTCTCAAGCGTAAGGAATAGATTTTGATGAAACTTATGCACCCGTTGCAAGATTGGAAGCTATCAGATTATTCCTAGCACATGCTGCATATAAGAACTTCAAAGTATATCAAATGGATGTCAAGAGTGCATTTTTGAAGTGTATGTTCAGCAACCTCCTGGATTTGAAGTTAAAGATCAAGAAGATAAAGTGTATAGACTCAACAAAGCACTTTATGGATTGAAACAAGCACCAAGAGCATGGTATGAGACTCTATCTCAATTCTTGGTAGACAATGGTTTCACAAAAGGCACCATTGACAAGACTCTTTTCGAATCGGTGAAGGGGACAAGACCTGCCGGTACAAATTTATGTGGATGACATAATATTTGGTTCGAGAATGATTTACTTTGTGAAAAATTTGCAAATCGATGAAGAGCAAATTCCAAATGAGTATGATGGGAGAAATGAATTACTTTTTGGGATTGCAAGTCAAACAAGTGAATGATGGAATCTTCATTCATCAAACCAAGTATACCAAGGAGTTGCTTTGAAGAAGTTTGGTATGGAAAATAGCACTAAGAATTCAACTCCTATGAGTACAAACATCGATTAGATGAAGATAAAGAAGGCAAAGATGTTGATCGGACCTTATACGTAAGGATGATAGGCGATCCGTCATACCTCACCGCGCGACCCGATATATATCCTTTGCTTTGTAGGTGTTTGTGCAAGATTTCAATCTAAACCTAAAGAAAGTCATTTAGGTGCGGTTAAGAGAATTCTCAAGTATCTTAAAGAGACTTTGGGAGTAGGGATATGGTATTCCAAGGAAGGAAGCTTCAAAGTAATATCCTACTCGGATTCGATTATCTTGGATGCAAGATTGATAGAAAAAGCACCTCGGAACCCGTCGGCTAATGGGAAATAGACCGGTCTCCCGGTTTAGCAAGAAACAAATTCTATTTCAACTTCCACTTCCGAAGCCGAATACATTGCTTTGCCGGAAGTCGCCGTGCACAAGTACTATGGCTAAGACAACAATTAAGGGATTATGGAATTGAAGAAAGGGAAATTCCAATCATGTGTGACAACACAAGTGCATTGCAATCACGAGAAAATCCCGTTTTGCATTCAAGAACCAAGCACATTGATGTGAGACATCATTTTATAAGAGATCATGTTGAAAAGAAAGATGTGGTGGTTCTATACATTCCTACCGAAGATCAACTTGCCGATATTTTCACTAAACCTCTTGACAAGTGAAAGATTTGTTAAATTAAGGATCGAACTTGGAATCATAAAGATTGATGATATTCAAAGAAGTTGTACTTTGGAATTCACCAAGGGGATTAGTCTTTGCTATGTTGGGTGAGCTCACTTAGCAGATTAGTCATTGGTATCAACAATTCCATGTACTTATGTTTGGACAATTGAGCAAATGAGGTTGCCAAGGGGATTGGTCTTTGTCATTTTGGGTGAGCTCACTTGACGGATCGCTCATTGGTATTAAACCTCATCTTGTATTATCAATTGAACAAAACAAGAAGAAAACAAGGTTCGACGAGTACTTTTGTCGGCCAGGACCGCCGAAGTCTACTTATCGACACGCCGCCGAGCCCACCCCGCCGAGGATTACCCCGCCGGAGGGAACGTTACTCGATCAAAGTAATAAAAGTCAAAAAGCATATTGGCGGGATATTTATTTTATCCATTATTACCACAAATCAAACCATCCAACGGTTACAAACGTTATGGAGGAGTAATGGGCCACGTGTCAAGACAAAGCATTTAATCAAATTTAATCGTGGTTACCTCAATGTACGTGCTATGACAAACTTCAACTACCCACTTGTCTATAAAATCGATCGTTATACGAGCGGTTTCTCCACTTGCAATTTCTCGCTTTATCTCTCGCAAAATCTACATCGTGTGAACACAGATTTGAGAGCAATCTTTCTTCATCTTTTTCCTATTTCAATGGCGGAAAGGATTGAGGTTCAAATCGAATCAAGCCAAAGTGTAAACGGCTATGTTGTTGATGCAAACAGAATGGAACTGGCCATTAATATAGGTCGAAGAATAAGAAGGGTTGCAGGCCTGGAGAACAAACTCAACATCAGATTAGAAACAATATCATACACCAATGTTATTGATTTCTGGAAGAATATTGTTATAGAAGAAGGAACTGAAGCATTCAAAACCACTGTGAATGGTGAGGAGCTTGTAATCTCCTCCAATCTGTTGAGAGAAGTGTTTGGTTTTGAAGAAGTTGTTGATGGTTCAAATCAATCCCGAAGCTATGGGATTGGACAAGATGGCTTTTGTAGATCGATCAAGACAAATGCAACTATCAAATCGGTACCCGGCATCAATTGCAAAAACATTGGTAATGAATTCGATCTGTCGAGCAAGCTCATTGCAAAGAACATACTTGGGCTAGTTGGCGGTATGGATACTCTATCGGGACCCAAGATAGAGCCGATGATTATCATTTGCGAAGCATGAAATTTGATTGGGGTGGTTATTTCATTCATTATATGAAGAAAGTAGCCAAGGAGGACAAATTAAAGAAAAGAAAATCAAAGGCCTTACCCCTAGGTTTGATGGTTCGGACCCCGCCGAATCATCCGGAGGTTCCCGATCTTGAACCGCTTGACATAAATCGGTCCGTATACAAGAAGGAGATTGATCATGCGATTCCCGGACTAGATGATGATGAAGAGGTTGCTTTGGAGAGCATGCTTGGTGATAATGATGATGGAGATGACGGTGATGCTTGGTGGTGAGCGAGTTCAAAACTAAGAAGATATCCATCAAACCCGCCGCATCAAAGAAAACTATTGGAAAGAGAAAAAGTGTCTTGGTGTTAGGAAGATTACGAAATCTTGAAATCAAAGAGAACAAGAAAGGAAACAAAGACAGATCGCGAGTCCGCCGAGGGTCAAGTGGAGGTTATTGACCCCGCCGTAGCCGCAAGAAGAACTCGTTGTTGAAATTCGACAAAACAACGAAAGAAGATAGTAGAAAGAGAAAATCTACTTGGACATGATGATGATGATGATGATGAACCCCTATCCAAGAGGATGAAGGAGGTTGCCAAAAAGAAGAAGTATGGCAAAGGAAAAGAATTAAGAATCTTGGAAAAACAAAAAGTCCAAGAAGAGGTGTCGAGGTAGAAGAAGAAGAGGCTATTGAGGCTGAGCCCTTAACTATTATTCCACCAGTTGTAATCAGTGATTCCTCACCTGATGAGGTTATTAAGTCTACTGGAAGTGAACAGGTTGTTGTTGAGCAATCTGTTGAAGAATCACGAGCGGTCTCGTACTCGAGCTTCTTTGTAGAAGATGTTATTGGTGAATCTACCGAAGCCGCACAGTTGTTGTTGAGCAATCTGTCGAAGAACCACAAAGAACTACCGACCCCGCCGTGGTAGGCGAAGAAGTGATTAAAGACTTGATTGAAGACCCCGCAAGTTTGGCAACAGTTCGGGGGAAGAGCGATCTGCTTCGCTAACCCCCGCCGATGAGCATGTGAGTCGGGGAATCAAGAGTGATACGGATGGAAGTAGTAGGTACAAGTACACAATCACAAAGAACTCCGCCGATTTTCAAACATCCGTAGAAGAGACCATGAGTCCGCTTGTTGGGACCTTTGGAGGTCAACAAGCCACCGAAGCGCTCCCAGAGATCTTTCATGCCCTTTGAAAGGCATATGAAAGAGAGGAAGAAAACGAAGAATCTGTGGATCCCAAACTTCAAGAAATTGCTTGATTATTTTCAATG
The DNA here is from genome assembly GCA_036785695.1 of Gentiana straminea. NCBI lineage: Eukaryota > Viridiplantae > Streptophyta > Magnoliopsida > Gentianales > Gentianaceae > Gentiana > Gentiana straminea. Next base: position 145,354 of record JAVUPR010000426.1, on the reverse strand, counting down.
GAAGTTTGGTTTCTACAAGAAACAAAAGCCACTTGAACCTATGACCGATTTTGAGGAATGGGCTTTTAATAATTTGGGAGTGGAGAACTTGCTTGGATCTGGTTGATACCACTCGCCGCAATCCAGATCGATGGATCTATTTGATGAGCAACGAGGAGGAGGAGGGTATTAAGTTCGAGATCCAAGAGATGGTGATGATGATTCTTCCTCATCATCCGACTCAAGGGGAGATTTCCCCTCGGGACCGGAGAACCCGGTGGGACCGCATTGATAAATGATCCACCTGCACAACAGTCCACTGGTACTGGTAAGTCTGCTGAGGGCCAGCAGACTGAAGAAATGGATGAGGATCTACAAATCTCACCATGGATGATCTAGAAGCATTGATCAATGAGGGAATTACATTGAGTGATGGTAGGCTAGTTGATGAATCTGCTACATTTCATGTTCTAGAGCCTGCTGGACAACCTGAAGATGAACAGATTGTTGATTTGGATCAAGAAAAAGCCAGTGACTTTAGTGAACCAAGTGCTAGTTCTGAGGAATCCATTGAATATCAAGATGGATTTGACATTGAAGGCACTCTTACTAAAATCGCCATCATCCTGCACAAGATTGGTCATGCAGAAGGTTTTCAAGTGGATAATACCAATATCTTTAATCCACAGGAAATTGAAGAGGAGGTACAGGTTGCTGGGGTACAAACAACACCTGGACAAAGGTTGGAACAGGAGGTACAAAGTTGCGAGTCTCAAACAAAGACTGGACACGGAGTTGGAACAAACTTTGGGTTTGGAGGAAACTCCCCGCCGTTGCCGAGGCCGCCGTAGTGGAGCCTTCGGAGCCAAGACCACCGTAGGGAAGGATAATCGCCAGGCCGCCGGTGTTAATCAAGAAGAACAAATTTCTTTGGATTATGACTACGGTGATGAAGAATTTCAAATTTTTGGACAAGAAGAAGTTGCTTTGAGGAACCCGCACAAGATCCAATCATGGAAGACATTCTTGGTGCAATGGTTGAGGAAGGACCTCCCCCCGCCGGGGAGAGATTTGAGTAAAGCAATGGTCATCAGTAGACAACAGGCACAATATAGAGTTGAGGAGCCTACTGATGGACCTACTGTTAGTAGAATGACTAGTGGAGTGCCAATTGAAGTTGTCAATGAGTTAAGAACTGTAAGAAATGACATGCAACAGCTTAAGAACTCAATTGGACAGTAAGAACAGAGATTTGAAGAACTCGATGAAGATGGTAAATGATAACGACAATCTACGATACGCTTGCTTCAAACTTTGCATCTACTCAAAATGCTATGAATGATTTGATACTAGATGTCGGGGGTATCAAAGTTGGAAATAAAGCCAAAGACAAGTCTCTAAAAGACCAACTTCTTTCTATACATGAGAAACTTGACAAGCTTGCTGAAGCTCCAAAACCTGCTGAGCCTGTTGCTGCACAACAACCTGCTATGCCTAATCCCAAACTCACTGAAAGGATCAACAGACTGGAGGAGACATTGCAATCTAGGATCACTACCATTGATACTAGAACTGGAACCATGGAAGGCCAATTGCATAGAGTGATTGTATCACAAGAGGGTATTCATGGCCTCATCTCCCGTTTTGTTGATGATGTCACTAAGGGGGAAGAGGGCAAATCGAGTTGCAAAGAAAGGAGGCCGCAAGACTCTTTGCACGAAAAAAGATGGATTGATGATACAAATGCCTTTAGGAGACCCGCACTGGCGCGAGTTCAACTCACCGATGATCTTCTCGTCACAATACAAGAAAGAATTTTATAACGAAGGAGACCTTACCATGATATGGGATTTCATGAAGGCCTTAACTCTTTCTTGAGTTTGAAATTTTGGGAGGCAAGAGTCGAGCTTTAAGGTCAAATTACGAGAGGAGGCGAGAGGTGGAAGAAGTGGCGAGAGGTGATAGGGTGTTGCCTATCACAAAAGCAAAAGACTCACTTAATGAATTCAAGGATCTTTATATGAGATTTGGATTCGAGTGAATGATATCAATCTTGTCCCGCTGAAGCATGGAATTGGTGGAAACAAGTCAACTCTTATATTTATTTCACACTTATTGAAAATGAATGCATGAGGGACATGATAGAAGAGATTAGAGCCTATCAAGAGCAAGCTGAGAAGGCCAGACAAGAAAGAGAGAAGAGACAATAGATCGCTACTTATCATTATTTTATCTTTGCCGATGCTAGAACGTAATACTATGAACAATTATTTATAATGAGAATTGACTTGAATTTGTTCTGTTTTTGTTTTTATCTTTTTGCTTTGCTGATTAGGTGAGGGTAGTGGCATCATCACCAAAAAGGGGGAAATTGTTGGACTTATTTCTTAGTTTTGATGATGAGTGCCATACTAGCTGTTATAGTGCAAAGGCAAAAAGATGTCTAGATAAAATCTATAGGTTTATTAGAGTTTGATTCATAAATAGGTTTAATCAAACAAGCACGTAAAGGGCTGCCGATTGATATTAGCGGGACCGGGTCTAGGTCGATAGGGTAGATAGGTCGCAGGACCGGTCCGGAACCCGCCGAAAACGAAGACCGAAGGCTAAGGGATCAAACTTAGTAATTAAAGTCAAGGATATGGAATCGCATTTTAGGCAAGTCCGTGATGACCTAAACCGATTACATATGCCTTGTGTAGAAGGTCTAAGTTCCACAAGTTGGATGATGTTTGGAACTTGGTTATATTTTAAAATGATGTAATCTAACTTCACAAATAAAAGTTAGATAAAAGTAATCACCGCATTATATTTTACGTACAAAATAATGATGTTCGACAGATCGATTGGTATTACGTTGCGGATCGATGAACCCGCCGATATATACCTCGATTAACTCAAGATTATTGGAAGATTACATGGATAAGAACAGCCCAACTACCTCGACTTATCAAGCAAATCAAAGGCCGAGATTAAAAAGACGTTGGGATGATCCTTATTTTTATCCATTGGATACAAGTCAAAGGGGTGGACAGACCGCACTTTGTCAAAAAGTAATCCCGACGAGTGTCGATCCTATGAATAGTGACGAGAATGCGGTGCGGATGGGACAAATACAAGGAACGGTCACATTTGAATTTTAAATTCAAGTCACATGCACTCTTACCTATAAATAGAAGACTTTCAACTCGAAACAAGGGGATGAATTTTGGGAAAAATTTTAAGTAACAATACTGAGCCGAAAAACACCCCGTCGAACTTACCGAGCTTAAAGCCGCCGATCTAGTTATCTTCTTCAAGTGCATTCGTGTTCAAGCCGCATCAAGCATACACACTTGAAGACGCAAGCCGCCGATTACATCATCTTAATCAAGCCGCCGCAACCGAATCATTTATTTGATTCATTCTTTATCTTATAAAGAATCTGTCGAAGACAAGAAGCATCCGTTGGGTGTGAAAGACCGTTGGTTTGTGGTGGAGCCGGTGAAGAGGCAATCCTACCCTTCAAGGACCAAGTGGAAGACTCGGGAGCAAAGCAATCCTACATGTTCCCGCTTTCGGTTGTGAAGCCATAGTTATTGGTGAAGGACAAGCAACCTAGGATTCTTTGTAACGTATAACTCAAAGATCACTAGTGAATTTCCTCCAACATCACGGGAGAAGAGTGGACCGACAGATTACATCACCCGGAACCACTATAAAATCTCTCTACTTACTTACCGCATTTACTTTCTCGCACTTAGTCATTACTCATATCAACCCGCTTTGAATCTAGCAACCGAAATCACACACATACACTACCGAGTATCTAATACTTAGTAACATATTTAACAACAAGTAACAAGGCTTAATTTTGATATTATTCCGCTGCACAAATTTAGCAAACTGAACTGTCAGTAGACTACTGTCTATCAGCAGGCTACTGAGGTCTCAGCAGACTACTGAAGTATCAGCAGGGTGCTGAAGTTGCAGAATTTGTTAACTCCAAAGTTTTAAGTGTTAAGTTTATTCACCCCCCCTCTAAACTTAACTAAAGCCTTTTCAAGGGACCAACACCCCCAATTATTGTTTATCGTTTGAGGTTGTTCGTTCTTCACCGAACGATGTAGATCTAAGGATACGACATGAGGCAGTGGGGATTTCTTGTCTATAAGGATCCACACGCCCAGATCTGTTATCCGGTGATCTATAGATGACTTTGGTATGATCGACAATCGTGTTTCTAGTAGATCTATATAATTGCTTTATGAATCTCTATTTTATCCTTTACGTATATAGAAATGCTAAGATTTAGGTTTTCGCCACGTCAATCTAGCCACGTCTTTATTGTGTGATTGTCCACCTAGAATTTCTTATCTTAGTAGGTATGGCTATGGCTACGTTGCTCATCTGTTTTAATTCGCATATTACTAGGAAATATCAATATAGGACTCCTAGGTCGGCTCATGAATTGATCTTCCGGGACTTTCTGCGAGATCTAGATCTGTTCTGTATTCGGGAATTGCATGCACCTAGTTATATGTAAACCATAGATTAACATGAGACCGTGCAGGTAATTGTTAATGGGACAGAGACTGATGCGATCACTTAGGAAGTACACCTAACCACAGGAATGTTGCCTAGGTGAGGAATACGGTTAATATCGGCATCCCTAGTTTTGTAAGCGTGCGAGTTATATGAGATGGAGGCCTACAAAGCGAAGTCACGTAATTTAGCACAGTGATCTAGATGGCCTAACCGGAGCTAGATCTAGTTTAGGGGATGACTCCCGTAGCCAATATAAAAGAAATACGAATTGGATTAATAGTTGTCGAGTCTAGCTTAATTATATAGAATCTCTAGATCCAAACGATAACATAATAATTGGGGAGGGTAATTACGTTGTTTGTGTCGTGTCCTTTATATTTTCTTGTCGTTTGTTGGTCGTAGACTGCCTTTGTGTCCTTGATATGAATAATTAATTGTTTGTATATAAATGATCCACAATTGGTTCCCTGTGGGATCGACCTTGATTCGCTATAGCTATACTACGATGGACCTAGTCTTCTTGCTAGTATTGGTTATGGTGGTCAAGTATTTTATTAACACTTGATCTTGTCATCAGTCACACACATAAGAACATCTAGCCGGATTAAAATGCGGTTATAGTGATAACCAAATAAGGAAAGTTTATCTCGACTATAAAGTGTTATAGTGATTAAATTAATATGATGGTATATATTTATTATGAATAAATTAAATGCTAGATATTAATTATATTGATTAATTAAAGAATATTCGGGATGCCAATTTTGGCACATAGGGCGTAGTCTGTAGTGTATGAGATACACTTGGATTATGCAATTTAATTAATGATATTATCATATATTAATATTGGATATTAATTGATTTTGGAAAAATAGATTTATGATAATAAGAAAAGATATTCATTATTAGATATTGGCAATATCTGAGATTTATTCAATATAATATATTAAATTAAAAGAGATAAATCAATCAAAGTGATTTTCCTTATTTTATTAGGAAAATGTTTTCTTTCTCATCAATCTACTAGGAAGTTTCTCCTAAATAGATTAGGGACAAAAGAAGCGCCACTTTCACCTATAAAAGAAAGGGGTTGGCTAGTTCTTTTACACATCACAATTCGAAGAGTTCATAATTTTTGTGAAAAATAGAGAGCTTCTTCTAGAGGGTTTTAGAGAGAGAGAAAAGGCCGGTTTAGCAACCGGTTTTTTCTAGTAGCAATCCAAGGAGGATTTCGGCGAGGTGCTCGTGTGGATATCAATAGAGGCTAGACACGTGGACGGCTCGCACGCCCTACTACTCTCCATTGACGGTCAAAGCGTCGATCTTTTAGATCAAGCAAGGTAATCACCGACAACTACTTAACGTGTTTATTGTATTAAACGAAGTCAATCTTGGGATCGGAAATCAAATTTTAAATTCTTCTACGTTAAACTATTTGATTTCCTAAGTGGTATTAGAGCGAGCTTCAAACTTATGCAATAAGCACTAATTAAATTGCGTAGTAATTAATCGATAGATGCAAGATCTAGATTTGCGAAACACGAGAAATTTTTTTATTATAATCGGGCAGGCAGCTCGGCCAACGGCGGTAACTCCCCACCATGTAACCGCCGGCGGCAGCGGCGTCCTAGGGTGCTGCCAGCGGCTAGTGGTGCATGGTGGATCCCGATATCGTTTTTCATTTTGTGATATTTATTGTGCATTGATATCTCATTTGTTTAGTTGTGTAATGTTGGTCCCAGAGAAGGGTAAAACTATAGTCAGGGGGTAAATGACTATAGTTGAGTTTCAAAAACTTTTCTTATGTTTAAAAGCTTTTGGGCAGCGGATAAGTCTCTTCTTTAAAAGTTGGTTCAAAGTAGATTATACAGTCACAGATATAGTATGCAATGACATAAAGTGCTTTAAAGTAAATTGCTGAAAGTAAATAGACACAAAGGTTTATAGTGGTTCAGGGTGGTGTAATCCCTTAATCCACTCTTCTCATGTGATGATTGGAGGAATTTACTATTGTTTTCACAAATACAATAGTACGATTGTCCTTGGATACACAAGCTTCACAATCTGCAAGACTATCACTCATTGGTTTCAAAAGCTTCAGTACTCAGTCTCTATCACTACTCCTTGAGAACAAATCTTTCAGCAGCTATCACAAAGGTTGCAACTCCTTCTCAGATTCCTCTGATTCAATTGCTTCAGTTGATATGAATTGGATTCACAGACTTGTGATCAATCTCAGTGCTTGATGTGGAATTTGAGCTCTGTTTTCTGAGTTGATCTCTAGATGTTTCCTTTAAGTATAGATAGAAGGCTTTTCAAATTGACAGAGTTTCTGGTTCTTTGTTATCAGATTGAATCATTTTCCTGTGTCTTTTTTCTTGTCTGTCAATGCCTTCTATTTATAGCCTTGATTATCCTTGATTTGAATTTCCGTCCGTTGGCTATTTAATGTGGAGAATAATCCTTGATTTAATTCTTGAATCTCCCTTAATTATATTCTCCTTGATTTCAATTATCAGATTTCTTTCTCAAACGTCTAGCAGAAAATCTGTCCTTGATTGATCCTCAATTGATTGTACATTTAATGCTTGATCTTCATCATTTGAAATCTGAGCAAGTAAAGTATACTTGTCCGTTCCCTGAACGGTTAAGTGATCCTCCTGACTAAGCTGTCTCGGTTCTTCCTTCACTGATTTGTCTTTGCTCAGCCGATATTCAGTTTACTCTGCCGGTTTACTGTTTTGTTATTTTCTTTGATCTTTCAGGTACTTCTTGTACTTCACTGATCCTTAATTTGGGTGAGATCAGTGTACACCATATTTGACAATGTGTTCCATTATTTAGATTATAACTTAGACTTATCCAAGGTCATCACAGACTTCCTTGGTTATAAGTCAGACCATAATGTCTTCATGCTTCTCTACTGGTGCTTGGCTGGCTTCACTCTGCTAGATTTCTATTTTACCTTGCCATCCTACAAACTAGTACAATACTTTTCTGACTCAACTTATAAAACATGTCAGACTCTAAGTAAAGTCTTATACAGAGAATTCTAACTTATTTCAGGCTTGTTATAACAGCTAGTATGGCCATCATCAAAACATAATAAAATGTTCCTAACAATTTCCCCTTTTTTGATGATGCCAAAACCCTAATAAGCCTGAACAAAAGTACAAAAATTTTCATAATAATCAACAGAATAAAACTAAAAAATTTTATTCATCAATTCAAGGGCAATAAGATATTGCATCTTTTTCAAAATAGATCAAAGGCATAGAATTAATTTAACAAGATTTATTAGAGGGATACTTCTTCTTTTCTTCAAACCTAATGCCCTTGCCCATGTCTGTTGGGCTTTCCTTCTTTCCACTGGAGCTTTCAGGCTTACAGCTTCCTTTCCCCTTTTTGGCATCACCAAACCTTTCCTCAAGAACCTTGTTGGCTGCCTCAGAGTCTGGGAGAGGACCAAACCTTTCCTCCAGGATTATGTTTGTTGCTCTAGTGACATTCAGTAAAGTGTTGAGTTGCTGGCCAGAATAGTCCATAATCTCATCCAGATGGTGAATTTCCTGTGTGTGATCATTCAATGTATCCACCAATGGTTTGAGATTTCTATAAAACTTGTCAGCTAGAAACTCGAGATTGGTTTGGACATGATAGGGGATGAGATGTTGTAGGTTGCAAAGTAAGTTTCCTTGTCTCTCCATCACCTTATCTTGAATCTTAATATGACCGATGAGGGCCTCAATTTTGTGATTTAAGGAGGTTGCATCACTCCTTAAGGCAGTTTTCAGATTTTGCATGCTTTGGTACTGCCTCTCCATGTCCACAATGAGGGGTTGAATATCCATATTGAACATTTTATCTGGATCATCTTCTGCTGGTGCTGATGCATCAGCCTCTTCCTCATTTTCTGTGTTGGGAAAAGCATTACCATGCTCTTCTTTATCTTGCTTTTCTTTTTCTTCTTCAACAATCTCATGATCAGAGAGAGATTGGTGAAGTTCACTTGCAGTCCTTTGTCCTTGTAAGGACTGTTCTTCTTCTTCTCCATGTGCTAGACCCACAAATCCTTCGCCTGGTGTTCCCCCTTGATCAATACTGAGGGTGTTGATAGGTTCATCAGAGTGAGTTTGGTCAGCTGGCTCACTTAGTTGTTTGTCAACTTTACTGAGGCTTCTAATAATCACCACTTGAATAGTCCGATCATCATCAAAAAGACCCATCATTTGTTGATCATCTTCAAGATGATCTGCTTCCTGGTTGTCTTCTTCTTCCTTTTCTTCCTCACTGTCATTAGCATCTTCCCCACCTTCAATTTATTCTTCATCAGATTATGTAAGACGGTATCCTTCTTCACCTTCTTCCAGATATGTGACTTCTTCTTGTTTCTCTTCCTCAGTTGTTGTATCATCACTAATCACCACGAGGTTATCCTGGTTGCTGGCACTGATCACAGGGGTGTCATCTTGTGCCTTTTGAGATCTGGTTCTTCTCCCCACTCATGATCTACTGGTCTCAGGCTCTTTCCTTTTGCTTCCAGCTGTGGCTTGTGGTTTCGGGGTGGCTTTCACAATGGTGAACATGACCTTGGCCCTGTGCAGTTGGTGCACATAAAGTGGTTCCACCTTCATTTGGTTGAAAAGATGTTGAAGGGGAATTCCAAAAGACCTTTTCTCCCAGAAATTGCCTTTCTTCTGTAAGTTTTTGCTAGGTGCCATAATTTCCAGGTCACGTTCCTTTTTAATTTGGTGCTTCAGTCTGTTGAAGATAAACTCTGACCAGTTGAATGAGATGCCTTGATAGATAATGGCTATGAATTTGACCCTAAGCTCGGTTATATTCTCCATGGACCCCTTCCTTCCTTCAAGATTTCTCGTTATTACAGGAGCAAACTCAGAAAATAGGCGTTTGAGTGCTGATCTAGGGAAGTTGTACTTCTTACTATGCTTTTTGAGGTTCTTGGCAATTTCGGTCCAGAAGGTATTAATGTCGATCTGCATCTTCTTCACATCGACCGGACCAGTGTTGGATATATTTAAGAATTTATGGAGAAGACCCGGAGTAATAACTACTTCTTTGTCAAACATTTTTCTTCCAATGCAGTCTGGGTCGCTCTTCTTCTTGCTGGGCACAAATTTTGCATTCTTCCAAAATGAAATTAGGGTTTCATAGCATATGCCAGTGATTGGGGGGTTTAGGAAGGTCATCAACCCCAGATTGATACAACCATCAACCAATCTTTGGGCTTGTGTATCGTGTTCACAAAAAGGCAGATAATGTCCAGGTCTAAAAAATGACCCTGTGATGATTGATTTTTCGTAGTATTTTTCTGTGGGAGAGATTTGAAAAGATGATGCCATTGTTTTGAAGTGTTTTAGAATGTAAAGCTTCGATTTTTCAGAAAAATATAGGGTTTATGATTTGCAAGAGAGCGTAAAGATTTCTGGAAAATCTCTAAGTGTGGTTTATATAGGATGATTTGAGGTAGTGTGAACGTGGTTGAATATAGAAGGATTTTGTGACATAATGACATGATTTTATGTATAAAATCACGGTATTTGAGTGTAGTGGGGGAGTGGATTGATGTAAGTAATGATAAATCCTAGGAATCGAGGCGTTTGTAATTCAAAAAATAATATAGTTACCTCAATGATTATGAATTGATTTCCATGTGTGTAATCTTCCACGGTATAATCCTCCATCACTTCTTGATTTTCCACGTGTATATAGCTGATTTAGTTCACACATTAGTTTGTTGTTGACTCCAATATATATGTCGGTGGAGTGACTTGGCTGATTACTAGCCGGTGTAGTGACTTCTTCACTGAGATGCTGTATATAAAACTGTTCCTAACAATCAGGTAAGGGAACTCCGCTGATTTCCAGTGCTTTACCTGCCAAGTGAGCGCACCCAAAGTGGCAAAGGTTCAGTCAGCTGGTGAAGTTACTTAGCTGATTACTCCAGTTAGCGGCTCCTTAGAACTTAGTCAATTTCTGTCATTCCCAACTCAGTTCTCAACTTGCTGAATCTTTCATGACTGAGTGGTTTTGTGAAAATGCCAGCCAATTGATCATCGGTTGGTATATATCTTAGAATAACATCTCATTTTTTCAACATGATCTCTGATAAAATGATGTCTCACACCAATGTGTTTTGTTTTTGAGTGTAGTACTGGATTTTCTGTGATAGATATTGGACTTGTATTATCACACATGATTGGAATTGTCTTCTCCTCCATTCCATAGTCCCTTAGCTATTGTCTGATCCATAGCACTTGTGCACAACAACGGCCTGATGTTATATATTCTGCTTCAGTTGTTGATATGGATATAGAATTTTGCTTTTTACTGAACCATGATACTAGTCCGCTGCCCAGCATTTGACAGGTTCCAGAGGTGCTTTTTCTATCTATCTTGCATCCAGCATAGTCCGAGTCTGAATATGATATCAGTCTGAATCTTCCATCTTTTGGATACCAAATTCCAACTTTTATAGTGTTCTTTAGGTATTTGATAATTCTTTTGGCTGCAAGTAGGTGAGATTCCTTTGGTTGAGCTTGGAGTATTGCACATACTCCTACTGCAAATGCAATATCAAGCATGCTTGCAGTTAGTTACAGTAGAGATCTAATGATTCCTCTATAAAGCTTCTGGTCAACATCCCTTCTACTTTCATCTTTTCCAAGAACAACTCTTGCACACATTGGTGTATCTGATTTGCCACTTATGTCAATACCATATTTGTGTATCAAGTCTTTTGTGTACTTGGCTTGATTAATAAAGATGCCATCTTTCATTTGCTTTACCTGTAGACCAAGAAAGTAATTTAATTCTCCATCATGCTCATCTGAAATTTTCTCTTCATCAAGTTTGCAAAATTTTCACATAGTTTCTCATATTTTGATCTAAAGATAATGTCATCAACATAGATTTGGACTAACAAGGTGCTTGTTCCTTCTTCTAGCATGAAGACAGTCTTATCAATAGTTCCTTTGTTGAATCCATTGTTGTTAAAAAATTGTGATAGTGTCTCATACCAGGCTCTGGGTGCCTGTTTGAGTCCATAAAGTGCCTTTTTGAGCTTGTACACTTTATCTTCTTTCCCTTTGAGTTGAAAACCAGAAGATTGTTCCGCATATACCTCTTCTTCCAAAAGTCCATTCAGAAATGCACTCTTGACATCCATTTGGTAAACTTTGAAGTCTGTGTGGGCTGCAAAAGCTAGGAAGAGTCTAATTGCTTTCAATCTTGCTACTGGGCCAAAGGTTTCATCATAATCTATTCTTTCTGCTTGACAATAGCCTTTTGCAACTAGTTTTGCTTTGTTTCTGACAATTGTCCCTTGTTCATCCATCTTGTTTCTGAATACCCATTTTGTTCCAATGATGTTGGCCATGTCTGGTTTGTCAACAAGTTCTCAGACCCGATTTCTTTCAAATTCATTTAGTTCTTCTTGCACAGTTGTAATCCAATCAGCATCTTGGATTCCATCATCTATTGTTTTGGGTTCCACTTGTGATAGGAAACAAGTTAGGATTCTATCCAGTTGTCTTCTGGTTCTAACTCCTGTATGAATATCTCCAATGACTTGTACTTCGGGATGATCTCTCAACAAGTTCAGGTCAGGTTGAAGTTTCTCTTGAGTTGGTTCTTCCATAATTTCAGCATGTGCATCAACTTCATGTTCTTGTGTTGGTACCTCTTGTGTTGTGTTGACTGGTGCCTCATCTTGATTGCCAAGGTGTGATTCTGAATAGTAGCTGGCACTGTTGTATTCATATAGACTTGTCTGTGTGCAATTTCTTCTTCAAGTTCTTGTAGGCTTTCACCATTTGTGTTTGGTTCGTCAAAGACTACATGAATTCATTCTTCAATCACCAAAGTGCTTTTCTTGAGTACTCTAAAGGCTTTGCTTGTGTCAGAGTATCCCAAAAAGATTGCTTAATCAGCTTTTTCATCAAAATTATGTAGCTGATTCCTATTCAAAACAAAACATTTAGATCCAAACATATGTAATTGTGAGATGTTAGGTTTTCTTCCATTCCATATTTCATATGGAGTTTTTCCATGATGTTTGTTGATGATTGATCTGTTTTGAGTATAGCATGTTGTATTTGCTGCTTCAGCCCAAAATCTCTTTGGTAAGCATGCTTCTGCAATCATTGTTCTGACTGCTTCTTTGAGTGTCCTGTTTCTTCTTTCTACTACACCATTTTGTTATGGAGTCCCTGCTGCTGCTAGTTGATGCAGTACTCCATTTTCTTCACTGTAGGTTCTGATAATTTCATTTAGAAACTTTGTGCCTCTATCTGATCTGATCTTGATTATCTCCAGTTCTTTTTCATTTTCAATTATTCTTAGCAAATCTGACAGCTTTTTGAGTGTCTCTCTTTTCTTGTTAATGAAAATGGTCCAAGTGAATTTGGAAAATTCATCCACCACTACTAGAGTGTACTTCTTTCCACTTACACTTACTGGTGTGACTGGTTCAAAAAGATCCATATGCAACAGATGTAAAATTCTTGTTGTAGATTGATAAGGTTTTGACAAGAAGGAGCTTTTGATTTGCTTCCTTTTTGACATGCATCACAGAGTCTTTCCGTTTTGAAAGTGATTTCTGGTAGGCCTTCAACTAACTTGTTCTTTGATAGTGTATTGATGGTCTTGAAGTTGAGATGATTCAATCTTTTATGTCACATCCTGCTGGTTGATTGTTTATTTTTGACAATCAAACATGTTTCGCCTTTGCTGTCTTCCAATCTACCACATATATGTCATCATCTCTTCTTCATGCAAGTACAACTGTGTTGGTTTTGCTGTGGATAACCTTGCATCCTTCCTTGTTGAAGTGTACATTGTAGCCTTTGCCACAGAATTGACTGATACATAGCAGATTGAAATTCAGTCCTTTAACATAAGCCACATTTTGAATCTTCAAACTATTTTTGAGCATTATGCCTTCCCCCTTAATTTTGCCTGGGATTTCTTTGCCTCCAAATGTTACTTTGGGTCCATCAAAAGCTTTAAAATCAGTCAACCATCCTTTGTTCCCTGTCATGTGTCTGGAACATCCACTGTCTATGTACCAGACATCTTACAAAACAAATTAAGTGTTTTTAGGTACCCAACACTGTTTGGGTCCATGCCTGTTAGCAGTCATGCCTCCTACTCCAGGTGTATATCCAAAGGATCTTCTTTTTGGATTATTGAATCAACTTCATAAGTATAGGGCATGGCAGAATAACTCATAATATTCCTACTAGGGTTATTCTGATACTTTTCTCTACTTTTTGGTGCATTTGCATCCTTTTTCACTCTCCAATATGCAGGAGGAAACTTATTTTCTTGTTGCTTCTTGTGTCCAGGAACATGCCTTGGTTGGTTTTTCCTAAACACATGATGCATTTCATGAAATGGTTTCTTATTGTATTTTGGGGGTGCAATATTCTATTCATCCTCAGAAGGGTAAAGTCTTCCTTTACCTTTCTGAAAACCTTTGCCGTTACTTGGCTGGATTGATGATCTAGTCTGCTGCTTCGCAACACTAGGTTTTGACTTCACCGGTGTAGGATGAGTGGTTGAAACTATGGTCTATCCTTTTCTGAATTTAGGTCCAGTCTTGGTCCTTGATTCAGAATTGTGTTGGCCATTGTTTCTATCCCCATCCTGACTGTTGTAGCCAATACCAGATCTGGATCGAAACCTTTTTGAGAGTTTGTAAGCTGGTGCAATTTGTGGTGTTGTGGTGTTCTTAACTGGTAGGGATATTTTCTCAGCTGGTCTTTCAACATCAAATGGGTGATCATCTGCTGCTTGTTGATCAGTTGAGTGAATTTCCTTACTGGTTTGTTCAGCTTTCATTTCATCCAGCTTTCATTAAAATTAATTAAGTGAATTAATTTATAAATTATTCCCATGACAAAAATCGAGTTAAAATTGTCTCCCAATATTATAATAACGGTGATAAGCCCTTGATCGGATCCAATTGATCGGCCACCGTCCGGAGTTGACCTACCTTGGGTATATCGTTATTATCAAGATATAAGATCCCATGAATATTTGGGTTACGACTCGACTGAAGTCTTTTGGTGATTGGCCGCTGTCAGGGCCGTTTGACATTAGAGGCAAGTGGTTGATTACCACATAGAGATGCGGACTGTCAAAGAGTTGACTAGTCAACCACTCGGAGTCGCATATGATGCGACTGGTAGGAGTACCTAATTTTTGAAATTGCCAAAATTGATGAACCACCATTGGGAATTGAGGCAACTAGATTGGTCCTAGCCATTAAGGAATTAATTAAATTCTTGAAACCAGTTGGGAATAGTTGGCTAGTAGGAGCAAAACCTAATTAAAATTTTATAGTGCAATTTTATGGTTTTGTATGCATGAAATTTTACTTATATTATCTTTACTTTATTGTTGTAGAAATGTCAAACAAATTGAATCTTTTTTTAATCATTGATAACAAACTTGACGAATCAAACTTTCTCGACTGGGAAAGAAACCTCAAAATCGTTTTAAGACATGAAGGCATTGGCTCTGTCTTGGAAACACCCCTAACTAAGGATCCTGCAGATGCTACGAATGAGGAATCGGTTAAGATGCATGCCAAATATTGTTCTACTAGTACTAAGGCTACATGCATCATGCTTGCTTCTAGGACACCGGAACATCAGAAACGGCATGAGTCCATGGATGCTCATACCATTATTGTTCACCTAAAAGAGCTCTATGCTTCTCAGTCTCGCACTGAGAGGTACGAGGTCTCGAAGGCACTGTTTGGTTGCAAGATGGCTCCGGGTACTACAGTTGGGTCGCATGTGCTGAAGATGATCGGTTACATAGAGAGGCTTGATAAGATGGGCCATAAGATGGGGCGTGAGTTGAGTATTGACATGATTCTGTAATCTCTACCTGACTCTACTCGATGTTCGTGATGAATTATCACATAAACAAGATTGATTGCTCCCTAGCAGAGTTATTGAATATGCTCAAAACTTCCGAAGGCACTGTTGGCAAGGGTAAGCAAGTGTTGCTCATGACTTCTTCCAAGGGCAAGAAAAAGGCCCAAAAGAAGACCAAGAAGTCAAAGGAGGCTACCAAGCCGAAGCCAAATATAGCCAAAGAAAAATCCAAGGATGTTTGCTTCCATTGTGGCCAGACTGGTCATTGGAGGAGAAACTGCAAGGCTTTCTTGAGCACCAAGACGAACAAGCATAGTGATGCATCAACTTCAGGTATGTTTATAATTGAGTTCAATGTTGCTTCTTCTAAGTTTAACCACTGGGTATTAGATACTGGATGTGGTTCTCATATTTGTACGGATATGCAGGGACTAAGAAGGACTAGAGATCTGAGGAAATGATAAGTGGACCTGCGCGTTGGGAATGGAGCAAACGTTGCTGCCCGAGCCGTAGGAGTTTCTTTTCTTTCATTGCCCAGTGGGCTAGTACTTGAACTAAATAACTATTATTTTGTTCCTGCTCTTACGAAGAGCATTATTTCTATTTTTGCATTGGATGTTGAAGGATTTTCTTTTACGTTTAAGAATAAATGTTGTTCTTTTTCACGTGATGGAATAGTTTATGGCACTTGCAAATTTGACAATGGTCTCTACATATTAGATATGAATGTTGATATACTTAATATAAACAGTCAGAAAGCGAAAAAAGTGACTTGAGCGAATCGTACTTGTGGCATTGTAGACTTGACCATATAAATAAGAATCGCATTTCCAAACTCCATAAAGATGGAATGTTGGATCACTTCGATTACGAATCTTTTGATACATGCAATGGTTGTATACTTGGAAAAATGATAAAGTCACCTTTTAGTGGCAAAGGGATAAGATTAAATGAATTGTTTGAGCTCATACATACTAATGTATGCGTCCCAATGTCAATTCAAGACAAAGGAGGATACTCTTATTTCATCACCTTCACTGATGACCATTCTTGATAAGGTTATTCATACTTAATGAAGTGTAAGTCTGAAGCCTATGAAAATCTCAAGGAATTCAGAAGTGAAGTGGAGAAGCAACTAGGTAAAGAAATCAAAACACTTCGATCCGATCGAGGTGGCGAATACCTAGATGGAGAGTTTCAAGATTACTTGAAGGAGAATGAGATTCTACCTGAATGGACTCCACCCGGAATGCCTTAGATGAATGGCGTATATGAGAGGAGAAATCGCACTTTGTTAGACAAGCTACGATTCATGATGAGCTATGTAGTTCTTCCAAAATCATTTTAAGGATACGCTCTAGAAACAACATCCTATACACTTATCCGAGTTCCATCAAAAATGGTTGAGTCAACTCCCTATGAAGTGTTCAAAGGGAAAACACCAATGTTGGGTTACCTAAAACCTTGAGAATGTCCCGTTTACGTGAAACAGGCCATGCCCAACAAATTGGAACCTAGATCTGACAAATGTCTGTTTGTGGGGTATCCAAAGGAAACTAAAGGATACCGATTTTACCATCCATGAGAGCAAAAGGTGTTTGTCTCCAGGACTGGGAACTTTCTAGAGAAAGAGTTTATTCAGGATAGGGTCAGTGGGAGTAAGATTGATCTTGAAGAAATTTAAGAACCATTTACTGAAGATAGTCAGTTGATGGAAGTAGAGCAGACACCACATGCAGATGAGGTGCAAGCACACGCTCTAGAAACACAGACACCTCGAATATCCACTAGAGAACGTCATGAACCCGAAAGGTACACTGGCGTATATCTCATGGAAGATGAGGACCCTAAAACTTATGAGGAGGTGTTGATGAGGCATGACAAAGAGAAATGGCTAGAAGCCATGAATTCTGAGATGGAATCCATTAAAGACAACCAAGTTTTGGAACTTAGTTGATCCACCTGAAGAATAGTTCCTATAGGTTGCAAATGGGTCTTTAAGAGAAAGACTGACATGGACGGTAACATGACTACCTACAATGCTAGGTTGGTGGCAAAAGGTTATAAACAAAGACAAGGAGATGACTATGATGAAACATTTTCGCCAATAGCTATGCTAAAGTCCATTAGAATTCTGCTTGCTATTGCTGCATACCATGATTATGAGATCTGGCAGATGGATGTGAAAAAAAATTCCTTAACCGGAGTCTGTCTGAGGAAGTGTACATGACATAGCCTGAGGGTTTCATAAATGATGATGCTAAGATGGTGTGCAAGCTGCAATGATCCATTTATGGGTTGAAGCAAGCTTCTCGGAGTTGGAATATTCGCTTTGATGAGACAATCAAACAGTTTGATTTCATAAAAAACGAAGATGAGCCATGTGTTTACAAGAAGGTTAGTGAGAGTGCCGTTGTTTTCTTAGTGCTTTATGTAGATGACATATTGCTCATAGGGAATGATATTCCTATGTTACAGTCGGTTAAAGTTTGGATATCTGGGAACTTCTCTATAAATGACTTGGGAGAATTAGCCTATATTCTGGGAATCAAGATCTATAGAGATAGATCTAAGAGGTTGCTTGGTCTGTCACAATCCACCTATATAGACAAGATGCTGAAGAGATTCAACATGGAGCAATCCAAGATTGGATTGTTTCCTATGTCACATGGGGTCTACCTGTCGAAGGAAATGTCTTCTAAGACAGAGGAGGAGAGGGTGCAAATGAGTAGGATCCCTTATTCCTCAGCTATTGGGTCCATCATGTACGCCATGTTGTGCACTAGACCAGATATCTCGTACTCTCTAAGTATGACTAGTAGGTACCAGGAAAATCCAGGTGATGGTCACTGGATTACAGTCTAGAATATTCTTAAGTACATGAGACGTACTAGGGTATGTTCCTGGTTTTCAGGAACAATGATTTGGTATTACGAGGTTACACAGATGCCAGTTTTCAACCTAACAAGGATGACTTGAAGTCACAGTCTAGATTTGTTTTCATGCTTAACAGTAGAGTGATGGCCAAATTATAGTCAACCAACTTTAACTGGCAGAGTACCGGGTCGGTTGTACTACAACGGTGAGCATGGTCGTATCCCATGAGGAATTAGTCATGTATCACAAAGTTCAGGCTCAGAATAGAGGGGGAAATAATAACTATAACTATAAGAATAAATAAAAATTATAACTTAAGAATATATGATAAGAATAGCTAAACTATGGTCAGGAACACTACTCTCAATACCCTTACCGAATCACTAGGGACGAGCCTTAACCTACCAACCAACCAATAGTTTCTAATGAATCTGTTGTGGGTGCAATCTTCTAAGAGCTTTTGTTTATTGTCGTTGGCTCGACTTATTAAGAAACCAAAAGAAAACAAAGAAGTACGAGTGAAGGAAAAAACTACCTAAAACATTCTAAGTTTAATGTTAGGAACATTTTATTATGTTTTGATGATGGCCATACCAGCTGTTATAGCAAGACTAAAATAAATTAGAAATCTTTGTATACATCTTTACTTAGAGTCTGACATGTTGTATAAGTTGAGTCAGACAAGTATTATACTAGTTGGTAGAATGGCTAAGTAAAACAGAAATCCGGCAGAGCAAAAGTAGCCAAGTACCAGCAGAGAAGCATGAAGACATATGGTATGACTTATAACCAGGGAAGTCTGTGATGACCTTGGATAAGTCTAAGTTATATTTCAAGTGATGAAATTCATTGTTAAATATGGTGTACATTGATCTCACCCAAATCAAGGATCAGTGAAGTACAAGAAATCTTGTAAACTCAAAGAAATCAAGAAAGCAGGGAACTGGCAAAGTAAACCGCCTATCGGCTGAGTAAAGACAAAGCAGTGAAGGAAGAACTAAACAGCTATGTCAGTAGAAACACTCAACCGTTCAAGCAACAGTCAAGTAAAGGAACAGCAGAGTAAGGTATATCACTTATACTTATTCTGAACGTGAGATAACAAGGAAGATTCAGAAGATCAAGCATTAAATGCATAATCAATCAAAGACGGATTTTGTGATAGACGTTTGGAAAAAATCCGGATCACTGAAATCAATGAGGATATTATTAATGGGGAATCAAGAATTAAATCAAGGATCATTCCCCACATTAAATAGCCAACGGACGAATATTCAAATCAAGGATTATCAAGGCTATAAATAGAAGGCATTGACAGACAGGAAGAACAATGATTGAATCTGAAAAGAACAAGCAGAAACTCTATCAAATTGAAAAGCCTTCTATCTGAACTTAAAGGAAAAATCTAGAGATCAACTCAGCAACCAGAACTCAAATTTCATATCAAGTACTGAGATTGATCAACAGAATCTGTGAATCGAATTCACACCAGTCAAGCAACTAAATCAGAGCCATCTGAGAATGAGTTGTGTTTTTGATAGCTGCTGAAGGATTTGTTCCCAAGGAACAATGTTGAAGACTGAGTCACTGAAGCTTTTGAAGCCAGGGAGTGATAGTCTTGGAGATTGTCAAGCTTGTGTAGCCAAGGACAATCTTGCTATTGTATCAGGGAAAACAATAGTGAATTCCTCCAATCATCACATGAGAAGAGTGGATTAAGGGATTACACCACCCTGAACCACGATAACCCTTTGTGTCAATTTACTTTCGGCACTTTACTTTACTGCACTTACTTACTGCATAATTCATATTTTGTGTGTGCATACCCTACTTTGAAATAGCATTAAAAGAAGGGATTATCCGCTTCCCAAAAGCTTTTATATCAAGAAAAGTTTGTGAAACTCCAATATATTCGTTCACCCCCTATGACTATACTTTTACCCTACTCTGGGACCAAAAATTGGTATCGGAGCAGTGTTCCTAGTATCAGATCTGATTTCTGGTAACAAGAGATCACATATTTTCAAAGTAGTTTTTAAATCTGTGCTTTCTAACTATATCTCTTATTCGTACTTATGGATTCCTCTAGTTTCATGTCTAAAGTACTTGTATTCAATGTTAATAATTTTGATGAATATAAAATAAGAATGTTGTCTCATCTTGCAGCAACTCATAAGGAGATGCTGGATGTAATCAATGATGGCCCAATCAAGATCATGACTGTGATAGCCACAGGAGTAGATCAAGGGAAGGAAATAGACAAACCCAAGAAAGATTGGACAAAGGATGATTGAAGAAGAGCAAATCTCGACTTTGTTGCAAAAGATCTGATCTTGAAGACTCTGGACAGTAATACGTTCATGAGGATCAAGGACTGCAAAACAGCAAATGAGATGTGGGACAAAATAGCATTGATTAATGAAGGATCAGAGGCAGTCAAGGAAAACAAACTGTATGTTGCAAAATAGAAATTTGAAAACATCAAGATGAAGGCTGGTGAATCAATTGATCAAATGGATAACAAATTCTCATGTATCATGAGTGAACTGCAACAACTTTGGACACATATACCCACAGAAGGAAGTTTGTCTAAAAATCTTGAGAGGTCTACCTGAAAGATGGAAGATCATCACATCAGTACTCAGAGGAACAATAAATCTTACAAACACCGATACTTTGACTCTGATGTCTCAATTAAAGTCTCATGAATTTGAATTTAACGGCGCAGACAGTGCACCAGCAAAGGCATGCAAGGCCAGTGCACTGGTTGCACCCAGCAAAGCAAAATGGCTAATACAAGCAGCACAGAGACACAGGAGCTAAAGGAACAAATTGCTTTACTACTTAAACATTTGACAAGTTTATCAAGAATAAACAATTCAAGGGAAATTCATCATCAACTAAGAAGTTAAGCTCAAGCAAAGACATGAAGAAAAAAGATAATGAATACTGCAAGAAGAAAGGTCACTTCAAGGTAGATTGTCCTGAAGAAAAAGACAAAGATGAGGAAAAGAAAAAGTACAAAACGGTAGAAAAGAGAAAAGGCAAGAAGGCACTTAAAGCTGAAACCGGCAATGAAAATACTGAAGAATCATCTGATAATGATTCAGATGATGAGGAATCCAACAGCTCAGACAATGACAAAGCATATCTATGCCTTATGGCTAAGGAGATTGATGAAACGGAAGTAATATCTAGTTCATAATCATCAAGTGCATCCACACCTGACACTACACAATCCTCTACTCTTCCTTTGGATTCTTCAAGCCTAATTCAAAATCTCATGAGTAAATTTGTAGAGATTCAAACAAATCATGAAATTTTGGAACAAGAATGTGACAATCTAAGAGAAGAGAACAGAAGATTAAAGAAAGAACTGGATGGACTGAAAGCTAAACCAACTAGTAAGGAAGTTCACTCAACTGATCAACAAGCAACAGATGATCACTCATCTGATGTTGAAAGACCAGCTGATAGTTAAGAGCACCACTACACCACTCAATGCACCAGCTTACAAACCCACAGAAAGGTTTGGATCCAGATCTGGTCTTGGCTATAACAGTCAAGATGAGAAAGGAAACAATGGACAACACAATTCTGAATCAAGGACCAAAACTAGACCTAAATTCAGAAAAGGACAGACCATGGTTTCAACTACTCATCCTGCACCGATGAAGTCAAAACCAAGTATAGTGAAACAGCAGAGTAATTCATCAAACCATCCAATTAAAGGCAAAGGCCTACTAAAAGGTAAGGGAAGACTTTACCCTTCAGAGGATGATTGGAATGTTGCACCCCCAAAAAACAAGAAGAAACCATTTCATAATATACAACATGTGTTTTGGATAAACCAACTAAGGCATGTTCCTGGACACAAGAAGCAATATGAAGATAAATTTCCTACTGCATACTGGAGAGTGAAAAAGGATGCAAATGCACCAAAAAGTAGAGAAAAGTATCAGAATACCTTTAGTAGAAAAATTAGAAGTTATTCTGCCATGCCTTATATATATGAAGTTGATGACTTCAATTATCCAAGAAGAAAATCTTTTGGATATAACCTTGGAGTAGGAGGCATGACTGCTAACAGGTATGGACCCAAACAGTGTTGGGTACATAAACATACTTAATTTGTTTTGTAGGATGTATGGTGCATAGACAGTGGATGTTCTAGACACATGATAGGGAATAAAGAATGGTTGAGCAACTTTAAAGCTTTTGATGGACCCAAAGTTACATTTGGAGGCAAAGAAAAACCCTGCAAAATTAAGGGGGAAGGCACAATGTTCAAGAACAACCTGAAGATTTAGAATGTGACTTATGTTAAAGTATTGAATTTCAATCTTCTAAGCATCAGTCAATTCTGTGACAAAGGCTACAATGTGAATTTAAATAAAGAAGGATGCAAAGTGATTCACAGTCAAACCATCACAGTTCTATTTGCAGGAAAAAGAGATGACAACATGTATGGTGTGGATTGGAAGACAGCAAAGGCAGAAACTTGTCTCATTGTAAAGAATAAGCAATCAACCAGCTGGATTTGGTATAGAAGATTGAACCATCTCAACTTCAAGACCATAAAAAAATTGTCAAAGAACAAACTAATTGAAGGTCTTCAAGAAAATACATTCAAAAAGGAAAGTCTTTGTGATGCATGTCAAAAAAGGAAGCAGATCAAAAGCTCCTTCAAGTCAAAGCCCTGTCAATCTACAACAAGGATCTTGCACCTATTGTATATGGATCTTTTTGGACCAGTCACAGTAGTAAGTGTTAGTGGAAAGAAGTACACTCTAGTGGTGGTGGATGACTTTTCCAAATTCACTTGGACCATATTCATGACTAAGAAAAGAGAGACACTCAAAAAGCTACCATATTTACTAAGAAGAATACAAAATGAAAAGAACTGAAAATCATCAAGATAAGATCAGATAGAGGCATAGAGTTCCTAAATGAAATTATCAGAACCTATTGTGAAGAAAGTGGAGTACTACATCAACTAGCAGCAGCAGAGACTCCACAACAAAATGGTGTAGCAGAAAGAAGAAACAGAACACTCAAAGAAGTAGTCAAAACAATCATTGCAGAAGCATGCTTACCAAAACAGCAAATACACCATGCTATACTCAACTTCAGATTTTGGACTGAAGCAGCAAATACACCATGCTATACTCAAAACAGATCAATCATAAACAAACATCATGGAAAAACACCATATGAAATTTGGAATGGAAGAAAACCTAACATTTCACATTTACATATGTTTGGATCTAAATGTTTTGTTTTGAACATGAATCAGTTACATACTTTTGATGAAAAAGCTGATTAAGCAATCTTTATGGGATACTTAGACACAAGCAAAGCCTTCAGAGTACTCAACAAAAGAACTTTGGTGATTGAAGAGTCAATTCATGTAGTTTTTTATGAACCAAACACAAATGGTGAACGTCTACAAGATCTTGAAGAAGAATATGCACAAAGACAAGTCTATATGAACACAACAGTACCAGCTACTAGTCTGGATCACACCTTTGGAAATCAAGATGATGCACCAGTCAATACAACACAAGGGGCACCAACAAAAGAACATGAAGTTGATGCACAAGGTGAAGTTGTGGAAGAACAATATCAAGAGCAACTTCAACCTGACCTGAACTGGCTGAAAGATCATCCTGAAGAACAAGTCATTGGAGATATTCATACAGTAGTTAGATCCAGAAGACAACTGGAAAGAATTCTAACTTGCTTTCTATCACAGGTGGAACACAAAAATATAGATGATGCAATTCAAGATGCTGATTGGATTATAGCCATGCAAGAAGAGCTCAATGAATTTGAGAGAAATGAAGTCTGGCAACTTTGACAGACGAGACATGGTCAACATCATTGGAAAAAAATGGGTACTCAGAAACAAGATGGATGATCAAGGAACAGTTGTCAAAAACAAAGCAAAGCTAGTTGCAAAAGGCTACTCTCAAGCAGAAGGAATAGACTATGATGAAACCTTTGTACCAGTAGAAAGATTGGAAGCAATCAGACTCTTTCTATCTTTTGCAGCACATAAAGATTTCAAAGTCTATCAAATGGATGTCAAGAGTGTATTTCTGAATGAACTTTTAGAAGAATAAATTTAGGTGGAACAGCCTCCTAGTTTCCAACTCAAAGGGAAAGAAGATAAAGTGTACAAGTTCAAAAAGACACTATAAGGACTCAAACAGGAACCTAGAGCCTGGTATGAGACACTGTCACAATTATTAATTAACAATGGGTTCGACAAAAGGACTATTGACAAGATTCTGTTCAAGCTAGAAGAAGGTACAAGCACATTGTTAGTTCCGATCTATGTTGATGACATCATCTTTGGATCAGAAGATGAGAAGCTGTGTGAGAAATTTGCAAATTTGATGAAGAGCGAATTTCAAATGAGTATGATGGGAGAGCTCAATTACTTTTTAGGTTTACAAGTGAAACAAATGAAGGATGGCATCTTAATCAATCAAGCCAAGTATACAAAAGACCTGATAAAAAAATATGGTATGGATACAAGTGGCACAGTAGATACACCAATGTTTGCAAGAGTTATTCTTGGGAAAGATGAAACTGGAAAAGATGTTGATCAAAAGTTGTATAGAGGGATCATTGGATCTTTATGATGACAGTTAAAATAGTCTATCCTATGGCATCAATATTTTATCCATTATGAGCTAAAAATAGTTGTTTTGAACTATAAATAGGAACCATTTAAGTTGAATATCATATGTCAGGTTCGTGAATCGAGAAATCTTCACTTAACGATTATTTTCCCTATTTTGATATTATTTCATACGTTATTTGATTATTTTCAGGAGACGAAATATTGGGCTGAGCATGGTAGACGAATCTGGAGTGGACTAAATGAAAGGAATGGGCCTAAGGTATTCCAGAACATTCTAAGCTATGTCGGCAAAGAAAAAGGACAAAATTGCCCTCGGTTTACCGAGAGTGGGCATTGACTTACCGAGGTTCCAGATCTTTCCAAAACGCATTTTCTTGGATGAGGGGTAGAACTAGGTGTTTCGAAGTCGGTTTATGTACCTATAAATAAGAGGCTTCGCCTCAGAATTCAATGTAACATTGATACCACACAACTATTACAATTATTATGCAATAAAAGTTCTTTGTTCTTTTTTTCTTTATTTTATGAGTTCTAGTCGGAGAGACGACAAATTCACCGCCTAGGGATAGATGCAATGGAGAACTACACTCGTCTTCGAGGGTATGATTTTCTGTCTTTTCCAAGATGTAGATCTGTCGTTGTTCTATTTGACTAGTATGTGCTATTTGTTTATTTAGTTTAATATGTAGTAGTTAGTTTATTTTACCACATGTGTTATATATCTAATTCGTTGGTGAAGAAATCATAGAATAGTGATTGAATTCTTTAGATCTGCGACGGTCTATATCGTTAGATCTGAATACCTAGTAAATTACTAATTCATGATAATCGGCGCCAGCTACGTTGATCGATAGATTTAATTTGCATGTTAGTAGCCTGATCAAATATTTGCATGTCTTCATAAAATTAGCATGAAATACGAATAGTGAAGTGTTAATTTGGACATTATCTTGATGGACCCTAGGAACGTGTTGATCAGTGTCGACATCTGTCTATGTGGGCTAGCGGTATGAGTTAATACCGACAGCTCTAGTTCTTTATACGTATGGTCTTTTACGGACCAATTAAGGAGGGTAGCTTGCATATAGATTGTCTAGTACCATGGTCGGAGTAGAAGGGTTAGGAGTTGTACCCGTAGTTGAACAGTGAATTAAAATTCACCAATGGGGAGGACTATTGCATGTGTGGGGGGAATAACTAATAACTCATAATTGAACTAATACATTAGAAACTCTTCTTTGCTTTGTGAGAACTAGCGTAACCTTGTTAGTTTGTGGCACCATTTTTATACCATCTATATTATAGTTGGTCGTAGACCGTTAATTGTGACAAGCTCAATCTTGATAATTTTACGTTCTTACGAGTCTTTGTGGGATCAACCTTTACTCGTCAGTACTATACTACGATAGACCTAGTCCAATTGCTCGTATGTGCTTTGCACGCGATCAAGATTTTCGGGCACCGTTGCCAGGGACTCGTGTCAAGACTTTTTATTTAAGATTTAGTGTCTGTATATATTCGAGTTTGTTTAATTGAGTCTTTTTATTATCTGTTTATACTAGATTCATACAAAGTCAGATCTATTAAAATTTGGAAAAAAAATTGCTTCCGGTTTACCGAGGGTATACCGCGGTAAACCGGGGGTCCCAATTTTGGCAGAATCTTTTCTGTCAGTTCAGCGTCAAGTCCATAGATAGAGTCTCTATTTTTGTGTCTACCAGGCGTGTGTAACAACCGGCGAGGCAAGTCAATAACTTTTTATTTTCTTTTTGTGTCTTGTAGTACGCTACACGAAGTTCAGCAGCCAAACTTGAGAGATTCAAACCTGAGATTGAAACGTTTGCTAGACAAAAGAGAAAGGAAACTCGAGAGAGATATGTTAGGCTGGCAGACAATGTGAGTACGCACGAAGGAGATCACAGTGAGAGGGAAGAAGAGATTCCACCTTTGGAGGATACAGAAATCAACATGGCGCAGAACAGACAAAATGGACAAAACAGAGCAGGAGTTGTGGTACAACCAGATAAGAGAACTCTACAAAGTTATGTAATGCCTACGATTGAGCAATTTGTGCCAACAATTGTTCAGCCAAAGAATGCGGTTGAGGTATTTCACCCGAAACCAAACGTGATACAAATGGTGACTAATTACACTACCTTCCATGGAGTACCAAATGAAGATCCTAGTGTACACATCACCAACTTCGTGGAGATAGTCAGCACAGTCAAACCAGTAGGAGTGCCTGAAGATAACATCAAGCTAAATTTATTTACATTCACTCTGAAATACAAAGCATAGATATGGTTATTGTCTCTAGCACCAGGATCAATCCAAAAATGGACCGATCTGTTGCAAAAATTTAAGAACAAGTACTGCCCGCCTAGGAAGTCCCTACAGATGAGACAAGACATTATGAATTTCAAATAGAAACTCACTGAAACTTTTGAAGAAGCATGGGAAAGCACAAATGAGATGCCCTCACCATGATATAACTTTGCCCGTACGAATGCATAGTTTCTATTACGGATTGCAGCCAAGTGAACAAATGAGAGTTGATGCATCGAGCAATGGATGTTTTGCATTGCTATCACCTGATGAAGCTGAAGAAAAACTGAAGCAAAAATAACTTACAAGTCAATGAAGAACACATCAAATTGAGACCGCCAAAGTAGCTGAAGGCGTATTTGGAGAAGATACTTCTCAAAAGATCTTATACCAGCTAATGGCGATGAATGAGAAGATAGATGGCATGCATGATCGCATCGCCAAGGTTGAGAAAATTCAAGATATTGAAGCAACCAACACTGAGGACGTGAAGTATATAGGGAGGCAAGGAAATCCTTATGGGGGTGGATATCGCCCAGGTTCTCATGACCACCCTGGTTTTAGACTGAACGACCTTACTGGGGGTTTTCGACAAGGTGATTCTAACGGTGGAGAGATACCAAGACAAACTGGTGGATTCGTGCCTCAATTCAACAAGTTAGGTGGTTGGGAGGCAGCCATTGATAAAATGAGCTCAGCTGTGACCGACACGGTCAATCAAATTACAAAATCCATGACTGAGCTGAATACAAACTTCACCACATATTTTCAGAAGAACGATACAACACTGACCAATCATGAAGCCTTAGTGCAGAATCTATTGCACCAAGTAGGGCATATCTCAGAATAAGTGTCAGCCCATCCTCCGGGAGGATTGCCAATTAATAATGAGAAAAACCCGAAGGACGTGAATGCAATCATGACTAGAACCAGAAAGGAACTGCATGGACCAGTTACACCAACTGTCCAGGAAGAATCAGAAAGCAGCCAGCAGCAGAACGCAGCAGA
This sequence comes from Gentiana straminea, assembly GCA_036785695.1. NCBI lineage: Eukaryota > Viridiplantae > Streptophyta > Magnoliopsida > Gentianales > Gentianaceae > Gentiana > Gentiana straminea. The sequence goes on along the minus strand of JAVUPR010000426.1, from coordinate 117,076 downwards.
ATCTAAAGAAAAAGAGGGGCTGGTAAACCGGGACACCACTCCGGTAAACCGAGAGTCTAAAAAATCAGCAAAAAAGCAGGCAGAGCAGCAGCAGTCAGCAGGTAAGTCTTCACAAACTGTAACTATTAATCCTGCTACTTTACCTTATCCTCTTAGGAAATATAAACCGAATAATGATGATGCTCGTTATAAAAAGTTCATAGAAATGGTTAAGAAGTTGCAATTGAATATTCCTTTGGTAGAAACTCTGGCCGGAATGCCAGAGTATGCAAAGTTCTTGAAGGAAGAAATCTCTACCAAAAGGAAGTTGTTAGACCTTGAGACTATTTGCCTTAACGAGGAATGCTCGGCAGTTTTGCAATGCAAACTGCCTCCTAAGTGTAAATATTCTGGGAGCTTCCTCATACCTTGCACAATTGGAGGAGTATGCCTAAACAAAGCACTGTGTGTGTTGGACATATTTTACGTTTTAGTGATGAGTGTCAGACTAGATGTTATAGATCAAAGGCAAATAGATGTCTAGATTAAATGTATATGCTTATTAGAGTTTGATCTTTGTATAGGTTTCATAAAACAAGCATTGTAAAAGGTCAGCTGACTTTCATCGCTGACCTGTTTCAAGTGTTCAGTTTGTGAAGACATAGTTATTGGTGAAGGATAGACAACTTAGGGATTTTTGTAACTGCAACCTCAAAGATCTCTAATGAATTTCCTCCAACATCACAGGAGAAGAGTGGACTGACAGGATTACACCACCTGGAACCACGATAAAATCTGCCTACTTACTTTCTGCATTTAATTTCTGCATTTAGTATACTTATCACATCAACCTACTGAAACTGGCAGTTGAATCACACACTTACACTACTGAGTATCTAATACTTAATATCATATCTTAAAAAACAAGTAATAAGGCTTAATTTGAATATATTCCACTGCAACAAATTCAGTAATATCTACGTCGCGGACTACGAATGGTCGGTAGACTACGAACGATCGGCGACTGCGAGCGGTCGGCGAGAAGCTGCGAACTTGCTTTGAGTTTGTTAACTCCAAAAGTTTTAAGTGTTAATTTTATTCACCTCCCTCGAAACTTAACCAAACCCTTTTCAAGGGACCAACAATTGGTATCGGAGCAGTGCTTCTGTTCTGAAGTAATCCTACTTGTTGTGCTTGTGAAAATACTTTGAAAACTTTTCCAAGTTTCTGATTTTCAAAGCTTTGCATCATGGATAACAACCAGTATGCTAGAACAATGTTGATGTGTTCTTTAGATAGTTTTGATGAGTATAAACGTCGTATACAGGCTTTTCTAGCTGCAACACATGATGAGATGATGGATGTGTTGACTGATGGACCACTGGAGATCAACAAGTCAGTAACAGTGGGAACTGAAACTCAGTATATTCCAAAACCAAAAAGAGAATGGAATGATGAAGATAGAAAAAGAGCAAACCTCAACAATATTGCTATTGATATCATATACAGAACCTTGGATGGCAATATGTACATGAAAGTGAAGGATTGCAAGACTGCAAAGGAACTTTGGGATAAGTTACAATTAATTTGTGAAGGCACTGATGCAATCAAGAAGAACAAAATCAGTGTGGCAAAGAAGAAGTTCCAAGATTTCAAAATGAAACCAAATGAAACCATTGAACAAATGGAATCAAGATTCAATGCCATCATGGATGAACTCACTCTACTGAGTGTAAACTACTCAAAAGAAGAAATCAATTCAAAAATCTTAGAAACCCTACCTGCAAAAGAAATTTGGGAAATGAAGGTGACTGCAATAGAAGAAATGAGAAGTCTACATGAAGAGGATACCTTCAAGTTATTTTCAGATCTCAAGGCTTATGAATTCAGTAAGAAACATGTACCTGAGACTGAAAAGGAAGAGCCAAAGACCACTGCTTTGGCTGCCACACATCAAAAAGAAACATCAGGAGCTCAAGATGATCTACTGGATGACATGCAAGAGCAAATTTCCCTACTGAGCAAGAAAATCAGAATGATGAAAAATGGAAGGGGTTCTCCAAGGAATTTCACAAAGAAATCTAGTGAAAAGAAGAAGGAGGAATCCAAGAAAGACAATGATTACTTGTGCTTTCAATGCAAGAAACCTGGACACTTCAAACCTGACTGTCCTGAACTAAAATAGAAAAAGGAACCTGATTATCTATGCTTCAACTGAAAGAAGCCTGGACATTTCAGACATGATTGTCCAGACCTACTGAAGAGCAAAAGTCAGCAAAGAAGATCTAGCAAGAAAAATATGGTTGCCGAAGATGAATCAGGATATGAAGTTGAATCAGAAAAAAAATGAATCTGATGATACTGCACTTGTTGCTGATATGGATGATTATGCTTTAATGGCAAATATGGATGAAACAGATGAGGTATACAATTCTGTATCTATAAGCACTCCTGCTGAAAGTGATTGTGAATCAACTTGTGGTTCAAATCCTAAAAATACTGACACTTTGGATGCCATCCTTAATCAACTGAGGATAATACAATTTGGTTATGAGATTGTGAAGGCAGAAAAAGAAGCTCTTCAAGCAGAAGTTGAAAGGTTAAAAGCTGAATTAAGAATTCTCAAGGGAAAGGAAAAAGAGTTTGGACATAATCAACATAAGTCTGTTGTACATTCAGTAGCTATTGAATCTACTGAACAATCTTGTTCCTCCACTGCATTCAAATTTGGAAAGCCTTATGGTGATAGAAAATGCCTTGGATTTGGAACTCAACAATCTAATAAGAGTGGATCCAGTAAGGTTACTGAACCTAGTACCAGAATTAGTCCTAAGTTTGTGCATGCACAAGATCCAACTCCCAAAAAGGTTGTTGAGACAGAGAAGCTTACTAATAATGCTTCAAAGAGGCAAAATCAAAACTCAAAAAGGACATCAGTACCTAACAAAAGAATAAATCTAAGAGTAGGACTGATGTACCTTCTAGACCTACTGATAGCAGACCTGCTACCAAGTCTGCTGGACCACAAAAAGAGAAAAACCAGAAATATTCCAAAGATAAGAAACCAAAACCTAAAAATGTTAATCATTCTAAGGATACTTATCTTAGGGGGAAAGGTAGATTATACCCTACTGATGATGATTGGAATATTCCTACACCTACTGCTAGAAACAATAGATATAACCATACTGTTAGGGTAAAACCTCAGCAATGGTCTCAGCAGAGGACTCAGCAGAGGACTTATACAAGACCTCAGCAGGGACCTCAGCAGACTCCATATTACAGGGTTGTTCCTAAAAGACAGCAAACATATGGTTATGCTAGTGCTTCTAACAATAGAAATCACCCAAAACAGCATTACATACCAAAAGGCCAGAAAGCATATGTGAGTCCTACACAATCAAATGTTAAACCTTATGGATGTGTAGAATACATGTATGAACAAAAGTATAACACTTTTCAAAGAAGACCTTATGGAAATTTTCCAAGGGTCATGCTTACCACTGACCACTATGGACCCAAACAGTTTTGGGTACCTAAAATACATTAACTTTGTTTGTTGGGTGTCTGGTACTTTGACAGTGGATGTTCCAGACATATGACAAAGAATAAGCACTGTTTGACAAACTATGTGGCAAATGATGGTCCAAGAGTGAATTTTGGCAACAAGAACACACCAGGATACGCAAGAGGAAATGGTACACAGGTGAGAAATGGATTAACCATCAGGAATGTTGCATTTGTGGAAGGACTGGACTACAAACTACTGAGCACTAGACAGTTTTGTGACATGGGTTACAAGGTCACTTTTGACAAAGGCACATGTATTGTCATTAGTGAAAGAGGTGATCAAGTTGTGTTGGCTGGAAGAAGACAACAAAACATGTATGTTGTGCATTGGTCTACTGCTGTCCCAGAGACATGCCTGATTGTGCATACAAAGTCAGAACTGAATTGGCTATGGAATAAGAAGTTAAATCATCTAAACTTTGAGGATATCAATCAGTTGGTGAAAAAGAAACTGGTGATTGGTTTACCTGAGATCAAATTCAAAAAGGATGCTATATGTGATACCTGTCAGCAAGGTAAACAAACAAAGTCAAGCTTCAAGTCAAAGACCAAACAATCTACAAAGAGAGTTTTGAAGCTGATGCACATGGATTTATTTGGACCAGTAACACCAACAAGTGTGACAGGAAAGAAGTACACTCTAGTAGTTGTGGATGATTATTCAAGATACACTTGGGAAATTTTCATGAACAAGAAAAGTGAAACACTTTAAAAGATGTCTGAACTTTTGAAAAGATAGCAAAATGAGAAAAGTTTGCACTACAAGAAAAAGGGCTTTCAGTGACCAAAACTTAATGACGGGAGGTAACCCCGTCATTAAATTGATGTTATAGTGAGGGAACAACATTTTCATTGCTTGCTGGTGACCAAATTTTTTATCCTGTCATTATTGATCATATTTCCCGTCATTAGCGGCACACTAAAAAATTTACTCTCATTGCTTGTATTTTTTTTAATTTATTATTGACATTTTTTAAACAAAACCCACACACATTATTACCTATTCTTAACAAAACACATTGTCGAGAGCTTTTTTATAAAACAACACATCATTCTTCAAACCCTAAATTCCTCCCGTCTCCTACATCCTTCCGGCCACTTTCATTCTCCCCAGCCTTCTTCATCCTCTTCAAGCTGCCACTACATGCCGGTGATGAACAAAAAACCTATTGTCGTCGCACTCAACCACCAAGAGGGCCAAGGAGGCAAAGCCACCCACTAAATCCGGTCAAATCAGAGAGGCAGGGGTGTCACACCGCCGATTAAAAGCCATACTTCGCCGGTAACCTTTATTCCATCATTCCTCTTCTTCTCTACAATTTCTTCTCACCAAAACCCTAACCCTTGTACATATTTAATTTTACTCTCTTCATAGGAGTTACCATCATGTTCTGCTTTGTGTTTAATACATTCCAGTTGTGATGTTTTTTATTTTGGTAAAGTAAGTTTCTGATTGGTGGCGATTTTTGGTTGTTTATTAATTTTTCGTATAGTAAAGCTATTAATTTGGGAGATTAAGCTCCTTCAAAAAATTGGGAGATTCTGATTTTTGGTTAAATATTTGATTCATACAGAGCTTTGGGGAAAACACAAGAGGAAGTTAGGGAAAACAGAAGAAGAAGCTGCATACTATGCAACATTAGGAGTTTAAGGTAATGAGAGAAATTTCAACTAAAATATATATTGTACGGTTAATTAAGTCCAAGTCAAGAGCTAAAATATCTGAATATTCTAGCTTTTCTTTTATAGTTTAGGCCTCTTTTGAAGATTTAGTGATTTGTTAAAATGAACGGATACATATCGGTGTTATCTCTTACTTTGTTAATGTCCCTTTTGCTTGACCTTTTTTTTCGTTCCATGCTTCATTATGTTTCATGTGATTAATCATTTTAGCGGATATATTTCGGTGGTTCACTGGAAACTCTTCACAGAATTTAGACATAATCGGAAAGTACCGACAATTGTTTTGCATCCCGTTGATTCACGTTCGCTGATTATGAATATCCCGAATAAGAGATGCGAGAGATGTGGTGTTGGCAAAGTCTTTCAAGTGTATACAGAATTAGAGAATGATGCTGATCGCAAGGCATTAGGTAATCTTCTTGAAAGTTACCTTCTTTTTTGAGGCTTTCTTTAACTTTATATATATAAGTGTTCATCATAATCTGTTTTACACTTGAACATATTGCTATATCTCGTTGTGCACACAATCGCCTCTATTGTGCACACAATCCGCCCTATCTATCGTGTCGAAACTCTACCTATGGTATGCTTGATTTGTGTTTTAAGTGCGAACATTAATCTACTAAAAAGAAACCTTGTTGAACCATCCGTACATCCATTTGCTCTTGTGCTCCAAATCTGCTTGAGTTTTATATTCTTTGAATCGATATGCTTGTGCATCGACTTGCTTGTATCTTTTTGCTTGGCCGCATCTTTTGTAACCCGTCGTAGTGCCTTATTATATTGTGATCCTATATTAGAACATATATTGTGCTAGCTAGTTTATGTTTGGAGTCGCCGATAAGTTTGTGATCGGGATTGCATTGCCACCGATTGATCGGCTATGTTGATATAGCCGAAAACTCTCTGTGTATCACCGTGATTTTGTTATCTAGACTTTGCTTCTCTGTATTAGTTTCAAGTGTAATATTTGTTCAAACTTTTTTGTAATAATTTCGTGTATTTGTTGTAATCTGGATCAAGCAACTTGCAACTAGTATAATATTTTGCTTTGTATTTGGGCTTGGACGGTCTTTGTATATATAATATCCGAACAACACTTGGCTCTCTAAATTGGACCGTGCCATATTTGTTTTTGAATCCCACCGATTGCATATCATGTTAGTTTGTGTTGATACATCATTTGCTTAGCCTTCTTGCTGATGTTTTAGAATCAACTTCTATATACTAATCATACATTTTAAGATGTGAGAGTGCACGATATATAAGTGAAACCTCTGTTTCTAATAAAACTTGTAAAAAGATGCTTTGCTTTCAATTATCCCATCCACATTTGACTAAGATCTCTTTCTTTACTTCCTACATGGTCAAATATATTTTATGTTCTTTTGGAAAAATGTTGCACCATTTTTGACTGAGTTATGCATCAATCTCTTCCGTTTGTTTTAACCTTAGTATTAGTAATGAATTTCTTGTTTTACTGATCATTTTTTAGGGTTCGTTTTTTTGTCTTTGTACAGCATGTTAGTAATCCAATAGAAGGCTAAAACGATTCATTCATCTAACCACCTGCAATTTCGTTTGACATAGAGTCGGCGGCCACACATCATCTATCCATGGAATCTCTTAATCATGGAATCTCTTAATCATGGAATCTCTTAATCTCTTAATCACTTGATACAAAGGTGAGCTGACAAGTCATACAAGAAGTATCATCTTGGAAATGAGTGTAAAAATTAAACCATTTGCTTGATGGCATTTGTAATGTTTTTTCTTCTTCTAATCTAACTAGAATTAATGTTGATTGCTTGAAGGAGTCATTTGAGGCTTGAAGGAGTTATTGTGTTTGTACGTGAGGAATCGGGCATGTTTTGGCTACAACAAGGTTAAGAAGCTATCCTTACTGTAATTCATGGAGCATGATATTTTGGATTAAGAACCAAGTGTACAATATATAGTAGATAAGTATTTTTGTATTGTGATAACAAGTATTATGTTTGAATCTATATGATTTTTTTTGTTGTAATTTTTTGGTTACATGAATCTATATGCACACCTTTGTTTTCTTGGTTGCCTGATTGGTAATTTTCAGTTTGAAACACATATTATTAGGGTTTATGTCTTCATTAAATCATGATTTAGTGATGTGAAGATAACCCTATAATTAGGGGATATGTCGTCATTAAATCATGATTTCACGAGGAGAAAATGACCCTATAATGAGGGGATATGTCGTCATCAAATCATGATTTAACAAGGAGAAAATGACCCTTTAATGAGCATAAACGACATCATTAAATCATGATTTAATGATGGGAAAATGTCATTATAATGATGGGATATGTCGCCATTAAATCACTATTTAATGAGAGGAAAATAAGCCTCAATGAGGGGATATGTCATTATTAAATCATGATTCAATGAGTGGAAAATGACCCTATAATGAGGGGATGAGTCGTTATTAACTATTCTGTTTATTGACGGGATAATACCGTCGTTGAATGTGCTATGTAATTAATGACAGGAATCTTCTTCCTGTCATTATTAGCTTTAACGGCAGAGCCAGAAATGAAGGGAAATTTCCTGTCATTAAAAGGCTTTAATAACGGGAATCGGGCATTTAATGACGATAATTCCCGTCATTAAAACTCAGATTTCTTGTAGTGTTGATAGTAGTGAAGATCAGATCAGACAAGGGTACTGAATTTCTCAATAAAGTGATAGGAGAATATTGTGAACAGAATGGTGTACTGCATCAATTAGTTGCTGCTGGTACACCTCAGCAAAATGGGGTTGCTGAAAGAAGAAACAGAACTTTGATAGAAGCCGGAAGGACTATGATTTGTGAAGCTCTATTGCCTAAAAGATATTGGGCTGAAGCAGTCAATACAGCATGCTATACACAAAACAGGACCTCAGTGAACAAAAAGCTGCTGAAGACACCATATGAGATTTGGAATGGAAGGAAACCTAATATATCCTATTTCCATCCATTTGGAAGTAAGTGTTTTATCTTGAATCATAAGGAACAATTGAAGACCTTTCAACCAAAATCAAATGCAGGAATCTTCTTGGGATATTCTTCTGTCAGCAAGGCATTCAGGGTATTGAATAAAAGAATACTGAAACATGAAGAAACAATACATGTTGTATTTTATGAACCTACATTCACTGGAATGGAAGATGAAGCTTCAGAACCTGCTGAGAATCAACAAGTCACTGATCCAGAATGTGTTGATGTTTGGAAAGGATAAATGACTTAAAGATTTTTGACTTTGCCCCTGCTGAACACCCTGCTGATGACACTACTGATGCAACAACTGAGGCAGTTCAAGGATCTACTTAAGCAACGGCAGACCCTACTGAAGATGATGTTCCTGAGAATCAACCTAACCAAAATCCAAAATGGTTAAGGGATCACCCTGCTGAGCAAGTTGTTGGCAATATACAGCTAGGTGTGAGGACTAGAAGACAATTAGAAGCAATGTTTACTTGTTTTCTATCTCAAATAGAACCTAAAGTTGTTGAAGATTCAATATCAGATCCAGATTTGATAATTGCTATGCAAGAGGAATTGAATGAATTTGAAATAAATCAAGTTTGGACACTAGTGGAAAGGCCTAATCATGCCAATATAATTGGAACCAAATGGGTATATAGAAAAAAATTGGATGAATCTGGTACCATTGTAAGGAATAAGGCCAAACTAGTAGCAAAAGGCTATTCTCAAGCAGAAGGAATAGATTTTGATGAGACATATGCCCCAGTTGCAAGATTGGAAGCTATAAGATTATTCTTGGCATATGCTGCTTACAAAAACTTCAAAGTATACCAGATGGATGTCAATAGTGCATTTTTGAGTGGCATTCTAGAAGAAGAGGTTTATGTTCAGCAACCTCCTGGTTTTGAAGTTAAAGATCAAGAAGATAAAGTGTACAGACTCAATAAAGCACTTTATGGCTTGAAACAAGCACCAAGAGAATGGTATGAGACCCTATCTCAATTCTTGGTGGACAATGGTTTTACCAAATGTACCATTGACAAGACTCTTTTCAGAATCAATGAAGGAGACAGCACCCTGCTGGTACAGATTTATGTTGATGACATAATTTTTGGTTCTGAAAATGAATTGCTATGTGAAAAGTTTGCCAATCTCATGAAAAGCAAGTTCCAAATGAGTATGATGGGAGAGATGAACTACTTTTGGGGATTACAAGTCAAACAAATGAAAGATGTAATCTTCATTCATCAAACCAAGTATACCAATGAGCTACTGAAGAAGTTTGGAATGGAAAACAACACCAAGGTGTCAACTCCTATGAGTACCAACATTAGATTGGATGAAGACAAAGAAGGCAAAGATGTTGATCAAACTTTATACAGAAGGATGATAGGCAGTCTGTTGTACCTCACTGCCAGCAGACCTGATATATCCTTTGCTGTAGGTGTTTGTGCAAGATTTCAATCTAAACCAAAGGAAAGTCATTTAGTTGCAGCCAAAAGGATTCTCAAGTATCTAAAAGAGACTTTGGGAGTAGGGATATGGTATTCAAAAGATGGAAGCTTCAAAGTTATATCCTACTCAGATTCTGATTATACTGGATGCAAGATTGATAGAAAGAGCACCACAGAACCCGTCGCTTGATGGGAAATAGACTGGTTTCCTGGTTTAGCAAGAAACAGAATTCTATATCAACTTCCACTGCTGAAGCCGAATATATAGCTGCTGGAAGTTGCTGTGCACAAATACTATGGTTAAGACAACAATTAAGGGATTATGCAATTGAAGAAAGAGAAATTCCGATAATGTGTGATAACAAGTGCAATAGAAATCACAGAAAATCCTATTTTGCACTCCAGAACCAAGCATATTGATGTAAGACATCATTTTATAAGAGATCATGTTGAAAAGAAAGATGTGGTGGTTCTCTACATCCCTACTAAAGATCAACTTGCTAATATATTCAGAAAACCATTGGATAGTGAAAGATTTGCTAAGTTAAGGACTGAACTTGGAATTATAAAAGTTGACTAACACACCTTTGATCAGCAATGTACAGGAATTCACCAAGAGGATTAGTCTTTGCTATGTTGGGTGAGCTCACTTAGCAGATTAGTCATTGGTATCAACAATTCCATGTACTTATATGTGTTTGGACAGTTGAGCAAATGAGGTTGCCAAAGGGATTGGTCTTTGTCCTGTTGGGTGAGCTCACTTGACAGATCAGTCATTGGTATTAAACTTCATCTTGTATTATCAGTTGGACAAAACAAGGACACATGAAGATCAACAGAGTTACCTTTTCAGTAGGCTGCTGAGCCATTCTTGTCAGCAGGCTGCTGATCCAAGTCTACTGAAGGTGAAGGCTGCTGAGTTATACGTTACAAGACAATCAAAATTAAATGAAGTCAATAGTAATTGGATATTATTCTTATCCTTTATAACTGCAGTTACAAATATCCAACGGTTACAACTCTCAAGGAATCAATTAATGGGACACGTGAAAACATCACATTTATTCCAACTTTATTCGTGGTTAATGCTACAGTGCACGTACAGCACTTTATCTGACAATTACCACCCACTACTTTCTTTATATATACAGATATATACACAGAGACATTACTTACAAACTTCATATCGATTTTCTCTAAAGATACACTGTGTGAACACAGATTTGAAAGTTTTCTTCTTCAACTTTTTCATCTCAAATGGCAGATAAGGATGATGTTCACATTGGAACGAGCCAAAGTGTCAGAGGGTTTGTTGTTGATGCTAATAAAACTGAGTTGGCTATCAATATTGGTCGAAGAATCAGAAGATATGAAGGATTGGAAGATATTCTTAATCTGAGATTGGAAAGCATCTCCTACACGAATGTTGCAAATTTTTGGAGAAACATTGTGAAAATAAATAATAGAGAGGCATTTACTACCACAGTTAATGGCCTGGAGATTGAAATTTTCTCAAACCTACTGAGGGAAGTGTTTGGTTTTGGACCTGGTAATGATGCTCCAACCAGTCCTGAAGATATGGGGTTGCCAAGATTAGAGTTTGTTGATAAAATAAAGGCCAATATTGCTATAAAATCATCACTGAGCATCAATGTGAAGCATATCAGGATGGAGTATAATCTGTTGAGTAAGATTATCGCCAAGAACATTTTGGGAATCAGTGGAAGCCATGACACTTTGTCAGGACCCAATTGACTTGCTAATCATCATCTGCAAGAGTATGAAATTTGATTGGGCAGGATTCTTTGTCCAATATATGAAGAAAGTAATAACTGAGGAAAGAGAAGGGACAAGAAAGTCCAAAACACTGCCTTTGGGTTTGATGATTCAGGCCCTGCTGACACATCTGAGGGTTGCTGATGTTGCACTAGAAAAGATAAACAAGTCCAGATATAAGAAGGAGATCATCTATCTCATCCCTGGATTGGATGATGATGAAGATGTAGATGATGAGGAAACAGTGAGTGACAATGATGGAGATGATGATGCTGGTGGTGAGCAGGTTGAACAAGTTGCTAAATCTGCTGCACCCAAGAAGGCTACTGAGAAGCGAAAGGCTGCTGACACAAGAAAGATAACTGAGATGCTAAAGCCTAAGAAAACAAGGAAGCAATCGTAGAGAACTGGCTGAGTCTACTGAGGGTCCAGTTGAAGTTGACGTTACTGACCCCACTGAAGATATAAGGAAGAAATCTGCTACTGAGATAATGAAAGAACAATAAAGAGAAGATAAAAGAAAAAGGAAAGCTGCTGAAATAAAGTTGAAAGACCTTCAAAGAGAATGAAAGAGATTGCTAAAAATAAGAAACATGGAAAAGGGAAAGAGCTAAGGGTCCTGGAGGACCAAAGGGAAATAGGAGAAGAGGCTGTAGAGCCTATTGATGATGCTGGTGTTGTTGTTGAGCAACACATTCAAGAAACTGTTCCACAACCTGTTGTGAAATTTATTGAATCTGAACCTGTAAAAGCTGTTAAGCCTACTGAGGCTGGAGAGGTTGTTGTTGAGCAACCTACTGGAGAACCACGGCAGAATACTGAGTCTGCACCTACTGTGGAAATTGATACAACTACACAAGACCCTACCATTTCTGCAATAATTCAGGAGGAAGAACAATCTGTTTTTAACCCTACTGATGAGCATGTAAGTCAGGAGGAACCTAGTGTTGAGCAGATGGAGATAGTAGAGACAAATTTACTATCTGAGGAGCCTACTAACCTGATGGCATCTGCTGAGGAAACACTGAATTTGCTTGTTGAGACCTATGGAGAACAACAAGCTGAACAAACAGTTCCCAGAAAGCCATCAATGTCCTTTGAGAGGAAGGAGAAGAAAAAGAAGGAAAAAGTAGATCCCAACTTCAAAAAGGTGGAGTGCAGAAATATTTTCAATGGATGTTTGGATATTACAAGAAACAAAAATCAGATGCTGATCCAATGAGTGGATTTGAAGAATGGGCATTCGATCAGCTAGGTGTGGAAAACCTACTGGAATTGTTGGATACAACCTTGCTGCCGACAAGGTTAATGGATCTATTGGATGAAGAGAATAAGAGTGCAAAGTTAATGTTCAAAGATCCCAAGTACACACCTGATAGTGATGATTCCTCATCATCTGATTCTGATGATGATCATCCTATGTTTCCTGGGCGGTCCAGTGGAGTGGCCAAGGAAACATCTACTGAGGCAACTAAGGAGACGGAGAACGAGTCTCGGGTGTGCCGACAAGTCCGCCGAGGGTCGACAAGGCCGATCAAATGGATGAAGATCTGGTAGATCTAACCATAGATGATTTGGAGGCTCTAATCAATGATGGAATAAATTTTGGAGATAACAGGCTGGTTGGTACGTCTGATACTTTATTTGTTGTGGAATCTGATGAACATCCTGACAACAAACAGTCTGAAAATTTGGATGAGGAGACTGTCAATGCACATAGTGAGCCTGACATCACTTCTGAGGATTCAGCTCAATATCAGGAGTGGATTGATACTCAGGACACGCTATCTAAAACTGCAGATACTCTACAGAAGATTGCTGATGCTAGAGGATTTCTAGAAGAAAATATGGCAATATTTCTTGAAATTCTTGTACAGAGAGTCTTGATCACTGAGGAACAAATAGTGATAGGACAGAGATTAGATTTGGTGATAGGGTTGGAAGGATCACCCACACTTTTTGAGGAGTTTCAGGCGGCTGAGGAACAAACAGCATCTGAACAAAGGTAGGAACTAGAGGTACAGGTTGCTGAGGATCAGACAGCACCTGGACAAAGGTTGGAACTTACAAAGGGATTGGAGGAATCCCCTGCAATTGTTGAAGAACAGGCTGATGTACTACAATCATCTGTGACAAAAGGTACTGAAGGAAAGAATAGTCAGCAGGCTGCTGTTGATGAGGATGAACAGCTTCTGGACTATGATTTTAGTGATGAGGAGTTCCAAGTGCCTGAGGAAGAACTTGTTGCTGCTGAACCTCAACAGGCACATGTACCAATCTTTGAGGAGGAACATGTTTTGGAACATGGACAAGATCCAATTTTGGAATACATTTTTTGGTGCTATGGTTGAAGGAGGTCCTAACCCTGCTGGAAGGGATAGCAGCTGGACCATGTTTGTCAGCAGACAGAGGGCACAGTATAATGTTGAAGAGCCTGCAGATCATGCTGCTGGACATATGGCTGAAGGTATGGCTGGTACAGTACCAGCACATGTTTTGGATGAATTGAGGGCAGTCAGAAATGACATTACACAATTAAGAACTCAACTTAATAGACAAGAGCAAAGATTTGAATTTTTGATGAACTTGGTTGAAAATAGTGGGAGGACTACTGAAACAGTTGATTCCAACATCACATCCACTCAGTTTGCTCTTGCTGATCTAACCAAAGATGTGAGAGGCATAAAACAAGGCAATACACTCAAAGAAAAGTTCTAAAATGATCAATTTGCCTCCATTCACAAGAAACTTGACAACCTTGTTGAAGCACACAAGCCTGTTGTGGCTGACCCTGCTGAAACATTTGTACATGATGCCTTGGATCCTAAGGTTACTGAAAGGATCAATCTGCTGGAGCAAACATTGGAAGGAAGGATCACTGCAGTTGACACTAGAACAGAAATTATGGAAGGTCAACTAAATAACTTAGTGATCACACAAGAGAGTGTTCATGGCCTGCTTTCCCATTTTGTTGATGATGTCAATAAGGGGGAAGAGAGCTAGACAGCAGTAGCAAAAGAGGCTGCAAGGATTTTTACTCAAAAGAGATGGGAGGCTATTACAAATGCATTCGAGAACCTGCACTTGGCAGACTTCAGCTGACTGTTGACCTCTTTAAAGAATATAAGAAGCTTTACTAACACAAGAGGATACCTTACCATGACAAGGGTTTCCATGAGGGGCTAAATTCCTTTTTGGGACTTAAGTTCTGGGAAACTAGAGTTAAGGTTTTAAGAGCTTCACACAGAGGTGGTAAAAGTGGAAGAAGTCTACCTACTACATCAGCAAAAGAATCACTGTAAGAGTTCAAACATTTGTACATGCGTCTAGGAATCAGAGTACACCAAATCAATCTAACTCTACCTGAGGCATGGAAATGGTGGAAGGAAGTAAATCCCCATATTGATTTTTCCTTTATTGAAAATCAATGGATGAGAGACATGGTCAGAGATATAAGAGAATATCAAGAGAAACAAGAAAGAGAGAGACAAGAAAGAGAAAGGAGGACCTAGATCAATAGACTTACATAATTCTTTATCTTTTGCAGAATCTAGTTTGTAATATTGTTGAACACATATGATTATAATGAGAAATGACCAAGTTTGTTCTGCTTTTGTTTTTATCCTTTTTGCTTTGCTGTAAGGAGGGTATCGGCATCATCACCAAAGAGGGGGAAATTGTTGGACATATTTTAAGTTTTAGTGATGAGTGCCAGACTAGCTGTTATAGAGCAAAGGCAAAAAGATGTCTAGATTAAATGTATAGGCTTATTAGAGTTTGATCTTTGTACAGGTTTAATCAAACAAGCATTGTAAAAGGTCGGCTGACATTCATCAACAGACCTGTCTAGGTTAGTAAGGTACTTGGGTCAGTAGACTAGTTTAGGAACCTGTTGAAGACTGAAGGCTGAGGGTTCAAACTCAGTTATTGAAGGCTAAAGGATCAAACTTAGTATTTAAAGTCAAGGATATTGAATCAGAATTTAGGGAATTCTGTGATGACCTAAACTGATTACATATACCTTGTGTACAAGGTCTAAGTTCCATATGTCAAGTGGTGATTGGACTCAGTTATGTTCAAATTGGTGTAATCTAACTTCACAATCAAAAGTTAGATAGAAGACAGTCAGCTGAAGTGTTTCATAAACACAGAAAACTCAAAACAATTGACTGACATGTACATCAGCAGACCGATATACACAAGAATCTGTTGAATGTAAATCTCGATTTAATCAAGGTAACATTGGAAGATTACAAGGATAAGGACAGATAACATGTCTTGATTTTGTCAACAAACCAATGGTCAAGATTAAAGGGACGTTGGAAAGATTCAGAGCTTTATCCAATTGACACAAGTCAAAGGGAGCCAGTCTGAAACTGACAAAAAGAAGACTGACTGTGTCAGTACTATGAACAGTCAGAAAAAGAAAGTCAAGATGGAGACAAGTCTGAAACGGCTATGTTTGAAATTCAAACATAAGTCACAATATTCCCACCTATAAATAGAGGACTTCTGATTCAGATACCATTGATGAAAAATAACAATCTATCTTAAGCTATCAAGTTTATTATAAAGAAATCACCCTGCTGACATACACTGAACTTAAAGCTACTGATCCAAAAAGTTCTTCAAGTGTAACCTGCTATCAAGTTACATCAAGAATACACATTTGAAGACATCAAGTTGCTGATCATAGCATCCTGATCAAGCTGCTGAAAGCTGAATCACTTACTTGATTCAAACTTTCTTTTATAAGAAACCTGCTGAAGACAGTGAAGCATTTTTGGGTGTCAAGAACTGTTGATTGTGGTGGAGCTGGTGAAGAGGCAATCCTACCCTTCAAGGACCAGTGGAATACTTTGAAGCAGCAATCCTACCTGTTTCAAGTGTTCAGTTTGTGAAGCCATAGTTATTGATGAAGGACAACAACTTAGGGATTTTTGTAACTGCAACCTCAAAGATCTCTAGTGAATTTCCTCCAACATCACAGGAGAAGAGTGGACTGATAGGATTACACCACTTGGAACCACTATAAAATCTGCCTACTTACTTTCTGCTTTTAATTTCTGCATTTAGTATACTTATCACATCAACCTACTGAAACTGGCAACTGAATCACACACTTACACTACTGAGTATCTAATACTTAGTATCATATCTTAAACAACAAGTAATAAGGCTTAATTTGAATATATTCTGCTGCAACAAATTCAGTAATATCTACTGTCAGCAGACTACTGAGTGGTCAGCAGACTACAGTACAGTTAGCCGACTACGAGCAGTCAGCAGGCTACTGAACTTGCTGAGTTTGTTAACTCTAAAAGTTTTAAGTGTTAAGTTTATTCACCCCCTCCCCCTTTAAACTTAACCAAAGCCTTTTCAAGGGACCAACAGTGTGATCTTGGAGCTAGCATCAATCTAATGCCACTCTCCATCTTTCATAAGCTAGGCATGAAAGAGTTGAATGAAACATCTATAACCCTTCAATTAAAGGATAGGTCTATGAAGCAACCTTGTGAAGTGGTGGAGGATGTTTTGGTGAAAGTTGACAAGTTTGTATTCCCCGTAGACTTTGTGGTTCTAGACATGGAGGCTAACCACGTTGTTCTATTGATCTTAGGAAGACCTTTCCTAGAAACGAGCAAGACAATGATAGATGTTCATAAGGGTGAACTGATTATGAGAGTGAATGAGGATAAAGTAGTATTCAATGTGATGAATTCAATGAGATATGCTTAAGATGAAGGAGAAGCATGCTACATGCCAGATGCCATAAATGAGCTTGTTTTGGAACTATATCAGCAAGTGGCACTAGACCCTGAGGTAGAAGAGACTTTATTCTTAAAGGAAAAAGGAAGTTATGAGGAAACCTGGCATGGGTGTAGCGACGGTCAAGTGCGAGAAATAAAGCCTATATCTTGTATGGATTTAGGAGGGACAATCCATAGACCTTTGTGGCACAAGTTCTTTGACTTACAATTGACTGGTAAGCTGTTAAGATCATCACTAGAAGAGCCACCAAGGAACTTAACAATGAAACCTTTGCCATCTCACCTGAAGTACGTGCACTAGCAAGACGATACTCTTCCCCTCATAATTTCATCGTTACTATCACCTTTAGAGAAAGAGAAACTGTTAAGAGTACTGAGAGAGCATAAGGGAGCGTTTGGGTGGACGATAACAGATTTTAGAGGAATAAACCCATCGGTGTGCATGCATAAGATTTCTATAGTCCCTGAGAGGAAAGCGGTAGCACAACCTCAAAGTAGGTTGACGCCACAACTAAAGGATGTTGTTAAGGAAAAGATTATAAAGATGTTGAAAATAGGAATCATTTTCCCAATTGCAGATAGTGAATGGGTTAGCCCGATTCATGTGGTGCCCAAGAAAGGAGGATTGACTGTACAACCTAAAGAGTTTAATGAGTTAATCCATGTGAGACTAATTACTGGACATCAAGTTTGCATTGATTTCAGGAAACTGAAAGATGCAACTCGTAAGGATCATTTTCCCTACCTTTCATTGACCAGATGTTAGAGAGATTAAACGGTTATGCTTTTTATTGTTTCTTAGTTGGATATTCTGGTTACTATCAGATCCATATTGCACCTGAGGACCTAGAGAAAACAACTTTCACATGTCCCTATGGAACTCTTGCGTAAAATCGCATGCCTTTTGGACTTTGAAATGCACCAGCAACTTTCCAAAGGTGCATGATGTCATTATTTGCGGACATGGTGGAGGATTTTCTGGAAATTCTCATGGATGATTTTTTCTGTAATTGGAGATAGCTTTGATAAATGCTTGGACAATTTGAGTAAAGTGCTGAGGAGATGTGAAGAGACCAACCTTGTACTTGCCATTTCATGGTTACAGAAGGAATAGTGTTGGGACATAAGATTTCAAATAAAGGAATGAAGGTTGATAAGGAAAAGATAGAAGTGATAGAGAAGTTACCCCCTCCAACAAACTTAAAGACATTGCGAGCCTTTCTTGGCCACGCAGGATTCTATAGGAGGTTTATTAAGGATTTCTCTAAGGTTTCTAGGCATTTGACGGAATTACTTGCAAAGGATGTGCCTTTTGTGTTTGGAGAAGAATGTAAGAAAGCATTCAACACATTGAAACAAATGCTTATAACCGCCCTAATTCTGGTAGCACCAGATTGGAACAAACCTTTCGAGCTTATGTGTGATGCAAGCGACACGGCAGTTGGAGCAGCCCTGGGACAAAGGGAGGATAAAATCATTAAACCTATCTATTACTCTATTCTATTCGTACCCTTAACAGTGCCCAGAGGAATTATACGACTATAGAGAAGGAAATCTTAGCTGTCATATTCGCATTTCATAAGTTTGAGATGGATTCTACTCTTATAAGAGTTTGATGTGGAAATAAAAGACAAAAAGGGATCTGAGAACCACGTGGCTGCTCACCTGTCATGATTAACTTTGCTGGAAGAAGAGCAACCGACTGAGATCAGGGAGAGATTTCTTGATAAACAACTTTTTGCCGTCTCAGTGGTAGCTCAAGTGAATCTCAGACCCGACAAAATACATCAAGAGTGGGCAAGGTATACATTGGTTTGCTAACATTGTCAATTATGTAGCAGGAAGGTACCTACCACCGCAATTCATGAATGCGGATAAGAAGAAGTTCTTTATGGATCTGAAGCATTACCATTAGGACATCCCTAAATATATAAGCTATGCCCTGATGTCATTCTTAGGAGATGCGTCCATGATGATGAGATTCCAAGTATTTTGCACCTATGTCATTCTAGAGAAGCTGGTGGTCACTTTGGGCCAGACAAGACAGCAGCAAAGGTACTGCAGTGTGGATTCTATTGGCCTACAATTCATAAATTTGCTTACGAGTTTACGAGAGCCTGTCATTCTTCGTCAAAAGACTGGTAATATTTCTAAGCGGAATGAGATGCCACTGTAGAGTATCTTAGAAGTGGAGTTATTCGATGTTTGGGGAATTGATTTTGTTAGGCCTATCACATTGTCAGAATCATATGGTTACATCCTGGTAGCACTTGATTTTGTTTCGAAATAGGTGGAGGCAGTTGCCTCACCAACTAATGATGTCAGGGTTGTCCTGAGATTTCTTAAGAAAAACATTTTGACGAGGTTTGGAGTGCCCAGAGCCATAATTAGTGATGGAGTGAGTCATTTCTGTAATAGGTTGTTTGAAAAATTGATGACGAGATATGGGTTAGACATAATATTTCAGATGAGTGGACAAGTAGACGAGTGGACAAGTAGAGGTCACGAACAGAGAAATTAAGAGGATTTTAGAGAAGACTGTGAATCCCACAAGGAAAGACTGGTCTTTGAAATTAGATGACGCTCTTTGGGTGTACAGAACCGCTTATAGAACCACGATTGGGATGACACCGTATATGATAGTGTTTGGAAAGGCGTGTCATTTACCGGTAGAACTCAAGCACAGAGCCCTGTGGGCTACGAGATTTCTAAACATGGATGAAAGTTTAGCCGGTGAAAAGAGAATGCGAGAGTTGAATATATTGGAAGAATTTAGACTTCAAGCGTACGAGAATGAAAAGATTTACAAGGAAAAAGAATGAAGTGCATGCACGATAAGAGGATTCTGAACCGCACATTTCAAGTTGGAGATAGGGTGTTGGTATATAATTCGCGTCTTCGTCTTTTTCCTGGGAAGTTGAAGTCTAGATGGTATGAACCACATGCAGTCACGAAAGTTTTCAATTCAGGTGCATGTGAAGTTAGAAATGAATACTCTGGGCAGACTTTCAAAGTAAATGGCCATATGCTGAAGTATTACCTAGAGCACAAGTATAACCCTGAGTTGGAAGACTTTACATTGACGGATCCAAAGTACGAACAAAGGATCCCTATTAGTACAGTTGAGCTGGCGACTATAAACTCGAGCTTTTTCTAAACCCTTATTTATTGCTTTTGTTTATTTTAGTTATTTTGAGTCAAAAAAGTAGCATGACATTCGCAAGGTTTTTTCATCACATATATCTTCGGTCATCTGACTAGAGATATTGTGGTTTTTTCCTTCACGATTCTCATGTGATACCCTCGTAAAAGTTTTCGCGTCTTGCTTAGGCCAATAAAAGAATAAAGTGGCTTAAACTGTTTTTACACATTCCTCCGATTTGCACAATTACCGCCACCTTATTTTCTTATTACCCTTCGCATGTTACTCACAGTTTTTGGAAGTATTTTGGAAAGCAGATAACAACTTGGAAGAGGAATGACCTAGGAGCCAATGATTACGCTCCGGGATTCGCTTTGACTCAGGCAACCAATTACAGATCTAAGTACCTGTCCTTTTATTTTTTATTAGTCATTGGGGACAATGTCTATAATAAGTGGAGGGTAGGCGGTCTTAGCTGGGTAGTCGAAAAAGGGGAATAAGAAAATTTAACACTGTTTTTAGCTTGCTTATTGCACGTTTTCGATTAAGGAATCGGTAGAAAAGGAGCCCAAGCTCAAATTGAAGTTAGCTATAGCATATTCAATTTATATGGAAGAATGAGCATATGTTATATTGCATGAAGTAGTAACTTATTAATTATTATTCTATCATTGCACTCAATATTTGAGCACATAATCTGAGTGAGAAGTGTTTAAGATTAGATGATGAGTTGTTTTAACCGGGAATCACTATTTGTCTATCTACATACTTTAACAAATTGTTGTAAGACAAGGGAAGCAACTTGAATGCCACAAGAGGTAACCGGGCAAAACGGGCTTGTGAGAGAAAGAGAAAAAAGTGAGGAAATCTGCCAGAAAAAAATTAACAACAGAAATGAAAAGAAAAATATATGCAATAAAGGCAGTGAGGGAAGCGAACTCGTGTAAAATGGCACATCCCTCGCATAAAAAGAAACAAACAAGGACTTAAGAGCGATGCTCAGTACCCGAGTCCACCCGACCCGATTAAGGTACCATGTTGTGTAACCAAGTCTGAAGGCAAGATGAGCGAGTGTATGCACAGGTAAGTTAAGATTGTGGGGTTAATACAACTTGATTCTCCTCACGAATGCACTATCACGACTGATTCATCACACGACACATTGATGCATGATAAGTAGTGATTAATGGGAAGCTTATGGATTATGGCTTGATGTATGTTTCTTCCGGAAATATTTGTTGAATATGCGGTAGTTAATGGAGGTTGCTCTTGGAGGTACATTCCACCTTGATACTCTGCTCGAGGACGAGCAAAAGGCTAGTGGGGTAAGTTGATGACGGTCAAATTAGTCTATCCTACGGCATCAACATTATTTCCATTATGAGCTAAAAATAGTTGTTTCGACCTATAAATATGAACCATTTAAGTTGAAAATCATATGTCGGGTTCGTGAGTCGAGAAATCTGCACTTAACGATTACTTTCCCTATTTCAATATTATTTCGTACGTTATTTGATTATTTTCAGGATACGAAATATTGCGCTGAGCATGGTGGATGAATCTGGAGTGGAATGAAAGAAAGGAATGGGCCTATGGTACTCCAGAACATTCCAAGCTAAGTCGGCAGAGAAAAAAGGACAAAATTGCCCTCGGTTTACCGAGACTGGGCACCGATTTACCGAGGTTCCAGATCTTTCCGAAACGCGTTTTCTTGGACGAGGAGTACAACTAGGTGTTTCTAAGTTGGTTATGTACCTATAAATAAGAGGCTAGACCTCAGAATTCAATGTAACATTGGTACCACACAACTATTACAATTATTATGCAATAAAAGTTATTTGTTCTTTATTTTCTTTATTTTATGAGTCCTGGTCGGAGAGACGATAGAGTCGCCGCCTAGGGAGAGATCCAAGGAGATCTACACTCGTCTTCGACGGTATGATTTTCTGTCTTTTCCAAGACATAGATCTGTCGTTGTTCTGTTCGACTAGTATGTGCTAACTGTTTATTTAGTTTAATTATGTAGTAGTTAGATTATTTTACCCCATGTGTTATAGATCTAATTCATTGGTGAAGAAATCATGGAATTGTGATTACATTCTTTAGATCTGCGGTGGTCTATTTCGTTAGATCTGAATACCTAGTAAATTACTAATTCATGATAATCGGCGCCAGCTACATTGATCGATAGATTTAATTTGCATGTCTTCGTAAAATTAGCATGAAATACGAATAGTGATGTGTTAATTTAGACATTATCTTGATGGACTCTAGGAACGTGCTGATCAGTGTTGACAGCTGTCTAGGCGGGTTAGCGGTATGAGTTAGCGCTCAATACCGATAGCTCTAGTTCTTTATGTGTATGGGTTATTACGGACCAATTAAGGAGGGTAGCTTGCATATATATTGTCTACTAGCTACCATGGTCGGAGTAGATAGGGTTAGGAGTTGTACCCGTAGCTGAACAAAGAATTAAAATTCACCAATGGGGAGGACTATTGCATGTGTGGAGGGAATAACTAATTACTCATAATTGAACTAATACATTAGAAACTCTTGTTTGCTTTGTGAGAACTAGCGTAACCTTGTTAGTTTGTGGCACCAGTTTTACTACCGTCTATATTATAGTTGGTCATAGACCGTTAATTGTGACAAGCTCAATCTTGATAATTTGACGTTCTTACGAGTCTCTGTGGGATCGACCTTGACTCACCAATACTCTACTACGATAGACCTAGTCCTATTGCTAGTAAGTGCTTTGCACGCGATCACTTTACTCTATCTAACTACAAGCAGAACTGATATAGCATTTGCAGTTGGAGTGTGTGCAAGATTCCAAGCTCAACCTAAGGAATCTCACTTACTAGCAGTCAAAAGGATCATCAAATATTTGAAGCAAACAATCAATGTGGGAATTTGGTATCCAAAAGATTGAGGATTCAAACTAATATCATAATCAGACTTAGACTATGCTGGATGCAAAATTGATAGAAAAAGTACATTTGGAACTTGTCAAATGCTAGGCCGCAGGCTAGTATCATGGTTTAGCAAAAAGCAAAAATCTATATCCACATCAACAGCTGAAGCAAAATATATAGTAGCAAGTAGGTGTTGTGCACAAGTGTTGTGGATCAGACAACAGCTAAGGGACTAAGGAATGGAGGAGAAGACAATTCCAATTATGTGTGATAACACAAGTGCAATATCTATTACTGAAAATCCAGTATTGCATTCAAGAACAATGCACATTGATGTGAGACATCACTTTATCAGAGATCATGTGGAAAAAGGAGATGTTATTCTAAGATACATACCAACTGAAAAATCAATTGGCTGATATTTTCCCTAAACCACTCTGTCATGAAAGCTTTTGTAAATTAAGAACTGAGTTGGGAATGATTGAAATCGATTAAGTTATAAAGAGCAGCTAACTGAAGTAATCAGCTTAGTAACTTCACCAACCAAGACACTGGTACCCAGCGAAGTTAACTCCAATGATTGTTAGGACTGGTTTTATATAGTAAAGGAGTCACTACACCAGCCCAGTGACCAGTCAAGTTACTCCACCGGTAAATGTCTTGGAGACAACAACAAAGTGAAGTGTAAAAAAAATTAGATTTACACATGTGGAAAATCGTTGAATTGATAGAGAATAATTACATGGAAGATCAACCACGTGGAGATTAGTTCATAATCATGGAGGTAACTATATTAATTTTGAGTTACTGGAATGACGGCAACGCCTCAATTCCCAGGATTTATCATTACATACCTCAATCCAATCTCCCACTACACTCAATACCATGATTTATATACATAAAATCACGCCATTACTTCACCAAATCCTTCCATATTCAACCGCATTCACACTACAATTTGTAAACCCTATTTCTCTGAAAAATCGAAGCTTTACACTCTCAAACACTTCAAAATAATGGTTTCATCCTCTTCAACCCCTCAAACTGAAAAACAATATAAGAAATCAAATGCCACTGGATCGTTCTTTCAAGAAGAACACTACTTAAAGCTGTGTGTAAATGACAAAGAAGCAAAAAGATTGGAGGATGGATGCAGAAACTTTGGATTGCTGACTTTTCTTAATCCTCCCATCAAAGGTATTTTTTATGAAATCCTTATTTCTTTCTGGCAAACCGCCAAGTTTGTTTCTGGGCTCTTTGCTGAAGAAGGTGTAGAAATAGGTGAAGACAAGATCGTTGCGTCTGTCAATGCTATGGAAGTGGTAATTACTGCAAAAATTATCCACCAACATCTCAAGTTCCAAAACGAGGGGCATTCAAATGTTTGTTTTGTCTAGTAAGACTTAAATACTCTATGGATGACGATTGGAAAGAATGCAACGGCAGCAAACAAAAAGTACAATTGTCTTCGATCTGCCTTAAAGAAACCCTTTAACGAATTTAGTGCCCTAATTGGAAAGAATATTGAAGGAAAGCTAGGGACAAATAATGCCATGACAGAGGCTATAATGCGCCTCATGGGAATCATCTACAATTGTCTGGAGTTCAATTGGGCCAATTATTTCTTCCTAAGAATCAAGGAGCAAGTCTAGGGAGAAGCCAATGCGGCTAAAAAGGGGATAGCATAAGACAAGAAGAAAAAGGGGATATTCTAGGTAAAGAAGTCATATGGGATTCAACTACCTATTTGTTGCAATGTCTGCAAATACCTGTTGTCAAAATCCACAAACTGCTTGACTCCAAAGTCATGTTTACCTATGTCAAACAGTAAAAGGCAGCAGGAGGTGGAAAGAGAAAACAAACAAGAAGTAGCACATCTGGCCAAAGAAAGAAACAAAAAGTTCAAAGAAACCTTGACAAAGAAGATTTTGGAAAATTAGTTGATGGAGAAGAGGTAGAGGAAATAGAAGAAGAACCAGAACAACAAGAGGAAGAAGGTTGTGGTGATGATGTCAAACATTAAAATGAAGAAGTTGGAGAAGAAAATAGAGATGATGATGAGACTCCAAAAGAACCAGCAAACATATCTGAAAGAGATATCGATGACAGAATTGCTGCATACCTCAAATGGAAGGAGGGAAATTCAAGACTTCAACTTCACAATTCTTAGCACATGTTTGCAGAAGAAGACTGTCTCTTTAGTTTCCTAGGCATCACAACCCTAGTGGGTGTACTTGACGAATCACCACTTTGGGACATGATAGATGCAGCAAAGGCAACGATGCATCAGACTTCTAATGATGAAAGTGGCAAATATGAGGATAATGATGATGGTGGTGACCAGGATGATGATGATGATGGTCAAGATGATTCTAATTAGGAGATAGCAGTTGCAATTGATTATGATATCCTTCTCAGTGCATTTTTACAAACAAAAGTAGCAGACAACAAACATCTCCCATACAGCACCCACCCTCAGCTGATGTTCAACAATAGCAAACTACAGCAGCTGAGTGCAGTCCTGACCCAACCAATCATAGAGAACAACTAATTGCTGATATCAGCTGATCCCACACTAATTGTAGACACTGGATCAGCTGCTGCTACTCCAGCTAAGTCTGTCCACAGCAGAGAGCAAGGGGAACATGAGAAGATGTTGAACTTGAAATCTCCACCACTCAAGTACTTGAAGAAGCAGAAACAGGTGTTGATGTTACTTAACCGGCAGTACATCCGCAGGAACCGATGCTGATTCCTCCCACTTCGCCACAACAGGACAGCGAACAGCAAAGAGAGTCAGAGTTCACTGATATTAGGAAAAAAAATTCTCAACTCCCTACTGGCATCTCTAATGAATCCTTTCAAAATATGGCCGATCTATTTGCTGAAGAACTGGAACAAAAAGCAATGTATCTCAGATATCTATGACTATAGCATTTAAAGATGAAAGTCACTCAATAGAGAGAAGATTTCAGGCTATTGCTGAGTACATTGATGCCCAAAACATTGTTGTGCAAAAGCAGGGTGACTTGATGCTCCAGATGAACATAAATTTCACCAACAATATTGCAGGCCTTAGACAGCATGTTTCTCAGGAAAATGAGTCAATGGCAATGGCTTTTGGCACAAGAATTGGTGACAAGGAAATTGTCTGATCATGATAACAGATTCACGTCTATTGAACCTAAATTGGACACATAATTGGTACAGTTGAAGCTACCAATAGCATCTTATTCCAACAAAGGGATGATGCTGCCAAAAAGAGGGAAAGAGATTATAAGCCTGAAGGATCAACAGTCAGACCCCCAAATTTTATTGAGGAACAACTAAGAGCAAATGGCAGAGAGATAAGAAACCGAAATGAGGCTAAAGAACAGCTAAGAAAGGCTAGAGAGGAGAGGGAAAGGGCCACAAATGACCCCTGTATTGGATTCCCTTATCCTATCCAAAGAAGAGATGATGAAAGAGCTAGATCAGGAAGGCATCAAAGGCTTAGATCTAGTCAGCTAAGAAGTTCAGCAAGTCAACACAGATCCAGCACAAGCAGAGGTAGCAGCAGTACTAGATATGCTGATGAGAAAAGAACTTTCACAACTCACAGAAATAGGCAAGAGTATGATGTTGAGATATTGCACAATGTAAGAAAGTTTTTCAGAACTCAAGATACTCTGTATCCAAACCAAAAGAAAGATGAAGCATGGGCGGACTGGCTAGTGTCTCGGATTTTATGCAATGAAAAATAAACAAGTAATAAATATTTATAAATCCGGTATTCCCCAAGTGTAGGGATCGTAGTATAGCGATTAATACCGGAGTCGATCTCAGGGAATCGAGGTATCTAGTTCATTAATTTTCCTAAGATTGATACTAATTATTTCTAAACCTAAAACTAAAAACGAAAAGAAAACTGGACAGAGGATTGTCAGTCCAAAGCCAGGAAACGATAATTGTGAACTTAAATCTAAAATATAAACTAAAAAGAAAACAATAAACAACTATGAATTTAAACAACAATGATCATGGTGCTTAAACAATCGAACAAGTAATTATCCACCGATCCCGCAACCCTTAATTTCCTCTCTAAAGTTGTCTTGTGATGAGTCAACTAAAATTGTGGTTCACCTATCAAAGGTATGAATTTCTACTCTCGTAGATAATTCGCCTATCAATCTCTCATCTCTCGATATATAAGATTGACGCTCTCAAACCAAGGTGTAAGATCTCTCAATCTAGCAACCTAGATATTCAACCTATCAACTCTCGTTATGTCAAGATTAAAAATCCCTTCTTTCCTATGGTGATCTAAGGTTTACACCGACTCTCGTCATACGGTAAACATCAATAAGCAATACATCTCCCGATATCGATTGCATAACACATAAGCATAGAAAAAATACAACTTTAATCAAATTCACAAAACAAATCTAGATTGAAAATAAAGAACCTACTGAAACGGATTCACATAACTTGACAAATTGTTTAGCCTCCAATCATCCAGCAAAAACAGAAACGAAATCTAAATAAAAAGAACAACCCTCGGCCGGCCAAGCACCAAGGCTCAGCCGGCCGAGGTTACTTGGCTCGAAACTAGGGTTTTCTGTGTATGCAGCTGTGTAATAATATATATCCTAGGGTTGAAAATAGCGCTGGTATTTATAGAAAAGTAAGTCGGCTGTGCTGAGGCGGTGGAAGGACGCCCGTCCATCTCTCTGGACGCTCGTTCGGTCTTCGACAAAAACTTCGAGTCGGGCTGAGTCTTCATCAGACGCCCGTCCTTCTTTAAATTGGACGCTCGTCCAGCAAATCCATCAACACTCTGAATCAAGCTCTTCAGCCTGGACGCCCGTCCACTGGATCAAACGCTCGTCCACTGGACGGAGATTCTGGACGCACGTTCAGCTGCTTGAAAATCGATCTTCTCATCTTTATCTTCAATCGACTTCATCTTTATCTCTTCTCCTCTTTATTAATCTGATTGTTAACCTCTTTTAATCCTCTTCTTGGTCAAAATTGTGTATCTACAATACATCAAACACATTGCAAAATGTAGTATCTTCCAAATCAATACAAAACCATCAATTTTACACATAAATCATACAATTTTGCAACTAACCCATTAAAAACATCACTTGCTCAATACTTCAATATAAAGCTCGATTTCTATGAAAATCATCCAGATATGGGGGAAATTGACATAAAATATATCCTTATAAAACGTATAAAATCACCCTTAACAACTCCCCCACACTTAAACCTTGCTCATCCCGAGCAAGACAAAACAAAAATTAGGGCTCGAAACTAAAACAGACATCTCAGACAATATAGCATAGATCCAATAAATCAGAAGTTCACCACTGTGTGTGCATAGCCATAGAAAACTTCCACTAAATCCAAATTTGAGAAACTCAAAGCAAAACTAGCTAATACCCCCTCGTAGACTAGCAATAAATGACACTCATAAGATGTACCCTACAAACATAAAATATCCCGAAAAGAATGATCGAATATATCTAGGGCCTTTCTGAAATACTCAGAGGATAATCCCTACAGCATATCTACCAGTTTATACTGGGGATAAGATAGACGATAACTTAGTCTTATATCCATTTCATACTAGATTCCTCATATAAGTTGATTTAACTATTTCACTTTTAAACGCACATCAGAACAAGCTCTTGCCCTCATAGCAGAATAGGATATTCGAGATATACACTACCTTACTCCAATCATAAGGCAGCTTTTTCTGACTGTCGTGAGCTTTTAGTCATAATAGTGGTATAGGACATACGTGGTATACCCTATCGCACTCAAATCATTGACTAGCTTTCGACACACCCAATTAATTCATATATTTTTCAAATTTTCCATTTGACAATAAGTTACGTGTTACTTATCACATTCAAACCTTAGATATTCACAGTATAACATACTTCGGATCTAAATACAAACTATCATAAATCTCAAGATATATACGTAGCACTAAGCACATGACTTATAAGAAAATCGAAAAAATCACTAATCCAAAAAGGGGTATAACTTTATAAATTAGCTCATCGTTCACTATGGCTCGTGAAAAATAGATCTCAGGTAAACAACTAACTTATCAAACATATGATATATAGCTTGGATGACTATAAAAATAACGAACATTGAATTGAATTGCTTACTCGGGACAAAACAAAAACCAAAATGTTGAAAAATTTAGCTCATTTTGCATAGAATAATAATGATATAAGCAAATGATAGATACACGTAACCATTCCCCTCCCCCCACACTTAAATGACAACATGTCCTCATGTTGTGCAGAATAAGAAAAACTTAGCTGATTTGTCGTTCGAAGGTGGCAATTCTGGAAGTGGTAGCAAGTCATATCCAAAAATGCCTGAAGAAATCAGTACACTGTGGACCATCCACCGGAAAACTGATATCATCTAAAAGCTCACAATTTCTATCGCAAATACCCTGCACACTTGAAAAACAAAACAAAACGTACCTCGGGGAATAGGGGAATATAGCATGGCAAAATAAATTATAAACAAGATAGAAGCACAAGATATAATTGCTCAGATGGAACAATCACCACACAGGGAAAACACAGGACACCTAAGCGTCAAACATAAAGCCACAGAGGCTTTACAATACAAATAAGCCCAACATGTGCATACAGAAATGAGGATAGAGGACACTACAAAGTAGCAGGGCTAGGTGCACTAAAAAGATAAATAAAAATAAAAGAAAAAAAAACATAATAAAATACAACGCAACTAAATGATAAGCAACTATACTAAAAAGGCAAAACGAAAATAAAGAAAATAAACTAGCCCAACTAATTCCATAGATGTCGCCCTAATCTAAGCGAGGTCAAATATATAAACATCTACTCAATAGCGCCACAGAAGCGCAACGAAATTCGATTATGCAAAGCCACAGAAGCTTGCCATGTAAAGTGTAGACGTGCCTTTAACAACCTTAACACCCTAGATAGACGACAAAAGGAACAGCATAAGTCAAATTTGGAATCACGTCTAGCTAGGTGAATTACTCAACATGGATTGCAATAGATGGAAAGAAAACCATAACGGTGAAAGAACAGGACATCTACGCATATACAAAGGCCACAGAGGCTCACATTAAAACATCCATGTCGAATAATGAAGCATGTATATAAAAATTAATCAATTATTTAACATGGATTAGTAGATGGAAAGATATAAACATGCAAGTTCAGAACATCTACGCATATATAAAGAGGCCACAGAGGCTCACATAGGAACAACCATGTCAAATAAAGCATTAAAAATCAAGTCAAGAAAAATTGGAACCTGAACGTGCGTTCCTTCTTTCAAACGGGCGTTTGCCTGGAATTTATGAACTGGACGGGCGTCTGGATTAAACCGGACGCTCGTCTAGTTGCCCTAAGACTTAACAGAATAGGTGCATGTTGGATGGACGGGCGCCCACTCCTATGGACGCACGTCTGGTTACCACAAAGAGTGGCCGGGCGTTCACAGAGAGTAGACTCCCGTCTGGTCTTAGCATGATGCACACAAAGAGAAACACGAGCAACCTCAGAAACCCTAGATATAACATCAAAAACCCTAGATACATAAGAAACCCTAGAAATCCTTTATTTATTTATTTAAAACAGAAAACAATAAAAGGGGGAAAAACGTGTTGAAATCTTCTGAGCCCAAAATGGAAGGGAAAACAGCAGATTTTGACCTCGAAAACGGTGTTGAACAGCCTTTGGCGTTCACCACGTCGTCGGCGTCGGAACGAGCTTTCCGAATTGGGGTCCTGCGCGCTAATCTGACACTCGAGCCAAAAGTTATGGCCAAAATACTAACGAGTGCTAAGACGATCCCTTTTATCCAAAAGTTCGATCGCTAAAAACGTGGAGTCAGATAATTCAACCTCAGATGTCCCCGAATCAATGTAGAAACTAGAAAGGATAGAAACAAAAACCTATCTACGAAAAATTCGTAACAAAAACAGAAAAATTAATAGAAACTAGACAACCGTACCGATTCCCCGGCAAAGGCGCCAAAAACTTGTTTTTGGTTCCGTTGGCGGGAATACTCACCACTATACTACCTTAGAAAAATTAATAATGAACTGGACAACCGCACCGATAACCCGGCAACGGCGCCAAAAACTTGTCTCGGATTTTATGCAATGAAAAATAAACAAGTAATAACTATTTATAAATCCGGTATTCCCCAAGTGTAGGGATCGTAGTATAGCGATTAATACCGGAGTCGATCTCAGGGAATCGAGGTATCTAGTTCATTAATTTTCCTAAGATTGATACTAATTATTTCTAAACCTAAAACTAAAAACGAAAAGAAAACTGGACAGAGGATTGTCAGTCCAAAGCCAGGAAACGATAATTGCGAACTTAAATCTAAAATATAAACTAAAAAGAAAACAATAAACAACTATGAATTTAAACAACAATGATCATGGTGCTTAAACAATCGAACAAGTAATTATCCACCGATCCCGCAACCCTTAATTTCCCCTCTAAAGTTGTCTTGTGATGAGTCAACTAAAATTGTGGTTCACCTATCAAAGGTATGAATTTCTACTCTCATAGATAATTCGCCTATCAATCTCTCATCTCTCGATATATAAGATTGACGCTCTCAAACCAAGGTGTAAGATCTCTCAATCTAGCAACCTAGATATTCAACCTATCAACTCTCGTTATGTCAAGATTAAAAATCCCATCTTTTCTATGGTGATCTAAGGTTTACACCGACTCTCGTCATACGGTAAACATCAATAAGCAATACATCTCTCGATATCGATTGCATAACACATAAGCATAGAAAAAATACAACTTTAATCAAATTCACAAAACAAATCTAGATTGAAAATAAAGAACCTGCTGAAACGGATTCACATAACTTGACAAATTGTTTAGCCTCCAATCATCCAGCAAAAACAGAAACGAAATCTAAATAAAAAGAACAACCCTCGGCCGGCCAAGCACCAAGGTTCAGCCGGCCGAGGTTACTTGGCTCGAAACTAGGGTTTTCTGTGTATGCGGCTGTGTAATAATATATATCCTAGGGTTGAAAATAGCGGTGTATTTATAGAAAAGTAAGTCGGTTGTGCTGAGGCGGTGGAAGGACACCCGTCCATCTCTCTGGACGCTCGTTCGGTCTTCGACAAAAACTTCGAGTCGGGCTGAGTCTTCATCAGACGCCCGTCCTTCTTTAAATTGGACGCTCGTCCAGAAAATCCATCAACACTCTGAATCAAGCTCTTCAGCCTGGACGCCCGTCCACTGGATCAAACGCTCGTCCACTGGACGGAGATTCTGGACGCACGTTCAGCTGCTTGAAAATCGATCTTCTCATCTTTATCTTCAATCGACTTCATCTTTATCTTTTCTCCTCTTCATTAATCTGATTGTTAACCTCTTTTAATCCTCTTCTTGGTCGAAATTGTGTATCTACAATACATCAAACACATTGCAAAATGTAGTATCTTCCAAATCAATATAAAACCATCAATTTTACACATAAATCATACAATTTTGCAACTAACCCATTAAAAACATCACTTGCTCAATACTTCAATATAAAGCTCGATTTCTATGAAAAACATCCAGATATGGGGGAAATTGACATAAAATATATCCTTATAAAACGTATAAAATCACCCTTAACAGCTAGGCTATTATGATGAGAAGATGAGAGCCGATATGGCTAAAGTTTACAATGATGTCAAAAGAGAGTATGCATCTCTTAAGCAAAATACTAGATCTAGCTTACACCAGCAGACCAGGTCAAGCCATACCCCTTGCTGCAAAAGGACCAGACGAGCTATCTAGTGAACAACAGGAAGATTTCAACAACATTGTAAAATTCTTAAGTCCTATGGGGAGAACGGACCGTCAGGAACAATGGGGTCTGTTCAAGAGTCTCAAGTTTGTTGATTCACACATTGCTGAAGCTAAAGATAGACTTGAAAAATATTTTGGAGAACCCAAGGCAAATGAGACTATGCCTGACTTCCACAGACTCATCAACAAGAGAGTATTTCTTGGGTTCTCTGAGTACACTGCTATGGCATACTGGAAATGAAAGTTCCCAGAAATTGATTGGAAAGACATGGAAGAAATTCAGACTACAAAGTTCAAGAGGTACAAAGAGAACTTGAGCAAAATATAGATGTAGCATTCTGATTCTGTCTTTGAACTTTTTAAATTCATTGTCTCGTTGCCCTTGATGGATGAATAAAATTTCTGAACTTTATTCTATTATCATTATGAAAATTTGCATACTTATGTTCAGATTTATGAGGGTTTTGGTATCACCAAAAAGGGGGAAATTGTTAGGAACATTTTATTATGTTTTGATTATGTCATACTTGCTCTTATAGCAAGCCTAAAATAAGTTGAAAATCTCTGTATAAGTCTTTAATTATAGTCTGACATGTAGTATAAGTCGAGTAGGACAAGTATTGTACTAGTTGGTAGAATGGCTAAGTAAAACAGAAATCCGGCAGAGTAAATGCAGCCAAGTACCAGCAGAGAAGCATGAAGACATATGGTCTAACTTATAACCAAGGAAGTCTGTGATGACCGTGGATAATTCTAAGTTATATTTCAAGTGATGAAATTCATTGTTAAATATGGTGTACACTGATCTCACCCAAATCAAGGATCAGTGAAGTACAAGGAATCTTGTAAACTCAAAGAAATCAAGAAAGCAAGGATCCGGAAAAGTAAACTGCCTATCGGCTGAGTAAAGACAAAGCAGTGAAGGAAGAACTAAATAGCTAAGTCAGCAGAAACACTCAACCGTTCAAGCAAAAGTCAAGTAAAGGAACAGCTGAGTAAGGTATATCACTTATACTTATTCAGAAAGTGAGATAACAAGTAAGATTTAGAGGATCAAGCATTAAATGCATAATCAATCAAGAATCAATCAAAGACAGATTTTGTGATAGACGGTTGGAGAAAATCCGGATCACTGAAATCAAGGAGAATATTATTAAAGGGGAATCAAGAATTAAATCAAGGATCATTCCCCACAATGAATAGCCAACGGACAAAAATCCAAATCAAGGATTATCAAGGCTATAAATAGAAGGCATTGACAGACAGGAAAAACAATGATTGAATCTAAAAAGAACAAACAAAAACTCTGTCAAATTGAAAAGCCTTCTATCTGAACTTAAAGTAAAAATCTAGAGATCAACTCAGCAACCAGAGCTCAAATTCCACATCAAGTACTGAGATTGATCAACAGAATCTATGAATCAAATTCACACCAGTCAAGCAACTGAATCCGAGCCATCTGAGAAGGAGTTATGTTTGTGATAGTTGCTGAAGGATTTGTTCCCAAGGAGCAATGTTGAAGACTGAGTCACTGAAGCTTTTGAAGCCAGGGAGTGATAGTCTTGGAGATTGTGAAGCTTGTCTAGCCAATGACAATCTTGCTATTGTATCAGTGAAAACAAGAGTGAATTCCTCCAATCATCACAGGTGTGAGTGGATTAAGGGATTACACCACCCTGAACCACTATAAACCTTTGTGTCAATTTACTTTCAGCACTTACTTACTGCATAATTCATATTTTGTGTGTGCATACCCCACTTTGAAATAGCATTAAAAGAAGGGACTTATCCGCTGTCCAAAAGCTTTTATATCAAGAAAAGTTTTTGAAACTCCATTATAGTCATTCACCCCCCTCTGACTATACTTTTACCCTTCTTTGGGACCAACATTTAATGTCTTTAGTTCGATTTTCTACCCCAAATAAAGCTAATGATAGTTATACCAAAGGAGAGCAAACCGTTTCTTCTCCCTACACAAATCATAAGAATTGAGCAACCCCTCAAAATGGGAAAAGAAAAACTGAGGGCTCAATCCCCACCACCAATATTGGTTCAAGGAGTTCATTATGCAACAGAAAGAATTCACTTTCCCGGAAATAGAAGATATGCCAATTAAGAGTGAATCACACACCACATTGTAACAAGTTGGCTCAACAAAAGCATCAAAAGACTTAAAAGGACTCACCTCCACCAATGTCTCAATAGGGCTCAATAAAGAAGGAATTAATTCAATGTGCACAATATTCATACTGTTAAGGCCATATTTACATGATTATTAAGGGTTTATTTCATTATTATTTTCCCCACATTTGCGTAATTTACATGATTATTAAGGGTTTAAGTGTAATTATTAGGTAAATGTCATTTTAATATGGTTATTTGCAAAATTGGTTATTTTAAGTGTTTAATTGATTTAATTATGATTATTTGGATTTCATTACATTTTTGCAATGTTCATTTATCTTTTAGGAGACTTAATTTCGAGATGATCAATCAAAGATATGGGAAAATAGAAGAGATAAGGAAAGAAATCAATCAAGATAAAGATGGAAATATCAAGGAATCCGTTCTGCATCAATCCAGACGAGCGTCCATGCAGCGTCCAATATGGACGGGCGTCTTGTAATTCGGACGAGCGTCTAGAGAAGAAAAGTTGAACAGAGAGTTTGGACGGAATCTGAACGAGCGTCTTGATAGCGTCTAAGGCATCTTGAACGGGCGTCCATATAAGCGAACGAGCGTCCGGTGCCGACTTAACCCTAACCGACTTAAAACTCTATATATAGCGGCGACCTTCTCTTAACCCTAATTCATATGCCAAATCATTGAGATCGCAATTTTCACCAAAGGCTGCGGCCAGAGATCCCTAATTTCACAGAGATGCAAACCTCCAATCCAACAATCATCTTCAACATGATTGTTGGCTAAAAGCCTTGCAGTGAGTCGACGGAGGAAGCCTATCAACAACACAAACCAACTAGAGAGTTCGATGCTTTATGTTAGTGAGTTTAATTTATAGTTTTTCATCACTTTGGATGCTGTTTTGTATTGATCATGTTTTGTTGGAATTAACGATTTGATGAAACGATTTATCTATATCTATATGCTTGGATCTATGTATGAAAATATATTGGTTTAAGTTTTATTTCGTTCAAGTGATGCAATTATTCGTGTTTTAAGAGATTATGCATGATTAGTTGAGTGAGAGTTTGGAAACAACCTCGTGATTTCGTGTTGATTGTATGTTTAGTTTATTTGAAAAGATAAACGAAACCCTAGAATTTGATTGAAGATATTTAATTGGATTCGTGAATAAATCACCACTAAAAACTACATCTTAGATCACCATCTAGTTGGGGGTTGTTGGTTGATGGGTGGATTAGTCGCCTTGCTGTGTTTTTCCTTTAATTGTTTTAATTAAATCGTTTAGATTAAGTTTAGTTTAAGTTCTAGTATATAAACCCTAATCTCCTGCTGTTTTCCTGCACTTTTCTGCTTCAGTTCATAATCAGACGTTCGTCCGCAATAGCAGACGCTCGTCCATTAGGTTTAGTTTCCAGACGCTCGTTCACTTTAGTGAACGCTCGTCTGGCTTTCTGTTTTCTTATTTTTCTGCTTGTTTTATTTCTGTTTTTTAGTTTTAATTCTTAGGTTTAGGTTTTAGGTAGTTTCAGCTTTAGTTTAGATAGATAATTGTTCTTTGAATCCGATAAACATTCCACTCCCTTAGGACGACCCGTAAACACCCTATACTACGATCCTTATACTTGGGGTGTTTCGGTTATAAATTTAAAACACGTTTTTACCGAACAAGTTTTTGGCGCCGTTGCCGGGGAGTCAGTAACGGTTGTCGGATTCTTCTAGGTGCAATTTTTATTTCGGTACTATTTTTTTTAGGTAATAATCTAATTGCTACGTTTTATTTTTATTTTATTTCACTTTATCATAGTTTAGATTTTCGATTTTATAAATTTGATTTTAATTATTTTAGTTTTTTATTTTATGTTATTGGTCGCATTAGATTTTTATTAGTTTAGAAGCCTTAGATTTAGCTTAGATTTGCCTTAGATTTTAGATCGTATAAATATATTGCCTTAATTATCACTATTTTAGGTTTTTATTTTCTTTCCTGCTATTCTTTTCTGTATCTGTTTCGTTTTTCAGTTTTTAAACGGGCGTCCATCCTTTCAGACGCCCGTCTGTTCTAAAAATCTTCCTCTCTGCATCGTTTAAGCTGATCAGACGAGCGTCTGAACTACCAAACGCTCGTCCAGCCTCTAAACACCCGTCTCTCCCCAATCTGTCTTCTGAACGCCAGTTCAGTGATCTGAACGAGCGTCCACTTCCAGAATTTCCTCTGAACGAGCGTTCACTTATACTGAACGCCAGTTCACTCTCTTCAATTGACACTTCTTTTTCTTTTCTCCCTCTAAACCATCTAATCTTTTCTAAACCTATTCTAATCAACCCCAAAGGGTTGATTTCTTCCTTTTCTTTTCTTCTGGTTTATGCAAACGAGAAGTAAGAAGGGACTTCTGATCTTTGATCCTGAGCCTGAACGATCTATCCTTAGAAGAAGGCTTCTCCCTGATTTGGACAAAATGGCGGATCAAGATCCACCAATTCCAAATCCCGACCCCCAAGCTCGCTTAAATTTACTCCTTCAACAAATGCAAGCTCTGCGGCAACGACGAGAATCGGCAAGTGGCATAAATCAACAACTTCAACAATTCCGCCAAAACCAAGCTAATCAATCCGAACCGGGACCCCTACACTCCATATCTAAACCAAGATTTTCTCGAGGGGCATAGACTATTCGTCCTCCCGACATGGGAGGAGCGAACTTTGATCTAAAGAACGGAGTAGTTGCACTTCGGTTCGAATAGCTCTTTCCATGGTACTGCTGCTCAAGAAGATCCACACGACTTCTTGTCCACATTCGTACAAATCGTGAAGCGAGCCATTATCCTGGTGTTGATTACGAGATCGTAAAGTTGAAGCTATTTCCTTTTGCTTTAAAAGGTGAAGCAAGCGAGATGGTTTAAGTCGTTAGCACATCATTCCCTCCATACATGGAATGATGTCAAAAGAGCCTTTGCTCTTAAGTGGGTTTCACCTGGCAAGATTATGGAGATGAAACGGGAAATAGCTACGTTTGAGCGAGTTGGAGGATGAAACTGTTGGCAAAGCTTGGGAAAGATTGAATCTTTTGATGAGAAAGTGCCCCAATCACGGATATGATAGACATGAGTTGTTGGAACTATTTTACGAGGAGTCTCTCAACCTAATAGAGACTATCTTGACTCCACAGGCTCATGGATCCTTCTTAGGGGAGGTGATGAGGCCGCTTACGAGTAGCCGAGACAATTGCCAAGAACAACATATGGTCGACTCCTAAGAAGACCAATATTGTTAAGAAAGAAGGTACTTCAAGCAATCCTGATACACAGCTGTTGGTTGCTCAGATGGAATCGATAAGCAAGCGGTGGCCAATCTTCGGATGCGGCCTTCGAGGTGAATTATCTTGGAACACGAGCGCGGGGACCGAGATGACGGAGGAGGTAAACTTAATGGATAATCAAAACCAACCCTTCCGAAACTTCAACCGGAACCCGAACTATTCGGGATTTCAAAGACAAAACTTCAATCAAGCCAAGCTACCACCGGCCCTTCAAATTCGAATTCTTTCAACTCGAACTATCAAAAGCCGATTCGAACTCCCAAAGGCCTCAAGGTGGCTGGAATCAAACTCGAACAACAATCATACCACCTCATGTGTCCCTCAACACAAATTCGATGAGTGGTAGACATGGTGAAGACTCGTCTACTAGTGTTAAAGCAATTGAGAGACAAGTTGGTCAAATGGCGGACCGGACAAGCAAGCGGACCTCACGGTAAACTTCCGAGTTATACCGAGAGAAATCCGAAAGCGATGTGAATGTTTGCACCGCCATTACACCTCAGTGGGAGTATGGGCAAGAAGAGGAGTTGAACGAAGTAACTTTGAGAAGTGGTAAGAAGGCTGGACCCGGCAAGGTGTCGGGAAACGAGTAGCCCCTCCTGACGCCATGAGTTCAGGAGGGGGAAATCAGAAATCACATGCCGAAGAAAGCAACGATGAGGAGCTTAGTGACAATTCTTCGGAGGATGAAAATAATTCTGATGACGAGGAAAGAAAGGAGAGTCAGGAGGCTGTACCCCTGACTAAGAAAAAGGAAGAAAAGTTTGTGAGATGGAAGGATAAGGAGGATGAGGCGATAAAGAATCAGGCCACGAGGAATGATAAAGCCCTTCCTTACCCACCAAAAAGGAAAGAGAAAGCCCTCGCCAAAGACAAGCGGTATGATGGGGTGAGGAGGATACTTAGGGACACTAAAGTGAGTATGCCCTTAGCCGAGGTATTGTCGAAATGCCTAAATGTACTAAGTATCTTAAAGAATTTTGTGGGAGCAAGAGAAAGCTTCGGGGATGGGCGAAGAAGTGCTTCGCGAGGATTGCGCGATGGTTTCACGAGAAAATTCTTTGTTAAGCGAGGTGACCACAGCGGACCTTCAATCTCCCGTGAGATCGAAGGCCATTTGTTCGAAAATGTATTATGCGACTCGGGGCCTCTATTAATGTGATGCCATTAAACGTATGCAAAAAGCTCGGGTTAGATAAAAGGATGCGGGAACGCCCGATTTCTCTTCGGATGGTAGACAAATCTAGTCGTCTTGCGCAGCCGGTTGTGTAGCTAATGTTCTTCTTCAAATTGAACATTTAGTCTTCCCTACCGATTGGGTTATTCTAGACTATCCACGATAAGGAGATGCCTCTAATTCTAGGCCGAACCTTTTTAGACACTTCTAACGCTCTCATCGACTTCGCAAAGGACGGATTACTCTAAGAGTCGGTGACACATCCGTCACCTTCACACGAGGGACACATCCTGAAAGAGCCGTAATTGATGAAATATCGTTTGTCGAAGCCATTTATGAGGACGGAGGAGATGCCTATTATGAAGATGCAATGGAGCTTACAGAGATAGGTGTTTTTGAAGTCATGGACATTGAGGATCCGGCTGACTGCGGACCATCTTCTAATTCATTTCCAGCCGTAGGCATTGACGAGTCATCTTCACTCGCTCATACTGAGCCTGTTATTGAGTTGGAAGCATGGAGATGCCCAGCAACAAACGATGATCTCAAAGAACTGAGTCAGGAAGACTTCATCCCTGGTGAAGAAGAAGCTCTGATGGGTAGTTGGGACGAGGTAGAGTTTTGGAGAGAAGCTACTCATTGGGAAGTAGATGATTGGGAGGAGTTAGCAGAAGAGCTTAAAGACGAAGAGTTAAGAAAAATGATCGATCACAAGAAAAAGGAAGCAAGTGTTGACCGGAGGATTCCGATGGATGATTTGATCCAGTACCTTTCTGGGGTTGAGCCTCGGGAAGATGAGGTGTTCTACTGTCAACCACTTCAAGCTCATAGGGAGAAAGGTGGCCCGTTAAAATCTAGTATTGAGCAACCACCTACTGATTTAGAGCTCAAACCGCTTCCAAAACACCTTAAGTATATCTTTCTTAAGGATGGAGATAAATTGCCTTTGATCATTTCTTCGAAACTCGACCACGAGCAAGAAGCACAGCTGATAGAAGTGCTTAAGAAAAACATCCTCGCGTTCGGTTGGCAAGTGGGTGATATCCGAGGGATCAGCCCAGACATATGCATGCATAAAATCCGAACGGAGGAAGGAGCTAAAAAGGTGAGACAACCTCAGCGAAGGCTGAATCCGCATATGCAAGAGGTTGTCAAGAAGGAGGTTATAAAGTGGCTCGACATGGGAATCATCTACGCAATCGCCGATAGCGAGTGGGTCAGCCCTACTCAAGTTGTGCCAAAGAAGGGCGGTATTACAGTAGAAAAGAATGAAAAAGGGGAGGAAGTTGCCCTGCGTCTCGTGGATCGGCTACGAGTCGTATTGACTATCGTAGACTTAATGAGGTGACTTTGCCAAGGATCACTTTCCCCTACCCTTCATTGACCGGCTAATTGAACGGCGAGTGGTCATAAGTATTATTGTTTCCTTGATGGCTATTCGGCTACTTCCGGATAGCCATTGATCCTAATGACCAAGAGAAGACAACTTTTACGTGTCCATCTGGTACTTTTGCTTTTCGCAGAATGCCATTCGGCCTATGCAACGCACCCGCGACTTTTCAACGGTGCATGTTGGCCATTTTTGATGGACTTGTGGAGCAATGCATGGAGGTCTTCATGGATGATTTCTCAGTCTACGGCGATAGCTTCGATGAAATTTTAAAGAACCTAGATATGGTACTCCAACGTTGTGTTGAGAAAAATCTGGTACTTAACTGGGAAAAATGCCATTTTCTAGTAGACGAAGGAATCGTTTTGGGACATAAGGTGTCCAATGCTGGTATTCAAGTTGATAAGGCTAAGGTTGAAGCCATTGAAAAGATGACGTACCCTAAGACAGTGAAAGAGGTACGAGGTTTTCTAGGACATGTTGGCTTCTACCGGCGTTTCATTAGAGACTTTTCTACGATTGCCAAGCCTTTATCAAATCTCTTGAAAGAAGATGTCGATTTTTTGTTCGATGCGAAGTGCAAAGAAGCTTTCAATTGTTTGAAAGATAAGCTTATCAGTGCCCCTATTTTAGTTGCACCTGACTGGACCAAGCCTTTCGAGTTGATGTGCGATGCCTCTTATTACGCCGTAGGCGCAGCTTTTGGGTCAAAGAGTTGATAAAAGGTTCGGGCCCATCTATTATGCGAGTCGTACCTTGAACCCGGCTCAATGCAATTATACTACGGCCGAGAAGGAATTCTTAGCCGTCGTCTTTGCCATTGACAAGTTTAGAAGTTATCTTCTCGGGTCTCAAGTGATTGTATGGACGATCATGCGGCTTTACGCTACCTTATGGATAAAGCGAGATGCCAAACCAAGGTTACTTAGATGGATTTTAATTCTACAAGAGTTTGACCTTGTGATTAAAGATAAGAAAGGTAGTGAGAATATTGTGGTGATCATTTATCTCGCTTAGTAAATGAGGGTGCGAGAAAATCACAATGATATAGGCATTGATTTTCCGGCCGAGCAATTGATGAAGCTTGAAACGGTTAGGCCGTGGTATGCGACTACGTCAACTATTTAGCGAGTGGTCATTTAGAGGATATGACGTATCGGGGAGAAGAAAAAGTTCTTTTCGATCTCAAATATCTCGTATGGGAAGATCCTTATTTGTTCAGAGTCTGTAAAGACGGGTTGCTTCGACGGTGTGTTCCTGAGCATGATCAGTGGGATATCCTAGAACAGTGCCATAGTGGTCCCACGGGAGGTCACTATGGAACACCGAAGACGGTTGCAAAGATTCTTCAAGCTGGATTCTACTGGCCGACTCGTTTAAAGATGCGAAAGCCTTTTGTAAAGGTTGTGATAGGTGCCGGAAGGCGGGACGGCGAGTAGTCGGATGGAAATGCCACTTAAGCCCATTCTTGAATGCGAAGTCTTCGATGTATGGGGCATAGATTTTATGGGACCCTTTCCATCCTCATGTGGTAATAAGTATATCCTCGTCTGTGTAGATTATGTTTCAAAGTGGGTCGAGGCCATAGCTACTCAAACTAATGATCATAAGGTTGTGAAGAAATTCTTGCAAAAGAATATCTTTACTAGATTTGGCTGTCCGAGAGCACTCATTAGTGATGAAGGTACTCACTTTTGCAATGCGCCGCTTGACAAGATCCTTGAGAAGTATGGTGTCAAACATAAGATTGGTACACCATATCATCCTCAAACTAGTGGCCAAGTCGAGGTAAGCAACCAGAGCTTGAAAAGAATTTTAGAGAAGACCGTGAACAATAATCGATCTAATTGGAGTCTTAAATTGGATGACGCGTTGTGGGCTTATCGCACTGCATTTAAAACCCCGATGGGCACGTCACCCTTCCAAATGGTCTATGGCAAAGCTTGTCATTTACCTGTCGAACTTGAACACAGAGCTTTCTGGGCAATTAAATTCTTAAATTTTGATAGCCAACTCTGTGGGGAGAAACGGTTGTTACAATTGAACGAGCTCGACGAGTTCAGACTCCGTGCGTACGAGAGTGCTAAACTCAGCAAGGAGAGAACTAAGATACTCCATGACGCTAAGATCAAGGACCGAGAATTCAAAGTTGGTGACATGGCTTTACTCTATAATACTAGACTTCACCTGTTTCCGGGTAAACTCAAGTCTAGATGGTCTGGTCCCTTTGAGATTCTCGAAGTTAATCCAAGTGGAGTAATTACTTTGAATGGGTATGGTAATCAAGCTTTTAAGGTGAATGGTCATCGACTTAAGAAATATTTTGGGCAACCAAAGGCAAAGCCTGAGATTCTTTATTTCCAAAGCAGAGATGAGAGTACAGATGTCCTGATTTGTGAGGAGATTCCTTCTTATTTCTTTGAGTCAGATGATGATGACATTCCTATATCCACCCGTAAGGTACCTTCTGTTGAGACTTCTGATCATACCACTATGTCTATGCCTATCATCCGCAAGAACAAGAAGAAGAGAGTCAGTGTAGTTTGGAGAGAAAAGTTCAATGATCTTATAGCACACTTGACTTGTTGTTGTGGTGAAAATCATTTCCGCCCTAGTAATTCGATTCTGATACT
This sequence comes from Gentiana straminea, assembly GCA_036785695.1. Lineage (NCBI taxonomy): Eukaryota > Viridiplantae > Streptophyta > Magnoliopsida > Gentianales > Gentianaceae > Gentiana > Gentiana straminea. The sequence continues at coordinate 73,267 of JAVUPR010000426.1, read as the reverse complement.
GAGGTGGCGGCAGTTAAACTAAAGTGGCCCGATCCGGGTTGATTCTTGAACTCTGTGTCAAGCTATTGACATTAAAAGAGCGCTCCTAGGAGGCAACCTAGTTTTCTTTGTTTGTTTCCTTTTCTTAGGTTGTTTTGTTTTATTGTTTAGATATAATACTTTAGTTGATTTTGTGTTGATGGTTATTCCTCCTACGTTCATTGTGAGTGTTTTGTGTTATGTGTTGCTCATATACCCCGTGTACCCCGAGATTATATGGTATGTCGAGTGTTGCAGATACTTTTGAGCAGGTTTTCGAGTTACTACTGTCCAGTGTTGTCTATTCGAGTTGTTGCGGTATGTTCATGCTCCGGCCTGACCTCTGCCAACTTTCATCCGACAACCACTGTTGCAACCAGCTAAGTTTTCTTTTCTTTTATATTTGCACATTCTGAGGACATAATGTGATTTAAGTGTGGGGGGTAAATTGGGTATGTTTTTATGCTATATCCTTTGAAATATGAGTGAATGTTGAATTTCTGTGAAATTTAAAATTTTGTGTTAATCTCGAGCATATAACTGGAACTAGATGCTTGCTAGTTGTAGTTTTCTAACGATGATAGTATGTGACTTAGTGAGATAATTATAGCATGTTTTACTTTTATGGAGATAGTTTCGTTTTTCACTCACGAAAGCCTTTGATTTTGAAGCATGACTTTTGAATTATATCCTTTCATTATTTTTAATGATTTATCTTAGGAAGGTCAGTATAGTAACACCTTAGTTAGACCGTGTACTGTGAATATCATAAAGTTTGAATGTGATAGGTGAGATGTAACTTATGACTTTGAAAAGTGAATAAATAAAGTGAGTGAGCAATTATTAATAAATACGTTTGTCGGAAGCTGGTTTATGATTGGAGTGAGGTAGGGCGTTATCTCGAAATGTCCTATTCCACTATGATGACCAATGGCTCACGACAGTCAGGAGAAGCTACCTTATGATTTGAGTAGGTAGGGTGTTATCACGAAATGTCCTATTCTACTATGATGGGTAAGAGCTCATTCTGATATGCGTCAAATTTGAAAATTTTGAAAATGAGGAGTAAAAATAAAGTAAAGTCTTTGTTATCATGGATCTTATACCCAGTAGAACCGCATGATATGTTGTAGGGATTATCCTACTGAGTGCGTGGGAAGGCTTTGAGTGGAGCTATTACTGTCTATACCTAGGATAGTCATTGGAATTTTTGAGAGGATATTTCTTTGAAAGGCTTGTTAGATTGAGAATGGCTTGTCACACTTACACCGAGTCTATCTCTGTGTTGGTATCATTTGCTATAGTTGTTGTATCTTTTGTTACGTGAGTTAGAGATCTATGGGGATTATTTATAAAGCTGAGCTATAGTTTTGATTGTTTTGTCCGAGGACGTACAAAAAGTTAAGTGTGGGGGAGTTGTTAAGGCCATATTTACATGATTATTAAGGGTTTATTTCATTATTATTTTCCCCACATTTGCGTAATTTACATGATTATTAAGGGTTTAAGTGTAATTATTAGGTAAATGTCATTTTAATATGGTTATTTGCAAAATTGGTTATTTTAAGTGTTTAATTGATTTAATTATGATTATTTGGATTTCATTACATTTTTGCAATGTTCATTTATCTTTTAGGAGACTTAATTTCGAGATGATCAATCAAAGATATGGGAAAATAGAAGAGATAAGGAAAGAAATCAATCAAGATAAAGATGGAAATATCAAGGAATCCGTTACGCATCAATCCGGACGAGCGTCCATGCAGCGTCCAATATGGACGGGCGTCTTGTAATTCGGACGAGCGTCTAGAGAAGAAAAGTTGAACAGAGAGTTTGGACGGAATCTGAACGAGCGTCTTGATAGCGTCTAAGGCATCTTGAACGGGCGTCCATATAAGCGAACGAGCGTCCGGTGCCGACTTAACCCTAACCGACTTAAAACTCTATATATAGCAGCAGCCTCTTAACCCTAATTCATATGCCAAATCATTGAGATCGCAATTTTCACCAAAGGCTGCGGCCAGAGATCCCTAATTTCACAGAGATGCAAACCTCCAATCCAACAATCATCTTCAACATGATTGTTGGCTAAAAGCCTTGCAGTGAGTCGACGGAGGAAGCCTATCAACAACACAAACCAACTAGAGAGTTCGATGCTTTATGTTAGTGAGTTTAATTTATAGTTTTTCATCACTTTGGATGCTGTTTTGTATTGATCATGTTTTGTTGGAATTAACGATTTGATGAAACGATTTATCTATATCTATATGCTTGGATCTATGTATGAAAATATATTGGTTTAAGTTTTATTTCGTTCAAGTGATGCAATTATTCGTGTTTTAAGAGATTATGCATGATTAGTTGAGTGAGAGTTTGGAAACAACCTCGTGATTTCGTGTTGATTGTATGTTTAGTTTATTTGAAAAGATAAACGAAACCCTAGAATTTGATTGAAGATATTTAATTGGATTCGTGAATAAATCACCACTAAAAACTACATCTTAGATCACCATCTAGTTGGGGGTTGTTGGTTGATGGGTGGATTAGTCGCCTTGCTGTGTTTTTCCTTTAATTGTTTTAATTAAATCGTTTAGATTAAGTTTAGTTTAAGTTCTAGTATATAAACAATCTCCCCGTTTTCTGCACTTTTCTCGCTTCGGTTCATAATCGGACGTTCGTCCGCAATAGCGACGCTCGTCCATTAGGTTTAGTTTCCGGACGCTCGTTCACTTTAGTGAACGCTCGTCCGGCTTTCTCGTTTTCTTATTTTTCGCTTGTTGTTTTATTTCGTTTTTTAGTTTTAATTCTTAGGTTTAGGTTTTAGGTAGTTTCACTTTAGTTTAGATAGATAATTGTTCTTTGAATCCGATAAACATTCCACTCCCTTAGGACGACCCGTAAACACCCTATACTACGATCCTTATACTTGGGGTGTTTCGGTTATAAATTTAAAACACGTTTTTACCGAACACATACCTTCTTCATGGCATTCCTCATGTGTGATTACCTCAGGATTATATGGTGGAGATCGAAAACCTTATTTTTCATCTTTAATGTTCCTCTCAAGCTTCCTCTTCTCAACCAACTGCCCTACCCGTCTTGCCAAACCAACCACCTCAGATTTCAAGCGGTGCTGAGAATACTTTAGTTCTTTTAGATCCCATCTAAACCCTTGGTTAAACTCATTAAGGTCTTGACTAAGTTGCTCCAACAAAACCTCAGTTGTGCTCTTCGGCGGTGGAGTAACCTGTGGCGGCTGAGAGTATTGCGGATAGGCGTTGGGGTGCTGAAACAGAGAACTGGAGGACTATCCCGCTCATTGTTGTATGGTGATGTGTACGGGTTGAACTGATGATATGGACGTGTTCCAAAACTCATACCACCAAAATTAAATCCTGCAAATGAGTGGGGGAAGTAGCCTCATTGGCCATAAATATCCATGCTCGGTGATTCAAGGAAAAAAAAACAAGAACACAATCAAGGTATCAAGTCACTACCACTACCAGATTAGGTGGTGTGACCCTTCAACAGAACATCAAAATAAAAAACATTAAAAAATGACCTAATCCTAAATACTCCAATGATTTACTGATATCGACCGATTCCCCGGAAACGGTACCAGATAACTTGATGGCCAAAGTATAGCATATCAACTTTAACCGGCAGAGTACCGGGTCGGTTGTACTACAACGGCGAGCAATGTCGTATCCCACGAGGAATCAATCAAGTACCATAATCACGCTCGTATTTAGTTTAAGCTCACAAATATGGGTGAGATAATCTATAGCTAAGCAATAAAAATTATGACTTTAAAAAATATAATAAAAGGAATAGTTAAACTATGGTCAAGAACACTACTCTTAACACCTTTACCGAATCACTAAGGATGAGTCTTAACCTACCAACCAACCAATAGCTTTTAATGAATGTGTTATGGGTGCAATCTCCTAAACTGGTCCCTATGCGCTAATACCAGAACCTAGTTACCCTATATTCGGTTCAACAGTCCCCTCTATGTGATTTAATTGACCTAATATGAAGAAAAATTGTGAGACGCTCCGTTTCCACCGAGTTCACGGCTTAACTGGAATAACCTTACCAAAGAACAGGCTGCAAAAAAACTTGACTAGTTTGTGCATGGCAATCCTATAACTCTAGTTTGCACACTCCCTCGCAAAATAAATTTATAAAGTTCGTGTGTAAGATCAATTAATAGTTAGATACTCCATTAATAGCATTAAGACCAAGTTTTAGGACACAACAATTCAAAGGGTTCAATTTTTAAGCCCTACTAAACCCTAGATCATCGTTTAGGCATAAATTTCGTAATTCCATCACATAATTTAGCTATCAAAAATTTAGCTACAAATAATAACAAGAACGAAACAAGAAATCATAAATAATTGGGAAGAAAACATGATAAAAGATAAGAAAAATAAATTACAAATAATGTAGAAGCAATCCACAATCAAGAAATCGTGAATAGAAAAAAATAGTTGTAGCAATCTTGAAAGAAAAATAAATTTTTCTAAAGCTCTAATGCAGAAATTAATGTTTCTAATCTGTAGGAAACTGAATTCTGAAGACGGTGATGTAAATTTGACCTAAATGAAGATTATATAGGCTATATTCGACTAAAATTAAAAATCCGAAAAATTCCGTGTGCTGACATCATCATACGCGTGCTGACGTCATCATGCGCCATCATACGCGCGCTGACGTCATCCTGCGCCTGCCAGATAGCTCCCGGTGCTCCTTTAGTAATTTGGCCATATCTTTGTACACATAACTCTGATTTGAGTGATTCAAGTTGCGTTAGAAATCTTATTCAACTCTCTATAACTTTCATGCAGAAACTGTTTCCAGAAAACGCCTCCAAGGGAGCTCAAAATTCGGATTAAGTGACTGAAGCATGAAAACATCAACGATGCTTGATCTGTTTCAATTCTTTAACTTGGGGCATGTTGTTAAAGAGTGAAAAATAGTCTTCTTCACAACCTAGGTGTGATACGTGCTGGGTTTTTTTTTTCAATTTTCTTTATTCTTTTCTTCTTTCCCGAACGTTTGAACTTGAATATCCCGCCATTTCTTTATACGAATTTCGTTTTGGATGATTTTTGTACCGTTGTGATCCTCGTCACGCTGTCTATCATGTAGTGACTATAACAAAACAAAAAAAGAAAACCAAGTGTGACACTGACCAATAAAACGCAAACAATTCCCCAATAAATGTGGAGATTTCGGACGTAAATGCCCTATCGTCTCGTGATTCAACTAGTGGTGAAATGTGCCTATAAAACACACTTAACTACCCCAAAATCACATCAAATAAGCTACAGATATGGGGTAAAATGCACACAAAATTATAGCAAATTTGACTCTCATCACGGAGCAGTGAACTGGAAGAGTTCTAAGCAGGAGACTACTGCAGATTCTACAATGGAAGCCGAGTATATAGCAGCCTCGGAGGAGGCAAAGGAAGCGGTTTGGATGAAGAAGTTCATTACTGAACTTGGTGTGGTTCCCTCTATTGAAGGTCCAGTCCCACTGTACTGTGATAACAATGGGCAATTGCTTAGTCAAAGGAACCAAGGTCTCATAAGAAGTCCAAACATATGCTACGGTGCTATCACTTGATTAGAGAGATAGTTGATAGAGGAGATATAAAGATAGAGAAAGTCCACACGGATGATAACATAGCTGATCCGTTAACCAAGGCATTGTCACAGGCAAAGCATGAGAAACATGTTCACATGCATGGGCTTAAGCATATGGGTGATTGTCTTTAGGCCAAGTGGGAGATTGTTGAAATAATGTCCTAAAGCCAATCCGGTTGAACCGGATCCGACAGGGTCGGGTCATTTACAGTCTATTTAGTTCATGTAATAACTTTATTATGATTAATAAAAGCACTTTTGTTATTATATATCTTGCTTATTTTCATGTGATTGAATATATATATAGTAATGTCCTTAGTATTAAAATTTGATAGAGAAACCGTGATACTGAATATGGTTGATGAGAGCTCTATTCACCTTAATAAGTTTGATACTTAAATGTCTCTAGTCGTATGTGCTGTCAAACGGGACTTTGATGGTATGATTAGACTAGCACGTATTGGATGTATTATATCTTATTGAAGATATTTATAGATCTCATCTATCTAAGTGTAGGGACACTTGGACTGTGTGTGGATGTGTATTAGAGAATGCGTACGTTAGACTGACCCACTTACATTAAGTGTCGCAATATGTGGCAATTGTGTAATTATCATGAGACCGGAGTCGTCATGGCATCACGGTGTGGATTGTGATACTTTGACACTATTGAGGTTTCCCCTAGCCATGGGGAGATCATGCGGTAGTGCTCGGGTGTGATATTGAAGCATGTATAAGATACATGTTTGTTCATCCGGAAATCGCGTATCCAATGATTAGGAGTAAATATCCTAAATGGCCATCTTATAAGGAATTTCTAGCCCCCGTGAATCTTTGCAAAGTGGGAGTAAATGAGTTATTCCGAGAAAGCATGATATCCAGATTATAAGATACGTCCGTTGATGTACTGACACTCGAGATACAATCGTGTGGATATTATTACAGCGATAGGATTCTATTTACACGATAACTGTTTCACATCAAATGTAGTAGACATTGCTTTTGACTCTTCCGATGATTGGGGGTCACGGTGTGTTGCTAGACGCTATTCCATGATCGTTATGTATGAAGGGCATTTTCGTAATTTGTACTTTGTGTCTACGGCCAACATATTCGGAAGCCTATTGGTCACACGCATAAGAACATCAAGCCGGATTAAAATACGATTATAGTGATAACCAAATAAGGAAAGTTTATCTCGACTATAAAGTGTTATAGTGATTAAAATTAATATGTCAGTATTTATTTGTTATGAATAAATTAAATACAAGATATTAATTATATTAATTAATTAAAGAATATTCCGAATGCCAGTTTTGGCATATAGGGCGCAGACTGTAGTGTATGAGATACACTTGGATTGTGCAATTTAATTAGTGAGATTATCATATATTAATATTGGATATTAATTGATTTTGGAAAAATAGATTTATGGTAATAAGATAAAGATATTCAATATTTGATACTGACAATATCTTAGATTTATTTAATATAAGATATTAAATTAAAAGAGATAAATCAATCAAAGTGGTTTTCCTTATTTTATTAGACAAGTGTTTTCTTTCTCATCAATCTACCAGGAAGCTTCTCCTAATCAGATTGGGGGCTAAAGGGGCGCCACTTTCACCTGTAAAAGAAAGGGATTGGATAGCTTTTTTACACATCACAATTCCACGAGTTCATAATTCCTGTAAAAAAAATAGAGAGCTTCTTCTAGAGGGTTTTAGAGAGAGAGAAAAGTTCGGTCTAGCTACCGGAATTTTCTAGTAGCAATCAAAGGAGGATTTCGGCGATGTGCTCGTGTGGATATCGATAGAGGCCGGACACGTAGATGGCTCGCGCGCACTACTACTCTCCATTGACGGTCAAAGCGTCGATATTTTAGATCAAGCAAGGTAATCACCGTCAACTACTTAACGTGTTTATTGTATTAAATGAAGTCGATTTTGGGATCGGAAATCAAATTTTAAATTCCGCTGCATTAAACTAGTTGATTTCCTAACATATTTATGAGGCATTTCTCTTGATAAATCCACTATAGGTTACACTTATTATATTCATTTTAAGGATGATCATACAAGGTGTCTTTGGATAGATCCTTTTAAAACTAAATATGATGCTTTTACAGTTTTCTTCAGTTTAATACTTTGGTGGGAAAACAACATGAGATTGTATTCCACACTTGCTTGAGATTGTTTTTTCGGATGTCATTTGATTTGAAATTTTGATGTATTGCCATGTTGGGGCCATTTCCAACTTGATTAAATAAAGATATCCTTTCTTCAAAAAAAACAAAAAATGTGTTCAATTTGATTTTTTTTGGGGGTTGGGGGGGGGGGGGGGGGTGTCGAATGTAGGTCTTTGGAATCCTTTTTTACCACTCAAGGTATTCTATTTAGACACCCTTGTCCTCATGAACATGCTCAAAATGCCAGGACTAAGAGAAATAATAGACATATTGTGGAACTAGGGTATACTCTTTTGGTTCAGGCATCCATGCCACTAAGTATTTGGTGGCACGGTTTTAAGAATGATGATACACTCATTAATGCTCTTCCTACTCTTATTTTTAAGTCGAGATCCCCACATGAGTGTCTTATTGGTCAAATTCCTCAATATTCCGGATTTTGAAATGTTTGGTTGTACAATTTATCCTTACTTAAACCCATTTCAAACCACAAGAGTCAAGTTTCACACCAAAAGATGTGTCAATATTGGTCTGAGCTCTTGTCATAAGGGTCATAAATTTCTCGATAGTCTAGAAGGATTTATATCTCCAACAATGTAGTGTTTAATGACTCACAGTTTCCCTTTATAAGGGGTTCGATCACAATCCCTCTAGAGATGTGTCATATAATTCCTCTCTTGCCAGTGGTTGTACCTTTCATCTTGTCTCATCTATTGGGCTTTTTTGCACCACCAATGCCATCTTAAGTGACAAAATAGAATGTTCCTTCATAAAAACACACCTCCCCATTTCATAATCTTACACCACCACCTCCCTCTTCACATGCAGATTATTCATCCATACACGGTCCGATTTCTACTCATTCCTCACATGTATTGAATCCCTCTTCACGTTCTTCTTAACCTTCCCTTATGTCATAGTCCAACTCTGCTCCTTCAACACATCCAACACAAAGACAACAACCCCCACCACACCCAATGAAAACTAGATCCAAAAATGGAATTTTCCAACCACAAACATATTCTACTGCTATAACTAATAGTCACTCTTTTCCTACTGAACCAACTAGTGCATCAGAGGCATTGACTAGTTCTGAGTGGGAGATGGAAATATGAGAAGAATACATTGCTCTCGTTCATAACAAAACATGGAACTTAGTCTCATGCTCTCCTCATAAAAATCTAGTTGGCAATATGTGTGTTTTCAAGTTAAAACTGAAATCAGAAGAGACAATCCTCAAAATAAGGCCATACTGATGGTTAAATGATACAATCAAAATTACGGCATAGACTTTATTGAAACATGTATTCCACCGGGTAAGTCATCTACTATTAGGGTTCTACTAGCTATAGCTATCTCCATGAACTGGAAGATCAACCAAGTTGACATCAACGATGCCTTTCTGTATGGTCCTCTCAGGAACCTGTTTACATGGATCAACTAGAAGGATTTGAAAATACTGATAAGCCATGATTTGTTTGCAAATTCAACAAGCCATAATATGGTCTCAAGTAGCTCCTGGGGCATAGTTCAATGCTCACGAGAATTAGTTGCTCAGATGGAGGTTCACTCAAACTTTTCTTTGTTTAGGATTCAACTTGGGAATCATGTCTTGTTTTCCCTGATTTATGTCGATGATATCCTTATTACAGGGAACTCACCATACTTGATCCATAAATTCATCAATCACCTTAATTCGAAGTTCTCACTAAACGATTTGGACCAATTTTGAATTTCTTGGGAATACAAGCGGCCAGAGACGCTACTAGACTTTATCTCAATCAGGCCTATTATGCATCACAACTTTCGAAGAAACTTAAATGGGGCTTCTCAAACCATGTCCCACACCAATGGTTCCTGGAAAGCATTTGACACCCAAACAAGAGGACCCTATAGTTAATTCATCTGTTGATCGTAGGAGTTGGAATCGAAGGATTCGCTCTTTTGCTGTCAATTTTGCTTTTAGAATTGCTATCAAATTGCTAAAAGGTAAGGGGGTGTTTTTAAACGGATAAATTGGTGTTTTAACTACGTTTTTATGTTATTAGATGTATTTTTGGTGTTGTGTAATCGATAAACCATTCAGGTTGGTTGAATTATGTGTACCGAATATAAATTGGTACAATATATAGTGTTGACGGAGCCACTCTGCTTTCATAGTTTGCATGGACAACAAACATGGTATATATGCCAAGCTAAGCTATTTGATGTATTTGTTTGTTTTTATTATATTTAATTGTTGCCGGCGCCGAGAGCACCAAATTCCCAGCAGATATATAAATTTGCCGAGGCTTTGAGTGAAAAGAAAAGGGAACTGTTATTTGTTATGTTGTTTCCAAAAAAAAAAAGACAATGATGATGATAATGATAATAATAATATTATTATTAATAATGATATGCAACGGTGGTATTTATTTACCTAAATATTATTTCATGTGTTATGGTTTGGTATGTATGTTCCTATGGAACATTATATGTTAATTTGCAATGTTTAACTACGACTTCTGGTAGCCTTGGTATCAAATCGCACCACAACTGAGACCCTCTGCGGGGAGAAGGTGGGAGCACCGGAAGGCGTTGTTTAGGCCTTGTGGGACATTGACTTAGTAGTCAATGATCTCTTTACAACGTGCTAGGTAGTGTAATTAGTTGTCTAGGACTAGAAGTCCCTAAGGAGCCTTATACGTGAATGAATCAGGTGGTTAGTACTTAACTCGTAAATACATATGTGGTTGTCTAAAAGCTAAAACGTCAATATCATTGGTAAGGCACGTTTCTAAATCGAAGCATGGGAACCTTGCAACCCTTTTGAGTTATGTGTCAAGGGACAATGTGCAACTTCCCACATGGAGACCTAAGTCCATGCCCGCTTGAGAGGTGCTTAATATGTCTCGGTGCATTCTCACCATGCACAGTGTCCTCTGATATTGGTGTAACAAACTTTATTTGTGCGAGGTTATACTATGTGATCTAGTAGAGGGTGAGAGAGATCTCAATACAACCTATGTGGTAGAGTTTGTAGAATTTATTTGTTATATGCGATACATATCTATTTATATGTTGTATGTAGCCGTTTCTTCTACCCTTTACTAAGTACGTAAGTACTTACCCCTCTCTTTTATTTGTCCCCACCCCGAGAAGGTGATTATCAGGACGACGATGAGTACGGATACGACGACGGTAATGACGGAGCTGAGGCTTAGGCTCAAGTGGATGATTATTTATTCTTTGATGCTTTTATTTTAAACAGTTTTGAGAGGCGATTTCTAGTACCTATTCCATTCATTGGGATGTAATAAGTAAACAACATTTATTTCATTGTTTGTCGTTTCAGTTTCTTAGACGTAGATTTTGGGACTTGCTGATCTTTTTTTATTGTCGTTGGACTTTCTATTCCGAGTAATCTTTAGACCTTATTTATTCCGCTTTTACTCTGATTGATCGTTACGAGGCTTATGTATATATTAATTTTTTTTTTAAAGTTAATAAATGCATGCCGGGCGTTCTTGACGGATAAATACTCGGTATCCGGAACGGGGCGTTACAGTGCCGGAACATCGACCTGCACCCCGGGTGTCCATTATTAGTAATTACAAGAGCATGTTGGACAAGAACAGACGTGCCCTACATACGGTACAATTTTTAGTAATAGAAGCTGATTAGTATTATAATTCATTCGATTTAATTTGATTCAATTGCCTTGAACTTCAGGGCTTACAAGAGAGGGGATCCCTCTTCGTGGGCATAACGAATGCGCAAAACCCTTGAATTAGTATGACACAATTTCATTGCAATTCTTCACAATATTGTCAATTCAATAGATTCAATTCATTTAACTGTATCAATAACAGTGTCATTTAGCCGGTAGTTACCATTGCACTGTATTTTGTCGTACTCTTTTCATTCATTTTATTTTTACTATACCGCAATTGATTTATAACATACTTATTATGTTAGCCTATCTTCAAGTACTATTGCATCAAGAGAGAACCATTGCGGTATTTCCAAGATATTTTTATGGTTACCTTTTTAATATATATTTTTTACTCTGTTGAACTTACACCTTACCTGACATTTTTAAAGGATGAATTAAATGGGAAGTTCTTTTATGCTGACTTCATTTGAAGAGTAATATATGTGGATGATTCTGAACCACACAATTTCAACTTAAATTCAAACTGTGTGGTCTAGAATCATCCATATATATCTACGGTATAAATGAAGTGACTAGGAAAGAATTTCCCGAATTAAATGAGCCAATACTATTATTCAACTCAGAGATATGCACTTAGGACTTCTATTCCAGTTCAACTTTTTATTTTTTTTTTGGGGTTGCTTCCTTAAGACAGATTGTTGTTTCCTTCGGTATTGTTTCCTTTTGATATAGCTCGTGACATATAAAGTAGACTAGTGTGGCTTGGTATTTAGTTCTTTTTTTTTTCCTTTTTTTTTTTTTTTTTTTTCCTTTCCCCCGGAAGACGAAAGCTTTATTAATATCGGATAAACCGAACTTACAACCCGCACTACAACGCGGCCAAAAAACCGCACTACAACGCGGCCTAGCCGCACAACAAGCAACAAACATAACAAAGCCGAATAATAGATCGGGTCGAGGGTGCTGAACAGAAGGAAAGTAATTTTTTTCCGAAATAAGACGTTCAGACACGTGGATCCTCTAGGCAATCTATTATTCGACAGACACAGACATAGAACTAATACAATATTTACAGCAAAAGACAAAGAAAAAAACATACAAACTAAAACAATATTAACACTGTGCTAGCAGCGCCGCCGGAGATAAAAAACAAAGCAGCAAAACCGAAACCATGAACCAAGATGGACGCCACCGGAACCCACCGCCGCCTCCGGGCGGAGAACGAAGCCCGTAAGAGATGACTAACGCCTCCGCCAAAAGAACGACTACCATAACCGCCAATTAAGAGCCCGGAGCCTTAACGTAATTATGTAAGTCACACAACGATGGATTGCACCACCCGGTAATGAAGACAGTCATGCCGCCATCAAGAACGCCACCATCAGCACCAGATCCGGGCAGAAAAGGCCACAGATCCGCAAAAACCCTGCTAATAATAACAATCTAAGGTGAGTTCTATTGACACCACCAAATTACTCTTGACACCTTTTTTTTATATATTATTTTTCATTTACTTTTTGGCACCACCAAATCACTTTTTGGCAACACGTTACGGGCGTCAGAGCCACTGACGTTTTTGTTCGCTCAAAACGTCAGTGGGTCTGACGTTTTCACCTGTGATACATTTATAACTGTAAAATCAGTGTCAGTGACATTGGAATTAATGGAACACAAACATGCTCGTACCGAGAACGGCGTCAGTTCCATAGACGTTTGTGTTGTGCATATAATAAAAATATATTACATGTGGTGCCAAAAATAATTTATAGGGTGCCAAAAGTGATCGTGGTGCCAAAAAATGGTTTAGGCTTTCTTCCTCAAAGTCAACGGATTTCTCAAATTTATCGCGCGTTATCAACAGAGTCCGTTTGCGCATTATCAACAGGGGCTGTTCGTGCGTATTAATCATCCACTCTGCGATATCTTCTTTTCCTTTTCATTTTAAATTTATCTAAATTTTAATCTAAAAGGGGTTATTATTTGTTACACGATGGTTCTACCCGTTGTCTCCACCTACCGTTGCAATGCACCATTTTCACATAACCGATCATGTGAAAGTCGAATTTATTGTTAACATGATGCGGCTTCTCGCAATGTCGAACCAGAATCAACAATGGGAGGGCCGAATGTTGGCTATAAATTCGACTTCATATATAAAGTCGATTCTACAGTGAAAATATTTAATGTGATACACCGATAAAGTCATAATGATACAAATAAAAATCATCTAAAATGTTGAACAACATGAATAAACAAATATATCAATATGACAATAATCCTAAAACTATTTACTTTGTAACATTCTTATGGGATTTTATCATTTACATATGCTGTCATATGTATTAGGAAAATGATATGTATTAATACTAGTAGTACAATTAAGTCACTTTGTTCCCAAACAACATTGAATTTATCTGACAGATAATTAAATTAACATTGATTTAAACGACATCATAAACCAAAAACTAATCGATTTTCTGGGGTAAATTACAATGAAACCACAAGCTTAAACATGCTTTGGAAAAAGGGTCAACCTTAATAATAATTCATAATTTTCATCGGTTGACTCTCATTAAACATAATCATCTTCATCATTGGCTACTAACCATTCACCTGTTGACAACAACATTGTTATTCAAAACCAAAACCAAAACCAAAAACATTTGATTTGACAATGTTAATTTACAAAGTTTTAATTAATTAATAGCATGAATATACTATCAACCTAGTTAACAGCAAATTAGTACTTCCCTAATTATATTCCCTTTTGTCACATTCCCATTGGCTACCATTCCCTGCAGGTGGGCCCCACACCAACCAAATGTGATTGGTGACTTTCCATGAATGATCTTGAATTGCCAGCCCATGCTTCATTCACCAATAAGCTTTTTTTATTTTATTTAATTATTTAATAAAAAAAAGAAAAGAAAAAGAATCTGCTACTGTGTTATTAATATTTTTTAAATAAAATAAAGACAAAAAATGTGTCTAATATTATAATATAATTTTTAATATAATTTTTTATTAAATAGTTTCAGTATCTACAAAAGCCAATCTCATCCAATCACATTCCACCACCTTCACCTTCATCTCTCTCCAAAGACCTTTGTTGCCATAGTTATAATCAATAAAAAGTGAAAAAATAAAAATAAAAATTGTATAGTAAGTTGCAGAAAGATTCATTACTTGAAGTTTATTGCTTTGCTTTTTGTTCTCCACTCTCTCAATCATTCATTTCAATTTGCATCATTTTTTCTCTTTTTCTTTTTAATTTTATTTTCTTTGTTGTTCTTTTTTACTTTGCTTTGTTGTTGTTACTTGTTAAGGGAGAAAAAAAGTAGATGAAAGTGAAGCCCTTTTGAACTTTTTCCTTCTTCATTCACCGAACTCCTTCTAAGCCTTTCCCTTTCTCAATTCAGTGTTCTTTTTTTTTCCTTTCAGCTTTTCAGGTTGTCTTCTGTGTTCTTTTCTTCTTCTTCTTCTTCAAAGACTGTACCAGCTTTCTTGATTTTCTTGTTTTGTTTATTAATAAGGGCTTTCAAAGAAATTGTACCTAAGACCCCCCCTACCCCTACCCTTTGTTTTAGATAGTTAATTTGGTTTCTTGGATTGGAATCTAGTGGGTTCTGGTTTTTATGAGGATATCAAGATTGGATTCGCTCAAATAGCTGAATTTGAAAAAGTGTATTTCCTTGATGTTTGAAAAGGCAAATCTTTTTAAGATTCTTGAAGTAGTGGTGGCTATAGAGGGAAAAAAGAAGGTATTCTGATTCCTTTCAAATGCTAGTTGATTTTACACACTGAAAATTGCCATTCTCAAATCCTCACCTCTTGTCCATTTGTTCTCTCTTATCAATCTTATCTATATTCCAGCTAAAAATCTTGATACCCTTTTTCAGTTTCAAGCTGAATCATCCATGTGAGTTTCCAAAATCTTGTAAATTTAACACCCCACAAAAAAAAAATCTGTTTTTTTTTTTTCTTTTCAAGGGTCTGATTTGATGAAGTGGGAGATGGAGATTGTGTCACCTGATTCTTCATATGTATCAAACTCAAGCTGGTTGTTTGAGGAGAAAACAAATTGGACACCAGCAGAAAACAAGGCTTTTGAGAATGCACTTGCAGTGTTTGATAAAGATACACCAGATAGATGGCATAGGGTAGCTGAAATGGTGCCTGGTAAATCTGTTGTAGATGTGATTAGACAGTACAAGGAATTGGAAGATGATGTCAGCAGCATTGAAGCAGGTCTATTCCCAATCCCTGGAAATGGAAATGGAAATGGGACATCTGGTTTTACTTTAGAATGGGGAAGTGGTCAAGATTTTGATGGGTACAAGCAATATTCTCATGGGTTAACAGGGAAGAGATCTTGCTCAATTAGGCCTTCGGATCAAGAAAGAAAGAAAGGGGTACCTTGGACAGAGGAAGAACACAAGTAAGTTAGCTTTGTAATCTTGATTTTTAAGTTATTTGTTGGATTTGAGCCAATGACAAAGATTGTTGAGGCCTTTTCAGATTCAAATCCTGTTATATGTTGGTAAATGTTCAAATACATGGTTTATATAGTCTAGTAAATTGTTATAGATTCAAATCTTGTTATTTGGGGTAAAAAAAAGTTCACTTGATGTGGTTTGTAGTGCAATAAAGTGTATGACTCTTGTGTCACAAAGTCTGACACAACCATCATTTGAAAACCGTTGATTGATCGGTGGTGTCTTACATCAATCAACGGGACTGGGACCGGGACATGCGCGATTATTAAATGCTTATGCGGAGGTATTCAATTTTTTTGCAGGTTGTTTTTGATGGGGCTAAAGAAGTATGGAAAAGGGGACTGGAGAAACATATCAAGAAACTACGTAATAACGAGGACACCGACACAAGTAGCAAGCCATGCTCAGAAGTACTTCGCGAGGCAACTTTCGGGTGGAAAAGATAAAAGAAGAGCCAGTATTCATGATATAACTACAGTTAGTCTCAATGACAGTCAAATGCCTTCTCCAGACAACAACAACAACAACAAAAAGACGCCATCACCCGAGCATGCCAATCCGAACGCTTCAAACAAAATCCCGTTTCAATGGAGTCCAGGAAACAATGGGACATTGATGAATTTCAACACAGGTGGTGGCCATGGAAACAATAATAATAATAACGTGTCCTTTTATGATGTAAATAAAGGTCAGAGTATGCAAAAAGGGGCTATCTTTGATGCCTATTTAGGGTGTCAAAATATGGTGTACCAGATGCAACCAACGCATCAGTATCATCATGCTTAGGACAATAAGAAAAATAATCTTCCATTGGAACTTTTGAAATGGATCACATCACAGTGCTTGTTTCCAATGAATTGTACTGCTAGGTTGTTCATGTGTATCTTTTTTCCTTTTCTTTTCTTTTCTTTTATTTGAAGGCCCTTCTTTAGTATGTGTACATGAGAGTGAAGTTAAATGTTCAAATTATCCAATGTTTTGAGTCAAGAACATGCTTTGGTTCATTTGGATTTTGGAGAACCTGCAAAAGGAATAAGACTTGATTTTGTTGGATTCTTGTAAATCTAAAGCCCAATCTAAATGATTTTCAACCACTTAATTATCCTAAAAAATGTCATTACCCATCAAATACATGGTCAATTTATATATATATACACTTCACATCAAGCAAAGATCTTTAGTATTAAATGAAAACACAAAAGTTTTTATATATTTCCAAAAAAAAAAAGGGGTCTTTACACAAATTTAGTTGCTACCTAAAACTTCCCCTTATGTGAGGCAATGCTACTACTTTCCCCTCCCCTGTACTCGGGGCAAGAAAAAAAAAAAGGGGTTGTCCAGGTAATTGAAGAAATTACACAATGGTTTTTGACGATTCTGGATTTCGTCTAGTAATTAATTCGGGTCAATTACCTTTGTGAAAATGACCTTTAATCCTATGAACCCTAAATCGTGTTAAGGGGATAGTGTTTTTGGTGTAATTTAGACTGAGCTCTCGAGTTATTTCTCTTGAGTTGCCTAAGTATCCAATAGATTAATTGGAATCAAGTCTTTCGTAGTTCTTTAGGGTTGTTTATATAGAGGATGATTTATCCCTTTCATTGTCCTGCAAGGAATTACATTATTATTATTATTATTATTATTATTATTATTATTATTATTATTATTATTATTTTCCTAAAGATATACACACATAAATCTAGGGATGGCAATCTCGCCCAACCCGACCCTGCCCTACCCGTTACCCTACCCGTTCGGGTATGATTTTCAACTACCCATTCGGGTAATGGGTCGGGTATGGGTAAAATTTCTATACCCGTTCGGGTATCGGGTCGGGTATCAGGTATAGCATAAAACCCTACCCTACCCGTCCCCGACCCATTCCCCGACCCGTACCCTACCCTACCCGTTGCTTTTTCTTTGGGGTTAGTAGAAATTAGAAAAGAACTAAACCTAACGTTACTGTTAGTAGAAAAGAACTGATAAAAAAACTAAAAAACATTAGTTCCTAATAGGACATTCATTTGCAAAATGTCTTAACTTGTACTTAAAATCAAATTCATTTTGTACTTAAAAAAATTATTTATACATGTTCATGTACCCGTACCCTACCCGTTACTTTTATTTATACCCGTTCGGGTATGGGTCGGGTATGGGTAAAAAAAATTAGGAGTGGGTATGGGTCGGGTGGAGCTAAACCCGTCCCCTACCCGACCCATTGCCATCCTTACATAAATCCCTATGATTTAGGGATAATTATGGACATATTTAAATGTCAAAATCACAGTCTTTATGACTTAAGATTCTTTCATTATTTGTCTTTAGTTATCCAGCACGTGGAATAACAGCCGGGGTTGCTCTGAGCGTCCTGCGCCGAGCCCCCAAGGCCACTATGGCCGAACTAGGCAGCTCCTATTTACCAGACCTTGACCGACCTACGGTGGCTGGAGAAGGAGTTTCTGCCGATCTCCCACTTGGGGTTAGGGACCTGCCCTTAGGTATGTCTTTGGGGCTCCTGGACTTCACTGTCCTACATTTAGAGGTTAGTCATTTATTACACGTCCAAAAAGGATGTCACGTGGCGTAGTTCGGGTCGGCTATCATCATAAGCCCCCCGAGATCTGATCTTGCTTTTAGTTGGTCAGATCTGCACCCATGCTATTCGGCCGAACTTATCCGACCTCGCGTTTTGAATTTACTAGCTGCCAGATGGCAGCCTATTAAGTAGGTCATTATTGCTTTTTCGGGAACCGGGCGTTTTTCCCTCTTTCCCATAACTGACGTCGTTTACGCGTCCAGTGGGTTATAACTCCTGTCATTTAATTCAGACGTTCCCACTTCGTATTTTCACTATTAAATTGAAGACTCTAAATCCTCAAGACACTTTGCTTTTTCTCAAATATGTATTTCTTTTTTCTCTGAGTTTATTCTTCTTCTCTGATACTCCAGTATCTATATTAAAAGATTCTATTCAAAATACCACAAAGGGCGTACACAAAATCAAAGTAAAAGCAAAATAAATTGCTATTACAAAATGATCAAAATCAATAGCCACTTTAATTCTATGTGACATATTCTTTATGTATCACTGTTTATCATCTATAAATGTGATAAATCATTATATTTATTTATTTATGTGGCACGTATTGTTTGATTTAAGTAACCTGCTTCATTTAATGTATACCAAAAGCAAAAGAGAGTATACCAATAACTATATATATGAAGACTGAACATAACAAAATAATCAAACCATATTTTTATCGAAATAAATCAATAAAATGTACAAACAAAACTTCAGTTGATGTTACAGCTAGCAATGCTACATTCCCCTTATTTATTTATTTATTTATTTACGGAATGTATGTATTAATCACCCAGAGAGTTAAATCTTTAAATTAGATGTGGTGACATCAATTAGTATTAACGACAGTCATAATGTTCTCATATTTGATTAAAGTGGCCCAATGGCCCAAAAGGAAAACCTAACATACTTTTCAGCCAGCGAAAACACAAGTAGCCCGGCAGTGAGACCATCGACAACACAAAAGAGGAGTTATAAGTAATTCTACAAACAGCATGTGTCGAAAAACATGAATGATAGGTTGGCTCTGATACCACTGATAGAAAACGATAGAATCAGATTACCTGAATAAACGGAAGCGGAAGAAATCATCGAGATCATTCCTACATCCATTGTTATTCGATATCTTCTCCGTTTTGCCACAACGATCTAAACCCTGGAATAGAACAAAGAGAAAACTCCATATGCACATTGGGGAGACGGCATACGGTACTTTTAGGTCTTCCCGTCTATGTCTATTTTCTAAATGATCACCAATCGATGGTACACAGACAGTCAATATATAGGCAAGACTAAGGACTTAAAGCATTATGTAATAATCCGGAATAAAAACCCTAACCATCATAGGATTTCCCGTAATACCTTTAATTAAATAATAAACCAATAATATATTTACCAACATAATTATTAAATAACTTAAGGGCCACATATAATTATCTTTTACTAATGATAATTCTTACAATTTGAACACTATAATAACTTTAAATAAACAACATTGATATTCAATCACTTAAAATCATTTATCAACCCCAAATGTTCGATTCCGCCTTTCCTTCGACGAGATTAGTGATTTCTACCACTTCCTCAAAATTATCCTCATCTTTCTTGATCTCAACTGAAACTTTATTGTAACGCCCCGTTCCCGGACACCGAGTCCTTATCCGGAAAAGGAACGTTCGGCACGTATAAAATGAATTTACTTTTATTTTATACGTGCCGAATGTGATATTCCGATTTTCGGGAAAGGGCAGACGTGTCTTTTTGCGAAAACGAAATATTGGGTTCGGTTCCTTTTTATTCGGAGTTAATTATTTTGGACGTCTTATATATATAATTTCGAGTTTTATATGTATAATTAAAAGGGAAAATCGCTTTTTGTGGTCAAGGGCAATTAAGGAAAAGAATTAACCCTCTTTAAGACCTAACTTAAGTCGGGGATTTTCGGTTTCATTCGACCTTTTCCCCGCTTCCCTTATGCGATTGAGAGAAAGAGAGAAGAGAAGTTTGAAAGTTCTTCACTTTTTCTAAGGGAAAGTTGATCGTTTTCGAACGGATTCAAGAATTGGACTCGGTGTAAAGAGCACGCATTTTTGGCATCGGTTCGTGGGATTGCGTGATTTTCGAGCGCTTTTGATCGGTTTTGGGGCTGCAAATAGGTAAGAGAAACGATCCTATGAATTCCATCATTAGTTATAAGGAATTGATAATGTTTTAAGGCTTCTTGGTGTTAGAAATATGAATCTTTGTTTTGGTTAATGACTATAGTTGTTATAGTACGTCTAGATGTGGATTCTTGTGTTGTTGTGTTGGTTATTTGCTGGTTTTTGGTTGAAATACGACCTGGAAATCGAATGATGATGATGTTGGGTTCCGGTCGAACCCGGGTGGACGGGCGTCCGGTATTCGGACGGGCGTCCGGCCTTGGTCATTTCTCGGACGGGCGTCGGCTTATCCGGACGGGCGTCGAGGGGTAATTTTACATTCGGGATTGAAATGGTCTTCGGTGGACGGGCGTCGAGTTTAATGGACGGGCGTCCATCTTTGGACGGGCGTCTAAGTAGGGTTCGGACGGGCGTCCGGGGTCTTAAACGGGCGTCTAGCTTGTTTTGCCCTTCTTTCTTTGTGGGTTGTTGTTCAGGCCTTATAAACATGATTTATCTTTATGAACCCTTATACATGATATGTTAAAATGGTTTAAACATAGACAAGCCTGAATTGAGCTTCTGATTCGTTCAGTTAAAACACCGAATGTACTCTTTTAAGGAGTTGAAGTTCGGATCCGTCGGAAGAGCATGATAGGCTTGTGCTTTGATGAATTAGGATTCATCAATGTACGTGTATGTGCTAGGACTTGTCCGTGTCTAGTGGTCTAGGAAGAGAGTAGTATGTGTGAGGGAGATTATTTGAAAACACTTAGGTGGCTAGTTAATAATTTAATAAACAACGTATGTGACTAGTAAAAGATTAAACAACATGTCTCTCTTGGCTAGGCACCGAGGCTAAATCGCGATGCATGTGCTACCTCTCGAAGGTGGAGGAACTTCGTAGGTCAAAAGACCCTAAGTACGGAGGGACTCGCGAGGTGTGCGTGCTATCGGAGTCTACCTTTTCTAGACTTCGTGGGTATTGGTGTGATCCACTAATATGTTGCAAAAGAGTGTCCCCGAGGTAGAAGAACTCGTAGGTCAAAGACCCTAAGTACGAGAGGGAATCGCCGAGGCGGATGCGCGTAGTGCCCTTGAGTGCGGTTGTAACATAGATAGGCTAAGTTAGAAACAGTTAGTCACAACGTGTTGATGAGCATGAAGTGAACCCTAGATGGAGTTGGTCTCATTTAATCAACTAATTAAATAATTATCTTTTCGTTATAACTATGATTGTCTTCATAGCTTCTCTTTCTTTCTAAGTACGTTGTACTTACCTCGAATGCATACTTTTTCTATGTGTTTGGGGACGAGAAGACGAGCGAGGTTTTCGAGGAAGAGTTTGACGACGACGTTTGACGCCGCTCGTTGGAGAATCAAGATGTTTCTATTCTGCTTTTCATTGGTTGTTCTTTCACTACTGTTGAGGTAGACCATTGGTCTTGCTAGTTATCGTACTCTATCTTTTTGGGATGATCGTACTTTTCCAAGTGTAATAATTTACATTTCTACCCTTTAGAATTCTTTTCTACTCTTTATGTTTGAAAAAAATTTATATACCCGAGTTTTGCTTCCGTTTTGCCTTTTATTTGATACGACGTAGTAGAGGCTTACGTATAAAATGAATTTACTTTTATTTTATGCGTGCCGAACGTTCCTTTTCCGGATAAGGACTCGGTGTCCGGGAACGGGGCGTTACAGTTGGTATCAGAGAGAAGCGTTCTTTAGACTTCCTTTCTTTAAGATGAGTTTCCTTAGATCTTTAGTAACGTCTGGTTTTCTTGATCATTCAGCATGGTAACGACAAGGAGAGGCGTTCGTGGAGCTGAGAGCTCAGGGGTTAGTCAAGGGGCAGGGAGCCCAGTGCCCGTAGTAGGGGCGGATTTGTGAGGCAGAATCCTTTGCCTCGTTTGAGTCTTTCACCGCCACCCCATACAGCCACGCCTACACCACGGTCTCAACAAGAGATGTCACCAAGGCCGCATCAGAATCTGCCACCCCGACCACCGTCAAGATACAACTACATTTATGGAGAGCCTGGACAAGCACCTATTCGTGTCACTGTAGTTGGCGACATTCCACCGATTAGTGTGCCTCCACCAGTGACCAATGTGTATCCCCCACCATCTAGTGCTTATCCTCCAGTGTATCCTCAGCAGCAGCAGCAGGTCTTCTACCCTCCTCCTCCGTAGGTCATGTTCCTCAACCTACGGTACCACCTTCACCACGCTTTGACCACCAGCAAGGCGTTGGTCATCCACCCTTTGGTTTTCAGCAGCCTCAACAGCATCAGTCTTATCAGGGGTATTATCCGTATCAGCATGAGCCTCAAGTAATCCCACCTTATCCTCAACAACACCAGTATCAGCAGCATGCATCTTTTGGTTACCCTCCGGTTCACCCACCAGTTAGACCGACTTTCGATCAAGCACCAGCGGTGGATTGGTATACGAGATTGAGGAGAAACCGAGTTGAGAACTTCTTCGGTAATGTGGAGCATTATAAAGCAGATGAATGGATAAGAGGATTCGAGAAAGCTTGTAGGAACATACATGTTCCCGAAACGAGAGATGGCTCAACTAGCGATCGGTTTTACATTTGGGAGCGGCGGAAGCGTGGATTGATGCCGTACAAAGCGACAACGGTAAGGTAACGGATTGGGAAGGGTTCAAGACTATGTTTTATAATGAGTACTTTCCGGTTACGGTTCAAGCGAGATAAAGCAAGTCAATTCCCGAAGCACAAGCAAGGTAATAACTTTGACGGTGTCCCGATACACTAATAAATTCAATGAGTTAGGAAGGTTCTATCCGGAATTGATGAAGGTGGAAGAGAGAAAGATGGCCCTCTATAAGGATGGGTTGGCCTACGAGATTCGGTCGGGCATGCTAGGTTTCACGGCAAGGAATATGGCGAGTTGATGAATAAAGCCTTGGAAGTCGAGACTTTCAGGAAGAGAGCTACAGTGGTTGTCAATAATAAGAGAAATTTCGGGACAAGTCAAGGCAGTTATAGGGGAGCGCCACAGCAAGCAGTCAAGAAGACTACGGCTCCTACAGCAGCTAAGGGCCCGAACAGTGCACCACTTTGCCCCAAGTACAACAAAAATCATACAGGAGAGTGCAGGCAGAGTAATAACGGTTGTTATGTTTGTGGTGAGCAAGGACACTTTTCTAGAGCGTGTCCCAACGGGGGGAAACAAGAGTGGTTCAGGTCAAGGAAGCGGGAGGGGCGGCCCGAGCCGACCGGTTCGAGTCTTTGCAGCGGATGCTAGTTTTGTGGAACCAGAGGATGACGTTATTTCAGGTACCATGTTTTGTTTCATTCCTTTATTAAGATATTATATGGCATGTTTATTCATGTTGTGAAGTATTTTGAATGAATGAATGTGCATCTTAGGTACGATAATGTTAGAAAACCTAGTGGTCAAGGCTTTGTTTGACACGGGAGCGTCAAATACTTTTGTGTCAACCAAGGTAGCTAAGAAGTTGAACTTACCTTCAGAACCTTTAAGAAACACTTTGGAGATAAATACACCGTTAGGGAAGGTAACAAGGGTAACTAGAATGATACCTCAAGTGGAAGTTCGAGTTGGACCTCATCGATGTAAGAGTGACTTTACAGTTTTGGATTTTTCGGATTTTGATGTAATCCTCGGAATAGATTGGCTATCCGAGAATTATGTACACCTGGACTGTAAAGAGAAGAAAGTGACCTTTAAAGTACCTGGGAAATCAGACAAGACATATCAAGGGAATGTGTATAAGCCGAGTAAGAAGAAACATCCGATCATATCAGCGGTTAAGGCAGTAAGGGCTTGTCAGAAGGGTTGTGAAGGCTACTTGTTGTATGCAGTGGACGTGGAACAAGTGAAGCCTAAGTTAGAGGAGACTCCTATAGTGAGGGAATACCCTGAGGTATTTCCAGAAGAGTTACCGGGAAACATGCCGGACAGGGAGATAGAGTTTGAGATCCAGTTGTTACCGGGAGCGGCACCAGTTGCTAAGGCACCTTACAGAATGGCACCGGCCGAATTAAAGGAGTTGAAGGCTCAACTTAAGGATATGCTGGAAAGGAACATAATTCAGCCCAGTACCTCGCCCTGGGGAGCCCCTGTCTTGTTTGTGAAGAAGAAAGATGGCAGCATGAGAATGTGTATCGACTACAGAGCGCTGAACAACCTTACCATCAAGAATAAGTATCCTCTACCAAGGATAGATGATCTGTTTAATCAGTTGCAGGGTAAGAGAGTGTTTTCCAAGATCGACACGAGGTCCGGGTATCATCAATTGAAGGTTAAGGTAGCGAGATATACCGAAGACGGCTTTCAGTACAAGATATGGACATTATGAGTTCCTTGTCATGCCTTTTGGACTCACTAATGCTCCATCTGCATTTATGGATTTGATGCAGCGAGTTTTCATGCCGTACTTGGATAAGTTCGTGATAGTGTTCATAGACGATATCCTAGTTTACTCTAAGGATGAGAAAGAACACGAGGAACACCTAAGGATAGTGTTGGACACACTGAAGAAGAATCAGTTGTATGCAAAGTTTTCTAAGTGTGACTTTTGGTTGGATCGAGTGAGTTTCTTGGGTCATGTCATTTCTGGAGATGGCATTCAAGTTGATCCGGCAAAGATCGAGGCAGTTGAGAATTGGCCTAAACCTACCACAGTTTCGGAGGTAAGAAGTTTTCTTGGGTTGGCTGGTTACTACCGGAAGTTCGTACAAGATTTTTCGAAGATAGCTACTCCACTCACCAGGCTGACACAGAAGAATGTGAAATTTGAATGGACTAATGAGTGTGATAAGGCCTTTCATACCTTGAAGATTAAGTTGACTACGGAACCAGTGTTAGCAGTTCCGGAGATCTTTGATAATTATGATGTCTACACGGATGCTTCGGGACAGGGTTTGGGTTGTGTGTTGATGCAAGGAGGAAAAGTGATAGCCTACGCATCTAGACAGTTGAAGGTGCATGAGAAGAATTACCCGACACATGATCTAGAGGTGGCAGCGGTAGTATTTGCCTTAAAGACTTGGAGGCATTACTTATATGGGGTTAAAGCAAGGATCTTCACCGACCATAAGAGTTTAAGTATTTCTTCACCCAAGAGAATCGAATATGAGACCAGAGGAGATGGTTAGAGTTCGTTAAGGACTATGATTTGGATATTCAGTACCATCCGGGAAAAGCAAATGTAGTAGCGGATGCTTTGAGTAGGAAACCGATGTTTGCGGCTTCCGTGTTGAGGTAGTGGCAGAAAGGTTAGATGGGTTGGAAATCAGAAGCTTTGATCAGATTGAAGACGGACAGTTTGTGGCACCGTTGTTAGCAAGGTCAGAGTTGATGGATGATATTCGGGGAAAGCAAGACGAAGACCCGGTTTTGTTGGATTTGAAGCGTGTTGCTAGGGAGAAGCCTACGGTTGGTTACGTGTTGGATAAGAGTGGAAATCTGTGGTATCGGGATCGTCTATGTGTACCCAATGTTGGCGACTTGAGACAAAGAATTATGGAAGAAGCACATAGGATAGCTTTTGCGGTTCATCCGGGTGCTACTAAAATGTACAGAGACTTAAAGGAAAGATTTTGGTGGCCCTTGATGAAAGTGGAAATAGCCAAGTTTGTGGCCGAGTGTGATGTATGTCAGAAGGTTAAGGCGGAGCATAGAAGACCCGGTGGAATGCTTAAGCCATTGGATATCCCGGAATGGAATTGGGATAAGATCACAATGGACTTCATCACCGGATTACCTAAGACAAGAGGCGGACACGACGCAATTTGGGTAATTGTGGATAGATTGACCAAATCTGCCCATTTCTTACCGTACAAGGTTGACATGCCATTGAAGAAGATGACGACACTATATCTGGACAATATAGTGAAGCTACATGGAGTTCCAATCTCGATAGTTTCAGACCGTGATTCGAGATTCGTAAGTCGGTTTTGGAAGAGCCTGCAAGAAGCCTTCGGGACCAAGTTGGATTTGAGCACGGCTTTTCATCCTCAGACAGATGGACAATCTGAGAGGACCATCCAGACACTCGAGGACATGTTGAGAGCTTGCGTTTTGGAGGTAGGCGGATCATGGGATGATTACTTATCGGTAGCGGAGTTTGCCTATAACAACGCTTTTCATGCAAGCATAGGCATGCCGCCGTTTGAAGCATTGTATGGGAGAAGATGTCGCACGCCACTGTTTTGGGATGAAGTCGGGGAGAGACGGATTACAGGGCCAGAAATAGTTGAACAAGCAAAGGAAAGGGTTCAGTTGGTCAAGAAGAATCTGAAGCCAGCTCAAGACAGGCAGAAGAGTTGGGCTGATGTTAGAAGAAGACCTCTCGAGTTTGAAGTCGGTGATAGAGTATACCTCCGAGCTTCACCGATGAAAGGAGTGAAACGCTTTGGACAAAAAGGAAAGCTAAGTCCAAGGTATGTTGGACCTTTTGAGATTTTGGAAAGAGTTGGGACGTTAGCTTATAAGCTTCAGTTGCCAGAATCAATGTCGAGAGTCCATAATGTGTTTCACGTTTCAATGTTGAAAAAGTGTCTGACGAAGAATGATGTTGAAACTACGGTTGATCCAGAAATCTTACAAGATAACCTTGCTTACGACGAAAGACCGATCAAGATTCTAGACCGGAAGGAAAAGATGATTAAGAGGAGGATGATCCCCTTGGTGTTAGTTCAGTGGAGCAATCATTCACCCGAGGAGGCAACTTGGGAAGTGGAAAGCGACATGCTTAGTGAGTTCCAAGAGTATGGGGATTTACCAGTATGTTCTAGTTTCGAGGACGAAACTCCTTTTAAGGGGGGGAGAATGTGATATTCCGATTTTCGGGAAAGGGCAGACGTGTCTTTTTGCGAAAACGAAATATTGGGTTCGGTTCCTTTTTATTCGGAGTTAATTATTTTGGACGTCTTATATATATAATTTCGAGTTTTATATGTATAATTAAAAGGGAAAATCAGTTTTGTGGTCAAGGGCAATTAAGGAAAAGAATTAACCCTCTTTAAGACCTAACTTAAGTCAGGGATTTTCAGTTTCATTCAGCCTTTTCCCCCTTCCCTTATGGGATTGAGAGAAAGAGAGAAGAGAAGTTTGAAAGTTCTTCACTTTTGCTAAGGGAAAGTTGATCGTTTTCAGAACGGATTCAAGAATTGGACTCGGTGTAAAGAGCACAGCATTTTTGGCATCAGTTCTGTGGGATTGCAGCAGATTTTCAGAGCAGTTTTGATCAGTTTTGGGGCTGCAAATAGGTAAGAGAAACAGTCCTATGAATTCCATCATTAGTTATAAGGAATTGATCATGTTTTAAGGCTTCTTGGTGTTAGAAATATGAATCTTTGTTTTGGTTAATGACTATAGTTGTTATAGTACGTCTAGATGTGGATTCTTGTGTTGTTGTGTTGGTTATTTGCTGGTTTTTGGTTGAAATACGACCTGGAAATCGAATGATGATGATGTTAGGGTTCCAGTCGAACCCAGGTGGACGGGCGTCCGGTATTCTGGACGGGCGTCCAGCCTTGGTCATTTCTCAGACGGGCGTCTGGCTTATCCGGACGGGCGTCTGAGGGGTAATTTTACATTCAGGATTGAAATGGTCTTCAGTGGACGGGCGTCTGAGTTTAATGGACGGGCGTCCATCTTTGGACGGGCGTCCGGAGGGTTCGGACGGGCGTCCGTGGGTCTTAAACGGGCGTCTAGCTTGTTTTGCCCTTCTTTCTTTGTGGGTTGTTGTTCAGCCTTATAAACATGATTTATCTTTATGAACCCTTATACATGATATGTTAAAATGGTTTAAACATAGACAAGCCTGAATTGAGCTTCTGATTCGTTCAGTTAAAACACCGAATGTACTCTTTTAAGGAGTTGAAGTTCGGATCCGTCGGAAGAGCATGATAGGCTTGTGCTTTGATGAATTAGGATTCATCAATGTCTGTGTATGTGCTAGGACTTGTCCGTGTCTAGTGGTCTAGGAAGAGAGTAGTATGTGTGAGGGAGATTATTTGAAAACACTTAGGTCCGGCTAGTTAATAATTTAATAAACAACGTATGTGACTAGTAAAAGATTAAACAACATGTCTCTCTTGGCTAGGCACCAGGCTAAATCGTGATGCATGTGCTACCTCTCGAAGGTGGAGGAACTTCGTAGGTCAAAAGACCCTAAGTACGGAGGGACTCGCCGAGGTGTGCGTGCTATCGGAGTCTACCTTTTCTAGACTTCGTGGGTATTGGTGTGATCCACTAATATGTTGCAAAAGAGTGTCCCCGAGGTAGAAGAACTCGTAGGTCAAAGACCCTAAGTACGAGAGGAATCTGCCGAGGCGGATGCGCGTAGTGCCCTTGAGTGCGGTTGTAACATAGATAGGCTAAGTTAGAAACAGCTAGTCACAACGTGTTGATGAGCATGAAGTGAACCCTAGATGGAGTTGGTCTCATTTAATCAACTAATTAAATAATTATCTTTTCGTTATAACTATGATTGTCTTCATAGCTTCTCTTTCTTTCTAAGTACGTTGTACTTACCTCGAATGCATACTTTTTCTATGTGTTTGGGGACGAGAAGACGAGCAGGTTTTCGAGGAAGAGTTTGACGACGACGTTTGACGCCGCTCGTTGGAGAATCAAGATGTTTCTATTCTGCTTTTCATTGGTTGTTCTTTCACTACTGTTGAGGTAGACCATTGGTCTTGCTAGTTATCGTACTCTATCTTTTTGGGATGATCGTACTTTTCCAAGTGTAATAATTTACATTTCTACCCTTTAGAATTCTTTTCTACTCTTTATGTTTGAAAAAAATTTATATACCCGAGTTTTGCTTCCGTTTTGCCTTTTATTTGATACGACGTAGTAGAGGCTTACGTATAAAATGAATTTACTTTTATTTTATACGTGCCGAACGTTCCTTTTCCGGATAAGGACTCGGTGTCCGGGAACGGGGCGTTACATTTATACATAAAGTCATCATCCTTCCCGTTTTCAACATCCAAAGCTTTCGTATCTTTGCCTTTACCACTTCTTCATCCACCTCAACCGGTCTATCAAGTCTAACATACTCATCGTCACCACCATCATTTTCAATCGTTAGCGCATTTACCTCGTGTGGGTTCCTTACCGTGTTGCTAGCCAAACTTAGTATGTTTACCCGAAAATAATACCAAGTTCATTTTTAATCCATATTCTACTATTTTGGACTCATTCCTACCCGATTTCGACTCATTTCTACCTGATTTCTACTATAGTTCACTATCATTCCATTTATAGATTGAATTTCTATAGCAGCTAGGTCTAGAGAAAAGTTATTTGCATGTCGCAGATCAAAGGCTAAGTTCAACCATCAGACGTTTTTCATACGGGGAATACCAATTTACTTCATTATAACCGGAAACCAAACGGATTTCATGGTTCGATTTTTTATACCTATTATAAAACTGTAGTTTGTCATTTTTAAATCCGGTTTGATCTAGTTTAATCAGTTAATTAGGTTTTTCAATTTCTATAATAATCATCCTTGAACACTATAATTACTTTAATAAACATCATTGACATTCATGTGGGAGTTGTCGGAATCTGAATCCGACCCGATAACCCGATGTGAATGAATCGAGTCGAGTCAGAACCCACACAGATTCATCTAGATCTTCATTAGATCAAGATCTATAGCGGAAGCATGAATCTTGCGATCTAATTAACTAATAAACGATTAATTAATACCTTAAAGAAAAGGTTATGGGATTAGCCAACCGAATCGAGACACCGTGATCTTCCGGATTGTATCTCCAAACGACGACTGGTGGACGTCGATACCGCATTCGAACCTCCTCGAATATGCCTTATAGAAAAACTCTAGTTTTTCTTCTTCCCAATGACTAAGACGAGAAAACAAAATTTCTCAGTTTTCCAAAAAAAATTGCGTCTGTTTTTTTTTCAAAATTGGCATGGGATTTTCTCTATTTGGTGTTGGGAGAATATCTCTTTATATAGAGTAATAACCAATAGTTTGAGAGTTTTTCTTACACACACAAATTTATCTTTTCCTTTAAGGAAAAATAAAACATTTATCAAATAGGAAAACAAATTTCCTATTTATCCAATAAGAAAACCAATTTCTTATTTATAATTATTTAACATATAAATAATTATATTTTCCACATTATAATTAATTAGGAGAAAATTTCTTTTCCTAAAATCAAATAAAGTGGCGCCCTTTTAATATTAATTGGGATAATAGAAATTTTTTTTTCTATATTACATATTATTACCAAATAAATAATAACCGCATATTCATTAAGTAGACCAACTATTTAATTTATTCTAGAGGTTCCAAAATACAAGAATTCACTCACGTGTTAGGAGCCAACCCGGGGACCATGGACCTATAACCAATAGCTACAATAAATTAAATAATATATTCATCGAACAAAACATTTCTAATCAACTTTTTAATTCCGGAATTACGCCACCATAAATCCAAAACTGAACTCTATCGATTATAGTTATAACTTATTCTCAATGTGTCGAGTCAATAAGTGTCCATTGATATAATCATTACATATAGACTAACCCTCCATAGACTATCCGTAATAAAGCGGGAAAGTTTCCGTAAACCTTCTTCATTACATCTTATCCTTATTTACCATTAACCCACTAGTGATGAATTAGTTCATAACCAATATGAACTCCGCGAATCGATCAGTTTCTAGGATTAACAAATAAGGGGATTGTCTTTCTACTTTACAGGAAGGAATGAATTCCATATCTGTGAGACACACACTCCTCACTTATTCTAGAATAATGCCAACGTGAAAGTGATTCGGACCGCGCCTCTTAGCAATCCTTAACGAACACATCAAACCCTATCTTGAAACAAGCAGAATCCTGCAATCACTTCAGGATTAAGGTTAATCCATATATGATCATCTTATGATTTAATAAGATTTCTCAATTACGGAATTATATGAGATATACAGATTAAATCGGTCCTATATGACTACATCATATATAAATTTCCCACTTAGATAACCTATATCGACGGTCCGGATAAGACGGTCACACCATAAAGTGTTCTGGGCACATTAATGGTGGTTTAATCAATAGACCCCATACTTTGATTAAGTTCACCACGGACTAACAGTTCAAGTGTATCACCATAAACGTAATCCTTGCGTGTGACACACACTAAGTTATATGGCTACATATGATACAACTTGGGGTTTTCAGTAGTGTATTATTTACAAGCACAAAGCAAATAATAAGTTGAGGATAAATCTATCATTTATTAATTATAAAAACAATTATCAAAATTATCTTTCGGGCACTACTTCCAACAATCTCTCACTTGCCCGTACGGACAAGCAATAATTGTTTTCAGAGCACACCCTTATCATATTCACAACATCTCCCACTTGCTCTAAAGCAGATGAGATATATCTCTCAATCACATACCCTCCAAGAGTTTATCAATGACATTAGATGCCACACGACTTGGCAAACTGATCAGCTAGGTTCTCAAATTACTGCTCCACTGTTTTCATAGTGAAGTGATATCGGCTTACCCAAACTTGGAATTACTCCCAGATCAGAAAAGAACTTCAGAAGCCATATTGACTCTTAAGTTTCTCTAGTGATGTTGGATTGCTCCAGACTATAACTGTATCATAATGAGTAAACACTGAGCCCGGGATCAACTCACGATCACCCTTAATCCGACTGAAAGTCAGAATCAGTGTAGTCAACAACATCTAGGTTTACACCCGAATATACAAGCATATTATTCCTCGTTCTCTTAAGATACTTGAGGATGCACCATACTAAATCCAATGCTCGAATCCAATATTTGAATTTTGACTTTTAATAATCTGACTTTCTCTATCCAAAAGAGAATTTATCCCATTTTCTCTATATCCGAAGATTGAGAGAATTCTTCCATGAGGGGTTGGGTAGGAAACCTCTCGTTGAATATTGCATATGAATATGTATTTTCATCTTAACCAATAAGATGGATGGGATACTGCCAACAACTTGTTCTCAAGAATTTGACTGAATCGATTCTAAGAATATAGTCTACTACTCTGATTTAGAGAAGTCTGGCATGTTAGTTTATGACTTTAGAAAACACACCCTCGTTGTTCACAACTGTTGCAGTGTTATCTTCGTCAACACTAATACTCACTACTTTAACCAATATTGATTCTCTGGTCTACAAAAGACTCATCAATATTTTAGTCAAGCCCACACATTTCAAACATATGACTTTTAATGACCTAGATGTTTGCTTTAATCCACCAACGGATATAAGCATAGGCAGCCAATCTGCCATTGGCTTTGAGCTAAAACCTTTGTGTTCTGAATGAATTCAAGCTCCGTTGTACGACAAGAAAGTTTAAGGGCATCACCCCTGTTAATCTTTCTGCTTTCCAGGGTGTCAAGCAAGGCTGAATGGTGAGAGAGTTTCAGGGCATCACCCCTAGTTAACTCTCTACTTCTCAAGGAATTACCCCTAGACCACTTGGCTTTGCTTAGAAAGATAAACTTTCCTATTCATTCAAATCTTCTTCACGTAGATCCAATTTCTCCCACTGGGCATGAGACACTCAGGTGATTCTACAAGAGTGTTAACAGACAAGGAGTACCAAAACTCTATTTACAGGTATATGGCTTTAAACCAACCTCTTATTATCAGAATCCTATATTGTTCTTACAAAAGACCATATGTTATCAATCACCCTCAGCAGACTGTAAAGTCTGCATAATCACAGCGGGTCAATGGTTAAACCATACTCCCATTGCATTTGGGTGGATTGATATTCTTATTTGGTTCAGTAGCATCTATCAGCGTAACCCCCAACAACCAATGTTGGATGTGGTCTGATTAAATCAGATAGTAACTCCTTGAGTAACATTACTTCAAGGTCCAAGGTTGTTATTTTAACATTTTTTAGAAAGGCAGTGACAGTACAACCGTCACTTCTGATCATAAGAATCTTATAACCAACCTTAACTCATTTCATTAAGATATTTCACGAACAGTCACTTTTTTACGTGCTAGCAAAATCTCAAATCCTACATTCAAGCACTAAGTGCTAAATGCCTCTATGTACGGAAGTGGTGTGAGCATAGTTCACTCCTTATCCATTAACTCATAAGCATATTCTAGGTAGACTTCTCGGCATCACATAAAAATGTAAACCGTTATTTTGCAACCAATATCTTAATTGAGTTAAGTAGTGTTTTGAAGAACATCAATAACTATATAAGGCAATCCATGGTTTATCCTTTCAGTGAAATCTTTTCACTAGGAGGCAGGCCGAGCATCAGTGCCAAAAACTATGATATAGCCTATATATGAGCTTGGAATACTCTCTTCTCTGGTTATATCAGAGATTCCTCCAAATATTGAGATAAACTAATTGGCGTTTCGAGCAGCTATCAGACAAATTGTCCACTACTCAAAATCTTCCACTGCTTGTATCTTTCATAAGACCCCGAAGGTCAATATGAACGAGCTATGATTCTTCTTCAGCTCTATTACCCTTTCCAAATTGAAAGGTTACTTAGTCATATTTCCTTTGAGATAGTGTTCTTAGACTGGGAGATAGAAATCACCCTTAGCCAGTCTTCAGATCTTATCTTTAGGATATATGCACTAAATAATATATGCTGAAAAATCCTTTATCTAAATACGGAAACCATTTGTCTTAATAGTTCATGATGTGTTACATATACCTTTTCAGCATTATATAGTAGTTCTGACTTTATCAGATAAAAGTCCGAGTATCAGAATCATACTACAAATATCATATTCACTTTCTTTCAGGCAACTATATTATCGATGTAAAAGTGAACCCATTTATTCCAATGAATCTGAAAACATAAACTTCTGTGATATACAATGATTAAAATCCGCAATTTATTTCCTTATATCACTCCCACTATCTCAGTTGAAATAATTGCCCTTTGTCTACTCTTTAATCATTAATGCCTAGCCACCTCGTTCTTACAAAAAGAACATAGCTTCCGGGTCAAATTACCCGGTTAAGAAAGTCTCTAAGGATTCATAGGTTAGTGATCCGAAATCACTTTCGATATCCCGTGCTTTCTTTTATTAATATTTCGGTTTAGCCTTTAACTTATTTAGTTTAGATGACTTATATGCGTCGACATTTACCTTCCCATTCTTGGCTTTCTTTAAAGGAAATGGCCGTGAACTAGAGTTCATTTGTGTAGACACTACTCGTGAACCGTGGGATGTCTAGTGAGACTGATACCAAATCATTCTCATCATCTTTGAACTAATTTCATTTGTCTCTCGTTTAACACGAGTGACATCAGTGACATACTTATGAATGTCACTTAATTATAAAGGCTTAAGAGGGGAATCGTCTACCGAAATTTCATTGCATTCGATTAAATAGTTCAACGTTCTTGTTACTTTTCCACTTTCACGAAGTCATCATCAGTCAACTTTAATCACTTAAGTAGTCTTGTTACCTTGAGATGATATGTAGTTGTAAAATAAATTATGACAGAAATATAAATCACAACATATAATGATTTTAGGAATTATAAACGTGATGTCATGCATGTAGTTTATCGTACCATTCCAAGGATTTAATCTCACACCTACAGTGCCGCCTCAGGGTAGGTCAAAGAGGTGTCGATTAAATTAAGACAATCTCTCTCCACAACTAAACCATTAAGAATCAGACATCTCCATTTAATTGTATATCACCTTCCTTTTACAACCAAGATATTTCCAAAAATATCCTTCAGAGTGTTACCTACTATTTCAGATCTCAAAGTACGCCCCGAGTATGCCGCCTCAAGGTCGGTCAGTGACTCGACGAGTACCTAAAATCCTATCCTTTTGGAGACCAAGTCTTGAAGTTTGATAGTGGTGAAAGCCACCCTCAGGGGGTCGAAATCAAAGCGGCATGAGGCGTCACCATTATCTCACGTGCTTGTGTCAACAGTAGAGGCCGTGGGGTCGGTTGTCACTTTCCCCCGCTCACACTAATTATTTTGAAAAATATGTAGTCTTATTAGGATTTTCAGAATTTCTTCACAATCCGAAAAAAATAATAAATCATGAATATTTAAATTAATCCTCTCACTAGTTCCTCGGTTTCAAATACTGTCTAACTAGTGTCACTATATTCACAATTTTCCAATTTTATGGATTTATTAAAATTCCTTGTGTAGACACTTGACACTACACAATTAAAATTCACCAAGAATTTACAATCCTAATACATCAGGACTTATGATTCCCCATTAATTCGAAAAAATCACAAAATTTAAAGCTCCCACTAGTTTATCACCGTCTAACTAGTGACACGTTGTTCATGATTTTCCAATTTCCCGATCATTTAGAAAACTCTTGTGTAGTACCTACACAACAAAAAATTCACCAATGAATTTTATAGTCCTAATTTTATCATGATAAAAATTTAGGATCTCAGGACTTTTCCAATAATTCGAAAACAATAAATCATGAAAAGCAATCACCAACTTATCGGTTCCAAATACCGTCTAGTTAGTGTCCTATCTTTTCACGATTTTCCGAATATTCGATCACCAAAATCCCATTTATGTAGCCACTACATAATTAAATCCCCGAAGGGTTTTAAGATCCAAAAATTAAACTTACCCTGTAAATTTTATTTTTTAGCATGTGAATTTTATATCCAGATAAAATTCGGTTTTGCTCAATTAGTTTAATTAATTACCTAAATTAATCTAAATTAATTACTTGTTCATACATGTCTAATTAATGCCAAAATTAATTATCTACATGTATGCATATGCTAGGAGTGGAATTCATGAATATGATGCATGATATGGTATTACATATTTATATCACATAAATAATCATCTATAAATGTGAAAAAGTAAACAACTGATTTGGACCGTTGGTTACTCCATATCTAATCTATTAAAATAGAAAGATCCTACACCCAATCTAACGGTTTACTAATTTCTAATAAAAAGGAAAAAGAATCCCACAGCAGTTGCTTTATTTATAAGCTCAGAAAAGACTTCAAAATCATCCCTCATAACCGAACTGGTAGATGCATCTTGCCTTAGCACGCAGGTTATGGGTTCGAATCCCTTCTCCTGCATTATTATTTAAATTTTTCTTGATTTTTGAAAAATAAAGGAGTCTAATGTCACTCGAACTCTTGACATAACATCATATTGCTGCTATTCTTCACCACTGCACCGCCATGTCACTGAGTTCTTTGTTGTTTATTGCCGAACGAAGAAAATATAACAACAACAACGATGGGAACAACTATTTTTTAGGAAATTAAATCAACAACAAATTACATAATTTCATATACCCGAAAAAACGGGTTTACAGCAGATCAAACGGTGAACATGTACCAACACAAATCCATCTCGTCAACCACAACATTCAATCATTCATATATATTTACAAAAAAAAAGATGCAAAATACAATTCTAATGCAATTCTACCTCTAATTAATTAATCCGTTCATAATTAATTAATCGACCAAATTCAGTTTTAACTTGTCTCTGATACCACATGTTGGAGTTGTCAGAATCTAGATCCGACCCGCTAACCCGATTCGAATGAATCGAGTGAGTCAGAACCCACACAGATTCATCTAGATCTTCATTAGATCAAGATCTATAGCGGAAGCATGAATCTTGCGATCTAATTAACTAATAAACGATTAATTAATACCTTAAAGTAAAGGTTACAGAATTACCCAACCGAATCGAGATGCCGTGATCTTCCGGATTGTATCTCCAAGCGACGACTGGTGGAGTCAATCCTGCATTCGAACCTCCTCGAATATGCCTTAAAGAAAAACTGTAGTTTTTCTTCTTCCCAATGACTAAGACGAGAAAACAAAATTTCTCAGTTTTCAAAAAAAAATTGCGTCTATTTTTTTTTTCAAAATTGGTGTTGGATTTTCTCTATTTGCTGTTGGGAGAAACTCTCTTTAAATAGAGTAATAACTAATAATTTGAGAGTTTATCTTGTACACACAAATTTATCTTTTCCTTTAAGAAAAATAAAACATTTATCCAATAGGAAAACAAAATTTCCTATTTATCCAATAAGAAAACTAATTTCTTATTTATAATTATTTAATACATAAATGATTATATTTTCCACATTATAATTAATTAGGAGAAAATTTCTTTTCCCAAATTAAAATAAAGTGGCGCCATTTTTATGCCAATTGGGATAATAGAAAATGTCTTTTTATATTACATATTATTACCAAATAAATAATATCCGCATATTAATTAAGTAGGCCAACTATTCAATTTATTCTCGAGGTTCCAAAATACGAGAATTCATACACGTGTTAGGAGCCAATCCGGGGACCATGGACCTATAACCAATAGCTACAATAAATTGAATAAAATATGCACAGAACATTTCTAATCAACTTATTAAATCCGGAATTACGCCACCATAAATCCGAAACTGAACTCTATCGATTATAGATAAAACTTATTCTCAATCTGTCGAGTCAATAATTGTCAATTGATATAATCATTACATCTAGACTAACCCTCCATAGACTATCCGTGATAAAGCGGGAATGTTTCCGTAAACCTTCTTCATTACATCTTATTCTTATTACCATTAACCCACTAGTGATCAATTAGTTCATAACCAATATGAACTCCGCGGATCGATCAGTTTCTGGGATTAAGAAATAAGGGGATTGTCTTTCTACTTCCCGCAAGAAGGAATGAATTCCATATATGTGAGACACACACTGCTCACTTATTGCAGAATAGTGCCAACGTGAAAGTGATTCGGACCTCGTCTCTTAGCAATCCATAACGAACACATCAAACCCTATCTTGAAACAGGCAGGAGTCTGCAATCACTTCAGGATTAAGGTTGATCCTTATGTGATCATCTTATGATTTATGAAGATTTCTCAATCACGGAATTATATGAAATATACAGATTAAATCGGTCCAGTCCTATTTGACTACATCATATATAAATGCCCTACTTAGATAACCAATATCGACGGTCTGGATAAGACGGTCACACCATAAAGTGTTCTGGGCGCATTAATGGTGGTTTAATCAATAGACCCCATACTTTGATAAAGTTCACCACGGACTAACAGTTCAAGTGTATCACCATAAACTTAATCCTCACGTGTGACACACACTAAGTTATATGTCTACATATGATACAACTTGAGGTTTTCAGTAGTGTATTCTTTACAAGCACGAAGCAAGTAATAAGATGATTATAAATCCGTCATTTATTAATTATAAAAACAATTACCAAAATTGTATTTCGGGCACTACATCCAACAATTCAATCACTTAAAATTGTAATTATAGTCATTTATCAACCCCAAATGCTCAATCGTTAGCGCATTTACCTAGCAGGGGTTCCTTATCGTACGTGTTGCTTGCCAAACCTCCTAATTCCTCCTTTCCTTCTAGTATGGTAAAACACATGATGTAATATGCATTTAATGAAATAAGTCATTATACGGTCAGCATAAGCCTCATACAAGCAGAGAAGCGGAGCTCTGCAGCTGGCTCTAATGACCGACCTCGCTGATTTGAATAAATGACGTTTATTTTGTGAAATGTTGATATGTCTAGTATGTTTACATAAAATTATACCAAGTTCCGTTATAATCCATATTCTACTATTTTGGACTCATTTATACCCGATTTCGACCCATTTCTACTCATTTTTACCACAATTCACTATCATTCGATTTATAGATTGAATTTCTATAACAGCTAGGTCTAGAGAAAAGTTATTTGCATGTCGCAGATCAAAGGCTAAGCTCAACCACCAGACGTTTTTCAAACGTGGAATACCAATTTACTTCATTATAACCGCAAACCAAACGGATTTTTCGATTTCATTTTTTTACAATGAAAAACCTATTATAAAACTGTAGTTTGTCATTTTTCAATCCGGTTTGATCCAGTCTAATCAGTTAATCCGGTTTTTCAATTTCTATAATATTAACCCTTGAACACTATAATTATTTTAAATAAACTTAATTGATATTCAATAACTTAAAATCGTAATTAAAATAATTTATCAACCCAAATACTTGATCGTTAGCGCATTTACTTCACAGGGGTTCCTTACCGTACATCTTGCTTGCCAAACCTCCCGATTCCGGATTTCCTTCCAGTAAGGTAAAACTTATGATGGAATATGCATTTAATGAAATAAGTCATTATACGCTCTGAATGAGCTTTATACAAGAATAGAAGCGCAGCTCTCCTGTTGGCTCTAATGGCCGACCTCGCAGATATGAATGGATAACATTTATTTTGTGAAATATTGATATGTCTATTATGTTTACGTAAAATAATAGCAAGTTCCTTTTTAATCCATATTCTACTATTTTGGACTCATTTCTACCCAATTTCAACCCATTTCTACTCATTTCTACCTGATTTCTACCACAATTCACTATCATTGCATTTATTGATTGAATTTCTATTGCAGCTAGGTCTAGAGAAAAGTTAATTGCATGTCGCAGATCAAAGGCTAAGCTCAACCATCAGGCGTTTTTCATACGGGGAATACCAATTTACGTTTACTCAAAATGGGGGTTTACACATTTTGTATATAATTGTATAGTAGAGTTTACTCAAAACTGGAGTTTATAACTTTTTTTATATAATTGTATAGTAGAGTTTACTCAAAACGGGGGTTTACAACTTTTTGTATATTATTGTATTAGAGTTTACTCAAAATGGGGGTTTACAACTTTATGTATACAATTATATACAAAAAGTGGTAAACCCCCGTTTTGAGTAAACTCTACTATACAATTATCTACAAAAAGTTGTAAACCTCTGAGTGAACTCTACTATAATAATATACAAAAAGTTGTAAACCCCCGTTTTGAACCGGAAACCAAACGGATTTTCCTGTTCGATTTTTTTACAATAAAAAACCTATTATAAAACTGTAGTTTGTCATTTTTCAATCCGGTTTGATTCAGTTTAATCAGTTAATCCGGTTTTTGAATTTCTATAATAATTATCCTTGAACACTATAATTACTTTAAATAAACATCATTGATATTCAATCACGTAAAATCATAAATAAAATCGTTTATCAACCACAAAAGCTCGATCGTTAGCGCTTTTACCTCGTAGGGGCTCCTTATCATACGTGTTTCTTGCCAAACCTCCCGATACCGGCTTTCCTTCCAGTATAATAAAACTCACGATGGAATATGCATTTATTGAAATAAGTCATAATACGGTCTGCATGAGCCTCATACAAGCGTAAAAGTGGATCTCTGCAGTTGGATCTAATGACCGACCTCGTTGATTTGAATGAATGACATTTATATTGTAAAATGTTGATATGTCTAGTTGTTTTACGTAAAATTATACCAAGTCCAT
Organism: Gentiana straminea; assembly: GCA_036785695.1. Lineage (NCBI taxonomy): Eukaryota > Viridiplantae > Streptophyta > Magnoliopsida > Gentianales > Gentianaceae > Gentiana > Gentiana straminea. The sequence continues at coordinate 32,112 of JAVUPR010000426.1, read as the reverse complement.
TTTTAATCCATATTCTACTATTTTGGACTCATTTCTACCCCATTTCGACCCATTTCTACTCATTTCTACCTGATTTCTACCACAGTTCACTATCATTCCATTAATAGATTGAATTTCTATAGTAGCTAGGTTTAGAGAAAAGATATTTGCAAGTCGCAGATCAAAGGCTAAGTTCAACTATCAGACATTTTTCATACGGGGAATACCGGTTTACTTCATTATAATCGAAAACCAAACGGATTTTACGGTGTGATTTTTTTACAATAAAATAAAACAGTAGTTTGTCATTTTTCAATCCTGTTTAATCCATTTTAATCAGTTAATCCGGTTTTTCAATTTCTAGAATAATCATCCTTGAACACTATATTTACTTTAAATAAACATCAGTGATATTCAATAACATTAAAATCATAATTAAAATAGTTTATCAGCCCCAAATGCTAGATCGTTAGCGCATTTACCTTGTAGGGGTTCCTTATCGTATGTGTTGCTTGCCAAACCTCCCGATTCCGGCTTTCCTTCCAGTATGGTAACTCATGATGGAATATGCATTTAATGAAATAAGTCATTATACGGTCAGCATGAGCTCATACAAGCGTAGAAGCAGAGCTTACAGTTGGCTCTAATGACCAACCTCGCTGATTTGAATGGATAACATTTATTTTGTGAAATGTTGATATGTCTAGTATGTATACGTAAAAGTATACCAAGTTCCTTTTTAATCCATATTCGACTATTTTGGACTCATTTCTACTCGATTTCGACCCATTTCTACTCATTTCTACCTGAATTCACTATCATTCCATTTATAGATTGAATTTCTATAGCCGCTAGGTCTAAAGAAAAGTAATTTTCATGTTGCAGATCAAAGGCAAAGCTCAACCATTAGACGTTTTTCATACGGGGAATACCAATTTACTTCATTATAACTGGAAACCAAACGGATTTTACATTTCGATTTTTTACAATATAAAACGTAACGTATTGTAAAACTGTAGTTTGTCATTTTTCAATCTGGTTTGATCCAATTTAATCATTTAGTCGGGTTTTTAAATTTCTATAATAATCATCCTTGAACTTTATAATTACTTTAAATAAACATCATTGATATTCAATCACTTAAAATGGTAATTAAAATCATTTATCAAGCGCAAATGCTCGATCGTTAGCGCATTTACCTCACAGGTGTTCCTTATCGTACGTGTTGCTTGCTAAACCTCCCGATTCCGGATTCCTTCCAGTATGGTAAAACTCATGATGGAATATGCATTTGATGAAATAAGTCATTATACGGTGAGCAAGAGCATCATACAAGCGTAAAAGCGGAGATTTACAGTTGGCTCTAATGACCGACCTCGCTGATTTGAATGGATAACATTTATTTGGTAAAATGTTGATATGTCTAGTATGTTTACGTTAAAGTATACCAAGTTCATTTTTAATCCATATTCTACTATTTTGGATTCATTTCTACCCGATTTCAACCAATTTATACTCATTTCTACCTGATTTCTACCACAGTTCACTATCATTCCATTTATACATTGAATTTCTATAGCAGCTAGGGCTAAAGAAAAGTTATTTGCATGTGGCAGATCAAATGCTAAGCTCAACCATCAGACGTTTTTCATACTGAGAATACCAATTTACTTCATTATAACCGGAAACCAAATGGAATTTACGTTTTGATTTTTTTTACAATAAAAAATATTATAAAACTGTAGTTTGTCATTTATCAGTCCGGTTTGATGCAGTTTAATCAGTTAATCCAGTTTTTCAATTTCTATAATAATCATCCTTGAACACTATAATTGCTTTATATAAACATCATTGATATTCAATCACTTAAAATCATAATTAAAATCATTTATCAACCCCAAATGCCCGATCATTAGCGCATTTACCTCACATGGGTTCCTTATCGTAAGTGTTGCATGCCAAACCTCCCGATTTTGGCTTTCCTTCCAGTATGGTAAACCTCATGATTGAATATGCATTTAATGAAATAAGACAGTATACGGCCAGCATGAGCCTTATACAGCATAGAAGCGGAGCTCTACAGTTAGCTCTAATGACCGACCTCGGTGATTTGAATGGATAACATTTATTTTGTGAAATGTTGATATTTCTAGTGTGTTTACGTAAAATAATACCAAGTTCCTTTTTAATCCATATTCTACTATTTTGGACTCTTTTCTACCCCATTTCGACCCATTTCTACCCGATTTTGACCCATTTCTACTCATTTCTACCTAATTTACAGTTCACTATCATTCCATTTATAGATTGAATTTCTATAGCAACTAGGTCCAGAGAAAAGTTATTTGCATGTCGCAGATCAAAGGCTAAGCTCAACCATCAGACGTTTTTCACTCAGGGAATACCAATTTACTTCATTATAATCAGAAATAAAACGGATTACGGTTCGATTTTGTTACAATAAAAAACCTATTATAAAACTGTAGTTTGTCATTTTTCAATCCGGTTTGATCCAGTTTAATCAGTTAATCCGGTTTTTCAATTTCTATAATAATCATCTTGCAACACTATAATTACTTTAAATAAACATCATTGATATTCAATCACATAAAATCGTAAATAAAATCATTTATTAAGCCCAAATGCTCGATCGTTTGCGTATTTACCTCGTAGGGGTTCCTTATCGTACGTGTTGCTTGCAAAACCTCCCGATTCCGGATTTCCTTCCAGTATGGTAAAACTCATGATGGAAAATGCATTTAATGAAACAAGTCATTATACGGTCAGCATGAGGCTCATGCAAGCAAAGAAGCGGAGCTCTATAGTTGGCTCTAATTACCGACCTCGCTGATTTGAATGGATGACATTTATTTTGTGAAAAGTTGATATGTCTAGTATGTTTACGTAAAATTAGACAAAGTACAGTTTTAGTTCATATTCCACTATTTTGAACTCATTTCTACTCGATTTGGACTCATTCTACCTGATTTCTACCACAGTTCACAATCATTCCATTTATAATAAATTTAAATAAACATCATTGATATTCAATCACTTAAAATCGTAATTTAAATCATTTATTAAGCACAAATGCTCGATCGTTAGCACATTTACCTCGCAGGGGTTCCTTTTCATACGTGTTGCTTTGCAAACCTCCCAATTTCGGTATCCCTACCAGTATGGTAAAACTAATGATTGAATATGCATTTAATGAAATAAGAAATTATACGGTCAACATGAGCCTCATACAAGCGTAGAAGCGGGGCTCTGCAGTTGGCTGTAAGGACCGACCACGCTGATTTGAATGGATAACATTTATTTTGTGAAATATTGATATGTCTAGTATGTTTACGTAAAATTATACCATGCTCCTTTTTAATCCATATTATAAAATTTTGGACTCATTTCTACACGATTTCGACCCATTTATACCTGATTTCTACCACAGTTCACTATCATTCCATTCATAGATTGAATTTCTATAGCAGCCTGGTCAAGAGAAAAGTTATTTTCAAGTCGGAGATCAAAGGCTAAGATCAACCATCAGACGTTTTTCATACGGGGAATACCAATTTATTTCATTATAACGGGAAACCAAAAGGATTTTACGATTCGATTTTCTTACAATAAAAAACCTATTATAAAACTTGTTGGAAATAATATCTATGTTTTGATGATGATTCGTCACGTAATTAGTAAGATCACTTACAACCCATGATGATGAAGTCATAACTAACTGTTATAGTGCAAAATGAAAGAAGAAGCAAGAAATGGTCTAGAGCAAATGTATAAGTGTCACGGATTTTATCTAACAAAACAACAAGTAATAAAATTTATAAATCCGGTATCTCCCCAAGTGTAGGGATCGTAGTATAGCGATTATACCGGAGTCGGTCACAGGGAATCGAGGTATCTAGTTCAATTAATTCTCCTAAGGTTGATACAATTATTCCTAAACCTAAACTAAAACGGAAAATAAACTGGACAGAGGATTGTCAGTCCAAAGCCAGGAAAATATCGTTGCGAACAAAAGCAAATAAAATAAAACTACAACTAAGAAAACAATAAAACTAACTATCATGATAATGACTGAAGCAAATCAACATAGAACAAACATGATCCACCATCCCACAACCCTTAATTCTTCCCTAGATTATCTTATGATGTTTTAATCAAAGTTGTGGTTCACCTAATCAAAGGTATGTATTCCTACTTCCGTAAGTAATCCGTCTATCAATCTCATCATCTTCCGATCTATAGAGATTAACGCTCTCAAAACAAGGTGCAAGATTTATTAGATCTAACAACCTAGAAATCTAACCTATCAACTTCCGTTATGTCAAGGTTAAAAGTCTAATCTTTCCTATGGTGATCTAAGGTTTACACCGATTTTCATCATACGGTAAACATCAAATAGCAATACATCTTCCGATATCGATTGCATAAACAAATAAACAAAGGAAAGATACAAACTCTAAATAAAATCACTCACAAGATTATCCAAGAGAGAAAAAACGCTGCTGAAAAGTAACCATGGATGCTCCAGTTCACATCTTGAAGGCCATCGGCATGGACGAACAAGAACAGAAAAAAAACGAAAATAAAACCTAATCTAACCGCCACCCCAGCCTCCCAAAAGGGGGCTGGGGCGCCTAGGGCTCCTCTCTAATGTTTGTGTGTCAAGAGGGATCGAATTATATATCCATTAGGGTAGAAATCACGCTGTATTTATAGACTTTTGAGCCTGCTGCGCAATGGCGGTGGACGGACGCTAGAACCTTGGACGCCCGTCCAAAGTTCTTGGACGGAAGTGGACGCCAGTCTGACTTGGCCTGGAACTCTCTGATCTAATTTTTCACTCTGAACGCTCGTTTAGAAGGGTTGGACGCTCGTCCACTGAATAATCTTAAGACTCTGAATTGAATTCGCATTCCGGACGCCAGTTCAACGATCTTCTCAGCTGGACGCCAGTTCACCCTTCTGGACGCCCGTCCAGCTGGATCAACACACGATTCTTCATCTCTATCCTCAATCCATTTCATCTCTATCTTTTCTCCTCTTCATTAATCATCAAATAATTCGAACTTTATCACCTTTCTTCATATAAATCTTCAATTAAACATTATCCAATCCTCCATTGAGCCGCATTATGGTGTATCTACAATCATCAAAAACATGCAGAGTGTAACCATGTCCAAATAATCATAAATTCATCAATAAAATGCCTAAATTAACTAATTTTGTGAATCAACCATTAAAAACCTCACTTGCTTAATATTTCAATATAAAGCTCGATTTCTATGAAAATAATACGAATATGGGGAAAATTGACATAAAATATATCCTTATAAAATGTATAAAATCACCTTTAACAATAAGTTCTGTTTAGAGTCTGAACTTTGTATAAGTTGTTTCAGACAAGCATTGTAATAGATAGGAACTAGGCGAAAAGCTAGGTCACAGCAAGCAAACTGAGTATACATATGAATAACTGAGGGATCAGACTCAGTTATGAGAAAACTGAAGAAAATAAGCTTGCTGAGGGACACAGACTCAGTTGGCTCATCTAGAAGACTGAAGAACTAAGGGACACAGACTTAGTTGGCTCATCTAGAAGACTGAAGAACTGAGGGACACAGACTCAGTTATCGAAGACTGAAGAACTGAGGTGGCAAACTCAGTTAGTAGCTGATTTAGTTGTGACTATAAGTCAGGATTCAGGAAAGTCTGTGGTGACCTGAAACTGAACTATAGATAATGTAAAGCTGAATAATCTTAAGGACAAAGATTATCAGTTACCAGGAAAAGAAGAAATTGAATAGTGTACTCTGACTTAGTCAAATAAGGTCGGATGTCAAATATACGAGGTACTCAGTTTTGAAGAAGAGTAGAAAACTGAGTTAAGGCCTTGTTAAATTTGAATTAACAATACGACAAAAGGTCGTACATATGAACGTTGGCTAAACAACAAATGTAACGGCTACAAGAGCTAGTTACATCGCCCCTATAAATAGACAAGACAATCACTTGAAGTAGAGAGAGAGAAGGATCTAAAAAGGAGCTCTACAAGCATATATCTAAAGATCCAGATCCAGAAAATCAGATTGCATATCTAGAAAAGGGAAAGCCAACATAATAGCCTTGAGGATTATAAAGAAAGATCCAAAAACCCATTAAGGGGTAAAGAAGGCATCTTGGAGCTACAAAGCTAGATCCAGAAGAAGCAAACAACTCACTGAATTAATCTCTTGATTAATTCTAAACCTAACCTTTGTGAAAAAGGGTTGGCTGTGCATAGTTTGAGGAGAGCAACTCCACCTTTCCTCATACGGTTGCAACTTGGTTGCCACGGCTGTTGGTGGAGTCTACGGACTGTGGTTGAGTTAGTGGTGAGCTGGTGAAGGAGCCATTCCACCTCCGAAAGATCAGTGTGCGGAGTGAAGGTAGCAATCTTACCTTTCTTCATTATGTGTAGACAGTGAAACTAGGGTGTTGTGAAGGACTGTCATTGTGCTAGGATTTTGTAACAGTTATCTCAAGATTCTAGTGATACCTCCTACACCACAGGAGAAGGGGAGACGTACGGGATTACACCACCCGGAACTTCCATTAACAAATCTTGTGTTGATTTACTTTATGCATTTATGTTTGTTTTATTTGCTGCATAATCTTCTCATCATTTCACTCATCAAACACCAGACACTGAGTCAGCACAGAACTGATACATAGGAGGTTTAGATTTTTACTGACACATCTATTGCACTAAAGGCTTGTTTTTATCCACTGCCAGTTAACTAGACTAAATATAAGTCAGTATTGACTTGTACTCAGTTGAGTTAGCTGAACTCCGCAAAAGTTAAGAGACAGGAACAAAACTGAGCTGAGCATCCATTTGAGTTTGGTAAAAATTCAGTTCCTGGGGTACTTTCAGTTTTGGGAAAGTTTTTGGGGACAATTTTATCCACCCCCTAAACTTGTGCTAGCATTTCCAAGGGACCAACAATTGGTATCGGAGCAGGGCTAAGTATCAGTTGTTGATAGCTTGCACACCAGTTGTGGGAAGACCTCATTGTATAAGTTGTAAAAGCACTTAGTTGAAATGGATACATCCAGAATTAGAAGTTGGCTTATTCACCCCCTGATTAATTGTTTGCAAAATGTATCTGATTTTTAGGATCAAATATTTGAGAGGTTTAATGATTCTCAGACAAGTCCAGAACCTCAACTCAGTGATCATGTGGATAGTGATCTCGATGTATATGTTGACAAATCCAGAGGAGTTCCATCACTAAGAGATCTCTCAGAAGATGGAGAAAAGAAGTTGTTGCAAATAACGGATAATATTGAAGATTCATTAGAGCAACAAAAGAATATACATTCAAATCTTAAAAATGTAACAAACCATCAAGAAAAGGTACATTCTTCAATTCAGTTTTCATTAGCTGCTCAGTCAGAGAAACTCTGAGCTTGTCAAGATAACTGAAAAACTTACATTGGAATTAAAATTAAAAGACATATAACTTGGCAAAGCAAAAGATTGGAATGAGTTTCTTGAAACTGAGATGTCAAATCTTGCTGAAAGATTAATGTCTAGTAAATTTGACAAAAGTAATGATGATTCCCCCTACCCAGTCTTAAGATTTCAAGGAGTGTAAACTCTAGACATCGAGATACTGGAAGACCTAGTGGATTACACAAATAAATTAAGGATGATAAATCTAAAGGAATCCTTGTGAAATCAACTAAGGTTGAGCGTAATGGTTTATCTAGAAAAGAGATGAGAAAGCTTAATTATCTCATCGAAGAAACTGAAAGTAATACTTCAGTAACTAATCCAACCGGACCTAAAAAGATATGGGTACCAAAGAAAACTTAAAATTGTTTTGCAGGCTAAGTCAGTTCTCATATTGCTGAATCCTGAGAAAACTGACTTCTAAACAAAAGCTGATGAAGGGCAAATTGGTCAAAAGCAGAAATCTTTCTAGCTGCCATCTGAAGCTTGAGCTGACAAGACAAATCACTCGAAGCCACGTGTCAATCTAGGAGAAAAAGTAGATGCACATCCCTACAAATCTCATTGATTGCGACACAACTCTCATTTTGAAAACGATTGAAAAACACAATCTTGACAAAATCCTGTTCAATCAATTTCAAAGCATTCAAGACTCTACCTAAAATTCTCAATTCAGATATCCATGGAGCAATACAAAATTGATGAAGGAATCACCACAAGTCTAGACAATTTCTGTCAAAAATTCTCAAACTCCATCCTCTCAACACAAATTGCAAACAAAATCAAGAAGATTCGAGGACTAGAGAATCTGATTGATACAAAGATCACTACTCTGTGCCCAAAAAGTATCAAAGATTTCTACAAAAATGCTGTAATCACCGATGATGGAAAGAGTTTCAGGACAACGGTTCAAGACAAGAGCATTACTGTTAATGAACATCTTCTTTCCTTAGTCTTTGGTATAGACATAATCGGAGGATCTTCATCTCTCACATTTGGAAATGAAGAAAAAGGAAAACTTTGGAAAGTCACTGCACTCAACAAAAATGAGAAGAATTTCATTGGTTCCATTTATCAACAGAAACAAGAATTCGCATTCTTGACAATTCTTCTGACCAGAAACGTCATTGGTCACACGTGGAATCTCTACACTCTTTCGACAAAAAACATGAAGCTGATCTATGCTATATAGTTTGAAGAGAAACTGGATTGGAATAAGCTTGTTCTCAAGCAGTTGATCAAGCAAATCTCAGACGAAAAAGAGAAAGCCAAAGGAAGGAAGGCTACTGGAGAAAAGTTCTTATTGAAAAAGGGATTCACTTATCTAGTTCAAAGGATACTAGACTATTTCTCCATCTTAAAATCCACAGAAACAGAAGTGAAACACAAGTCAGTGTCCACTGGAGTGAAGAAGAGGAAAATTGTTGAAGAAGAAAGAAGAGAAACTTCAGACTCTAGCTCAAGAGAAACTGTAAGTTTGGATGACAGAACCTTGAGGAGACAAAGAAGAATTTGGAATAAATTTCAGGCAAGGAAAACTGAAACCGAAGATGTAATTCAAATTGATGATGAAACTGAAGAGAGTGAGCATAATGAACTGAAGGAAGTGAACGTGAAGATACCGAAGAAAGTGATTCTCCAACAGAAATGCATGAAGAATTTACTAAAGAACAAAGAGAAGCTTTGGAAGATGCTGAATTTTGCGAGGCTGAGTATGAAAAGAAACTGTCAAGATATGATTTTCATTTTCATTATCATGAAGCCAACTCCTCATCTCAAGTTCATGAAGCATCTACAAGCAAATCTGCAACTGAAAGACCTCAGCGCCAGACAACTGAAATTGAAGAAAGATTGGAAAGATTAAAAGAGATCATCGAAGGCCTGATGAAGACTCTTCAGCATAAACTTTACAATCTACATGAGTTGATTGGAAAAGCACATTACTTAGGACTGAACAAATACTCCAACATCATCACCTTGTGTAAGTTATTTGAAGAAAGCTTTTGCATATCTTCAAACAAGGGGGAAGATAAAACTGAAGGTGATGAAGCTGAAGGTGATACATATGCTGAGAAAACTGAAGTGCCAGACAGTTGGTTGAAGAACAAGACAGACAAGTAGATGCTAATCTACTAACTATTCAACAAAATGAAGGAGCAGTTGATAATCTGATTGAAGAGTTGATTACAGAAGAGACTTTCAAAGAAACAAGAACTGAGGAAGATGAAGAAGCCTCGGTTAAAGATGTGTTGAACATCAGGAAGAAGCTTGTAATCTGTGCCAGATTTCTTGAAAAGTTTAAGGCAGATGAAAGCAAGAGACAAAAAATGAGGGGGAAGCTGAAATGAAATCAGAGAGAAAAGCTTATAAAGAAAAACTTAACTTGATTTCAGAAGATGAAGAAAAGTTGATGAATGAGGAAATTAAAGAGATTTTGGTAAAGCTCAAAAACCAAGAGAATGAAGAAGCAGATCGGTTGATCAATGAATATCTGGATATCAAGCCTACAGATGGTGAATCAAGTTAAGAAGGAAAAGAATAAAGACTTCTAGAAACTAAAAGAAGCATTTTTCTTGGAGAAAATATGAAATTGTTGGAAAAAGAAAAATTGTAATTTGTCCAGTTATTCAGTTTGCTGTGTAATGAACTCAGTTGTTCTTAGTTTGTTATTTTAATTTTTATGATTTCTTGCACTAATATTTTATTATTGCTTTTAGGGAGGGTTATGATACATCATCAAAAAGGGGGAAATTGTTGGAAATAATATCTGTGTTTTGATGATGATTCGTCACGTAATTAGTAAGATCACTTACAACCTATGATGAATTGATGATGAAGTCATAACAAACTGTTATAGTGCAAAATGAAAGAAGAAGCAAGAAATGGTCTAGTGAAAATGTATAAGTTATGTTTAGAGTCTGAACTTTGTATAAGTTGTTACAGACAAGCATTGTAATAGAGGAACTAGGCGAAAAGCTGGGTCACAACAAGCAAACTGAGTATAAATATGAAGAACTGAGGGATCAGACTCAGTTATGAGAAAACTGAATAAGATAAGCTCGCTGAGGGACATAGACTCAGTTGGCTCATCTAGAAGACAGAAGAACTGAGGGACACAAACTTAGTTGGCTCATCTAGAAGACTGAAGAACTAAGGGACATAGACTCAGTTATCGAAGACTGAAGAACTGAGGTGGAAAACTCAGTTAGTAGATGATTTAGTCGTGACTATAAGTCAGGATTCAGGCAAGTCTGTGGTGACCTGAAACTGAACTATAGATAATGTAAAGCTGAATAATCTTAAGGACAAAGATTATCAGTTACCAGGAAAAGAAGAAACTGAATAGTGTACTCTGACTTAGTCAAATAAGGTCGGATGTCAAATATACGAGGTACTCAGTTTTGAAGTAGAGTAGAAAACTGAGTTAAGGCCTTGTTAAATTTGATTAACAATACGAGAAAAGGTCGTACATATGAATGTTGGCTAAACAACAAATGTAACGGCTACAAGAGCTAGTGACCGTTACATCGCCCCTATAGATACACAAGACAATCACTTGAAGTAGAGAGAAAGAAGGGTCTGAAAAGGAGCTCTACAAAGCATATATCTAAAGATCCAGATCCAGAAAATCAGATTGAATATCTAGAAAAGGGGAAGCCAACAGAATAGCCTTAAGGATTATAAAGAAAGATCCGAAAACCCATTAAGGGGGAAAGAAGGCATCTTGGAGCTACAAAGCCAGATCCAGAAGTTGCAAACAGCTCACTGAATTAATCTCTTGATTAATTCTAAACCTAACCTTTGTGAAAAAGGGTTGGCTGTGCATAGTTTGAGGAGAGCAACTCCACCTTTCCTCATACGGTTGCAACTTGGTTGCTACAGCTGTTGGTGCAGTCTGCGGACTGTGGTTGATTTAGTGGTGAGCTGGTGAAGGAGCCATTCCACCTCCGAAAGATCAGTGTGCAGAGTGAAGAGAGCAATCTTACCTTTCTTCATTATATGTAGACAGTGAAACTAGGGTGTCGTGAAGGACTGTCTTTGTGCTAGGATTATGTAATAGTTATCTCAAGATTCTAGTGATACCTACTACACCACAGGAGAAGGGGAGACGTACGGGATTACCCCACCTGGAACATCCATAAACAAATCTTGTGTTGATTTACTTTATGCATTTATGTTTGTTTTATTTGCTGCATAATCTTCTCATCATTTCACTCAGCAAACACCAGACACGAGTCGGACGAACGATACATAGTGTCGGATCTATTGACTTGTATCGGTTGTCAATTAACTAGACTAACTCCGCACAAGTTAAGAGACAAGTTAAGAGACAGGAACAAAACTGAGCTGAGTATCAGTTTGAGTTTGGTAAAAATTCAGTTCCTGGGGTACTTTCAGTTTTGGAAAAGTTTTTGGGGACAAGTTTATTCACCCCCCCTAAACTTGTGTTAGCCTTTCCAAGGGACCAACAAAACTGTACTTTGTCATTTTTCAATCCGGTTTGATCCAATTTAATCAGTTAATTCAGTTTTTCAATTTCTATAATAATCATCTTGGATCACTATAATTAACTTAAAAAAACATCATTGATATTCAATCACATAAAATCGTAATTAAAATAATTTATCAACCCCAAATGATCGATCGTTAGTGCATTTACCTCGCTGGGGTTCCTTATCGTACGTGTTGCTTGCCAAATCTCCCGATTCTGGCTTTCCTTCCGGTACGGTAAAACTCATAATGGAATACGCATTTAATGAAATAAGTCATTATACGGTCAGCATGAGCCTCATACAAGCGTAGAAGCAGAGCTTTGCAGTTGGGTCTAATAACTGACCTCGCGGATTTGAATGGATAACATTTATTTTTTGAAATGTTGATATGTCTAGTATGTTTATGTAAACTTATACCAAGTTCATTTTAATCCATATTCTACTATTTTGGACTCATTTCTACCCTATTTCGACCCATTTCTACTCATTTCCACCTGATTTCTACCACAGTTCACTATCATTCCATTCATAGATTGAATTTCTAGCAGCTATGTCTAGAGAAAAGTTAATTGCATGTCGCAGATCAAAGTCTAAGCTCAACCATCAGACGTTTTTCATGCAGGGACTACCAATTTACTTCATTATTTTCGGAAACTAAACGGATTTTACGGTTTGATTTTTTTACAATAAAAAACCTATTTTAAAACTGTAGTTTGTCATTTTTCAATCTCGCATGGGTTCCTTATTGTACGTGTTGTTTGCCAAACCTCCCGATTCCGGCTTTCCTTCCAGTATGTTAAACATGATGGAATATGCATTTAATGAAATAAGTCATTATACGGTCAGCATGAGCCTTATACAAGCATAGAAGCGGAGCTCTGCAGTTGGCTCTAATTACGGACCTCACTGATTTGAATAGATGACATTTATTTTGTGAAATGTTGATATGTCTAGTATGTTTTGGTAAAATTATACCAGGTTCATTTTTAATCCATATTCTACTATTTTGGAATCATTTCTACCCGATTTCGACTCATTTCTACCTGATTTCTAAGACAGTTCACTATCTTTCCATTTATAGATTGAATTTCTAGAGCAGCTAGGTCTTGAGAAAAGATATTTGCATGTCGCAGATCAAAGGCTAAGCTAAACCATTAGACGTTTTTCATACGGGGACTATCATTTTACTTCATTATAACTGGAAACCGAACATATTTTACGGTTCAATTTTTTTACAATAAAAAACCTATTATAAAACTGTAGTTTGTCATTTTTCAATCCGGTTTGATCCAGGTTATCAAATAATCAAGTTTTTCAATTTCTATAATAATCATCCTTGAACACTATAATTACTTTAAATAAACGTCATTGATATTCAATCACTTAAAATAGTAATTAAAATCATTTATCCACTGCAAATGCTCGATCGTTAGTGCATTTACCTCGTAGGGGTTCCTTATCGTACGTGTTGCTTGCCAAACCTCCCGATTCCGGCTTTCCTTCAAGTATGGTAAAACGCATGATAATATATGCATTTAATTAAATAAGCCATTATACTATCAGCATGTGCCTCCTACAAGTGTAGAAGCGGAGCTCTGCAGTTGGCTCTAACGACCGACCTCGCTGATTTGAATGAATAGCATTTATTTTGTGAAATGTTGATACGTCTAGTATGTTTACGTAAAATTATACCAAGTTCATTTTTAATCAATATTCTACTATTTTGGACTCAATTATACCCGATTTCGACCCATTTCTACTAATTTCTAACTGATTTCTACCACAGTTCACTATCTTCCATTGGTAGATTGAATTCTATAGCAGCTAGGTCTAGAGAAAAGTTATTTTGCATGTTGCAGATCAAAGGCTAAGCTGAACCATCAGACGTTTTTCACAATGGGAATACCAATTTACTTCATTATAATCGAAAAAAAGGATTTTACGGTTTCATTTTTTTACAATAAAAAACCTATTTTAAAACTGTAGTTTGTAATTTTTGAATCTGGTTTGATCTAGTTTAATCAGTTAATCCGGTTTTTCAATTTTTATAATAATCATCTTGGAACACTATAATTAATTTAGATAAACATCATTGATATTCAATCACATAAAATCAAGATTAAAATCATTTATCAACCCCAAATGATCGATCGTTAGCGCATTTACCTCGCAGGGGTTCCTTATCATACGTGTTTCTTGCCAAACCTCCCAATTCCGGCTTTCCTACCAGTATGATAAAACTCATGATTGAATATGAATTTAATGAAATAAATCATTATACGGTCAACATAAGCCTCATACAAGCGTAGAATTGGAGCTCTGCAGTTGGCTCTAATGACTGACTATTCTGATTTGAATGGATAACATTTATTTTTTGAAATGTTGATATGTCTAGTATGTTTACGTAAAATTATACCAAGTTTCTTTTTAATACATATTCTACTATTTTGGACTCAATTCTACCCGATTTCGACCCATTTCTATCTGATTTCTAGCACAGTTCACTACCATTCCATTTATAGATTAAATTTCTATAGCAGCTAATTCTAGATAAAAGATATTTGCATGTCGCAGATCAAAGCCTAAGCTCAACCATCAGGCGTTTTTCACACGGGGAATACCAATTTACTTCATTATAACTGGAAACCAAACGTATTTTATTTTTTTACAATGAAAAACCTATTATAAAACTGTAGTTTGTCATTTTCCAATCCGGTTTGATCCAGTTTAATCAATTAATCCGGTTGTTCAATTTCTATAATAATCATCCTAGAACACTATAATTACATTAAATAAACATCATTGATATTCAATCACTTAGAATCGTAATTAAAATAATTTATCAACCGCAAATGCTCGATCGTTAGTGCATTTACCTCGCATGGTTTCCTTATTGTACGTGTTGCTTGCCAAACCTCCCTTTCCTACCAGTATGGTAAAACTCATGATTGAATATGCATTTAATGGAATAAGTCATTATACGGTCAGCATGTGCCTCACACAAGCGTAGAAGCGAAGTTCTGTAGTTGTCTTTAATGACCGACCTCGCTGATTTGAATGGATAACATATACTTTGGGAAATGTTGATATGTTTAGTATGTTTACGTAAAATAATACCAAGTTCCTTTTTAATCCATATTCCACTATTTGGGACTCATTTCTATCCGATTTTGACCCATTTCTACTTGATTTCTACCACAGTTCACTATCATTCCATTTATAGATTGAATTACTATAGCAGCCAGGTCTAGAGAAAAGTTATTTGCATGACACAGATCAAAGGCTAAGCTAAACAATCAGACATTTTTTATAGGGGGAATGCCGATTTACTTCATTATAACCGGAAACCAAACGTATTTTACGGTTCGATTTTTTACAATAATAAACCTTTTATAAAACTGTAGTTTGTCATTTTTCAATCCGGTTTGATCTAGTTTAATCAGTTAATTCGGTTTTTGAATTTCTATAATAATCATCCCTAAACACTATAGTTACTTTAAATAAAGATCATTGATATTCAATCAATTAAAATCGTAATTAAAATCATTTATCAAGCCCAAATGCTCGATCGTTAGCGCATTTACCTCGCAGGGGTTCATTATCATACGTGTTGCTTGCCAAACCTCCCGATACCGGATTTCCTTCCAATATGGTAAAACTCATAATGGAATAAGCATTTAATGAAATAAGTCATTATACGGTCAGAATGAGCCTCATACAAGCGTAGAAGCGGAGGTCTGCAGTTGGCTCTAATGACCGACTTCGCTGATTTGAATGGATATCATTTATTTTGTGAAATGTTGATATGTCTAGTATGTTTACGTAAAATTAGATGAAGTACAATTTTAATCCATATTCCACTATTTTGGACTCATTTCTACTCGATTTGGACTCATTTCTACCTGATTTTTACCACAGATCACTATCATTCCATTTATGGATTGAATTTTTATAGCAGCTAGGTCTAGAGAAAAGATATTTTCATGTCGTAGATCAAAGGCTAAGCTCAACCATCAGACGTTTTTCAGATGAGGAATACTAATTTACTACATTATAACTGGAAACCAAGCGGATTTTACGGTTTGATTTTTTTACAACAAGAAACCTATTAGTTTGTCAATTTTCAATTCCGTTTGATCCAGTTTAGTCAATTAATCCGGTTATTCAATTTCTATAATAATCATCCTTGAACACTATAATAACTTTGAATAAACATCATTGATATTCAATCACTTAAAATCGTAATTTAAATCATTTATCAAGCACAAATGCTCGATCGTTAGCGCATTTACCTCGCAGGGGTTCCTTTTCGTACGTGTTGCTTGCCAAACCTCCCAATTTCGGTATCCCTACCAGTATGGTAAAACTAATGATTGAATATGCATTTAATGAAATAAGAAATTATACGGTCAACATGAGCCTCATACAAGCGTAGAAGTGGAGCTCTGCAGTTGGCTGTAAGGACCGACCCACCTAATTTGAATGGATAACATTTATTTTGTGAAATGTTGATATGTCTAGTATGTTTACGTAAAATTATACCATGCTCATTTTTAATCCATATTCTACAATTTTTGACTCATTTGTACACGATTTCGACCCATTTATACCTGATTTCTACCACAGTTCACTATCATTCTATTTATAGATTGAATTTCTATAGCAGCCTGGTCAAGAGAAAAGTTATTTGCAAGTTGCAGATCAAAGGCTAAGATCAACCATCAAATGTTTTTCATACGGGGAATACCAATTTACTCCATTATAACGGGAAACCAAAAGGATTTTACGATTCGATTTTCTTACAATAAAAAACTTATTATAAAACTGTAGTTTGTCATTTTTCAATCCGGTTTGATCCAGTTTAATCAGTTAATTCATTTTTTTCAATTTCTATAATAATCATCTTGGAACACTATAATTAATTTAAATAAACATCATTGATATTCAATCACATAAAATCGTAATTAAAATAATTTATCAACCCCAAATGATCGATCGTTAGCGCATTTACCTCGCTAGGGTTCCTTATCGTACGTGTTGCTTGCCAAACCTCCCGATTCTGGCTTTCCTTCCAGTATGGTAAAACTCATAATGGAATACGCATTTTATGAAATAAGTCATTATACGGTCAGCATGAACCTCATACAAGCGTAGAAGCGGAGCTTTGCAGTTGGGTCTAATTACTGACCTCGCGGATTTGAATGGATGACATTTATTTTGTGAAATTATGACATGTCTAGTTTGTTTATGTAAAATTATACCAAGATCCTTTTTGATCCATATTCTACTATTTTGGAATCATTTCTACCCGATTTCGACTCATTTCTACCTGATTTCTACCACAGTTCACTATCATTCCATTTATAGATTGAATTTCTATAGCATCTAGGTCTAGAGAAAAGATATTTGCTTGTCGCAGATCAAAGGCTAAGCTCAACCATCAGACGTTTTTCATACGGGCACTACCAATTTACTTCATTATAACTGGAAACCAAACGGATTTTATGGTTCGATTTTTTTACAATAAAAAACCTATTATAAAACTGTAGTTTGTCATTTTTCAATCCGGTTAGATCCAGTTTAATCAGTTAATTCAAATTTTCAATTTCTATAATAACAATCCTTGTACACTATAATTACATTAAATAAACATAATTGATATTCAATCACTTAAAATCATAATTAAAATCATTTATCAACCCCAAATGCTCGATCGTTAGCGCATTTACCTCACAGGGGTTCTTTATCGTACGTGTTGCTTGCCAAACCTCCCAATTCCGGCTTTCCTTCCAGTATGATAAAACTCATGAAGGAATATGCATTTAATGAAATAAGCCATTATAATATTAGCATGTGCCTCATACAAGCGTAGAAACGGAGCTCTGCAGTTGGCTCTAATGACCGACCTCGCTGATTTGAATGGATAACATTTATTTTGTGAAATGTTGATATGTCTAGTATGTTTATGTAAAATTATACCAAGTTCATTTTTAATCCATATTCTACTATTTCGACCCATTTATACTCATTTCCACCAGATTTCTACCATAGTTCACTATCATTCCATTCATAGATTGAATTTCTATAGCAGCTAGGTCTAGAGAAAAGTTATTTGCATGTCGCAGATCAAAGTCTAAGCTCAACCATCTGACGTTTTTCATACAGGGACTACCAATTTTCTTCATTATATTCGGATACTATACGGATTTTACGGTTTTTTTACAATAAAAAACCTATTTTAAAACTGTTGTTTGTCATTTTTCAATCTGGTTTAATCCAGATTAATAAGTTAATCCAGTTTTTCAATTTCTATAATAATCATCTTGTAACACTATAATAACTTTAAATAAACATCATTGATATTCAATCACATAAAATCGTAATTAAAATCACTTATCAATGCCAAATGATCGATAGTTAGCGCATTTAACTCGCTGGGGTTCCTTATTGTACGTGTTGCTTGCCAAACCTCCTGATTCTGGCTTTCCTTCCAGTATGTTAAAACTCATGATGGAATATGCATTTAATGAAATAAGTCATTATACGGTCAGCATGAGCCTCATACAAGCATAGAAGCGGAGCTCTGCAGTTGGCTCTAATTACCGACCTCACTAATTTGAATGGATGACATTTATTTTGTGAAATGTTGGTATGTGTACGTAAAATTATACCAAGTTCCTTTTTAATCCATATTCTACTATTTTGGAATCATTTCTACCCGATTTCGACTCATTTCTACCTGATGTCTACCATAGTTCACTTTCATTCCATTTATAGATTGAATTTTTATAGCAGCTAGGTCTTGAGAAAAGATATTTGCATGTCACAGATCAAAGGCAAAGCTAAACCATCCGACGTTTTTCATACGGGGACTACCAATTTGCTTCATTATAACCAGAAACCGAACGGATTTTACGGTTCGATTTTTTTACTGTAAAAAACCTATTATAAAACTGTAGTTTGTCATTTTTCAATCCTGTTTGATCCAATTTAATCAAATAATCCGGTTTTTTTTTCAATTTCTATAATAATCATCCTTGAACACTATAATTACTTTAAATAAACATCATTGATATTCAATCACTTAAAATAGTAATTAAAATCATTTATCAACCGCAAATGCTCGATCGTTAGCGCATTTACCTCGCAGGGGTTCTTTATCGTATGTGTTGCTTGCCAAACCTCCTGATTCCGGCTTTCCTTCCAGTATGGTACAACTCATGATGGAATATGCATTTAATGAAATAAGCCATTATACTATCAGCATGTGCATCATACAAGCATAGAAGCGGAGCTCTGCAGTTGTCTCTAATGACTGACCTCGCTGATTTGAATGGATAACATTTTTTTTGTGAAATGTTGGTATGTCTAGTATGTTTACGTAAAATTATACCAAGTTCATATTTAATCAATATTCTACTATTTTGGACTCATTTATACCCAATTTCGACCCATTTCTACTCATTTCTAACTGATTTCTACCACAGTTCACTTTCATTCCATTGATAGATTGAATTCTATAGCAGCTAGGTCTAGAGAAAAGTTATTGTGCTTGTTGCAGATCAAAGGCAAAGCTCAACCATCAGACGTTTTTCACACTGGGGATAGCAATTTACTTCATTATAATCGAAAAAAATGGATTTTACGGTTTCATTTTTTTACAATAAAAAGCCTATTTTAAAACTATAGTTTGTCATTTTTCAATCCGGTTTGATCTAGTTTAATCAGTTAATTCGGTTTTCAATTTCTATAATAATCATCTTGGAACACTATAATTACATTCGATAAATATCATTGATATTCAATCACATAAAATCGAGATTGAGTAGAAATTTGTTTTTTTGTCTTTGGTAACGAGTTCGAATTCATGTTTTCTTCTTATTAACGAGTTCAAATTTGTGTTTTTCTCTGGTAACGAGTTGTCCTTGTAGAAAAAATGTTTATTTCCCTGATAACGAGTTGACATCGCCGGAAATTTGTGTTTTCCCATTATAACGAGTAGAAATTTGTGTTTTTTCTTTGGAAACTAGTTTGAATTCAAGTTTTCTTCTTATTAAGGAGTTCAAATTTGTGATTTTCTCTGGTAACGTGTTGTCCTTGCAGAAAAAATGTTTTTTTCCCTGATAACGAGTTGACATCGGCGGAAATTTGTGTTTTCCTATTATAACGGGTAGAAATTTGTGTTTTTTCTTTGGTAACGAGTTCGAATTCATGTTTTCTTCTTATTAACAAGATCAAATTTATGTTTTTCTCTGGTAACGAGTTGTCCTTGTAGAAAAAATGTTTTTTCCCGGATAACGAGTTGACATTGCCGAAATTTGCGTTTTCCCAATATAACGAGTAGAAATTTGTGTTTTTTCTTTGGTAACTAGTTCGAATTCATGTTTCTTCTTATTAACGAGTTCAAATTTGTGATTTTCTCTGGTAACGTGTTGTCCTTGCAGAAAAAATGTTTTTTTCCCCGATAACTAGTTGACATCGCCTGAAATTTGTGTTTTCCGATCAATAAGAAGAAAACATGAATTCGAACTCGTTACCAAAGAAAAAACAAAAATTCTACTCGTTATAATGGGAAAACACAAATTTCCGGCGATGTCAACTCGTTATCAGGGAAAAAAACATTTTTTCTACAAGGAAAACTCGTTACCAGAGAAAAACACAAATTTGAACTCGTCAATAAGAAGAAAACATGAATTCGAACTCGTTACCAAAGAAAAAAAAAATTTCTACTTGTTATAATGGGAAAACACAAATTTCCGGCGATGTCAACTCGTTATCAGAGAAAAAAACATTTTTTCTACAAGGACAACTCGTTACCAGAGAAAAACACAAATTTGAACTCGTCAATAAGAAGAAAACATGAATTCGAACTCGTTACCAAAGAAAAAACAAAAATTTCTACTCGTTATAATGGGAAAACACAAATTTCCGGCGATGTCAACTCGTTATCAGGGAAAAAAACATTTTTTCTACAAGGACAACACGTTACCAGAGAAAATCACAAATTTGAACTCGTTAATATGAAGAAAACATGAATTCGAACTCATTACCAAAGAAAAAACACAAATTTCTACTCGTTATAATTGGAAAGTACAAATTTCCGGCGATGTCAACTTGTTATCAGAGCAAAAAACACATTTTTTCTACAAGGACAACACGTTACCAGAGAAAAACAAAAATTTGAACTCGTTAATAAGAAGAAAACATGAATTCGAACTCGTTACCAAAGAAAAAACACAAATTTCTAGTCGTTATAAAGGGAAAACACAAATTTCCGACGATGTCAACTCGTTATTCGGGAAAAAGACATTTTTTCTGGAAGGACTACTCGTTACCAGTGAAAAACACAAATTTGAACTCGTTAATAAGAAGAAAACATGAATTCGAACTCGTTACCAAAGAAAAAACACAAATTTATACTCGTTATAATCGGAAAACACAAATTTCCGGCGATGTCAACTCGTTTTCAGGGAAAAAAACATTTTTTCTACAAGGACAACTCGTTACCAGAGAAAAACACAAATTTGAACTCGTTAATCAGAAGAAAACATGAATTCGAACCCGTTACCAAAGAAAAAACAAAAATTTCTACTCGTTATAATGGGAAAACCAAAATTTCCGGCGATGTCAACTCGTTATCAGGGAAAAAACATTTTTTGTGCAAGGACAACACGTTACCCAGAAAAAATCACAAATTTGAACTCGTTAATAAGAAGAAAACATGAATTCGAACTCGTTACCAAAGAAAAAACAAAAATTTCTACTCGTTATAATGGGAAAACACAAATTTCCGGCGATGTCAACTCGTTATCAGGGAAAGAAAATATTTTTTCTGCAAGGACAACACGTTACTAGGGAAAAAGACAAATTTGAACTCGTTAATATGAAGAAAACATGAATTCGAACTCGTTACCAAAGAAAAAACACAAATTTCTACTCGTTATAATGGGAAAACACAAATTTCCGGCGATGTCAACTCGTTATCAGAGAAAAAAAATTTTTTCTCCAAGGACAACACGTTACCGAGAAAAATCACAAATTTGAACTCGTTAATAAGAAGAAAACATGAATTCGAACTCGTTACCAAAGAAAAAACACAAATTTCTACTCGTTATAATTGGAAAGCACAAATTTCCGGCGATGTCAACTCGTTATCGGAGAAAAAAACATTTTTTCTACAAGGACAACACGTTACCAGAGAAAATCACAAATTTGAACTCGTTAATAAGAAGAAAACATGAATTCGAACTCGTTACCAAAGAAAAAAAAAAATTTCTACTCGTTATAATTGGAAAGCACAAATTTCCGGCGATGTCAACTCGTTATCATGGAAAAAAACATTTTTTCTACAAGGACAACACGTTACCAGAGAAAATCACAAATTTAAACTCTTTAATAAGAAGAAAACATGAATTCGAACTCGTTACCAAAGAAAAAACAAAAATTTCTACTCGTTATAATGGGAAACACAAATTTCTGGCGATGTCAACTCGTTATCAGGGAAAAAAACATTTTTTCTACAAGGACAACTCGTTACCAGAGAAAAACACAAATTTGAACTCGTCAATAAGAAGAAAACATGAATTCGAACTCGTTACCAAAGAAAAAACAAAAATTTCTACTCGTTATAATGGGAAAACACAAATTTCCGGCGATGTCAACTCGTTATCAGGGAAAAAAACATTTTTTCTACAAGGACAACTCGTTACCAGAGAAAAACACAAATTTGAACTCGTCAATAAGAAGAAAACATGAATTCGAACTCGTTACCAAAGAAAAAACACAAATTTCTACTCGTTATAATCGGAAAACACAAATTTCCGGCGATGTCAACTCGTTTTCAGGGAAAAAAAACATTTTTTCTACAAGGACAACTCGTTACCAGAGAAAAACACAAATTTGAACTCGTTAATCAGAAGAAAACATGAATTCGAACCCGTTACCAAAGAAAAAACAAAAATTTCTACTCGTTATAATGGGAAAACCAAAATTTCCGGCGATGTCAACTCGTTATCAGGGAAAAATACATTTTTTGTGCAAGGACAACACGTTACCAAAAAAAATCACAAATTTGAACTCGTTAATAAGAAGAAAACATGAATTCGAACTCGTTACCAAAGAAAAAACAAAAATTTCTACTCGTTATAATGGGAAAACACAAATTTCCGGCGATGTCAACTCGTTATCAGGGAAAGAAAACATTTTTTCTCCAAGGACAACACGTTACTAGGGAAAAAGACAAATTTGAACTCGTTAATAAGAAGAAAACATGAATTCGAACTCGTTACCAAAGAAAAAACACAAAGTTCTACTCGTTATAATGGGAAAACACAAATTTCCGGCGATGTCAACTCGTTATCAGAGAAAAAAAAATTTTTCTCCAAGGACAACACGTTACCAGAGAAAATCTCAAATTTGAACTCGTTAATAAGAAGAAAACATGAATTCGAACTCGTTACCAAAGAAAAAACACAAATTTCTACTCGTTATAATTGGAAAGCACAAATTTCCGGTGATGTCAACTCGTTATCGAGAAAAAAAAACATTTTTTCTACAAGGACAACACGTTACCAGAGAAAATCACAAATTTGAACTCGTTAATAAGAAGAAAACATGAATTCGAACTCGTTACCAAAGAAAAAAAATTTTCTACTCGTTATAATTGGAAAGCACAAATTTCCGGCGATGTCAACTCGTTATCATGGAAAAAAACATTTTTCTACAAGGACAACACGTTACCAGAGAAAATCACAAATTTAAACTCTTTAATAAGAAGAAAACATGAATTCGAACTCGTTACCAAAGAAAAAACAAAAATTTCTACTCGTTATAATGGGAAACACAAATTTCTGGCGATGTCAACTCATTATCAGGGAAAAAAATCATTTTTTCTACAAGGACAACTCGTTACCAGAGAAAAACACAAATTTGAACTCGTCAATAAGAAGAAAACATGAATTCGAACTCGTTACCAAAGAAAAAACAAAAATTTCCACTCGTTATAATGGGAAAACACAAATTTCCGGCGATGTCAACTCGTTATCAGGGAAAAAAATATTTTTTCTACAAGGACAACTCGTTACCAGAGAAAAACACAAATTTGAACTCGTCAATAAGAAGAAAACATGAATTCGAACTCGTTACCAAAGAAAAAACAAAATTTCTACTCGTTATAATCAGAAAACACAAATTTCTGGCGATGTCAACTCGTTTTCAGGGAAAAAAACATTTTTTCTACAAGGACAACTCGTTACCAGAGAAAAACACAAATTTGAACTCGTTAATCAGAAGAAAACATGAATTCGAACATGTTACCACAGAAAAAACAAAAATTTCTACTCGTTATAATGGGAAAACCAAAATTTCCGGCGATGTCAACTCGTTATCAGGGAAAAATACATTTTTGGTGCACGGACAACACATTACCAAAAAAAAATCACAAATTTGAACTCGTTAATAAGAAGAAAACATGAATTCGAACTCGTTACCAAAGAAAAAACAAAAATTTCTACTCGTTATAATGGGAAAACACAAATTTCCGGCGATGTCAACTCGTTATCATGGAAAAAAACATTTTTTCTGCAAGGACAACACGTTACAAGGGAAAAATACAAATTTGAACTCGTTAATATGAAGAAAACATGAATTCGAACTCGTTACCAAAGAAAAAACACAAAGTTCTACTCGTTATAATGGGAAAACACAAATTTCCGGCGATGTCAACTCGTTATCAGAGAAAAAAACATTTTTTCTCCAAGGACAACACGTTACCAGAGAAAATCTCAAATTTGAACTCGTTAATAAGAAGAAAACATGAATTCGAACTCGTTACCAAAGAAAAAACACAAATTTCTACTCGTTATAATGGGAAAACACAAATTTCCGGTGATGTCAACTCGTTATCAGAGAAAAAAACATTTTTTATACAAGGACAACACGTTACCAGAGAAAATCACAAATTTGAACTCGTTAATAAGAAGAAAACATGAATTCGAACTCGTTACCAAAGAAAAAAAAAATTCTACTCGTTATAATTGGAATGCACAAATTTCCGGCGATATCAACTCGTTATCGGAGAAAAAAACATTTTTTCTACAAGGTGTTGAAATAGTGTCCTAAACCCAATCGGGTTGGACCGGATCCGACCGGGTCGGATCATCTCGACTATTTCTTTATGTTTATACATATATTAAATGGCTTTTCTGTTGTCATATATATGTTCTTTTAAAGAACCAATTGTGAATTGTTATATGATAACGTCCTTAGTATTAGATTCGAACTGATAGAGAAACCATGATAGGCGATTATGGTTGATGAGATCTCTAATCACTTTAATATGTTTGATACTTAAATGTCTCTAGGACATGTACTACTATTAAACGGGGCATTGATAGTATAAACGAAAACTTGAATTCGACTAGCACGTATTAGATGTCTTCTCGTCTTTAAAGGGCACAAATTTCCGGATAGATCTCGTCTATCAAAGTATAGAGACACTTGGACCGTACGTGGACGTGTATTAGAGAATGCGTACGTTAATAAGAAGAAAACATGACCCACTTACACGATAAGTGTCACACTATGTGGCGGTTGTGTAATTATCCTTTGGACCGGAGTCTTCATGGCATCACGGTGTGGATTGTCATGCTTTGACACTATTGAGGTTTCCCCTAGCCACGGGGCGATCATGCGGTAGTGATTGGGTATGATACTGAAGCATGCGGAGTATACATGATTGGTCGTCCGGGAATCGCGTATCCTATGATTGGGATCGAATATCCGAAATGGCCTTCTTATAAGGAATGTCTTACTCTCGTGAATCTTTGCAAAGTGGGAGTAAATGAGTTACTTCGAGAGAGCTTGATATCCAGATTATAAGATACGGTCGTTGATGTTTTGACACTCGACTAACGACCGTATGGATATTATTACAAATGATATAGGATTGTAAGTTACACGGTAATCGTTTCACATGAAAGGTAGTAGTCATTGCATTTGACTCTTCCGATGATTGGGGGTCACGGTGTGTTGCTAGACGCTATCCCGTGATCGTTAGGTATGAAGGGCATTTTCGTAATTTGCACTTTGTGTCTACGGCCAACATATTCGGAAGCCTATCGGGTCACACACATATGAACATCTAGTCGGATTAAAATGTGGTTATAAATGATAACCAAATAAGGAAAGTTTATCTCGAGACTATAAAGGTTATAGTGGTAAATTAATATGGTGGTATTTATTTATTATGAATAAATTAAATACAAGATATTAATAATAATTAGATTAATTAAAGAATATTCCGGAAGCCAATTTATGGCTAAAGGTGGCGCACTTATAAGTGCATAAGATACACTTGAATTGTGCAATTTAATTAATGGTGTTACCATATATTAATATAAGATATTAATATTTATATATATTTATACACACATGCGTGTGTGAGGTGCATTTGAGATTACATGCGCACTAGTGTAGTGTGCATATATAAATATATATATATATATATATATATATATATATATATATATAATATATAGATTTATTTGTGTAATATATATGTGATATATACATGTATAAATTGATTTATGGTAATAAAATAAAGATAGTCAATATTAGATATTGACAATATCTTGGAATATTCAATATAAGATATTGACAATATCCTAGGTTTATTTAATATAAGATATTATAATAAATGAGATAAATCAATCAATTATATTTTCCTTATTTTATTGGGAAAAGGTTTTCTTCTCCTCCACACTATATGGGGCGCCACTTTCATTATAAATAGAAGGTGGGTGTCAAGCTCTTTTGTACAACACAATTCCAAGAACTAATAGTTCTTGTGTAAAATAGAGAGCATCCTATAGAGAGTTGGAGAGAGGGGAAAAAGGCCGGTCTAGCAACCGGAGTTTTCCAATAGCAATCCATGATGGGATTCCGGCGGGCTGTTCGTGTGGACTAGCGGTAGAGGCCGAACACTTGGGCGGCTCTATGCAGAAAGCGTCGATCTTTTAGATCAACCAAGGTAACCACCGTCTTTAGCTTATTTGTTTATTGCTTAAACGAAGTCGATCTTGGGTAAAAGGAAATCAAATTTTTGAATTCCGCTGCGTTCCCGCGTAGATTTCCTAACACAAGGACAACACGTTACCAGAGAAAATCACAAATTTGAACTCGTTAATATGAAGAAAACATGAATTCGAACTCATTACCAAAGAAAAAACACAAATTTCTACTCGTTATAATTGGAAAGCACAAATTTCCGGCGATGTCAACTTGTTATCAGAGCAAAAAACATTTTTTCTACAAGGACAACACGTTACCACAGAAAATCACAAATTTGAACTCGTTAATAAGAAGAAAACATGAATTCGAACTCGTTACCAAAGAAAAAACAAAAATTTCTACTCGTTATAATGGGAAAACACAAATATCCGGCGATGTCAACTCGTTATCAGAGAAAAAAAAATTTTCTCCAAGGACAACACGTTACCAGAGAAAATCTCAAATTTGAACTCGTTAATAAGAAGAAAACATGAATTTGAACTCGTTACCAAAGAAAAAACACAAATTTCTACTCGTTATAATTGGAAAGCACAAATTTCCGGCGATGTCAACTCGTTATCGAGAAAAAAAAACATTTTTTCTACAAGGACAACACGTTACCAGAGAAAATCACAAATTTGAACTCGTTAATAAGAAGAAAACATGAATTCGAACTCGTTACCAAAGAAAAAAAAATTTCTACTCGTTATAATTGGAAAGCACTAATTTCCGGCGATGTCAACTCGTTATCGGAGAAAAAAACATTTTTTTCTACAAGGACAACACGTTACCCAGAGAAAATCACTAATTTGAACTCGTTAATAAGAAGAAAACATGAATTCGAACTCGTTACCAAAGAAAAAACAAAAATTTCTACTCGTTATAATGGGAAAACACAAATTTCCGGCAATGTCAACTCGTTATCAGGGAAAAAATCATTTTTTCTACAAGGACAACTCGTTACCAGAGAAAAACAAAAATTTGAACTCGTCAATAAGAAGAAAACATGAATTCGAACTCGTTACCAAAGAAAAAACAAAAATTTCTACTCGTTATAATGGGAAAACACATATTTCCGGCGATGTCAACTCGTTATCAGGGAAAAAAACATTTTTTCTACAAGGACAACTCGTTACCAGAGAAAAACACAAATTTGAACTCGTCAATAAGAAGAAAACATGAATTCGAACTCGTTACCAAAGAAAAAACACAAATTTCTACTCGTTATAATCGGAAAACACAAATTTCCGGCGATGTCAACTCGTTTTCAGGGAAAAAAACATTTTTTCTACAAGGACAACTCGTTACCAGAGAAAAACACAAATATGAACTCGTTAATAAGAAGAAAACATGAATTCGAACCCGTTACCAAAGAAAAAACAAAAATTTCTACTCGTTATAATAAGAAAACCCAAATTTCCGGCGATGTCAACTCGTTATCAGGGAAAAATACATTTTTTGTGCAAGGACAACACGTTACCAGAAAAAATCACAAATTTGAACTCGTTAATAAGAAGAAAACATGAATTCGAACTCGTTACCAAAGAAAAAACACAAATTTCTACTCGTTATAATGGGAAAACACAAATTTCCGGCGATGTCAACTCGTTATCAGGGAAAAAAACATTTTTTCAACAAGGACAACTCGTTACCAGAGAAAAACACATATTTGAACTCGTTAATAAGAAGAAAACATGAATTCAAACTCGTTACCAAAGAAAAAACACAAATTTCTACTTGTTATAATGGGAAAACACAAATTTCTGGCGATGTCAACTCGTTATCAGGGAAAAAAACATTTTTTCTGCAAGGACTACATGTTACCAGAGAAAATCACAAATTTGAACTCGTTAATAAGAAGAAAACATGAATTCGAACTCGTTACCAAAGAAAAAACACAAATTTCTACTCGTTATAAGGAGAAAAGACAAATTTCCGGCGATGGAACTCGTTATCGTTTTTTCTACAAGGAAAACTCGTTACCATAGAAAAACACAAATTTGAACTCGTTAATAAGAAGAAAACATGAATTCGAACTCGTTACCAAAGGAAAAACAAAAATTTCTACTCGTTATAATGGGAAAACACAAATTTCCGGCGATGTCAACTCTTTATCAGGGAAAGAAAACATTTTTTCTGCAAGGACAACACGTTACAAGGGAAAAAGACAAATTTGAACTCGTTAATAAGAATAAAACATGAATTCGAACTCGTTACCAAAGAAAAAACACAAATTTCTACTCGTTATAATGGGAAAACACAAATTTCCGGCGATGTCAACTCGTTATCAGAGAAAAAAAACATTTTTTCTCCAAGGACAACACGTTACCAGAAAAATCACAAATTTGAACTCGTTAATAAGAAGAAAACTTGAATTCGAACTCGTTACCAAAGAAAAAAAAATTTCTACTCGTTGTAATCGGAAAGCACAAATTTCCGGCGATGTCAACTCGTTATCGGAGAAAAAAACATTTTTTCTACAAGGACAACACGTTACCAGAGAAAATCACAAATTTGAACTCGTTAATAAGAAGAAAACATGAATTCGAATTCATTACCAAAGAAAAAACACAAATTTCTACTCGTTATAATTGGAAAGCACAAATTTCCGGAGATGTCAACTCGTTATCAGAGAAAAAAACATTTTTTCTACAAGGACACCACGCTACCAGAGAAAATCACAAATTTGAACTCGTTAATAAGAAGAAAACATGAATTCGAACTCGTTACCAAAGAGAAAACACAAATTTCTACTCGTTATAATGGGAAAACACAAATTTCCGGCGATGTCAACTCGTTATCAGGGAAAAAAACATTTTATCTACAAGGACAACTCGTTACCAGAGAAAAACACAAATTTGAACTCGTCAATAAGAAGAAAACATGAATTCAAACTCGTTACCAAAGAAAAAACAAAAAATTCTACTCGTTATAATGGGAAAACACAAATTTCCGGCGATGTCAACTCGTTATCAGGGAAAAAAACATTTTTTCTACAAGGACAACTCGTTACCAGAGAAAAACACAAATTTGAAATTGTCAATAAGAAGAAAACATGAATTCGAACTCGTTACCAAAGAAAAAACAAAAATTTCTACTCGTTATAATGGGAAAACACAAATTTCCGGCGATGTCAACTCGTTATCAGAGAAAAAAAACATTTTTTCTACAAGGACAACTCGTTACTAGAGAAAAACACAAATTTGAACTCGTCAATAAGAAGAAAACATGAATTCGAACTCGTTACCAAAGAAAAAACAAAAATTTCTACTCGTTATAATGGGAAAACACAAATTTCCGGCGATGTCAACTCGTTATCAGGGAAAAAAACATTTTTTCTACAAGGACAACTCGTTAGCAGAGAAAAAAACAAATTTGAACTCGTCAATAAGAAGAAAACATGAATTCGAACTCGTTACCAAAGAAAAAACAAAAATTCTACTCGTTATAATGGGAAAACACAAATTTCCGGCGATGTCAACTCGTTATCAGGGAAAAAAACATTTTTTCTACAAGGACAACTCGTTACCAGAGAAAAACACAAATTTGAACTCGTCAATAAGAAGAAAACATGAATTCGAACTCGTTACCTAAGAAAAACAAAAATTTCTACTTGTTATAATGGGAAAACACAAATTTCCGGCGATGTCAACTCGTTATCAGAGAAAAAAACATTTTTTCTACAAGGACAACTCGTTACCAGAGAAAAACACAAATTTGAACTCGTCAATAAGAAGAAAACATGAATTCGAACTCGTTACCAAAGAAAAAACAAAAATTTCTACTCGTTATAATGGGAAAACACAAATTTCCGGCGATGTCAACTCGTTATCAGGGAAAAAAACATTTTTTCTACAAGGACAACACGTTACCAGAAAAATCACAAATTTGAACTCGTTAATATGAAGAAAACATGAATTCGAACTCATTACCAAAGAAAAAACACAAATTTCTACTCGTTATAATTGGAAAGTACAAATTTCCGGCGATGTCAACTTGTTATCAGAGCAAAAAACATTTTTTCTACAAGGACAACACGTTACCACAGAAAATCACAAATTTGAACTCGTTAATAAGAAGAAAACATGAATTCGAACTCGTTACCAAAGAAAAAACAAAAATTTCTACTCGTTATAATGGGAAAACACAAATATCCGGCGATGTCAACTCGTTATCGAGAGAAAAAAAATTTCTCCAAAGACAACACGTTACCAGAGAAAATCACTAATTTGAACTCGTTAATAAGAAGAAAACATGAATTCGAACTCGTTACCAAAGAAAAAACAAAAATTTCTACTCGTTATAATGGGAAAACACAAATTTCCGGCAATGTCAACTCGTTATCAGGGAAAAAATCATTTTTTCTACACGGACAACTCGTTACCAGAGAAAAACAAAAATTTGAACTCGTCAATAAGAAGAAAACATGAATTCGAACTCGTTACCAAAGAAAAAACAAAAATTTCTACTCGTTATAATGGGAAAACACATATTTCCGGCGATGTCAACTCGTTATCAGGGAAGAAAACATTTTTTCTACAAGGACAACTCGTTACCAGAGAAAAACACAAATTTGAACTCGTCAATAAGAAGAAAACATGAATTCGAACTCGTTACCAAAGAAAAAACACAAATTTCTACTCGTTATAATCGGAAAACACAAATTTCCGGCGATGTCAACTCGCTTTCAGGGAAAAAAACATTTTTTCTACAAGGACAACTCGTTACCAGAGAAAAACACAAATATGAACTCGTTAATAAGAAGAAAACATGAATTCGAACTCGTTACCAAAGAAAAAACTAAAATTTCTACTTGTTATAATGGGAAAACTCAAATTTCCGGCGATGTCAACTCGTTATCAGGGAAAAAAACATTTTTTCTACAAGGACAACTCGTTACCAGAGAAAAACACAAATTTGAACTCGTCAATAAGAAGAAAACATGAATTCAAACTCGTTACCAAAGAAAAAACAAAAAATTCTACTCGTTATAATGGGAAAACACAAATTTCCGGCGATGTCAACTCGTTATCAGGGAAAAAAACATTTTTTCTACAAGGACAACTCGTTACCGAGAGA